>JAQPPZ010001323.1:1923301-2564401 GCA_028583015.1 Wollemia nobilis
TTTGTAGACTTTATCGGTTGTGGGCTGAGTACGAGCTCCTCTAACTCCTTGATGTGATCACAGGGCTCTTCAAGTGAGAAATCTGATTCTGGGATCTCCTCAGGTTCTGGAATTTGAACTTGTTCTTCTACTTGGCCCATCTCTTGATGAAAACTGCAAGCAACCATATTGTTCATTGCTGGAAAAGTTCTTGCATGTTCCAATCCTTGACTTTGGACGAGATCTGTCCCTTGAACTCCACATGACTGCATCTCAGGTTTCTGCTCAGTATAAGGGATCTGGCATGAAAAGTACTGTGCAGGGTAGACAGGAGCAGCAACCACCGGAGAAGGTAATGGAGTTTCTCCCCATGGTAACTTTCTTGATAAGAGCAAAAGTTGTTCCGCTCGCACTGCTTCCTCAAAGATTTGTGGGAACCGTTGTTCACCTGACTGCAGCAAAAAGAGACCTATGTCGGAATTAAAAGCTCGAACATAAAAGAGGTGGGCTTGGGTGGGTGATGGACGGATCTTCTCTGGAATTCTCTTCCAACTTATCAAGAATCGGACATTGAAGTCCGTGATGCTTTCTTGAGGTGCTCTCTTGATGTACATGAAAAATTGGTAGAGATCCAAAGAACTGTAGAAAGGATCTTCGTCAAATCTTTTGATCAGTTCCCCCGCTAGATCGTCCCATGAGTCGATGCTTTGACGTTTGAGCAATCTGTACCACTTCAATGCTCTTCCTTCCAAAGACTGAACCAAAAGTCGGATCATGACATCTTCGTGTTCTATGACATGGATCATGGACAGAGTAGCAATGTCTTCAACATGTGCCAGAGCCATGCCTTCGGTACCATCATATTTTGCCAGGTTCTTCAGGGCACCTTCGGGAATTTCATGTCGAACTTGGAGATTCAGAGGGCCAGGATCATCCCATCTAGGAAAAACCCTCGCCTTTGTGGCAGTGGTCTACGGAATCACGGCCATCGCCATTAAGTCAGAGTCGCCAGATGAACATTCTTTGAATTAAAAAAAAAAAATAGGCGTCCACGAACAGATCTTCAACTCAGCAAAGTCGCCAGATGAACTTACAAATCTCCGCTGTGAGGCCAAGACAGCTCATCAAATCTTGAGACCTCCGGGTGTTTAAAAAAATGTGGATTTTTGTGAGACAGAAGAAGTCTGTCCCACCGGGCGTGCCAAAAACTGTTGGCACCGGTGGGTTTATCACTTTGGAAAATTATGCTTATCCCACCGATTATGAATTCTTGGAGACAGAAACAGTCTGTCCCACCGGGCGTGCCAAAAACTATTGGTCACAAATCTACCACAAGAAAGGATTTTACAAGTGCGCCCTAGACCCGGCCAACATTGAAAGGCTGGAAGCAAGAAATGGCTCCCAGACCAATCTCCAGAGTGGGCTGGTTCCCTTCACTATTCTAAACTTGGTATAAGATAAGGGTTACTGGAAAGAGATTGAAAAGGTTACAGAAAGAAATGGGAAATATGGCCACAGGCCGAAGTGATGGGATCAGAAAAACAACAACAGGAAACTACAAACGTAACAACAACAAGTAACATAAGGAATTAGCTTAATCCTCGCACAATCACATGCAGCAAATCCCTCCAAACCCACATTCCAAAAATCGTACCCTGACCGCAATATTTAAATCCAAAAGCAGAATTTAAATGTAACAGCAATGCAAGAGTATGAATGCTATTAGAAATGCAAAAAAATAGAAAATAAATTCATCCATGCAACGCTTGAAAAATTAGAAGTTGATCCTTTTATTCCCGCAAATACAATTCCAGTCTCTAGCAGAGAAGTTTTTCCAACCCTTGTAAATGAGAATTACATTGGTTTTTATAGAGGTCCGTCCTCTTTGCAGCATTAAAAATGCGCCACCACCCCTCTCGTGATCTACAATTGTGCATTGGAAATTACATACACGATCCCCTTAGTTGCAGCAAAAATTAAATACAATTAGACGCTAGCGGTCTTCTTCATTAAATTTATTTTTGAAAATATGCATGAAACCATTACGACAATCCACGAACAGTAGCCTCGAATGCATTAAATCTTCAATCTTGGTGGCCTGGGCGCATATTTTACTTTGAATGCCTTGGAAATCCGCAAATCATTAAATTCGGGTCAGCATTAAATCATCGGAAATCAAAAAAATCTCCTCGACCGTTCACACTGTGCTTTGGCGGAAAACAGTTGGAGGTCGCGAAAATGCGACGGGTCGCGAAATCACGACATGTTTTAACTCCGTACACTTTGACCACCTTTGACCCACGAAAATGGCACCTGTAGCGATATCGCTACGTCTTCGGCTTCCTTTTCTCCATCGCTAGCTTATCCACGCGAAAACGGCACATGTAGCGATTTCGCTACGTCTTTTGGTCGTTGGCTCCTTTCTTCGCTTTGCTCCATGAAAATGGAACATGTAGCGATATCGCTACATGTTTTGGGCACTTTGTATGGCTTCATGGACGGGTCACGAAAATGGAACACTTCTTGCCCTTTGCATGTCTTCTATTCTTTCCTTATCAAGAATTCGCTATGCACTTGAGTCATTCAAGCATTTCAATCAACGCGTCATGAAATCATTGTCATCTCCTTGTCTTTTGTTTGATTCTCTTCGCACTCCGCCTTGTCTCCCAGAACTTGTAGCGAATCGCTACCTTTTCTATGCCTTTTGCGAAAAAAGTCAGCACATCGCTACCATTCTTGCATCTTGGACTCTTTGTAAATAAACACCCCGAGCTTTAGAATATGCAACCTTAGAAATAAAATAGCTTACAACTTGGAATATGCGGCCTTAGACACCTCCCTTAACAATGCTCGACGAAAATGTGCAGCGCATCGCTGCACTTTTGAACACTTAGACCCTTGAAGCCAAACGCCGCGCGATTTCGGAACGTCAGCGAATCGCTGCACTTTTTAGACTTAAGGCTTTTGGAGCCACTACTCCGTGAAAATGAGACGTTAGCACGTCGCTGCAACTTTATCACTTGAGCCTTTGAAGCCAATCGCCGCGCGATTTTAAGACGTGCAGCGCATCGCTGCACTTTTTGCTTTAGACTCCCTCTTGCAACCACTGCCCACGATTTTGAGACATTGCAGCGCATCGCTGCAAGTCTTGCTTTGAACTCTCCTTCGCTCGAACACGCAGCGCGTCGCTGCAAGTTTTGGCACTTAAGCTCTTCTTCGACCAATATGCAGTGAATCGCTGCACTTTGCACCACTTGAGCCTTTTGAAACCACTGCGTCGCGAAAATAAGACGTCAGCGCGTCGCTGCAAGTTTAGCACCTTAGTCTTCGAAGCCGCCAGCATCACGATTTTGGAACATGTTAGCGATGCGCTGCAACTTTTGCTTTAAGTCTTTGGCTGAGATTTTCGTCGCGATTTTGCGACAATTTGTCGTTGTTCCTCCTTTGCCTTCCGAAAGTCACAAAAATGGAACACGTCACGATATCGCGACGGTTCTCTTTGGCTGCATGCGTTGACCGCATTGACCGTGATTTTGCGACATGTCAGCGAATCACTGCAGTTTTTAGACTTAGTCATTTTTTGCTCATTTTTTCTTCTTTTTTCGCCATAAACCGCATTAAAGCCTATATAGAGGTCAGATTTTCAATAATACATTAATGCATTAATCAATGAGAATCAATGTGGCAAAAATGCCAACAGGTCTATAGACAAACTCAAAAATAGGATCACTAGGCTCAAGGATATCTCTAGATGTTGGTAGATTAGGGAATACCATATGATAAGTCTTATCCAAATTAGGTGGTCTTCCTTTTATACGAGGATGAAGATTGATATCTTTGTACATTTCCTTTGTAGTGTAACCTGCATTATGATGATGCAAGTAGAGAGGTCCCAAATAGGCTCTCTCTATTTCATATTCATAATCACTATCATAATAGAAACCCTTATCACTATCTACTAGCACTAGGAGACTAGGGATATGGGGCCCCATGTAAGCCCACACTCAATATTTATCATCGTCAATAGAGGATTTCTCATCCTTGATGACTATCTCCAATGTTAACAAATGATTGATTTAAGAGAGCCCAAATAAGCCAACCTAGTGTCATCCTTAGATAACTCATTGTTTGAGGACTCACCATTTTCATCAATGTCATACACATAGCTAGGTCCCCCTCTCTCAAAGACATACTCTGCTATTTCCTCATCAGAATGATATTCTGACTTAGAGTCTTCTGCTATGCTAGCTTGTGAACTTGTAGGCCTCTGTCATCAGCTTTTGTATGGATTTATTTATCCAGTTTATCTCTTAGTATGGGCTATAGACTGGCCTCCACCAAGATATCTTCATGATGTATATCGAGCGGTTCTATAGTGACATAAGCCACTATTCGGTTATCCCGATTGAAAGCAGAGGGATCAGGGTGATAAGGATTAATATCGACTTCCCCTCCTAGACTGAGGTAATGGTGGTATAAATATATTGTGAGGAATTCATCATGTACTCTAATATGATATTCTAACTCATACCTATATTTAGGCAACTAGTACTATGGTTCATAAGGCTTCCTATATCCCTGCTCAAATAATTTGAGACTATAACCATACCAATGGTAGCATTCAAAATATCGTAATGCATACTCTAGATTAGAAAGATAATAAACATTCATAGTGAATGGTTCATCGTCATCCTCATCTATGGGGGTACAAGATGCAAATTGGTCCAACCCTCCATAGATAAAATTGGTTTGGTTAGGAGGTACCCCTAATGGTACCACCATCCCTACGGGAAGGCGATGGGCTCGTGGTTGGTCCATATCCTATGCAGTATCGATGGTTAGCATAAATGTCACACTCTACACAATATATTCTCCCAATTTGGGATTAACCAAATGAACTATCCCTTGCGATGCATATGACCCTATGAAATATGTAGGTGAAGTAGACGGAGGTGCCTCTTCTACTTCTCCTTGAGCATCCTCTACTTCCATGGGAATAATGATCTTGATAACAACTAGTTTAGGCACTTGCTTTATCTCTTTTTTTCCCATTTTTTCTTTTAGTTTCCTATCATATTGATGCATTATGGATGTAGATAGTCTATTAGAAGAAGTTGTTGTGTGTTTCGATCATTGAGATGCAAACATTGCAGGTTTGGCACACACTTCTTTTATTTTACCTCCTATCTCTTTGATTGATGACACTAGCTGTATGTCTGGTAGATTCACGTATTTGAATGGTTCCTCATCTAAAGTTACCATGTGAACCTACCTCTCATGCATGTATTTGATATATTGATGGAGGATGGAAGGGATAAAACACATTTCTCTTATCCAAGACCATCCTAGAAGTATATTATATTTCCTAGCACCTTTGATCACATGACACATCATAGGGATGGTCTTCAGTCCTACCTAGATAGGTAAGACTATCATGCCGATAGTTGAGCATAATGCATCGTTAAAATCTCTCAATGTGAAGGTGGAAGGTATGATATGTATATTTGGTAACTTCAGGTGTTAATGCCTTGGTCATGATAATATTTATTTATGATCTTGTATCAATAAAAAATTGTTTGAATGGTATGTTATTCACACACACAATGATGTGGAGTGGTGGGTCCATTGTGATAGTGGAAACCGTCTTGATTTCATGATCATAAAATTGTATGACTAGCTCCTGACATTGTTGCATGTGTCCCATGAAGTGTGTGAACACTTCAGGATCATGGGACTACACTTTTATGGACCTTAGAATATCCATAAGTATCTCTCTATGCTTGGAAGACTGCTAAATCTGCTCATAAATCGATAAATTCACTAGAGTTATCTATAGGTTTTGGACTAACCTAACATTGATTGTCACCACAAATCTAGTTGGTGGGATTGGTATATGTTGGGCTAGCCTTGGAGGAGGTGCATTGTGGACTCTAATAGGATTTGGAGGTTGATTTGGTCTTTCATACCTCGCATGTCTTGTGATGACATTGACCATTCCTATGAACCCATAGGTTGGTGGTTCGATGCGTACTTGATTGACTTGGCCAATATTATTCCTTGGTGCATCATGATTGGGTAAAGGATTCTTATAAATCCTTATATTCTAATTGTTTGATGCTTGAAGGTTGTCCACAATAAGCGTACCTCTTTCAATCATATTTTGTACTATGTTTTAAATACCAACATACCTCTATGTCGTGACCTTTCATTCGATGAAATATGCAATATTGATCCTACTTATATCCCTTAGGCTTGGGTTGATTAGGATCCACCATTTTGACTTTTGATAAGTTTATTGCCTCTGCCTCACATAGTTGAAGGAAAATTGCAATCAACGATTCTGATAATTGAGTGAATATGTGAGAAGGGCATATTTCTTTTTCCTTACCCCTCTAATTTTTATGTTGCTCATATTGTGCAAGGGGAGGTTGGGCTTGATAATTTTGAGGTTGCTACCCCTTATCTCCTTTATTAATGTTTAACACCACCTGATTAACGTGCATCAGTTTGACCTGTTGTTTCTTAGTGCTTTTCTTGTTCCATTCCTTCTTATTTCTAAGTTTCAAGTTATCCTCCTATAACTTGATATCCTCAATCACTTTGGCCTGTGCCAAAGCCTCCTCAAAGGTATGATATTGCTACAACTGTAATAATAATGAAATGTGCTTGGCATAAATTTTCCTAAACATTCGAGTTAATTCAAAAGCAGGGATGGAGAATAGCAACTTTACCATCATATTTCTCTATTGTTTCTCGTAATTCATAACTGGCTCATCATCACATTATATTAAAGTAGCCATATCAGATAGATTTGCCTTTTTCTTGATGTTGAAGGAGAAGAATTCAAGAAATGCATCAACCAATTGCTCAAAATTGGTGATGTTGTACCTTTTGAGTTGATTGAACCACTCCTAGGCTACGCCTAAGAGGGTTGTAATGAAGGTCTGTAGGAGCAAGACATCATTGCTTTTGATCTGAAAGCACATGTATAGAAAACTCATCACATGCTCATGAGCATCTTCCTCTCCTTTAAACTTTTCCAACCTAGGCATATCAAAATGTTTAGGATAGGCTGGAATAGGCACTGATGGGCATAAAGGTTCATTATGAATATTATTCAAGGTAGGCTTTTGATAAGCCATTCCTTGCTTTTCAATAGCTTTGACATTTTTTGACAAGGCCTTATAGGCCGATGAAGATAAGAACTCCTCTTCTCTGGATTTCCTTGGAGGCACCTTCGGAGGTAGATTCCTCTTTGTTCGAGGTGAAGTACTAGGTTTTTCCTCCTCTTCAACTTAGAATATTTTAGGATATTATTGATCTAATTTGTCTCCCACTTCTTCTTCATACTGCTTATACCCACAATGTTTGGACACAGGGCATCGATCTCTGTGTTGGGCTGTATAGAGAGAACGAGTGTCTATGTACTTAGGGTACAAATCAAGCTATGAAGTAGCTCATCTATCAATGCACTCCCTATGCTCACTAGGGGGATGTAAACCAACAATAGCCAATCAGTCCTCCATATCAACATGCTCCTTATGATCAAGGATACATTGTTCGTACATGCATTATTCGTATGAGTTCTACCTTATGAAACTTTGCCTCTGAGTATTCTCATTTTCAAGGTGCTCTCATTCTACACAAAAATCCTCCAATTGATCTTGGAGGATCTAACATCTCTGCTCGGACACCAGCCTATGAGATCTATATATATGATCTGCCATGTGAGTCCTATGGTGTGTGTGCTCTATTTGAGAAGCTTTGTGGGTGTGTCCCCCAATGGACTAATTTTCTATGCTCTTGCCCTTGTATTTGAATATGACATTCACATCTAGTTGTTGTTCATAATTTGTTCTTACATGAGATGCAATAGCATGCATATCTCAAGAATGCTTGGAGCACTCTTTGGGTTCTTTGATAGTTCTAATGGTACTACTACTACACATGCTTACAGAATGAGAAGGTGCAGGAGTAGGCTTGTAACCCAACCATCCTAGGACTCTTTCTAGACCATATAACTATCTACTATGCCATGGATCATGAGGTGGTGTACCATTAACTCCAAATTTATACATGTCTATTATGATCCTACAAGGCTCACTTCTGTTGGGATCTTGCATGGGCCTACGCTTGAAAGTGACCCTGTCTACTTACCCTTGAATGGGTAGATCCTAAACTTATCTATACTTATATGTTGGGGGCCTCAATCCTCCCTTAGACACAAGATGAAGGGGTGCCAATTTGGATCCCTCAATGACAAACTCTTTAGCATATCTCATGGATGCACATGGAGTGCGGTGATGGTAAATGCTAACATGTTTAGAACCCCCAATGTTGGGAAGCTCCATGCTCTGATCTATGTCTTGAGGAGTGTCTAGTAGCTCCTCTAATCAAGGTATTCTCAATAGGATCCCCGTGTGTATAAGTTTCCCTTCTAATGCTCATTGAATGGCATTCAGGAGGATTATGTGGTTGAGGGCTCTACACATCTTACTATGTGTTGGCTGGATCTTCGGCCTTGATCTCGGGTCTATGCTTGGATCGGCCTCTCCGTGTAACCACCATGATATTATATTATATTTTATGTAAGTTTTGAAGTAAATAAAGTAAGAAATGGTGATTATCTCTTTTAAAGTTTTTAAAGTGAGCCCTAAATTTTTTGATGTGTTTTGCAATTTTTTGTATCAATAAGTAACTCTCATCGTATTTTCAATATGCTGATTATATACTCAATTTTTAAAGGGCTTTCACCTGTATGCTCATAGCTCAACAACTTGGCAATGAACTCCAAGTTGCGTAATCCCCTTAAAATGTGGAGATGAAAACCACACCTTGGTAGGGATCACAGGTCCTACCAGACCCTCACCCAATATCACCTAGTTAGTGTTATACCCTCTGAAGAGAATTACACACAAATTTCCTAGGCTACGAATGGTTCTTGGGTCCGGTATTGGTCTAGTAATACAAGGTTCAATGGAGTTGGGCCAATAGATGGAAATCACTGCCACCATCATTGAACCCTACTAGTGGTTGGATGTGACTTCCAACTCACTAGCGTTTACAATGTGTCATGGTGTGTGGGGTTCCTTTTATTTTGCATGAAAATTAAATGCATAAAATAACACTCAAATGATTCTTCTATATGCTATGCAAAAAGGAACATTTAATTTTAGAAAGTATGCATGATTAAACTACATGACTTTCAAAGAAAATGCACACTAACGATGATGACAAGATGGCCACTATATTGGGCCTCATACAAGAAAACCAACATACAAAAGGACCTAGACTACTGGAAACTATGGTGGAATACACTCAAAGGTCTACTATTCCTAGCAAGGACTAATGGAACCTAAGAAAAAGGACCTAGGAACTTCATGAATTTCATATTTTTTCATTGCATTCCCTAATTATGCTAGTGTTATACACTTTCTATAAAAACATAGATATATAACATAGGAAAACCAGTGGGATATGGGTCCTACCTCAGATCCACATTTGATTAAATTTTATTTTTCTATTGTACGACCTGTTTGCTACTGATCATGGCTCTCTAGCATGGCTGCAACTGTTACCTATAGGTGTCAATCACAATGAAAATTATTGATCATGGTTGTCAACAATGACTAGAACCTAACATCATGAAACACAAAAATCAATGATCTATGGCATTTAATGCAGATTTTCCATCGTGATCACCTTTTGTAACATTGTAAAAGGCTAACACCTAATCTTGTAATAGTTGTACATCATAAAAAAATAAGAATTCATACACAAATTGACAAGAAGTAACACATGAAAAGAAATGTATCTTCAATTAATTTGAATCAATCCATGTTACAAATCCATCCTTCTTAGGGATACCCATTCGATACAACAATTATAGTAAGAAAGTCCCTAGCAAGGGTAGGTGTCTTTCAATACCTTCTACAATGACACAAACTACTCCAAGGTGTAGATGACCTTCTTCTCCATGATTAGAGGTATTTTTTGCCTTGCATGTCAAAACCCTATTAATATTGCATGCAATAAACAACAAGAAGCATATTAATAACAAAGGAGACCTCTCTTGATGAGGCTTTTAGAGGAATATTGTACAAATGATGTCATAGCAACATGAAATCAAGAAAGTGTAATAAACATGTTAAACTACATTAAACATGATAATTCCACCATCAATACTATAAATGAAACATCAATTAATCTATCTAATGCCCTAATTATGAATTTGAAAGCATGAAAGCATGAAAAATATCATTAGTATATTGATTGCAAGAATGAAAAAAAAGTGACTAAAAACCCCAATTCTATCAGTCAAAGTCTCTATTAAAGCAAATAAACATGAATTATACTTAATCTAATGGAATTGAAAAGATTCCATGACTAGAAAATAAGGAAATCAGAGATAATACTCTGACCGAAGCTATGTCACATGGTGAGCACTATTAGCCATGATTGAGAGCCATGACTGAGCTTGAAATATGTTTACCCTCTAATTCAAGGGTTGAATATCTGAATCTCCCTACCAAATTGATGGTCAAGGTTCGCCTATGTATCATCTGACTAGTTTGGTGGTTGAATTATTTATATTATGTGTGAAGTTGGCATAATTAAGTTTCATGGCTCTCCTAGCTTCCTAGGACCTCCATGGATTGAATTGCCATTTTGATATCTCAATGCTTATGACCAAGCTTTCTATCAATGCAAATAAGTGAGTAATGAACTCGACAGGGCTTCGCTGCTTGAATTATCCTATGTATCTCTCTTATTTCCCATTTTGAATTGGGGTCTTATAGTACCTAGAAAGGCTATGTCTTATCTTCTTGAGGAAGCCAAGATCAAGAATGGAAATCTGGAACAGTTGGAGGGAAACTTTTGGATCTTTCCATTCCTAAACTGCTTGGATCTGCAACCAATTGGCCATTGCAACCAATTTTGGATCGACCAAGGTCCAACTGATTCTAACTGCTAGCTATGACTCTAAGGCACGATCAGCACTACTAACCATGGGTGTCAACCATGGCTAACACTGATTAGGCCAAACTACCTAAATGAGTGGTTAGAACCACTACTATACCTTGGTATTTGTCCAAGGTCTTCCATATGGTCTTCTAGCATGTCTCATATGAGTAGTCACCTCGACATGACACATTTTAGGTGTCTACAATCCTCACTATAAAGGCTAAGGTTGGAATTTTTCTCTAGTTCCTCAATAGGTTTGATACTGGTAGAAACATGAAGGTTCTAGCATAATTTTAATAAAGAAATAACTAAAATAGCATCTAAATTAAAAGAATCACTTATGATAAAGAATCATTATTTCAATGGTAGGAAGGTCCCTCCAATGCATTCAATAAACAGTTATATATTCTTATTCATGTATTATTTGATATGGATTCCTCTCATATTATATATATAAACTTTTTCAATCATGACCTTTCAATCATGACTCTTCAATCATAACTTTTCAATCATGACTTTTCAACCATGAATTTTCAATAATAATGAAATATATAATTAAAGTAATAAAAAATAATTAATAAGTAATGTTAGGATGTGGTATCCTAACATGCCACCCTACTTAAAAATATATTTTTCATCAAATCTCAAAGTAAGGAGCTTCGTTGCTTGTTTTCCCAGTTGAATTTGTGCAAGTTCTTGTACTATCTTAATGTCACTTTTTTGAAGGCAAGGATATCTTGAAGGTCAAAGTGTTAGTGATGGGTTGCCAAGAAAAATAGTAGAATATTCCTTAGGAGAATCATGATTATTATGGGAGGGAAACCATTGGGGTTCCTCAAACACTTCAGAATGATGCATCAAAAGTGATGGTAACACTTTCATATCCTTTTATGGTTCCTTAATAGACCAATGGAGAAGGAGTGTGTAGTCACTCTGTGTTGGTTCCGAATAGGTTTAGTCATGTGGTGAGAACTCACTATTGCTGAGGAAGTTATGTGTAGGTCTTATAGAGTGCATGTCTATATGGCATTGATCACTTTGGATATGTCTACCTCATCCTTTCTTGGTGCATCAATCACTTTCAACATATCAACCCTGTTGCTGACATTGGTGGGATCAAGTATTTTGGGTATTTCTTGATCATTGTCTTTGTTTTCCATATCTTACTCCTATTTATTATCTTTCATGGCTTCCTCATATTCCTTACCTTCCTCATTGTTGCCAAATTTAGTGCTATATTTAGGTGTATCCACCACTATGTCTACTTCTATTTCATTTTCTTCTTCTGTTGACTTAACAGGGTCAACTACATCCAGAATATATAGTTTTCATGTATCATATTTATGATTTTTCTCAAATTTCTCATTGTAATGATAGTAGAGGCATTTTTATTGTCATTATTTTATTTCTTCAAAACTGAGATATAAAGTTTGTAGGGTTGTGTTAAGTTTGGGGGTTGTGTAAGTACCTTGTACCTTTCCATTATGTGTAGGTTTTGGGGTAATGTAAGTGGTTGGTGATTTCCCTCCAGGTGGTCTCCCTAATAGATGTTGTGCATTGATTTCATATTTGGCTAATTTGTCCAATCCAATGGTCTGCATCATGGTATAGGCTTTGAAATTCATCACCTCCATTTTAATTTCCTCTTTCAATCCATTGATGAAGCAATATATGATAAATGTTTCATCCAACCCTGTGTTGTGTTTGGTGATATCCTTAAATTGAATTTCATACTCATGCATGGTAGTGTTTTGATGAATAACCTTAATAGATTCCTACATTTTTGGGTCCCACATGGCTCTGATACCAAATGGTAGAACCCTGAAGGTTCTAGCACAATTTTAATAAAGAAATAACTAAAATAGCATCTAAATTAAAAGAATTATTTTTTCACTGGTAGGAAGGTCCCTCCAATGCATTCAATAAATAATTATATATTCTTCTTCATGGATGATTTGATATGGATTCCTCTCATATCATATATATATACTTTTTCAATCATGACCTTTCAATCATGACTTTTCAATCATGACTTTTCAATCATGACTTTTCAACCATGACTTTTCAACCATGAATTTTCAATAATAATGAAATATATAATTAAAGTAATTAATAATAATTAATAATTAATGTTATGATGTGGGATCCCAATAGATACTTAATGTGTTGATTTATGTATATTATGTAAATAGGTTAAAAAGAGAGAAAGGATCCTCCTCATACCAATGTAACCCCTCCATTAAGGTTGCTTCTCTTTGGTATTCTACCGAAAAGAGACACACCTCATCATCATAACTATTTATGAAGAGGCATAATATGTACTTTCATTATATTTAAGGAAATAACCCAACTCCTCATTGTTGATTCTCTATATTTTTGTATTCCCTACTCACAAGATCCTAAGCCTTTCCCTTTACATACAAGTTTTCAAAGGATTTCCTTAGGTATGGTGTAAAGATTCAATAAGTAGCAATAAACATACTTTTTTATATTAGTAAAGGGTTGTTTCCATGAAGTCTCTCTTTGTTTTTTTTTTTGGTAGATATGAAAGTACAATTTCTAATATTTACCACCATTACCCTTCTAGAAGGTAATCCTAAGGTTTGAGGTTATGGGGGTAGCATATCAAAGTCTAATGCTAAAAAATCAAGTTGATTATTGAGGTTTATATGATTTATATCTATGAGGAGGTACCCATGAATATCTTAGTGGATCTTTCAGGGCTAAAATCCCTATGGGGTGTTTCCTCACCTTAAATTAGTGTGCTATGGATATTAGGGGTTCACTAGGAGCATTTTTGATACTTACTCCAAGTCTATTTATGGGGTTTGATGTGTAATTTAGAAAAATACCTAGGTTTATTTTTTAAAACTATCCTAACTAATTAGAAGGGTTATTTTAACTAAAATGCAAGACAAAAATATGTGCAAAATACAAGAGTTATCCTAGAATGATTCTTCCTTTTGTGTGGAGCTAATCATAGGGTACAAAAAGTAAAACTTTTCCTTTTGGATAAGGGAGAAGATAATTCTCATACACAATTATCCTAATGCATAAGATATATGGAATTTTACCTTTAAATGCTTAAGTGAGAGGAGGAGGAGATAAAAAAAATCAAATTTTCTAAGTTCTTTGATTTATTCTTTGTTTCATGATTTAGAACTAAAATCAGCTAAAGTTATTTTTATGCCCTTTTTCAATTTATGTGTTGATAGAAGATAGAACATAGGTAGATATAAATAGAAAATATAATTTAAAGAAATGCCTAGCAAGATTACCAAGGAATATTACCTAGACCAATGATTGCCATGAATTTGCACCCTAGAACTGTTGATCGTGAATACATTTTCATACCCTACAAGCAATGACTATGAATCCATAGAACCTACAAAATATTAAACTTAAAAGATGATGGTCAATGTTCAAGGATATTTTTAGTCCATAGAGGAGGCACAGATCATAGGGTAGGCAGTCAAGTCCCATTGTTCCAAATATAACCAAAATAAAATATGGAAATATATGACCTTTTGGTTGTATATGAATTCATGCTCAGGGAAGACAAAATAAAAAATCTACAAGGAGATAGAGAAAGCAGAAAATAAAATATAATAATAAGATCTATGATTACAAAAAAATCATGGTCTAGAGGTATTGACTACGAATTTGTTTTGTTAAAGGTAATTTATGATTAAAGGAAGGGAAATAAAGGAAGAAGAGTCAATAGAAAATAGTATGTAGAGGTCAAAAAAGAAAAAAGAGATAGAGGAAAATAAAAGAATATAGCAAGGATTGCCCCAAAATCTATTCTCATGAATTCATATTCGATATGGATTGACCACAAAATAATTTTGTATAGCTTGGAAAGTGGGATAGGAAGAATAAGATCTGATAAATACACAACTAAAGGAGATGGATAGAGGGTTAGGGATTTTAATTAGGTTGAAAAGATACACAAGGCTTAATGAAGTTAGCTCTTTTTGACTTACAATGAATTCATGCCCTATAAGGATGAGCCAAAAATTCACTCTATAAAAATATATAGAGTGTAAGGAACAATAAAATTAGATTTTCATAGGTTTTAACACCTAAGGGATATGGTGGTGGTTAGGGTAGGTAGCAATAAGTAGGATAGGGAATAGGTTCTAGTTCCCTTAGAGTCTTGTGATAGATTTGTAGTTGATATCAATCAATTATAAATTTTTCCTATGTGGAAAGATGAGGAAAGACCTAAATAAACTTAGGTATCTCAATGGTTTATGAGAATATGGGAGGCCAATAAAAACATAGCCTATAACTGCATGGTGACTCAGGCATAAGTGTTAGAGCACAAATGTAGAGCTAAAGCTAAAAATAAATAAAAATAAGATATGCAATTGATATAAAATTGATGAATCACAATAAAAATCAAGAGATAGGGGAAGAAAACAACCAATAGAGAGTAGTCATCTAAGATTAGTCCTAGTGATCCCTCCAACAAGTCCTCCAAAGTGGTAAATTCAAGTTGATAATTTGAGCTATAATTTTGCAATAGTTTTGTTAGCTTGAGAGAGTGTTATGCAAATGGGAGCCCAATGCCTCTATTTATAGAGTTTTGGGACAATGAGGGAGAGAAGTAACGACACTAATGAAGGTGGTTGAATTTTAAATTCATAAGGGCAAGAGAGGAGGCACCTAGGAAACCAAAAATAGGATGAGGAAACCTAAGAATAACACCATAAATTACCCAAGATCCCAAGGTGTATAGAGAATTTGATATTTCAATTCCTTGCCTCAGAGATATGATTTCATGGTTAGTAAAGGTTAACTGTAATTTTATAGATACGACCATTGATGGTCACATCAAATGATAGCAAACAATGCTAGGTGGCCTCTTTGAAAACTATACAAGAACTATCCATGAATTATTTTATGGTCTATTAATTAGGGCCATGAATTTTTTGAGGGCTTGCAAGAACTAAAGAAAATAGGAAATGATTTCATGGTCTATCAATGGGAGCCACAAATTCATTAAAAATGAGGAATATCTCAAAAATTAAGGGCTAATTGGTATAAAATTGCATTTTAAAATTTTTAAGGGATACTTAAGATTCTAAGGAAAAAATATCTCATTTGGCTAGGTCAATTTTTTGTGTCTATAATATCTTGTACCTCAACCTTCTCTTTACCCTTTACCAAGACTTTTTTGCTTGTTTCAATTTCTTGGCTATCCTTAGTCTCTTTATGTGGAATAGTCTTTATAAAATCATTGATGAAAGTGTGAAAATAATTTAAGTAAGGGAATAGTAGAGCCTTAGGATTTTTAGTATGTATGGCTTGATAATAAGTGAAAGGATCCTTTTTAGCCATGATGCTATACAATTTTTATTGATATTCAAATTTTACATATTGGTGATAGGTTTAGGGGATTTCTTGCATAGCATGAATCCATGGTCATCCTAAGAGGATGTTATAGTCTATGTCATAGGGAAACATAGAAAATAATTTTTTTAACATTTGACACCCCACTTTTATTGGAATGATTATATATCTTGTAGCTTCTTGCTCTTCATTGTCATAATATTTTTTGACAATGTCTAATTTCTCCAAATATTATTTATTAAGGCATATCCTTTAGATGAACTTAAGGTTATAACCATTAATGAATGAGCCATTATTGATTAGGTCTAGGATTATGCATAAGGGGTTGGACTCAAAATATACTTGTAAAAAAATGGTGAATCCTAATCAAAATCAAGGTGAGTCATATATAATACTAAGTAAATCAAATCAAACATCTTCATACCAAAATTTGGGGTATTTTAAGCCCTAAAATGTAAGGTCATATTTGGGGATACTTTTGACCTATTAAATCATCTTATAACTTCATAAAAACACCACCATTATATCAGGCTTAAAAAGAGCTTTCCAATGAGTACAAATATGCCTATGTTTGGATATATATTGTGGTGAATTGAATTGAAGAAAAAATTGGTCCTAAAAATTTTAGGTGAATGGGCCGACGTCGAGGGTGCTCATATTCACCATTTTACAATTTTTAAAATCCTAATATTTGCCTGATTTGTGAATATTTACCATTGTGCATAACCCTAATTATGTCACTTTTAATACATTGCTCACCAATATGACATGTAATATATAAAGGTAACTCTCTTGTCATCGAGGGAGGGGGAATATCATACTTTAAAAAGGATATTATTGCATGATTCATGGTGAGTTACCCAACCATGTTAGCCAAATTATTGGAGCTAATATCTTGGTGGATAATTTGTTTACTTAGGAGTTTGAAAAAACTCTCTCTATGACTTGGTGATATTTTTATAAGGTCAAATATAGAGATTTTAGCTAGAGTTTTATCCAATTTATGTTGAAGGTTAAAGCTCTTATTGCTCACATCCTAAGTATTAAATATTAAAGGTGGACCTTAGGGGCTTATGCATACCTAGTCCATAAGAGTATAGAAGTATTAAAGGGTTGTTCTAAAGTTTGACCCTTCTATTTATCTTATTTCTTAGTTAAAGCACTAATTTGGATCATCCCCACTAGATTCTAATTTTTTTAGGGGATATTTCTATATGAGATATTTTTAGTAGCATATTGTCCATGCTTAGGTAAAGGGTCTTGAAAGATTCTTAAGTATTGGTTAGAGTAAGTTGCATTTTCAAAACTTTATGCTATAAGGTGAGATTCACCAATAAGGTCTTGGACAAGGTTTTTGAGGGTTTTACACTTATTCAAGTGGTTACAATTTGTGTTATGGTAACAACACTATTTTTTGGCCTTGATCCATGGAATATTTTCTCTTTCAAGGTCATGCTACCTTCTGCAGGGTGACTCTATCATGCTATCCTCCAAGAGTTGTGCTAGCACAAATTACAAGGATTGGTTTAACCTAGTAAACTTTATTTAAGGCTTCTCTTGGGTTTTGGCCAAGACAAGTTTTTTTAGGGCAACAATAGTGCCCACAAGACCTATTTTAACATTATTAATAGGGGAAAAATAGTGAATCCATCAACCACAATATGTTTAGTTTTATATCGTGTTTTAGAGTTAAAATAAGATGGATTTTAATCTTCCTTATTAGTTTTTAACTACCCCCTACATTGGAGGGTGACCTCTATTATATTGGAAATGTCTAACACAAGGTAGTGATATGGATAATCTCCAAGGGGTATGATTTGTTTTCTTGGAGGTTGCATATAAATATACAAAAGATATCTCTTGGTAATGGGGTGAAAGGAATATTTCTAACCACTGCACACCATCAGGGTAGGAATTTATTAAAAGATTCATTTTTACCTTGTTTTAGTTGATATAATTCATAAACCATAACTTTTATATTATATAGCTAGCAAAAAATTGAATGAACATGTCCACAAAATAATTAAAACTCTTGAATAAGTGACTAGGCCATTGGTAGAACCATTCTAAATCCTTGCCACAAAGGATTGTAGGGGAAGTTTCAATAATAATTCCTCATCATAAGTGATGTCATGGCATGCAA
This sequence comes from Wollemia nobilis, assembly GCA_028583015.1. Lineage (NCBI taxonomy): Eukaryota > Viridiplantae > Streptophyta > Pinopsida > Araucariales > Araucariaceae > Wollemia > Wollemia nobilis. Next base: position 1,941,747 of record JAQPPZ010001323.1, read on the forward strand.
CTTGAAAGATTCAAAGATGATCTATTGGATCACCATATACCCTATACATCCAAAACTTAGGTAGCAAAAAATTTGGAGGATAAGGTTTGCTAATGATATCAAGGCTTGTGGGTTGATTACAATAGTGTTTATAGGAATACTTTTTTGTTGCACTTCATTGGATAGAGGCCACTTATTTTTAAATCCATTTTATTTTTACTAGTTGTTCTAAGTTAGAATTTATATCTTAATATCTAGGATAAGGGATTGGTGGTGTTATAAATTGAGGTTATGAACTGATTAGGGAATAATATTATGAGTTTGGATGGGTTGATTCAAAAGGAACATCATATTATTAGTTGTAGAGTTATTATGGATAAAAGGGCTAGTGGAAGGAATGGTGGGAATAAAAAATTGTGAGAGGGCATGTTGATAAAAGGGTTAGAAGTTATGAGATTTGAAGTGTTAGTCATAATATAAAAATATCCATATTTTAAACATGTGGAACATTAAAAGGTTGAAAAATAGGATGATTTAATTTTAATGGTTCCATATTGAGAGGTAGAGGTCTCTAATTCCAATAAGATGATGGGATGTTAGGGGGCCTACCCTCTATGGTTTTTGTGATGATGGGGGGATTGAAACCCATCCTATTTGGGTTAGATATATTAACATAAAAGTATAAATACCCATGGGAAGGGTTTGTTTGAGAGCTCATGGGGTTAAACATAGGCTATTGTGAAATATCTAGAAGGGACTCTTTTGCAATTGAGGTGGTTAAGGGCTCTTCCTCAACTCTTAGGAAATTTTGTATTTCCTCTCTATTTCCTTTTAGGAAGGGTTCCAAATGGTCCATATACCTAAAGACTACTTCCCATTATTAGTTATGAATAGGGAAAATATCACTAGAGAGAGAATTTTTGTCATCCTCTTCCTCTTCATAAATAGGGTTTTAAATTGCCTTTTCCTTATTAGGAATCTTAGGTAGGGTATTTGGATTTTGTACCATTTTCCATGCAATTTTTTTAGTGATATAATGTGGTTCAGCCATGGTAAAGGAAGGGATTTTAATTAACTAATGTTTTGTTTCTATATTTTTTAGAGAATATAATATGTTTGATAACCCTTATGCCACCTTGGAAAAACAAGCCATATTATGACTCCAATTAGCCATTATAATAAACTAGCCAAGGGAGAACTCCCATGGTTTGTACATTGGTTTACGCAATGGGTCATTAACCTTCCCCTAGTAGGACTAACATTGGGTTATGTTCTTATTATATTAATTTAATATAATTTACTCTAATAAAAAATATTAGGTTATCTTTATTAAAATTTGATTAATTTCATCTTGATTAAAGTTAGGCTTGGTCAAAAAGGAAGGACATGGACCCATGTGGTATTCATATCAGGTTCACTAAAGATGTGGAAATGTAAAAGGTTATCCTAAGAGGTGCTTTCATCCATGGGTAATTTTTCCCTCAAGGGACCACACTCAAACTGGAGGGCATTGTTGTCAACCCACCATGCATCTTCGAGCTGATATCTTTGGTGAAAGAAATTATGGGTTCACCAAGGGTAGTTTTTTTATTTCCCTAAATCTAGTTTGATGATTTTATTTTTATGAACACCTATAGTTTCTTTCTAACCTAAATTTCTAAATTCAAATATGCAAATGAAATGCAAATAAAGACAATAGTGCAACAAACAAAGTCTTGTATGAAACATTTTATTTTTGAAACTAGTTCTAAGATATAATAGCCAAAAATTTTATTTTATTTTCTTTCAAATAAAATGAAATAAAAAGAATAATGTAGGAAAATAAGCTAGCTTAATGCATATCTACATGAAATTTCAATTTATATGTCTATATGAAAATAAAAAAGAAGCTAAATGCTAGGTTAAAAGGAGTTATTTGATTTCCCTTTGAGTGTTGATAATTTTTGGCAAAAGATACTATAAAAATGAAATAAAATGCATCACACAACTATGAAATCAAACAAGAAGATATACTAAACCTGATTTTTAATTTTTTATGAATTCTAATCCTACATAAATCAAAGGAATAACCTATTTATCTTTATTTTAATCAAGGGTAGAAGATATGATGTAGGAATACAAAATTTACCCTAAAATGCGAGAGGCTACATGAATTTTTAAATTAAATTTCTAAATGAAAGAATAGGAACTTCCTTGAATTTTAGTGAGAATCCTAAATTTCTTATTTGAGATCCTTTTGGTATGTTATCAAAGCATAAAGAAAACAATCATGAAGAGAGAAAATAAAACTACTTGGATATTTTATGAATAATGTGTATGTGTCTTGGATTCTATCGTGTTTCCTTTGAGAGGCACTTAGCAATTATTTTATCCTACAAAGCTACAAATACAAAAGGTGCTACAAGAAAAAATAAATAAGATAGACATGTATATTTTTATTTTTTTCTGCATTAAGGCTAAACAAAGGAAACTACATAGAACACAATACTCTATTTTTCCTTCTTTCCAAAAGCAATAGACTAAAAGATGCACATTTTATTTATGATGATTAATTAAATAATACTTATATGAGACAAATTATGAAATGAAATATAAAAGTAAAACCTAAAATGCACTACGTAAGATTTAAAAAACTATTGTTGATATGGAATTTTTTTTTTTAACATACATTCATAGATCAAAATTTTGAAATGCAAGATGAATTTTCGTTTCTTTTGTTTTTGCACCTTTTTATGAAAACCATTTTAAAACTGATAATGAGTCATATTTTACCTATTTTAGACCAAAATGAAGGGCAAAAGTTGAATTTCGAACCTATTTTCAAAAACTATGTAGAAAACCAACCAGCCTATAAAATGTCATACACATGCAAAAAATTTATGCCCTTGTAAAAATGTTGCACACCTACAAAAATGCCATGCACCAACAAAATAGAACATAGAAAACCTTGAAGGCTCACCATAGAATTTTAAATCCACTAGAAACCTATAAAAATAGAAAACTTAGATCCACAACTACAAATAAATAGAAAAATATGGATTAGTAGTTTAGGGATCATCTATTTTATTTGGAATAACAACCTAGCTTGATCCAAGGACCAAGACCCAAGATCACCACTCAAGGTTTTAATAAAAATGAAATCATAATTGTTAAAATATGAAATCATATGATTGAAGAATGCTAAACTAGATGAAAAATAAACAGTTAGGAGACAAATCCCAACATGAAGCTCCCAATATGAAGGCTCAAGACCATAATTTTGGTAGAAATATCACCCTCCAAGAATGCCTATAAAAGCCTCATTCTAAGACTCTTGTTAAATCCTACACTACTAAAAATTATCCTAGTAATGCAACTAAAAAATAAATTCTAATTCTTCTTGATCATTGAAACATGTCTACTTCATAATGTGTGTGTTTCATCAATATCAAATGTAACCTATTTGGCACCCCAAGGGTTCTTTTTATATATTAGATTTGGCTTTATAATATTTATTGGGTGTGCACAAGAGGCAGATTTAATGTGTACTTTCCAAGAAGATGATATGTCTAGTTTATTCACAAGTTAACTTGGTGAATCTGGAGTTAATGTCCCCTAATTGAAAATTCAAGTAGGTTGCATGATTTTTGAACTAATAAAACATATAAATGGTAGAACTAGTGATGAATAGGAGTCACACTGCAAAAACTAGAGTTTTTTAGGAGGCTGCAAAATCTTCGTGCTCCTAAAAAATTTCCATGCCAAATTTATAGTAGATCCAAAAAAATTTGTGTCAAAATTGGTTGTCTATACTCCTTGGAAAGGTCTTATTTAAATCCTTCCAATGGTACCAAATTCATAAAATTTGGATTTGATTTACCCTAGTTTTCATAAGATTAAGGTTAGGGTGGTCAAATTCCCCATAAGAGGTAAAATTCATCTTACAACAATAAATTCCTCATATGGTCATGATATTTCCATGGTTGGTAAAAAAGGTCATGTTTATAATTATCAAAAAACTCTTTCTAATATATTTCCAATGGTATAAATTTTGTGAAAGGATTTGATTTTATCAAGTTTTATGAAATTCAAAGTTGATGTTGTATTTTACCTCAAAATTAGGTTTAGGAGTCTTGGTAAAATTGGTCAAATATACAATGGGTGACATGTTGATTGATCAATTTAGAAAGAGAAATTAGGTGTCTACACCTAAAATTTGATTATGAGGGAAATTATTATTTTTTGGAGGCTCCATTTTTTTCATGGAATAAATTTATCCTACTATTATTGACTTAATCAATGTTAATTTTAGGACCAAAATTTTGCTTGAGCCAAAATATATGCAATTCTACACAATTATAATTATTATGTCCATGAGTTCCATGCCAAAATCAAAAAATTTTAGGATCATGCCATATAGGTGCTTCAAAATCATCATTAACATGGTAAATTTTAAGTTTAGATAGCACACATAATTTGAAAATATCTTCAAGGGTCCATTGAGGCATCATATTCTTAGGTCTTGGGCCACCCCTAGATTTGGTAAACATATGCACAAAAGCTCTAGCTATATATAAACCATAATAAGTATCTTGGATAACCACCTTAAAAATCCCATCCCCTACAACATTCCTATTAGGATTTTTGGATTTTAAGGGTTTTTTACCTTCTTGTTTTTCAATGTTCAAGGATTTTAAAAAAGTATATAACCTTTTCAAGGGAGGGTAAAACATAGGGACTGTGTTCCTAGATATTAGCCTAAAATATGGCCTAAAATTATTTATAAACATTACCATTATGACCTCTTTAGTCAATTCTATATTTGCATGCCATTTAAGTCTTCCCATATTTTGTGGAAATCAATAATAGATTCATTAGGGCCTTGTAGTATTCATAAAAAAATCCGTTGCCTCCATTACAATCATGTCATAATCAAATTCTTGGATAAATGTTTTAACAAAAGTACATAGGAATTAAACAGAATGTTCAATTATTAAATTCCATTATCACACATATCTAAATTTTGGTGCTAAGATGCTTAGTGATAAAGGACTAAGATATTTTTCTAATGACCTTCCTAGGGGCTAACCATCAAGTAAGGGTAAATAACAAGGAGTAAATCAACTAACTCTACTAGAAATTTAGTCAAGTTGGTAGGGTTTAATTATCATATTGCATTCATTCCATTAGGTAACAAAGGGTCTCCCTACCCTCATTGTTTACTATAAGTCAAATTACTAGAAGAGGCTCCTTTTGAACTTCAAAAGTTCTACTAGAAATATATAATACCTAATTCTACTCCATGAAATAATTCTTCCTAATTATGCATGCCAAGGGATGAACATCTAAGTTCACAATTAGTCCCAAGGCACTATACTTCTTTAGAAAATTTAAAATTCTTAGTAATTGTTAATTCCCATTACCCTTTTAAGAAAGTACCTCATCATATCCCAACTATCCACAACTACATTCAAGTATGAATTATAATTCCCTTTTTATTTTTCTATCAAATACAATAATCGATGCACTAAAATTACTTTCACTTCTTTTACACATATTCCCTTTTCATGCATAACTACCAATATGAAATCAAACTGAAGACACCTAAAATACAATAATCGATGCACTAAAATTACTTTCACTTTTATTGTTTCTATGCACACAAGTTATAGGTCTACAAGACTGATTCAGGGCATCCAGTGCGTAAGATCCCTCCAAGGTGATAGAAGGAGAAGGAGGCATCTATAAACCCTTATACAAGTTCATGTGCAATATAGGGAGGCCTGTGCAAGTGTACCACCCATATTTGAGGGGAAATCATTCTTATGTACCATTATATCCACTTGTAATTTGTTGTATCGAAATTGGGTATCCCTCAGAGGGATGGATATGTAACCAGGATTTGCTAAAGAAATTTATTAATAAAAGAAGCATTCTTTGTCTTGTCATTTTCATGTTATGTTATCTATTGCTTTTCATTATTTCATTTTGATATAATATTACAAGTACAATAATAGTAGCTTAAGTGTGGTGCACACTTCTTGGGGTTGCATAGATGGTGATCACGGTGGGAACCCCACCAGGTTTTTATTTTTTATCATTTTATTTATGTTTCAAGCATTTTTCTATGTGTAGGTTTGGTTGCTCTAGTCGACAGTGACCAACAAAGCTTAGCCACTCCTACAGTCAACATCCAATAGTAGCCAGAGGGCAACCTTTTCATCATCAGATGAGGATTGAAGGTTGGTAGCATTCCTTGATTTTTTGTCTTTCGCTATCTACAATTTTTTTTAGAAAATAGTAACTTAAATCACATATTTATTAAGGAAATATAAGAAAATATGGAAAAAGAAAATGTATTTTATGCTTCTTAGAATTTTTTTTAGATTTCCCCTAGCTGCTACTAGGAACAACAGGCCTTTGTTTTCAAGGTCTACCCTATTCTCCAATGTTCTAGGCTTTTGTGTGTTTAAGATTGCTTGCATATGGCCTAGCTAGAGGATGTAACATCATAAATTAAAAAGTGCATTAAAGTCATTTAGATCAGTTAGAGATGCATTTTTTGAAATCAAACATTCTTTTTAGGCATGTAGGGAAATATTCATGAGTGCTCTTTGCTGCATCACTTTCCATTTTAAAAATATAAAAATAACCCCACACATCACGTATCACTTTAATGCTAGTGAGTTGGAGGTCATAACCAACCATTGGTAGATATCAGTGAGATGGATTTCATCTCCATCCGCTATCTCAAATCCCACATACCCATTATTATTGGCCAATACTAACTCCAATATTCATCATAACTTATGGAAAAGTTACACATATCTCTCTGTGGATAGGTATATCACTGACTGCTGGTGAACTGGGTGAGGACTGAGAGGACCTATGCTCCCTGACCATATGTGGACTTCATTACCACACATTATAGGTTGGATGACAAGGCTTGGATTTTATCACCAGGTTGTCAAGTTGTGAGTATACAAGTGAAATCTATTTGAACACAAGAACACCATCCAATGAAATGCAAAACATGTGACACAAAGTCTTCTTTATATACAACACATAAAAATACACAAAATATCTTAGGGAACACACATTAATCCTGAAATGAGATAAACATTTGGTTTCCTTACTTGTGTGGTTTAAAATTGGCATAAGAAGATAATTCACAGTTCATTATGGTATACACATGGAGTAACCACCCTCGGTCCAACATCGAGGCAAAAATTGATGCTTCACACATTCACCATCATAGTGGTGTTGAGACACCCATCCATAGTGTCATTGGATAAATTTTAGTAAGTATTAGGGGCAACAACTCAACCCTTGGGGGGACTCCTCAAGAAACCCTAGTGAGAGATCCATATCTTGGTTCCTATTATAGTAGACATACTGAGTCCTTAAGGCCTTTGTCATCATACAAACATGAGGAGGCCTTAAGGACTTCATCATCACATAGACATGAGGAGTCTTCAAGGCCTCCTTCATAACACAGACATGCAGAGGCCCCAAGACCTCCATTTGTACATAGACCTGCAAAGGCCTCAAGGACTCCATCAGTACACAAATATGCAAAGGCCTCAAGGCCTCCATCAATACATAGACATGCGGAGGCCTCAAGGCCTCCATCATAACATACGCATGTAGGGGCTGTAAGACCCTACACTTAACATGATACACTTAGGATAGATCAACCCACTGAGGGAAAAGACATTAGGGCTATGCACAATCATAGACCTAGGACATCCTATAGCCTCCTAGCTTATGGGAGGATACCCCTAGATTATGAGCTCATTGATTCTAATGGGACTCCATGGGATTGGCCATGGATAACTAGATAGCTTGATGATGTGGATCGAGTTCCCTCAAGACCAGCTCCAAGAAGTATTTCTATCGCACATTCTACTTTAGGAGGTTTGCATAGAATAACTATTAGGCACACTAATTAACTCGAGAAAGCTTCAAAGTGGCCCCACAACACATACATTACTTCCAAACATGGGGGTACACAACATAGATCATAGTGCATTGACCCAATTGCCCTAGTATACAAGGGTAAGAACATAGAAGGAGCCTCTCTGAGAGGCCTATCCATTAGATCTCCTCGCACAAAGTTAGAGAGGCATGAACCTTTAGTAGCAGGTCGGTCCGACCGCATACATAGGTTAGAAGAAGCATTACATGTTGAGTGAGAGCATGTGGAAAATCTCTATAAAGAAGAACAAAGTAAAAGGTTCATATGTCTGCATGAGCAACGCTTGAGAGAAGAAAGGGATGAGCATGAAGAGTAATCTGATAGGCTAGCTCAAGCTAACTTATACATAGATGGTGAGGAATACCAACATGATAAACGTACTAATTCTTAGCATGAGAGACACACTAGACATAGAGATGAGCACACTCACCATAGCTTGTAACATCAACAGCACCTGGATCCTAAATAAACACAACTTAATGAGGAACAACTAGGGATGGAAGGTCAGGAATAGACATATCCTAAACCTCTATTCATGGTCATGGGGGATGAGTACAGACACCCAAACTGGGCGAACACAGGATTACCTCCTTTACCATCATGAGTAAACCTTTAGGAATAGGAGATTATTTCCTCAAAGGTATATCAATTACTCATCGAGAGAGTCAAATCTCTTGAGGAGCAGGGTACAGTTGGAAAAAGTTGACTTTGAGCAAAATACACAACCAACGTATGTGCCCCTCAGTACTGATTCTTGCATACCCTAGGCACTTTGAGATGCCTAAGCTAGAAAATTTTAAAGGAGAGGAAGACATGCAAGAACACATTACAAATTTCATGAATGCATGCTTTCATATTGATCAGAATGATGCCCTAATGCTAAGAACATTCATCATTATGTTATCGGGCATAGTAACTCAATGGTTCAATCAAGTGCCCAAGCACAACATCATTAGCTTTGAGCAACTAGTGAATGTTTTCCTTGTATACTTCTCCTTCAATGCCAAGAAGAAGTGAACTTGTCCGATATGGTGAACTTAAAGAAACATGACGATGAGCCAGTTATGGACTATGGGAATATATGGAGGAAAATTGTGATGAAACTACCATTCTTCATTCCCACTGAAGAGCTCACCCGAATGTTCACAAAGAGCTACACCAAACACATCTCATTGCTATTGCAATTGTAGTAGTATGAACCATTTGAAGAAGACTTGGCTCAAGCCAAGCTTATAGAGGACATAAATATTAACAAAGGAGACATCAAGCTCAGGAATAAGAAGGAGTAGAATAATGCCATCCGCAACAAGAATCAATAGAAGTAGGCCAAGCCTTATCAAGTCAACCAAGTTTTTTTAAGCATACCAAAGGGAGGTAATGTCCAACAAATATAAAACTATCAGGCTCACCCCCTACTAGCCAATTATGACCTAAAGAACAATCAAGGCCAAAACAAGGAGCATCAACCACGTCGCTATTTCACACCTCTATATGAATTGATGCAATTGATATTTAATTAGTTGATTGAGGCATAGAGAATCATATTTCTATATGCACAAATTCTTGATCCTAATCATCCCAAGCCTAAGGGATATAGGGAAGATCAATACTACCCATATCACATAATACAGGGGCATGACATCGAAACATGTATCAAATTCAAGAATGTTGTGCAAAATATTATTGAAAAGGGTGATATAAAAGTTGAAAACCCATTAGAACCCAATAATAGATATATGGATATATTCAAGAACCCATTCCCAAATCATGAGGCCCCTAGATGTCAGGACACCCAAGTCAACCAAGTTCGAGTCAAGCCACCCACTCATGGATGCATCAAAATGGTTGAGATAGTCAATGTGGCAACTAGGAGTTGGTGATATGGTCGACCAAAGCCTCCAATGGATCCTATCCATATTCCAACTACACCTCGACAGAGAAAAGTACCAAAAAATCCTTCAGATCTGCCAACATGACCTATGTAACTATCTGGAGTAGACTGGAACAAACCTACAAACAACTCTGGACAAGTTGTCAATTTATGATATCATACAAAAATAACCTAGCCATAGGGAGACTTTGATGGAAATTTTAATATCAATTGAACTCCAGCCCTAGAATCCATACACGTTCATACATTTTGTGAGGCAAGTACAGTAGTGTCAATAGCTTGTGATCTATTTCTATGATCATGAAATCAAGGTAGTGCCTACTACCAGAGTTGACCCACATTTGTATATCATCACATCAATCAATGACATACCCTTCAAGTGGGTTCTAATTGACATGGGCTCGTTGATCATCATTATCATGATAAAGGCTATAGGGCACCTGAAGATCCTTAGGTCCAACATTGTCCTGACCTCCTACACGTTAAGGGCTCTCAATGATGCATTATGCTCCATAGTGGGTACAATCATTATACCTATTTAGGTAGGAAAAAATACCAACTCTATGATGTGTTACATGGGGAAATGTAATACAAAATATTTTTAGGGCATCCCTATATAAGGGACATGCAGTGTGTTCCCTCAATCTTGCACCAATGTATCAAGTATGTGCATGATGAATAAGCTCATGTGGTTTCATATGATTAAGATTTGTTTAAATACATGCATCAGGTCGACTTTCTAGGAGACTTTGTCCTTCCATAAACACATTGGTACATAAGGCCTTCATTCCTGACCACACAAGCAGAAAACAAGAGCAAATAAGTGCAAGGTGACCTATCCACATTCGTACCACCTCCTGCATATAAGACTACTGACACTTCTAACAAGCCTTCAAAATCTAAAGCAAAAGATAATCAAAAGCTAAAAGCATCCCTAGTGGAGGAAGGACCTAAGGAAATTCCAAATATAGCTACTATAGAAATTCCAAATCCCATGGAGGAGGAATATTCCCAAGACATAGCCGAGGAGGTACCTCAAACTACCTCGCCTACTTCATCAACAGTATCATCTGCACTGCAGGTGATAGTTCACTTAGCCAACATAGGATTAGGTGAGTATCTTGTGTAGAACATGAATTTCATGCCTATTATTGAGTTTGCATAAGACATGGGATGGCCAAGGGTCCAAAATTTTCCATTAGGGATAGTAGTTCCATTAGGGGTTCCCCTAACCAAACTAACTTCATCTATGCTGGTTTGGACCATGCCCATACTGCTTCTAATATTGAAGAGGATGAGGATGAACCTTTCACTACAAATGTTCATTACTTGTCAAATCGTGAGTTCGCTCTAAGGCAATTTTAGTAGTGCCATTGGCATGGATATGGCTTAGGCTTTGATGAGCAAGGACATCAGCTTCCATTCCAACCATAGTACCAATTGTCTACTAATAGGTGTGAACAAGGGTATCAAATACAAAATCGTGATGATTCTTTGGTAGCAACCCTAGATAGGCTAAACTTATGGTTTGAGGAATATATTAATTGGAATCCCTATAAACCCCTTATAATAATTTACTTGAGTTATGGATGTGTGTCTATGGTCAATATCGAACCACCCGACGAGTATCACCCTGATTCCTCTTCTGAAGCACATCCATCAAGAATCATCCTATGGGAGGACGAGCCAATCCATGGATATGATCAAGAGTAATATGAGTATGTCTCAAGTGAGGATGAATATAAAACCATATTGGCCCATCATGGGCCTCAATATCTATTAAACCTCACTTGGCTTGACCATGCAAAGAGTGGATACATCTCATATGAGAGTGGCTATGAGTTAGAGGACTCAAATAAGATGGCCTTCATAAGATATGCATGCCAAATCATAGGGCCAACAATAAATGCCAATGGATTCTTCATAAGCTATGATGATTATGAATATGATACTGAAGCACTGTGCATGGTGCTAACTGCTATCTAGAGCAATGGATAGGTGTGGCCGCTGTCAGCTTCAATGATCAAATGTGGATTTTTTTGATATTTTGTTGGTTTATTTGAATGTTTTTGTGTTTTTTTATGCTTATGTGTGAAATGCCCTTAGATGAATAATGTTGAGAGGCTCTAACTCCTCAACTTATTCTAGCAATGTTAGGTGATATGCCCTAGGCCCAATCTTCTTGGAGATGATATAGGGACCTATCCAATTGGCTATAAATTTATCTCATAGGTGTCGGGTAGATTTGAGTTCTATTGGTTTTATTTAAGCACAATATCCCCAACCTTAAAGTCTCTTAGGTGTACTTTATTGTTATAAGCTTGTGTTAGACGATCCTAGTCCCACCCGATTATCTAATGAATGAGTGCAAGCTTTTAAAAAATTAAGCCTTCCACCCTTTTGGAAGCAATGATTCTAGGATGTGCACCCTTTCTCATGACTAGGGTATCCAATGTTGATCAGATCAATGATCATAACACAACCTACAATGTGACCCTAGGTGGTCTATTTTTGCTCCACACTATGTTTTCCCATAACACATCCTAAAAAATGGCATCTATAGACACCTAAAACACATCATATTTATGAGACAACCCATATGGACACATTTAAAGATCATATGAGTCATATTGGACCTCTCCAAGAGCTAGTAGTGGTCCTAAGCACTCAAAAAGGGTAGTTCTAGCCCATCCAGGATTAGTCACTCTCAGGCATAGCAGGAACCACATCTGGCCACACCTAGCCATTGCTCTAGATAGTGACTAGCATCATGCATAGTGGCCATGAATATGGGTCTATATCACACAGTTTGACTACACCTTGCATTACTTGTGAGTATATTTTGGTGAGGAAATCCCAAGGTTCCTCCTAACTGCCCCTTCAATGCTAATTTGTGACTGATGCTTTCCACCTGAGATGGTTAGTTGCATGAAAATGGGATTTTGGATTCCCAAGGAAGCCAAGATATTGACCTAGATCTAAAATAGAGAGAGTATACATATGGACTCTCCCAACCCAAGAAAGAGATCTACGAATATTTAGGTCTTGTGCATCGAAGCCCTGACCATTCAAAGAGTGAATACACACCACCTTTGAGGAGAATTGAAGCACTGTCTAGCTGAGTTACATCTATACACCTACTTTCAGATCTATTTATTCTTCACCACACATTAGTGTACCAGACACAACATGCAACCCCTAAACATCAATTGGAGCAAGGAAGATTGTGCTATAGCCCTTGTTCCATGAGGATAAGAGCTTCATTTCATGTCCTCTATCTTGGATAGTGGTCCGTAAGCATATCTTAGGGCATTAGACACTATTTTCATTTTTCTAGCTTAGATCCATTACTACTTTGATTTATTAATTAGTTCTAGCATAGATCTGATTTTATTATCATATTTACACTATACTTCTAAGTTTTCTATGAATTTACCTCTTTGTTTATGCTTGCATTTTAATATTATCATGCTTATTTATATTTTTTATCAGATATGCTAACAAGATCCTCTTTCGAAGAGGCGACCCATACTACTAATAGTGTTATGTTGTTTTTATACACACCGGTTACAGGTCTACAAGACTGATTCAGGGCATCCAATGCGTAATATCCCTCCAAGGTGAGAGAAGGAGAAGAAGGCATTTGTAAGCCCTCATACAAGTTCGTGTGTGAGATCAAAAGGCCTGCAAAAGCGTACCACCCCTCTGCGAGGGGACATCATTCTTTTGCACCATTATTTCTACTTGTAATTTGTTGTATCAAAACTGGGTATCCCTCAAAGGGACGGATATGTAACCGAGATTTACCAAATAAATTTATTAATAAAAGAAGCATTTTTTATCTTGTTATTTTTGTGTTATGTTATCTATTACTTTCCATTTTTTCATTTTGATATAATATTGCAAGTAGAATAATAGTAGCATAAGTGTGGTGCACGCTTCCCGAGGTCACACACAAACTACTCATACAATCATAGGAAATTATTCTATCAATCATAAGAATATAATTTACATTAAATAATGAAGAATTACTTCTTCCCATATGATGATTTTATTTTGTTTTAGTTTCATCAATTGCTATTATAGCCCAACATATTTTGTATAAGCTAATTATAGCATTCATTCAATTTGTTAGATATTACAAAGTATGTGTGTATGTGTGTGTGTGTGCCTTCACACATGTGTGTAATATGTATGATATGCATTCACACAGTGACCTTCATAATCACATACAAGTATAGGAACATCATCAAAACAACCATCACTTATTTCCTAGGGATTAATCATTTTAGAATATTTAGGAATACAACTTTGTTCCACATGTGTCTCTTCAAAATAATTTGGAACTATCATGCTTATTCAAGTATCTTTTAGCACTACCACATCTACAATAATATAATTGGCATCATCCATATCTATAATAAATGAATATATAATCGATTATTACTACATCCATTACCATTTAGGGCATACCATAATTGAGGCAATTATTTACAACCCAACCTTCTTTAAAGTCCCACAAGCAAAAGAAAAATCAATAATACAAGGCTTTTTATTAGCATAATATTTTATCAAACACTACCAATAGAAAATACAATACTACAACCCAAAAAACAATTAAAAAAAATTTTAAGCATACAAGAGTCTATAATTTCCATCTACATAGTGGGGTTCGTACCCATGAATCCAATAGTACCCTAGTCCTACAAGTAGTTTACATACAAAAATCAATAAAAAACATAATGCATCATGCTAGGCACATGATATATCCATAGTGTAGTTGGATAAAGAGGTTGAAGATAAACTCTTTTGCTCTATTTCTAAATCGGTATTAGATGATATGAATTTGAATCTTGAAACCCCTTTCAGATATGAGGAAATAAAGTATATTGTGTTTGTCATGGTGGCCTTGAAATTCCTTGGACCAGATGGTTTCACCCAAATATTATTTAAATATTTTTGGTATATTGTTGGGAAAGAGGTTTGTGAAGCCTTGAGATCCATCTAAACTTCTAAGATTATTCCATCTTGGGTGAACTCCACTTTTTTGGCACTTATTCCAAAATTGGTAGGGGCCAATAAGTTATGTGATTATCATCCAATCAGCCTTTGCAATACTATTTATAATATCATAACAAAGATGTTGGTCAATAGATTGAAACCTATCATACCTCATCTTATTGACAAGGTGCAAAGTGATTTCATGGCTAGTAGGAAAATTTTGGATGATATCATAACTATTCATGAAATTATTTACTTAGTTCAGAAGAGTGGAAGGTCAGGTCTTTTCCTTAAGTTAGATATGGACAAATCTTATGATAGAGTGTCTTGAGATTTTATGGTAGAAGTCTTGTCCAATTTTGGATTTAATAAAAACTAGATTAATTTAATAAAGGCCTATATTTATTTTGCCAAATTATTGGTTTTGGTTAATGGTTCTTTAGCCGATTATTTCTAGAGTTCTAGAGGCATTCACTAGGGATACCCCTTATCTCCATATATTTTCATCCTCATGACTAAAGCTTTGGATAGATCTATTTTATTGGATTCAACTGTTGAAGAACTTAATCCATCCCTATTGATTGATCCAATTTCTCATATTTAGTTCACTGATAATACCCTTATCTTCTTCTTGGCACTGATGGAGCGATGAAGAAGATACTAAATTTTTTTGAGAGATCAACATGTCAAAGGATAAACAACTTAAAAAGTAAATTCTACTTTTTAAATACCCCTTTGGTTAGGAAAAGAAATATTGTGAGTATTCTTGGTTGTGTTATTGTTGAGTTTTTAGTTGTATACCTCGGTCTACCTTTGTTCACTAGAATAATGCTAGAGAGTTTTTGGGATCCTATTGTGGAGAGATTGCAAAAGAAGCTTGCTAGTTGGAAAGGTGCTCTTCTGATCCAAGAAATAAAGGCACTCCTTGTTAAGACTTCATTTTAGAGTATTCCTATCTACTTTATGTTAATTTTTAGACTCCCCCTAAAGGTTTTATATAAGCTAGAAAACATTTAGAAAGCCTTTATTTGGGCTAGTTCTAAAGATCATAGGAAATTCTACCTTGTATTCTATAATTAGATCTATAGTAGGAAATATTTTGGGGGTTTGGGCCTTAAAGATGCATGATTTATGAATGAAGCCTTGGTGGTGAAACAAGGGTGGAAATTCATTAAGAGAGAAGATGTGGAGTGCATCCATATTATTGTTGCAAAGTATTTAAACCAAAATAAAAGTATTTTATTTGATCCTCTTCTATCTATGGGCTCTCTTTTCCAGTAGAACTTGATGAAATCTAGATTGACCTTAGTAAAAGGTAGTGGGTGGATTTTGGGTAATGGTAAATATATAGACTTATGGAAGGATTCTAGGCTTATGGATAGCCCCCTTTCTCAAGATCCTAATCTAGTGATGGTTGAACCTCTTTCTAGGAACTTGGGAAGGTTTAAGGTTGTTGATTTTATTGAATTTGCAAATGGTAGGAAATATTGGAAGACTAAACCAACCACTAACTATAGTAGAGAAGTTAATTTGGTGTAGGAATTTATTTTTAAGGCTCTCAAGTTTTAGATTTTAAAGACCCATGAGTCGACGAATGTTATTGTGTGGAAAGGGGAAAGCGATGGTTATTTTTTGGTTAAGTCAACATATGCCCTTCTTGATTCTTGTTTTACCTTTTGTATCCCTCCTTGTAAGGTTTGGTTTAAGCCAAAAAATAATATCTTCTAGTGGCAGGTATTTCGAAATAGAAGTATTACAATTGACAATTTAAAAAAATGAGGGATGATCCTACCTAATAGATGCTATCTTTGTGAATCATGTGAAGAAACTACAATGCATCTATTATTTCAGTACCCCTTCTATTTTTAAGTCTTAATAGGATTAATACAATAGTTTGGGTATGTTAGGTCCTTCCAAATATTTTGGTCAATTTCTGTTCTTAGTGGGTACCTCTGTTCAAATATTCGAGATCAAAATATCTTTGGAGGTTCATTTTACCCCACATATTTTGGCATATTTGGTGGGGGAGGAATCAAAAAATATTTAAGAATATCAAGAGGGATGTTGTTATAGTTTGTTCTAATGTGATTTTGGGTGCTATTGAAAATATATCCAATTGTCAACTAGATTATAGTGGAGGGACTTTAGCTAAAGTGGATCTGGAACTAAATATTGGCTTCCCCAAAATCCCTATATCAGTTAGACCTCCACATTGAATTAGAGAGTTATGGCTAAAAAATTATGGAGTTTTAAAAGGTAATTTGGGTTTAGTAGGGGTTGGTGTTGTTTTTAGAAATGAAAGAGGTGAGTTGGTTTTGGCCTATGTAGAGTTCTTGTCTTCCTAGACCTCCCATTTTGCTAAGGCTAGGGCTCTACTCCAAGGTCTATTATTATTAGAATATATGGGATCTAAGAAATTTATAGTATAGGGAGACTCTCTGAATATTATCAATTTGATTAAATTTGCTAAGACCCCAAGTTGAAACATTGTAAACTTGAATTTTGAGGCTATGAGAATTATTCATTCTAAAGAGGAGGTATTGATCTAGCACATATTACGAGAAGGAAATAAGTTGGAAAACTTAATGGAAAACATAGGCATATATCAATAAGATCTCTCTATTTGGAGATAAAATTATCCTCAAGATCTATTAAGGTTGATGGATAGGGTTAATTCTTGACTCTTTCTCTTTGATGGTGTGTAAATATGATTGGTGGCATCTTAAAATTATTCATATCCATCAAAATTTTGGATCTACTTTAGGTTTGCTAGTGGTTGTTGTGTTAATTCTTTTCAAATTCAAATTTTGGGGGTTTAGTGCCAAAAAATCTATTAAAGCTAGTATAAACCAATTTTGGAATACTAAAACAATTGGGTGTGAGATTTTAGGAACAACACTACCCCTTTTTAAATTCAAATTCAAATTTTTGGGGTTTAGTTACAAAAACTTTAGTAGATGTATTCTCATATGTGTCTGGTAGACTAAAACAATTGGGTGTGCTAGTTTGGGAAACCCATTTAAGATATTGGATTGGTATGGAATGATAATATGGAGAAGCTAGCCATGTTTTGGCATACCTTTTATTGAGGTGGTAGGCCACATCATCACAATTGGGTGAGGTCCACTTGTTTTTAGATAACTCAAGTTGCTTCTAGTAATCATGATTATGTATGGATAAGGCTATTATTTCATAAGGTTTTAAGATTGCTTAGTATGAAGTGGTTGGATGATATCTTAGGTTTCTATACTTGGAAAATGAACCACTTTCATAACCTGTGGCACCTTTGGTTTGTAATATTGTTTAATCATTTTTAAAAAATGTGCAAATATGGAAAGTTCAAGATATCAATCTTCGATAGTGGGATCCTTCGTTACCCCTGTTAGTAAGTTGCGTCTTGGAATGTAATCCTACTTTTGCTTACATATCCTCTTGGTAATCCTCTTATCTATGACACTACAAAGCCTAGAATTTTTTTCAAAATATCTTTGAAAAAATATGTTAGGTCTCGAATGACTCTAATTATTATTTAAACCTATTAAGGGAGATGACTTGCAATGATACTCCACAATATTTAAGGATTTGAATCCAAGTCCTACTTTGATTGGATTCAAAATATTGGCCATTGAAACATGTAGAAGGTACAAAATATTATGCTAGAACTAAACTCCCTAGAGGTGGATGATGACATCAAAAATATTTTGCATAGAGGAGGTTTTCTAGATTGCATTCAATCTTTCCAAGGTCATCATAGAGAGCTCTCTAGGAAAATGGTGCACTCTTGGAGGAAAGGTTGGGTTAATATTGGTAGATTGGAGTTCAAAGTAATGGTATCCCTAGTTGATGAGGTGATGAGACTCCCTATGAATGGTGTCTACTATAATAGGAATAAGCACTCCTTTATTAGGAAACTGAGCTTATTTCTTGATGAGGATGATTACTTGCTAAAATTGTAGAATGGTTACAGCACCAAGGACCTCAAGGCCTTGTAGAACCAAGTTATTATGGTGATCATGGATTATTTTATGATGTACTCCAAAAAATATGTGCTACATAGTTTTCATGTTATGTTCCTAAACCATTTGAGGTGAAAATGGGTAATGAAAATTCTATCATTCGTATTCAATTCTCTATAAAAGTCCATGATGGGTGTTAGGGATGGGAAAGGGTCAAAGCCTATCCATGAAGATCTAGCTTTGTTGATTTTTTAATATGTGACTACAACCAAAGGGCTAGAAATGGATGAGGTTATATCCCAAATTGAGAGTCAGAAAGTTCCTCCCATATTTGATCCTCCTCTGATCTCATCCAATTCTTCTTCCAATGAATCCTTAGAGTTTTATTATGAGGATATTAAGAGTCCCATTATCTCTTCTAAGAAATTCAAGAGTTCTAGTGGTTTCTTTGTGTCACTCAAAGGAATTAGAGGAGTGCATGCTAGGTACTCCAAATATTTGCTTTCTAAATTTTTCAAAATAGAAATCTCCCCTGTCAACATGGAGATGTTGGATTTTGAGGATCAATCTCTAATGAACAAGAAAACAATTTCAAAGGATTCAACAGAAGTTAAAAGGGATTCACCCACACTTGTGCTTGATTCCCCTAATAAACTCATATCCTTCTTTAGTAAGCTAGAAGAGAAACATTAGGCCCTAATTGGGACTCTCCAAGTGGCAATTGCATTCATAGAAGAGATCCAGGGCATGATGCATCTTCAACAAGGCAAACCAAGAACTTCCAAAAAAGACATGGGGGACTTTAGAAAATCATTTATCAAAGCTTAATGTTGTATTTTTTGGTAGTTTTTTCACTTTCTTGTTAGTTTAAAATTGTGGTCCTATTGTTTTATACCTTTGTTGGTTTTGGAGGTCTTGTCCTATGGTGGATCTTCCATTTTGTTGGTTGGTTGAATTGAAAAAGTAGTTTGATGTTCTTATTTTGATGGCTCTTTTTGTGAGGGCCTCTTGGGCTTGGTCATGAGCTCTCTCAACTTCTCTTTTGTAAAATATTTGGGGACCCTTTGAAAAATCCTTCTTTTATTAAATAAAAAATAAAACAAAAGTTTTTACAATACATGTTTCCCAAAGCTAATTTTTTCATCCTCACAATTAATTTTTACATCGAAGACCACATTCATATATAGAGAAGCATTTCTTCCTCTAGCTATTTATAGTTTTTTAATGGGTCACATTTCTATTTGAAGAGCTCTAATCCCCTCTAGTCATAAATCTAAGGGTTGTTTCCTTCTTCAAAGTAGTTGCATTACCTCTAGTCATAAGAACATAGAAATAATTTTCAACAAAAGAGTATATATAACCTAGTTGCATTAGTGTTAGAGCTCCTAATAACCTCACAAATTGGGTTAAAATTAGAGAAACTAGGATTTTAATCATATATAGAATTTTTGTTTTCCATACTTGGTTATGTCACACATGCTATAGATTCTATTTATAAGAGTGTGATCAAGAAAAATGGGATAGATGTCACAAATGCACTTGCTTTTTCCTAGATCATACTCAAGATAAAGGCAATGTCTTATGAAGTCCTAACAATCTAGTTGTATGATTCAATTTCATAAACACCTATGGGTTTTTGTAGGGATTTATAGGTCCCCCTAATATCATACCTATATTTATGTCAAAACATGGTTTTAGACTAAGATGCACAAACAAAAATATGCAGAATAAACAAAAACCTATTATAAGTGATTCTTTGATTGAATGATTATGAGAATAAACAAATTAATTTTTACCTTTTTTTTAAGCAATGGATCTAAAAATGATGCAAAAAATAATCCATCCTCCAATGCAACTAGATGCAATTAAATTTTTATACCTAATACTGAGAATGGAACTAAGACTTTTCCCCATTATGATTTTGTAATTGAAAACTAATTTCCTATTCCTTTTCTAAAATTTCTTTACAAAACTAAATCAAAAGTTAAAAAATAGTCTAAACATATCAGATCTAAAAACTTGAGACCTAAATAGACAAACCTAAAAACTCTATACCTTATTTTTAGCCAAATTAGAAGTGCCACATAGAAGCATCATGCAAAATCATTAGGCAAAAAAACCACATAGAAGTTCCAAAGTAAAAAAAGTTTGATGTTTTTGACTATACTTATAGAAAATAGAAACCAACAAACAAAGATAAAAAAAAGGGAAATCAACAAAGAGGGGTTTGTCTAACTTTGAAAGGGAGCAATAGTATTTATTCATTGAAAGGATTAAACCCCTAATTCTTTTCAGACAAATGATAAAAACAAATATAAATAAAAATGACTATCAAATGTATAAGCATGTAAAATAATGAAATGTTGATGAAACAAAAAATGATAATGCTAGAGACGTAAGAAATGGGAGAAAATGACTACAATCTCACATTCTAAATTACCCCTTTTTGATAAATATTATTGTAGGAAATGCTTTCCAAAATATTTTAATGATACCTCTTGCTAATAATCAAATGATTTATGTGAGTTATTTAGAAATCCTTCAATAGATCCTTGAATGGTGTGACTAAATACTTGTAAGATAAAAATCCCAAATCTTGATAAAAATCTTAGTAGAATATAAACATAGAGAAGAAATAGTTTAGAGCAATTATTCTAGCATGTTAATGCTCAAAATATTCTCCCCCAAAGGCCTTCCCAAGGGACGAATTTATAGATCACCCAAATCTCTTTGGATAATCCATGGAATATTTTTGGTAAAGAGAGCAAAGGTGAGATGTGTGTAGTTGCATGGGGGTAATTTGGAGTTACATAAAGTTAATTAGAATTTAATTGGAGTCAGATAGTATGCAATTATCAATAGAAGTATTAGATTGATAGTCTTAGGATATTATTTCCCACAAAATGTGTGATTGAGCTACTAATAGGATAATATTTAGAGGTACCTAACAGTAATAGGTAGTTAAACAACTAAAGTTTTGATTTTTATGACAATAAAGCATAAGTTCCATGGTAGAGTAGAAGTGACACATCGCTTTTGCATCATGGATTTTGACAGTTGGGGTCAAATTTAGATAGAAAATGGTCAATTCTTTTACTGGCAAAAGTGCCACAAGGAAGTAGAAGTGCCATGATGTTTCTATAGGGGTTAGTATGCTTGTAATTTTAGGCCATTTTCAGGCATCAACTCTTATATGAGCATAGGAATGCTTATACTCTTTTGAAATCTCGTTTGAGTCTTAATGATGTTAATTGTATACTAAATTTAGATATGGAATTGAACTAGATTAATTTTCTTAAAGGATTGTTTTATTATGTTTTTAATGGCTAATTGGTGTATGAAATTGGGTGTCGACATTTTTCCCCTTTTTATTTGTTTATTTTACAATAAATGAACAAAACATTATATAGATACCCCAATTTTATAGTAGAAAAGTTTCTTGTTTTGCTAAGAGTCTAGCAAGATATATGATGCAAAGACCAATCATTTAATCATGATGTTAGAAAATATTGTATCTTCCAACATTATTAAATGCAGTAATGCCCTAGTGTGCCCACTTGAGTTTTAGAGAAAAACCTAAGTTCGACCAGGAAAATTTGATTTAGAGATGATCCACATCGGAGCGATGGTGAGAAAATAGAGGTGGGAGGCAAAAAAGAGGGTTTAAAGAGAAGGATAAAATGGATTAAAAGGTAAACAAAGATAAAAGGGTCAAAAAAGAGTAAAAGGGTCAAAATAGGGGAAAAGGGGGTTTAAAAGGATGGAGGGAGAGAATGAAATATTTTTGACCACATAAGGATGAAGAAAAGGGGGTTTAGAGAGTAGATTTGGAGTATTTTATATGATGGATTAGTATATTTGGACTTAAAACTAATGTCATTCAAGAAATATAGCTAGGAGACATTGTAACAATGGTAGGTTTTTGGAAACATCATTTTTTAATTTTTGTTTTACATTTTTACCCTATGAAATGCATATTACAAATGACATGGTGCTTTCACATCCATATGATGCTTTTTCAAGGAATAATTTTTTGTACTTGTGCATGTTTGTACAACCTATTTATATTTGTATGGTGTATTCAGATTCATAAAATGCTTTTATATGACATGTCCACATGGCACTTCTATATGATGTGTCTGTATGGTGATTTTGCATATGTATGAAACTTTTTATTTTTTTAGTCCATATGGATGATTTTTGACAAGTGATGAGTATTTTCTAGTAGTACAATCTAGCATTGATATCAATACCATGTAAATAGAGATACAGTTAGATCAGCATATGAATTTCTTGTGTGTGTTGGTATTAGAATTGCTCATTGGGCACATGAGAAAGAGAGTAATGCAGTGGGGATGGGGAATGTGATATCATATAGTTGTGATTGTATTAGAAACTACACTATATTATGTATAGGTGAGGGCATAGATTGGTGTACTACATGTTTCTCTAGGTTTGGAAATGGAAGCACATGGTGATTATGTGACCACTAAGGCTTCCAAGGATATTGGATAGTTGGGATGTCCTAATGGAATTTATATGGAGATATCATTTTAAGACCAAGTGAGGTGAGTCAATTTTTATATGACTAGCAGTAGTGAGGAGGGTTATTGATGAACTTTAGCCTAAGTAGGTTATATGGTTGTCCTATCAACTACATTTAGGTTATATGTTATCACTTAGACTATGTTAGGTCAGTTAGATGGTTGGTGGAACTAAGGAGTGGGATGGAGCTACATTGATTTGATTGGGTGATGAGGTAGTTTGGTGGAGTATATGATGTGCTAGAGGGGATGGTGTAATTTAGGAGAGTCACACAAGAGAGAAGAGTTGGTGGATTTCTAGATCCTAATAGGTTTATAGATGAGGATAAGGATGATATTGTAATCTTGGATCCTAGGTAGGCAAATATAGGTGTGATTGAGGAGTATCATAATTGGTACAAGGGGATTAAACTATAGTGGCTAGTAATACCTAGGGAGTAGCCACTAAGGCTAAGGCAATGGGTAGATTTAATATTATGGAGACACCTATAGGAGATACAAAGGAGGTAGAGATAGAGGTAGTTTCCAATATTAGTACCATAACTCCATAAACTACCATCACAAGAAAGTGTAGTAGATAATATGGAGGGTAATAAGTCATCTCCTATAGGATTTGAGGAAGAGTGGGAGACCTTAATATGGTGGGAAAAAAAGGTAGAGGTAAATAGGTTGGACTTAGTAGGGTAGATGTAAAACTAGGAGGTAGATCAAAACTTAGAGGAGGATAGAGTTAAGCAGATAGTAGATCTATGATGTAGAAGGATTAGTTAGTAGAGGATAGATAGCAACAAGACTAATTAGAAAAGAAGATAGAGCAATTTATATAAGCTATATATAGAGAGAGAATAATGGATGGAGTCCATGGAAATGCAATAGACCATCCATAGTTTGATCATTGAGCATGATGTAGAAATATAATGGGATGTAGTAATAGGACTAGTTGGAGGAGGTGACATTATGTGGATGTTGCTTGAGTAGTTGTAATAGTAATAGGGATAGCTAGGGTAGGTGCATGGATAGTTAGGCCATGTATAGGGGTATATAGAATGGGTACAAGGGAAGCTAGGTCAGGTATAGGGTGACTTATATGTGATATAGAAAAGATTGTAGATTACTCAACATAACTTA
This sequence comes from Wollemia nobilis, assembly GCA_028583015.1. NCBI lineage: Eukaryota > Viridiplantae > Streptophyta > Pinopsida > Araucariales > Araucariaceae > Wollemia > Wollemia nobilis. The sequence goes on from JAQPPZ010001323.1 coordinate 1,966,203, forward strand.
TAGGTGGAGGTAGAGCAAGTAGCATAGTATAAGGCACTATATCATGAAATGGTACATTTGGAGTAGTGCCTCCCTTCACCTTCTAGAAAATAGAATCAAATGCATTAGAGTTCAATGAATCAAGCTTTCCAATGATCAATTATGATGCCCTCACCAGCTAGAGGAGGAGAGAACTTGACTTAGGTTCATAGTGCTAAGCGAGGCAAATGATGTATACCAATTTTGGACTATGTATCATATTTTATATGACATTATAGTTGAAATGAATGAGGCTAATGAAATATATTGACACTTATTGTATTGTAATAATTCAGGAATGATAAGGTGATGATTGATTTTGAATTTGATGTATGAATTTTTTATGACAAGATAATTATTGTAAATTCGATAGTTGTGATAAATTGATGAGTGTTTGAAATAATTATTACAATTATCGACTAAAAGATATAGTCAAATTAATTAATGCAATTAACATATGGTATAATTTTATTTGTTTTTATTTATTTTGGGAAAAGGGTGTATTTGAAAAGGAGTGATCTTCTTTTTCTAAGTGGAGTGGGGTACTAAGTGGGCATACAATAATTTGAAGTCTTATTAAAAGTAATGTGTCTAGTGTTAGTTTGAGAGTAAATATATGGACACATCTAACATAATTAATTTTATTAGAGGGATGTTGATGAAATTGAGTTTTTCTTCATGCACCAAAATATTTTAATGAGAAAAAAGTGATTTATTGGTACTCATAAATGAAGGATGTTAGACTATTGATAAAATGGACTTAATTTAGGATGTGATGGAACAAGGGACTAGTTTATGTAAAATTTGTATCAAGTAGTTACTTCAATATTGTAGGAGGACTAGTTTCGGCTTGTGATTAAAGGTTAAGCGTAAAGATAGATTATAGCAAAAAAAATTAAGTTATTAAAAGAGTGTCTTAAATTTGAACCACCCTTAAGCATGGTGCTTAAAGATCATTTTTGTGTAAATAGATTAACTTCAATCATGAAATTGAAAGACCCTTTTATGAATGACTACCTTTAATCATGATCTTAAAGGATCCTTTTATGATTGATTACTATAGGCCCAAAATGGCCACATACTTAGGAAAATTTTGAAATTTTTTACCTAAGGCATGAAGTTCCCATTCCACACATGTTTCAGTGTATATTGGAGCGGATCCACAACAAAGGTTCTCAATCCGCCCAACACTTAGTGTATTTTCGCACTAGGAGCAATTCCGCATAGTTTCTAATGTTTTTGGCTTCGGACTGGCGACACGTCCTGAATCGCAAAATTTTTTGGGGAAAGATGATGTCAGCATAAAAGGGGTGCGGATTGGTGACCGCTTTGTATTTTTAACATCTTCTGAGCGGCTAAGTGTTGGAGAGCCCGATTCTAGGGAGCGCATAGAATATTTTTTCCTAGAATGGTGATAGGAGGTGGAAAGCAAAACAAAGGCATGTGGATTCATGACAAAGGTCATTTTGACTAACTTTATTTCAGATTGGTGACAAGCAACATTGTATACTAAATCTAGTAGAATGAAAGAAGAGTTACCTTTACACTATAGTGGGTCCGGAATGGTGTTCTGAGTTAATACACTTGCTTGGGTCTAGAATAGAATCTACAAAAGTTTTGAAGAAAATATGATGTCATCAACATTTTTGTGTGGATTTGTGAATGCTTCATCACCAACAAGGGAAAACAAAGGATAAGGAGTGGATTTCATCCCACTTCACTTTCAATGAGTTTTTGTGTCAGATTGGTGTTCCATAGGTTCTGAGGCATAAAAGGTGATGTCATTAATTTTAAAAGTGGAATGGTGTTTTGGTTCTTCCCTACCATTGTTCCAAGTATATTCCTTATCAAATCATAGTCGTGCGATGGGGGAAGATCTACGATCGAGATTTTATCAATAATTTTGAAGTATATTAAGGTGATTTCTCATCAGATTCAAAACATAGTCAGTTGGAGGAGGAAGCCGAAGCATCGAGGGTTTCAAGAAAATAAGAACCAGAGATGGTTGTAGATCGATGATGACAAAGGGTTTCCAAGAAATATTAATGATGCAGATGTAGTCTCCAACGACCAGAACTTTAGTTGACATCGAACAACCAGCAAGTTGTAGAGGCTCCAAGCTGCCATGGTGGTCCACTTGCAATGGATTTCATGGAGGATGAACCAGTAAGGAAATGCCAGCTAGAACTCTCTATTGAGCTGTAAATGATAAATATTTGTAATGTTTCTTAATATTTTTAATTTTGCAAACTATAAATAGAGGTCGAACCCTCATTTTTAAGGGTCGGCTCTAGTGTGTTTTCCTGTGCTACTATAAATATTCCCAAGAGCTAATGAAAGGAGCATTACATTGATTTTTACCTCAAATTTTGTGTCTTCATGATTCGATATCAGAGGTTCGAATTCCTAAGTTGTATTTCTGTAAATACTTGAATGGTTAGTTTGTGCCAGATTAATGGATTACTAACTGCTAGGGTAATTGAAATCTACTTCTAAATTAGATCTTTATTGTTAGGGAGTGCATTTCTATAAAATCTAGATATTGATTAATTTTGCTATTTGGATTATCATTATTTGGATATTGAAATTGTTGTCTGTAATATTTCTCTATTGTTTCTTAATGAATGAAAGTGCATTTAATTTGGGATAATGTTGATCTGAGTAATGTGCATTTAAATTGGTTTATGGGAGCTTTTTGTTGTAGTGACAATGTTGTTAGCCTATCCATCCACTATTGTTCACATTTTCTAACCCTAATATCTTTCTCAACCCTAATCCCTAAAACCCTAAGTGAGCATAATTGTGTCAACACCCTATTTAAGTTGACAAGGAACCAACCTACTCTGGAGGTTGGATTTGAAACCCCTATTTTGGTCCATCCAATGTTGAGTGTTGAGTTGTAGCTATCGGGTGCAAGCCTAGATAGAAAGTAGGAAGATAGATAGTCATAGTATTGAGTAAAACTTGATGTAATTTAGTGCCCAATAGTTTTTGGCATGCTCGATGGGACAAGTTCACAAGGAACACAAAAACCCATCATATGAGTTATTATTTTATCTCTACCCGAAGGAATCAAGATTTGGTGAATTATCTTGACCTTGTAAGCGGAGAATAGCAAATTCACCTAGTGACTCCTTGGTCCTTGAAACCAGAAAATAATTACTCTTGTAGACCAGTGTCCTTTCATGTATACCAGGTCTTTCAAAAGGAATAACCCTAACTCCTATTTCTATTGTGAATTACCTTATAGAGGGTCTACTATTGTCAGAAGTTTGAATCAATATTTCCTCTTAGAAGAAGAGCTTCCTGAGGAAAATCCTATAGTTAATCCAACAACCCCTCCAACAAGACCTACACCTAGAAATATGGCATAAAATATGGCCCCTAATCAGCCATTACAGAAGTACCCCAACTGGAACACAATTGGTCCCCTAAGGTTAGCCCAAATGAATGCCATTCCCTAGGCTATATCCAAGGCTATCCCCACTTATGATGGATCTGGGAAGACAACATATGAGCACTATCAGGATATTTTAAATCTGGTAGCAATTCACAACATAAAAGAGGAGGATATTATTGTAAGAATTCTAGCCCTATCCTTCAGAGGAAATATTTTGCATTGGTTTAGAACTCTAGAAGATAACACCATCACTTCATGGCAAGCATTGGCTGAGCCATTTGTAGAAGAATTTAATGAATCTACTGACCCTTTCTCCCTACTCAACCAATTTACATCCATGCAAAAATCTCAACAAGAAACTATCTCAGATTTCAATTTGAGGTTTAGCAGAACATGGAAGAGAATTCCCCCTACAGCTAGACCAACTACATGTTTGGCCTATATGTATTATATCCAAGCTCTTGGATCAGATCTAGGCTTGTAGACACAACAATCTAGAGTAGAAACCTTCCCCCAAGTTTATAATGCAATAGTTCATGCTGAGAATATCCTAATTAATGTGGGGAGACTACCCCCAAAACTATGCTACCTTATAACTCAGAAACCACTAATGGCCAAAGCCAAGCTGCAAACCCATCTTACATGGATCCCCTTTCTTTATCATCCCCATATCCACAAATGAATGCAATCCCTCAACCAAAACCATCATCCACTACAGTTCCTTTCCCTCCCCTTCCTTCTCAAGCATCCCAAGAGTTTTTTGCTATTCTTGATATACAAAATACTCTAAAAACTCTGAGTAACAGAATGAATTCAATGGAAAAGAGAGACCAAGAAAGGTCACAACAAAGGAGATTTCCATATGTGAACAAATATCAGAGATCGGGTCCTAGTAACAGTACTAGGGTCAGAGTGAATGCAACATATGAGGAGCCTGAGTGTTCTTCAGATACTACTCTTGCAAATATCTAGTGTCTAGTATGTAATGATCCTCATGACTCACAGTCTTGTATTATGTACCAACACCATGTTCAACAAGCTATGGATCAAGCTAAAATAAATCAAAAGGGGAGAGTAAACATGTTATGGCAGCCTGATCAAATCATGGTTGGGAAAGAGCTAGATGAGGATAGCCCAATTGTTGTTATGACAAGGTCTGGAAAGAAAACCTTGCAAGTAGATCCCCAAAATATGGGACAATTCCAAGTCCCTTCTCAAAAAAGAAATGATCCACTTCCCCAAAGCGGTGATACTTTTCCCATTCCTCAAGCTAAAGGGAAAGAGAAGACAGATAATCTTCCTAAGAGGTTGGAAAAGGAAACTGAAGGAGACCGAATGAAATCTAAATATGAGGCTCAAGAAAGGCTTAGATTCCCCTCTATTACCAAAAGGTAAAGAATAGAAGCCACTCAATAGTATAAAAGAAAATATGGTGAGCTAGAAAGAAGGCCTGAAAGACCTACCCTAGCTAGGTCTGAGTATAATATTGTTGAAGAGATGAAAAATATTCCATCAAAATCTAATATGTATGACACTCTATTCATTCCTAGTCAGATAGATCTGCTTAAGGCTTCCCTCAACAAGTATCCACAAGATAAACAAGCCACTACAATCCTTAGTATACCATCAGAAAAGAAAGAAATATCCCCTACTATTTTAAATAATAAGCCCCCTCCTTTCTATATATCTCTAAGGATGGAAGGTTGGGTAGTCCAAAATTGTATGATAGATTCAGGAGCATCAACCACAGTTATGCCCAAAGTAGTCTATGAAGAAATGGGTATGGAGTATACCCGAGCTTGTCCTGGAGTATTACAATTGGATGGGACACCTGTTAAGATAGTAGGAGTCATAAAAGATGTTTTAATGAGGCTACATAGAGCCCCTGAGGTGACAATAGTACAAGAAATAGTAGTGGTTGACCTAGAGCCCTACTTTGGATTATGCCTTTCAAGGGAGTTTACTGCAAAACTGGGTGGATGTATGTACATGGATTATTCTAGTATGGTAATTCCTTTCAAAGGAAAGAGAATAAGGATAACACCTAAAAATCTAGTAGCTTATCATATTGAAAATATTGAGGAAGACATGTGCAATCTTACTCCCCTGGAGCAATTTGAGTTGGTTGATAATTTTGAAGAATTGGATATAGAGGATGAGTTGCCCTTCAGAGAGGATTACAGTCAGTTTGGAACTGGTATGGGGACATATAGTATCTCAGATGAATCAGAGAAGAAAATCCTTGCTATATCCAATCAATATCTAAGAGAAAAAGAAACATGGATCATGCACTTTGATGGTGCTAAATGCAGAAATGGTGTAGGAGTTGGTGTGGTACTACAGTCCCAATCAGAGGGGACAAAGAATTTTACCTATAGACTAACATGGTCATGTACAAATAATGTTGTAGAATATGAGGCCCTATATCTCAGAATGATACAAGAAGAAAGCATGGGCATTAAGATTTTAAACATATATGGTGACTCTGAGTTAATCATCCATCAGGTAAGGAAAAGGTGTAGTAGCAAGCACCATTACCTAAAGGTATACAAAAATAGGGTATGGGATCTAATGGAATATTTTGATGCCCTAAATATAAATTTTATTCCTAGAGAAAAGAATACTCTAGAAGATTCATTAGAAATGAAGGGAGCTAACTTCAACCCTTCTATAGACTTTGGAATCAAGAAAGCCAAGGGAATCAAAATGATTTTTAGACCTACAGTACCAGATAAGCAGATTTTTTGGTAGGTTTTTGAAAGTGATGAGTAGATAATTGAATTTATAGTAAGAGAAGCATGTCTCTCCACTATCCAAGAAGAGAATCCAGAAGATATTGATCAACAAGATGTTATTCAACTAAGGAACAATCACATTCCTAGAGGGTTGGTCACCCTAGAGAGCTTATTTGACAATGAGGACAAAAAAAGACCAGAGCCATGAAAGTCAATGAAAAATTTATAAAGAAGTTGAAGTCGGTACTAAAAAGAAGCTCAATGTTGGAGTTCGATGTTCACCAGAGGAAGCAGAAGATATCAAAGCCTTATGCTTAAAATACCAAGATATTGTGGCTTGGTCATATGAAGACCTCAAGGTATATGACAAGAAAGTTATCCAACATACTATTGAGCTAGAGCCTGATGCAAAGCCTTTTAGGTAGAAGCAAAGGCCTGTAAATCCAAGGATCGAAGCCATTATGAGAGAGGAGCTCTTAAATTTATTAAAGGCTAAGATCATATACCCAATAAAACATTCAACATGGGTAGCCAACTTGGTACCCGTGAGGAAAAAGAATGGTGATATTCGTTTGTGTGTAGATTTCAGAAATCTTAACCAAGCGTCCCTTAAGGATCACTACCCCCTCCCATAGATTGATCAAATATTATAGATAGTGGTAGGGGTAGAGAGGTTCTCATTACTAGATGGCTACTCTGGGTACAATCAGATTTGGGTGAAAGATGAAGATCAATATAAAACAACATTCACCACAAAATGGGGCACATTTGCCTACCAGAGAATACCTTTTGGGTTGTCCAATGTGGGAGCCACATTTCAGAGAGCCATGGATTATGCCTTTGGGGCACTGATCAACAAAGTCATTCTGATTTATTTGGATGACATGACTATGTTTTCCCATGATAAGCATGACCACCTATCACACCTTGAGCAAGTTTTTCAAAAGTGTAGAGAATTTGGTATTTCACTCAATCCTAAGAAATCATTCTTTGTAGTTCATGAAGGAAAGTTGCTAGGTCATGTGGTCTCAAAAGAAGGTATGGCCATAGATCCAGATAGAATTAAGTCCATTCTTTCTCTCCCATTACCTACAAACAAGAAGGTCTTACAGTCCTTTTTGGGTCAAATAAACTTTGTCAAGAAATTCATTTTTGACTTTGCACAGAAAGTAAGGCCCATATCTGAGTTACTCAAGAAGAATGCCAAGTTTAAGTGGACTGAAGTCAGGAAATAAGATTTTGAGATTATCAAGCAGTCCATTGCAATAGCCCCAGTACTGGTAAATCTAGATTTTAGTAAATATTTTATCCTTTATGCTTATGGAGCTGAAGAGAGTTATGCCTCAGTGCTCACTCAAAAAGATGATCAAGGTGAGGAACATCCTATATTATTTTGGAGCCAGACACTCCATGACTACCAGGTCAAATATAACTTTATTGAAAGACAAGTATTTGTTGTGATGAAGTCACTAAAGAAGTTTAGGTAGTACTTGGTATAGAGTAAGACCCTGGTATATGTTGTTCATCCAGATGTAAGAAGTTTTATCCTGTAGGGTGAACTAGGAGATAAAAGGGCTGGTTGGATTACCAAAATCCAAGAATATGATGTAGAGATACATCCCACCAAGTTGGTGAGAGGCAGGGCCCTATGCCAAGGTCTAACAGAGGCAGCAACATTAGTAGAAGTGACAACTTGCCAGACAGCAGAAGAAGATCAGGTAGAAGAAGTGCAGCCAGGAGACTCTGATTGGGTTGGCCAGATGATTAAATACTTTCAAACTGGAGTATGCCCTCCTAATATAAATACATCCCAAAGAAGGAGATACAGGTTGTAAGCTTTGAAATATGTATTGCTTCCAGAAGGCTTGTATAAAAGAAACTTGGATGGAGTCCTTCTAAAATGCTTAAAATATGATCAACAATAGAGGGTTATTGAAGAGTTCCATGGAGGACCAGTTGGAGGACATAGCTCAGGTAGAGTTATAGCCTTGAAAATCATAAGAGCTAGCTATTATTGGCCTACTATATTTGTTGATACTTTCAAGGTTACTAGGGCCTATGACAAATGTCAAAGATATGTTGGAAGGACAAGGAATGCTTCATTCCCCCTCAGGACGATACAAGTTGAAGAACCTTTTCAAAAATGGGGGCTAGACTTCATAGGGGTCATCAACCCTCATTCCTCAATAGAGCATAAGTTTATCCTAACTACCACAGATTACCTTACCAGATGGGTAGAGGCCATTCCTACAAAGAAATTAGATCAAGAAGTTGTGATCAATTTTATGGAGAACTTGATTTCAAGGTTTGGAGTTCCAGAAGCCTTGGTGAGTGACAATGGCCCAGCTTTCATAGGAGCCAAGTATATTGAGTTTTCTAGCAAGTATGGCATCACTCTTAAGAATACTTCAAATTATTACCCATAGGGTAATGGACTTGTTGAATCTACCAACAAAAACTTGTTAAGGATTTTGAGGAAGTCACTTGAAGGGAATAAAAGAAGTTGGCACCTACAGCTAGACCAAGATTTGTGGGCAGACAAGATTACTATAAAAAAGTCCATTAAAACTTCTCCTTATGCTCTGGTGTATGGAAAAGAGGTAGTACTACCTATCCATTTGGAAATTCTAGCACTCAAGCTGGAAAATACAGAGGAAGAATCTAAGGGAAATCCAGTGGAAACCAGGTTGACTCACTTACTACAACTTGAAGAGAATAGAGCTCAGGCATATGATAATTTTCAAAAGTATTCCTCAGATATCAAGGCATGGTTTGATAAGAAGGCCAGATTCAGAAAATTCTAGGTTGGAGATTCAATTCTCAGGTGGAATGTTGATAGAGAAAAACCGGGCAAACATGAAAAGTTTGATTCTTTTTGGGATGGCCCTTTCAAAATAGTGGAGGCCAAGGAGTCCAATGTGTTCCAGCTTGAAGATCTAGAGGGGAACATACAACCGATTCTAGTAAATGGTTTTCATCTCAAACTCTACTATGTTTGAAACATAAGCTCATTGTAACATATGTATATACATTGTATTATATTTCCCTTTCTTTCTGCACTTTGTATTCAGTTTTTTCTTTAACATTTTGAAAAGAGAAAATATTCGAAAAAATGGCTAAGTGTTGGCAAAGGATTCAGTGAGGTTCCATTCCACATGCAAATACATGTAAAGTATAGCGGAATGGTGAGCATCTCTAATCCGCATCGAAATGCATGAAGATCTCAGTGGAACGGAACCAATGTGATTGTCCATGCATGAAATGAGTTAATTGTCAGTAGAAATTAAACATATCTTCAATCCACCAGTTTCAAGACTAAGGTGGAGCAAAGTGGTGATTTTGCAATTGTGCCATATGGAGAGAAAGGAAAAAGCCCACATTCAATGCTAAAGGTCCCATACTCGAACCAAAGAGTAGACGAAGTGACATCATGAGGTGGCAGCCAAGTTTGAATTTTTGGCCAATGAGAGATCAGAATGCCACCTTCGAGCCACCAAAAGGAATGAGTGGGAGTTGGAAAGCATGCCAATGGGTAGATTGCATAGTAGCCACATTAATGGTGGAAGATATGCATGCACCAAGAAATAAAAGTATCGAAGCATGAGCTACATTCATTCAGAGACATACCATATTCACAGAGGAGAAAAGAGTGAAATAGTACTCAAAAAAATTCACTATGAATATCAGAGAGAACATAGTGTTGTTGTTGGAAAAATGGCTTTAGAAGATACTCAAGAAGATGAAACCTCAGAGAGAAGGGTAGTGGCTCCATACATCGATAAAGCAGAAGTTATGGTGGATACCGAAATGGTCCTCATAGAAAGAACAAGGCTCAGGAGGAACGTGAATGATAGATTCAAGAAAAGAGTAGCTTTGTCGATGGAAGGTAGATGTGTTATGCTCTCTTTCTTATATTTTTACATTTGTGATTTTATTCACCCTTGTCCAGAGTTAATAGCTGCTATAGTTAAATTTTATGACCCCATGGCCAAAGTAGTGAAAACTGCTAAAGGCAAAACCCTATTTAGTATCACCACCACCTTCTATCATAATATTTTTGCCTTAGGGTCAGAACCATCAGTGAGACCAAAAGAGTTTAAGGTGACTACCCAGGCTAGGTATTACTCTCTAGAGAAAAGAGCTAATGATGGTGAGTCATTTAAGAGATGGGTGTATAAATAGCTCGATGCCAAGCCCAAGAAGAAATTGCCTGAAGTCCCAATCCCTATTGAACAATTTGCAAACCCTGTATTATTTTCTATGTTGGCCTGTATGGAGGGTTTAGACTCTGATAGAATGGTGCATGGCTAGAAAATTGCCATAGCCTATTGTATTTCAAATGAAAGAATGTATGAGGAAGGTGTAGAGGAAAAAGGGACTAGGGTTATCTATTTTGACTGGCCAGCCTTCCTTGCCCAAAGGATACATGAGCAATTAGTAAGAATGAAAAGGGGCTCTGATGCACCTAGTTTTAGGCATTGCTCAAGCCTGGTTTGGATGTTTTATGTTGTTGTTAAGGATAAGATGCCTTGGATTCTGGTTAAGGACAAAACCAATGATGGGGAACCCTTACCGGTTTATTATTGGACAAGTCATTTGAGGAGTAGTGAATCTTTTTATAGATTCAATCTGGAATTCCTAGGACCTACTTTGAAAATAATGTATGGAGAGTGCCCTAGACTGCCACCTCTGGCCAAGAAAATTTTGAGAATAGAGGGTGCCGAAGAAGGAGACTGGTATCTTTTGACTGAGGGTACAATAATCAGATTATATGGATTCATGGGTAAGCCTTTTCTCCTACCCCATTTTGTCATAGATAGGCTCTTTGCCTTGGAATACTTGAGGTAGGCAGAATACATTGATTTGAATTATGGTTCAGGAAGGAAGAGAAAATCTCTGCTAACCTACCACACTGTGGATGATATTACTATCACAAAGAAGGGGTAGAGTGAGAAAATTGACCAATACCTAGATAGGTTAGGTCTATTTTATATTCCCCAAATATGGAGTTATGATCCTGATGACATTTTCACCAAAAGGAATATAGCCCTAAATGGAGACAAAGCCTACAAATTTGAAAAGAGGCCTAGGGCTCATTTTGAACAAGGTAAAAATAATGATGAGACCACTCTTTTGGAGTGGAATGTTTCAAAAATGGGTCAACTACCTCCATGGCTAGATTTCTATGAACAGATTGTGGATTTTGATCCAGACAAGAAGAAGAGCCATCGGCTGACAGAGGCCATCATGCATGATATTGAGGAGAAAACCGAAAAGAAAAAGGACCCTCAACCTGATGAGGACACTGCTAAAGAAGTAGAGAAGGTAGAGCAATGGAATGTAGCAAAGATATCATATTGGTGGAGAATGAGAATTGAAATTGGAAAACCTAAGTCTAGGTTTGGCATGAAGATTGATAATGAGTTTTCTAAAAAGTATGATGAAAATATCAAAACCTGGAAGTAGAAGGACATCAGAAACATAGTGTTAACTTATGAGAAGTCACAGGATAGGTCTGATTCTCTCTCTCCACCCATAGACCAAGAAGCTCCAACAGAAGAGCATGAGACTCCTTTGATGGCTACTGAGGTCCCAAAGACATTCTAGCCTACCACTGAACAAGTAGAGAAGTTTCCTAAGGGAGCACAACTTTTGAGTAAAATGCAATATTCAGGTGAAAGAGTTGTTAGTACTCCAGTAATAGAAGTAGTAGCTAGGCCTCAATGCTTAGCCCTAGGGGGTTAGCCTCTAGATACAAATAATAGAGAAAGAAAGATAAAAGCTTCAGATTTACTCCTCTCACTTTCACTACCGCAACATCAGTAGAATTGCATCCCATTTCTGAGCAAGTGTTGCTTGAAGAAATAGCACAAGGAGAAGTATCTGAGGAAGATACAGAGAGTGAGTTGGCTACCTTTCAATTGATTCACAGAAGAGCTAAAAGAGCTCTAGAAAGGGAAGAGAAAGAGGTTTCTAAGAAACAAAGGATGGACAAAGGAGAGGTTGTTAAAGAGGTAGTTGTTTTAGCTACAGAAGAATTGATACAACAAGAGCAACAACAAGATGCAGAGATAGAACAAGAATACCCTACATCTGTAGGTGAAGGTATGGTCTCTAATCCCTCTTCTCCTCTTCATCCTCCTGAATCCCCAAGGAAGTCTCCCTCCCCTTCTAGTCAAGAAAATGTTACAAAGGTACCTTCCCCCTCTCATAGTCCACCCCATGTTTCATTGGTCACCACTAAGGTACAAGTCATCCCTTCTCCCCCAAAGTCATCCCAGATCCCACTTTCATCATCTGAGGTTCCCACTTCATCATCTCCCATCATTTCATCTTCACCATTGAAATCGCCACCCCCATCAAAGGAGAAAATTGTTCCAAGCACCCCCACTCATCCAATTGTTAGTCTTGCTTCAATTTCTATGAGTTTACCAATAGCAACCACAACAATAGTTACAGAGTCCACTATTGTCACAAAAATTATTGTAACTACTTCCACACCACCATTGTCAATGGTTGAGTCCACCCTTGCATTCCTAGTGTCTTCATCTCCCCTAGATGCCAGTTTTTCAAGTCATGTAACTTTGCCAAAGGAGTAGGCAACCACACAAAAAATAAATGATTTCTGGGCAGAGAAGCTATCTAAGCCTTCCAGCAGGATGGTTGTAAGAAGAAGGAGCATGTATGTTGATCCAGTCTCAAGGCAAAGGATATCCAGGTCCATGGTCCCCCTTGTAAGTAAGCCTGAGACTAAGATGACTATCCAAGATTATCGAGTTGAAGAAGTAACAGAGGACATTGAGAAGCTTCCTGAAGAAGATGAGCTGGTAATGGCCAAGGCCCACTTAGAGACCTTCTATGTGAAGAATGATATATCCAAAGAGAAGGTGGGTAAACTGGAGAAATAGATTGAAAATCTTCAGAATACTATGAGTAATCAAAAGGAAGTGGAAAAGGCTTTGAAAAAAGAGGCCAAGGGCTAGCAGGAAAAGTTCCAAGAAGCCAATAAGCTCAAAGATCAACTAGGAGAGAAAAAGAAGTTGAATGAAGAACAAGCAAAAGAAATTCAAAGTTTGAAACAACAACTTCAAATTGAGAAAGCTAAGTCTTCTAGATTTTCTAAAGCTGGACTAAAGAATATTAGAAAATAATTGCTCTCCGAGGTCCAAGAGAAATGTTTAGGGCTTCAGCTTATGATTGATTATCTAGATGATGCCAGTCGCTTACTCTCGAATGTTCAAAAATATTTAGATCAAATCACTAGAGAGCTACAACCTATGGTGATTCTAGAAGAACAGATGTACAAGTTGGTTGATAGTAGACTCAGTGATTCTGCTAAGCCAATTCCCAATAAAGAATGGAATCTTGCCAGAGTTGCTGCTAGAACCATGGTCAAGAAGCACAGGGTACTTCAGAAATCTTGGCTATTATTTGATAGAATTGAAGGAGTGATTAAATATGTTGTGGATGTAAACAAAGAAATGATTCAAGTTGGTTTCAAAGGTTTGTGGATGGAGGATCACAACTTGCTATCTGTGGAAGAGATCCAGAAGAGCATTGATGAAAATTTGTAGGATGAATCTAGAATTGACTCTCTTGAAGAGCCACTAAACCAAGAGCAAGTTGCTCAATTGATCATTGATTTTACCAGGATGAGAGATCTCATGGAAGATCTGGTAAACAGAGGGAATATTGCTAACTATGAAGATATTGGAGAATTGTAGTATATTTATAAGCAACTGAAAGAGACATCAAACCCCTATGGAGTAGCCTGGAATCAAGATTTACACACTTTGAAGTTGATGATTCAATTGTTTGGTGATAATTCTGGAGGAAGAAATAAAAAACAATCTTCTCCAGAAGAAGAAAATGAAGAAGAAGAAGAAGAAAATGAAGAGGAAGAGGCCCATCAAGAAGAAGAGTAGGATGGAACCACCACAGGCCCGAAAGGGGCACACACTTAAGTTATTTTTTTATTTTGTACATATACACAAGTTTTGTATTTTTGTTTTTTGCTCTGACATGGTCAGAAATAAACAATAAAGGCATGAAGCCTAGAGAGGCACAGAGAGCAACAAATTTTGTGTGAAGGCATTTTTGTAAGAAGGCCTTATAATAACAGTGAAGCAGTTTTGCTATAAGGGCATAGAGACAGATTTTGGAAACAATGGAGGAACATGTGTCTATTGCATAGTCTCCATATGAGCAGTTATCCTCTATGTTGCTTGAAGCATGGTCTCGATGTGAACTTCTACTCTCTAAGAGGACTATTTTTAGAGGGTAGTGTTCATATGGAAATTATTCTTTAAAGCATATTTTTGAAGATGAGCATTTTTTTGACTCCTGTAGCCCAATGGATAAGACTCTGAGTTCTATGACTTTGCAAGAAAATCCACCCAGGAGGCACCAGAATGTAGGCCCAAAATGGCCACATACTTAGGAAAAATTTGAAAATTTTTACCTAAGGCATGAAGTTCCCATTTTGCACACATTTTAGTGTATATTGGAGTGGATCCGCAACAAAGGTTCTCAATCCGCCCAACACTTAGTGTATTTTCGCACTAGGAGCAATTCCGCATAGTTTCTAATGTTTTTGGCTCTGGATTGGCGACACGTCCTGAATCCGCAAAATTTTTTGGGGAAAGATGATGTCAGTATAAAAGGGGTGCGGATTGGTGACCGCTTTGTATTTTTAACATCTTCTGAGTGGCTAAGTGTTGGAGAGCTCGATTTTGAGGAGCGCATAGAACATTTTTGCTTGGAATGGTGATAGGAGGTGGAAAGCAAAACAAAGGCATGTAGATTCATGACAAAGGTCATTTTGACTAACTTTCTTCTAGATTGGTGACAAGTAACATTGTATACTAATGTCAATGTAGAATGAAAGAAGAGTTACCTTTACACTACAGTGGGTCCGAAATGGTGTTCTGAGTTAATACACTTGTTGGGGTCTAGAATAGAATCTACAAAAGTTTTGAAGAAAATATGATATCATCAAAATTTTTGTGTGGATTTGTGAATGCTTCATCGCCAAAAAGAGAAAACAAAGGATAAGGAGTGGATTTCATCCCACTTCACTTTCAATGAGTTTTTGTGCTGGATTGGCATTCCGTAGGTTCTGAGGCATAAAAGGTGATGTCATTAATTTTAAAAGTGGAATGGTGTTTTGGTTCTTCCCCACCATTGCTCCAAGTATATTCCTTATCAAATCATAGTCGTGCGATGGGGGAAGATCTACGATCGAGATTTTGTCAATAATTTTGAAGTATATTAAGGTGATTTCTCATCGGATTCAAAACACAATTAGTTGGAGGAGGAAGCCGAAGCATCGAGGGTTTCAAGAAAATAAGAACCAGAGACGGTTGTAGATCGATGGTGGCAAAGGGCTTCCAAGAAATATTAATGATGCAGATGTAGTCTCCAATGGCCAAAACTTTAGTTGACGTCGAACAACCAACAAGTTGCAGAGGCTCCGAGCTGCCATGGCGGTCCACTTGCAGTGGATTTCGTGGAGGATGAACCAGTAAGGAAATGCCAGCTAGAACTCTCTACTGAGCTGTAAATGATAAATATTTGTAATGTTTCTTAATATTTTTAATTCTGCAAACTATAAATAGAGGTCGAACCCTCATTTTTAAGGGTCGGCTCTAGTGTGTTTGCCTATGCTACTATAAATATTCCCAAGAGCTAATGAAAGGAGCATTACATTGATTTTTACCTCAAATTTTGTGTCTTCATGATTCGATATCAGAGGTTCAAATTCCTAAGTTGTATTTCTGTAAATACTTGAATGGTTAGTTTGTGCTAGATTAATGGATTACTAACTACTAGGGTAATTGAAATCTACTTATGAATTGGATCTTTGTTGTTAGGGAGTGCATTTCTATAAAATCTAGATATTGATTAATTTTGCTATTTGGATTGTCATTGTTTGGATATTGAAATTGTTGTCTGCAATATTTCTCTGTTGTTCTTTAATGAATGAAAGTGCATTTAATTTGGGATAATGTTGATCTGAGTAATGTGCATTTAAATTGGTTTATGGGAGATTTTTGTTGTAGTGACAATGTTGTTAGCCTATCCATCCACTATTGTTCACATTTTCTAACCCTAATATCTTTCTCAACCCTAACCCCCAAAACCCTAAGTGAGCATAATTGTGTCAACACCCTATTTAAGTTGACAAGGAACCAGCCTACTCTGGAGGTTGGATTTGAAACCCCTATTTTGGTCCATCCAATGTTGAGTGTTGAGTTGTAGCTATCGGGTGCAAGCCTGGACAGAAAGTAGGAAGATAGACAACCACAGTATTGAGTAAAACTTGATGCAATTCAGTGCCCAATAATTACCTTCAAGCATGAGCTTGAAGGACCTTTTTGTGATTGATTACCTTTAAGTGTGATATTGAAGGGCCCTTTTATGATTGATCATCTTTGAGTGTGACCTTGAAGGACCTTTTTGTTATTGATTACTATTGGGGATCATAAATGGTCCTTAAAACCTAGGCATAATGACCCCCTACAATGTGGTTCTTTCTGAGTGCATTTGTGCCTACACCTCACTTAGAGAACTAGTTTGGGAAGGTTGGGAAGCATAGGATACAACTTATTAAAATGACCTATTATATTTTTACCAAGGTTAACTCCTTTTTTGGGTTCAATATTGGATTCTCTCCTCCTAGATTAGCCTACTCGATCAAGTTCTTGTCTAGAAAAGGGATAAAGATAAAACAATAAATGACTAAAAGGAAATGATAAAAAAGTAACCTTGTGTTCTAGCTAACCTAACTAACCTATGCTAAGAGTGGAAATGCACAAAATATTATAGACTCCTTCCTAAACATCAATGGGATGAATGAACATGAGAACCACAATAAGACAACTAAGTTTGAACATGATCACCATTCAAAACAATTGCAAACCAAAATATATCTCATAGAAACTTTGACAGATACTAGTCACATCCCTCCCTAGAGAGATATATGCACACAAAGACCAATGTTAATATTCTAAATAGTCATAGCTCTTTGTATTCATATTAATAAGCACATTACAATCATATACAATAGAGAGACTTGGTATATTTTACATGCTATGAACAGAGGCATGAGTCCAGATTGATATATAGAAATGAGGGTTGAGAAAAAGAAGGCTAATTAGGCCCAATTATAGGCACAAGTAACTAGCACCATGTTCTTATAACTATTTAAAAATGTATATATTTATAGATAAAATGAGGACTTCCCTCTCTTGAAATTCAAAATTCTTGCTCCAATAATTCTCGTCTATGTAATTCTATATTGATGGTGCACAATATTGAGGTCTCTAAATATGGACCTACTTGAGGTGAGATCTCATTGCCCATGCTAAAGATATACAATGAATATTTTCTACCATTAGTATTATTATATCCATAGCTGCTCCTCTAGAGGTCTCATGATGGTGCTTTTAGTGTTGTAATTTCCTATATAGGGAGGGTTTTACATCTTGAAAGACTACACACCTAAATATTTGGATTATAGTTGGAGGAATTCTAACTAGGATCCAATTACTACCACCCCTTATGCATTTTATAGTTTAGTTGGTGTTTATTAAGGTAATATTTTTCTTTGCACTTGCTCGATGTTCTAGTTACTATAATTGTCTTACAATCAATAAATATTTAGGCTTGGTTAATGTTCCCAAGTCATTTTATCTCTACTTTTAACTATTATATACATTTTATTATCTTGGGCTACCATAACTCTAGTTTTGTTACTCCTATAGGTCCGCTTGCTAGGCTTTTCTACTTATCTCTACCTAAGCTTCACCTCAAAAATTTAGTTCATGTACATTTGGTCATGCCTTGATCTTCTATTGGAGTTATAGATACTAGAACCATCCTTTGTATATTGGCCAAAATGCTACTCCTCTTGAGTGTAGTGAGAATTCACTATAATTACCTTCAAGCATGATATTGAAGGATCTTTTTATGATTGATTACCTTTAAGAATGAGCTTGAAAGACCTTTTTTTGATTGATTACATTCAAGCATGAGCTTGAAGGATATTTTTGTGATTGATCACCTTCAATTATGAGCTTGGAGGATCTTTTTGTAATTTATTACCTTTAAGCATAGAATTGAATGAACTTATTGTGACTGATTACATTCAAGTGTGAACTTGAAGGACCCTTTTGTGATCAATTACCTTCAATCATGTGCTTAAAATACCTTTTTGTGATTGATTACCTTCAAGCATGAGGTTTAAGGACCTTTTGTTACTGATTACCTTAAAGCATGAGCTTGAAGGACCTTTTCATAAGTTTGAAGAACAATTTTGCAATTGATTACCTTTAAGTATGATCTTGAAGGACTCTTTTTGTGATTGATTACCTTAAAAGTTGAGCTTGAAGCATATTTTTGGAATTTATTACTTTCATGTGTGAACTTGAAGAACCTTTTTGTGATTGATTATCTTCAAGTGTGAGCTTGAAGGATAGTTTTGCAATTTATTACCTTCAAGCATAAGCTTGAAGGACCTTTTTTGTGATTGATTACCTTCAAAGCCAAACTTGAAGGACATATTTTTTATTATGATTTATTATATTCAAGTATGAGCTTGAAGGGAATTTTTACAATTGATTACCTTCAAGAATGAGCTTCAAGGACCTTTTTTGTGATTTATTACTTTCAAGCATGAGCTTGAAGGACCTTTTGGTCATTGATTACTTTCAATCATGAGCTTGAATGACCTTTTTGTCATTGATTACCTTCAAGCATGAACTTGAAGGATTTTTTTCTAATAACATTAATTTA
Source organism: Wollemia nobilis (assembly GCA_028583015.1). Lineage (NCBI taxonomy): Eukaryota > Viridiplantae > Streptophyta > Pinopsida > Araucariales > Araucariaceae > Wollemia > Wollemia nobilis. The sequence goes on from JAQPPZ010001323.1 coordinate 1,985,151, forward strand.
TGGTAATATGGTGGTCTTAACTTGATTTTTATTTAAGTTAGGTGATTAAATAGGTACTTTTGTTTGACTAAAATTTTGGTAAGGGAACTTTTGGATCAATGAACATTTAGGTGAGGAGCCTAAAATGAACCTTTTTGAGATTGATTTGTTAGGAAACAATCTAAAGGGTATTTTTTTTATTGTGTAACATTGAGACAAGGGCCTAAATGGAAATTTTGTATGGAAGAACCTTTATATGAATGAATAAAGTTTACTTTTTGGATTAACCTTTAGAAAAGGACCTAAAGCACACATTTTACATGGATTAACCATTAGATGAACACCTAAAAAAAAGTTTTGGATTGACTGTCCTTTTGGAAAGGTCCTAAAGGGCACTTTTTGTATGGATTAAACTTTAGAAGGATGCCTTAAATAAAAATTTTGGATTGATTAACTTTCAACAAGGAAATAAAGGGTATTTTTGTATGGATTAAATGAATATCTGAAGGGCATTTTTTGGATTGATTAACCTTCAAGAAATGACCTCAAGGGAACTTTTTGTATGGAATAACCTTTAGACAAATGCCTAAAGGGAACCCTATGGATTGATTAAACTTTAGTAAAAAGGACTATAGTGCATATTTTATATGGATTAACATTTAGAAAATATCCTAAAGGAAATTTTTTGGATTGATTAACCTTCACACTAGGGTCTAAAAGGTACATTTTGTATGGATTAACCTTTAGATTAATGCTTAAAGGAAACTTGTTGGATTGATTAACCTTTAGGAAAGCACCTAAAGGGAATATTCTATATGGATTAACCTTTATATGAATACCTATAGGACACAATTTTGGATTAATTAATCTTTATGCCAATGCCTAAAGGGCACTTTTTGTATGGATTAACCTTTACATGAATGCCTAAAGGGAAATTTTTGGATTGATTAATATTTAGGCAAGGGCCTACAAGGGAATTTTTGTATGAAATAAACATTAGATAAACATGGGTTGATTAACCTTCAAGAAATAGCTTAAAGGACACTTTTTATATGTATTAATTTTTTTTACCTAGAAGTGTTAGAGTATTTGTGTTTGATTAGCATGATTATGAGAGATGCCCCTAGTTGGAAGACACTTCATTGTTATGTGTGTTTTTTCATTTTTCCCACATTGGAATATATTAGGTGGGACAACTAATTATGAAATTGATTGGTCTATCATCACCTATGAACTATTACATGTCAATAATGTATCCCATGATGAGTTAGAAGAAAGGATATTGATTGGGCTATCATCACCATATATTACTATGATGCCAATCATATATCTTGTGATGATACAAAAAGGATATTAATTATGCTATAATCACCTATAAATTATCTTGACGTAAATCATGTATACATTGATGATACAAAATAAAGGATAACTTGATAAAATTTTACCATCAACATTTGTGGATGTTATAGTGTTAGTCATGTGGAAAATGATTGATAAATATTAATTTATTTGATGGATCACTCTTAACACATTATAAATTTGTAAGAAAGTGGGATATGCTAGTCCATTGCCTAGTGGGTCTATAAGGTGGCAACGAATAATATGGTTATACTGATGTAAAAAGGATGGAGGGGTTGAACCATCCATACCTATGAACTCTCATAGCAGTCATCATGTGGCAAGGGAGAGTTTTGTAATCTAGAATAATACAGTAGATGAGACAAACTAGACAATATTGTAGTGCTCCATATGCTCCTTTTGTACAAAATTTAAGAATAAGAGAGACTATATAGTACCTAATTTTGTATAAATGAGCTATAAGGACCACACTAAATAGTCGATAAAAGGTGATATATGGATATACTAAATAGTAGAAATAAATGTATGTAATATGTCACTATTGATTCCTTATAAATATATGAGGTTTATGGACCTTGGGATCTATTGTCTGGTGGGTCTATAAGGTATTATACGCTCATCAAGTAGTGTATTTACAAATTCTATAATCTCTTAGGTTTGTAAGGAATTCAAGATAAATAGGATTATGATGATTAGGGATAGTATAATCAACTTAATTTAAGACAAAATTATGGAGAGAGATGGTTACACAAACCTAAATTTGATCCACAAATAGGGAACTAGGATAATATACTTACATTAGTTACCTACATCAAGTGCAATGAAAATGAACTATTCCTACCAAGGGTCATCATTTGCATCATTTTGGATCCCTAACTAGATATAAAATAAGTAGCGTAGTCACATGTAGATAGGAAAATGCAAGACCAACCAATCATATAAGTAGGAAACCATGCAAACACACAACCATGAGCAAAAACAAATACAACAAGTAGGCAATTAAATGTAACATATTTTAAAATGCATTATATTTATGGATTATTTTAGTTATTTTATTTAATGTGTATCCAAGCAATAAAATCCTGAACCTAAATTGGAAATGATTTTAAAAACTCCCCACAAATCAGGATAAAATTTCCCTTTGAGCTCATGTTTGCATTGATATTTTTTTAGTTTTTTTGTTGAGAACAAGATTGCCAATTTTTTTTTTTGGTATTGATAAAAAAAGGGGGTTGAAGGGCCCTAACCCTTTACACAGATTCAAAATATATATAAGAAAAAATAAGAGAATTTCATACAAATGCAATATATAACTATCAGGTTCGAGGTGTAGACCAATTAGTTCATCCAAACCCCATAAGGGGGGCAGAGGTCCAAGGTTCAAATCTCGGGCCTCGTCGGACTGAATGCTTGTCCCTTTCCTGGTGCTTTCAGTGGCGTAAAAGGTTTAAAATGATTGTGGCATGGTGGTTATAGGGGTGGACTACGTGAAGATCTATGTGGTGGCTTCAGGGCGGATAGCATAGAATACTATGGCGGCCATAAAAATCTAGACAGCCTGCCCGGATTCGTGGCGTGGCGACTACCGATTCCACCATGTAAATTCAAAAAAATAAATAAATAAATAAAATAAAATAAAATATAGAACTATCTTAGTAAAACAAAAAAACCTAGGCTAAACCTATTGATGGAGAAGCTTAAATAATATTCCTCCCACTATCCTTCTGTTTAACGTAGTTGATGTAGTGGTTGATGCTTTACATAACTGATAAAGAAACTGCTAACAATAATGTAATTTAGTGTGCTCAAATCCTTCATCACATGATTCCAATAAGTATTCTACTTTGTTCTACCCTCTTTATCTACTAGATTCATTATCAATTCTTATAATCTCTTCCAACTCCATGGGGGAATATGACCAGACCTTGAAATTTTTAGATTTAACTACCATATTCGCCATTTTATCAGTAGCTTTGTTTCCCTCTATAAATATGTTTAGCTTGAATTTCTTCTAGGTTTCCAAAAATACTCCTCACATATGTAATTATTTGGAAAATACTAGAATTATTTAAGTCCTCTTTTGAAGGGAAGTTATAATATTCTTAGAATCCTCCTCAAGAACAATTCTCCTAAAACCTAAATTCACTATAATTCGGAGGCCTGTAAGCATTGCCATTGCTTCAACTTGGTGTAAGAATTTCTGTTGACACTACCTGACCTCTATCATTCCTAATGAGGATCCCACCACTAGCATAACTCGAGTTACCTTTTGTAGCTCCATCGAAGTTAATTTTTACCTAGTATTTGTGGGGATGTTCCCATATGGTATCTAGTCTCACCTTATTGATTTTTTTCATATTTAAGATATATTTTTCTCTAGATAAGATCATTGCAATATTTTTTTGGCCAAAAATGTTTTTAATACAATCCTCCAATAGGGTTGTTTTTATCTTGGCATAAACCCAAATTATTCCTTTGGTTTTATTTTTGAACACTTGTCTATTTCTTTCCAACCAAATCCCCCAACAAATATGTGGAATGCATTTTTGCTAAAAAATACTGCTTCCTAAGTGCCACTTTTCCTAAATTCAAATTAGATAATTTGGAATGACCCAAGCAACATTAAATTCTCTCAATAACATATTTAGGATATCACAAAAAAAATCACAAGTTCCAAACAGGTGGTCCACACACTCATCCTCTTTGTTACATAAGACACAAACAGTTGGAACCACAATACCTCTTTTGAACATATTATTTTTTGTAAGGATATTATTGGGAATGGAAGTCTAAAAAAACATAGCAACTTTAGGGATGATGTTTAGCTTTCAAATTATTTTAAGCTCAATTTTATCTGAGGTTACTTTTCCCAAGACTATATATCCATCCTTCACTAAATACTGGCCTTGTTGGTTTATTCCCCAAATTATTCGATCCTCCTCTAAAACTCTACCTAAATAATAACTCCTCAGGAGGATTTGCAGATATTTACCCCCCGAGCCTTGCATATCTTCTTGCACAATTTTCCACTCCTAAAAATCACCCACCCTATGAATGTAACCATTAATTTTCATACCATAGGTTATGGTTAAATGTTCTCTAATATTTGAATTTTCTGTAGTTCGCTAAAGGATCCTCTTGAATCCAAGGGTCTTTCCAAAAGTTAATTTTATTTCCCCTACCTACTCTCTATTTTAGACATTGCAATAGAAATTTCTTGCTAATGATTATATTTTACCAAAAAATAGACCCACGTGGAGGATTAGAAAAATTGATATAGTGTTTTCTATCCTCTAATTATTTATTTTGTATAATGCTAGCCCATTTCCCAGATGCTCTAGTGCAAAGCCTCCAACCATGTTTATCTAGAAGGTATCTATTTAGATCTCTCAACTTCCTCAAACTAAGACCCCCATTCTGTAAAGGTTGGCAATAGGTATCCTAGGCTACCGTATGTATACGTTTTCTGCATTCATTGCCATACCATATGATTTTTTTTGTAGTATTTCTAAAGTCTCTTCCACTTTCCTTGACATCCTTAGGAAAGAAATGAAATAAATAGGTAGGATTTAAAGCATGTGTTTTATGAGTTGTACTTTCCATGCAAAGGATAATAGAGATCCCTTCCAACCTTGAAGTTTCCTATTAAATTTATCAATAATTGGATTCCAAAGTTCAAATTTCATCTTGCATATAAACAAAGGTAAACCAAGATAGGTGATAAGAAAATTTTCCTCCTTACAACCCAACACTTTAACTATTTGATCTCTTATACTTTCCTCCATGTTTAAAAATATAATCCTACTTTTTTCATAATTTATTTTTTGGCCTATAACTTTTTCATAAGAATCAAGGACCTTTTTAAACTCCAAAGCTTATTCCTCTATAGCTTCCCCAAAAAAGAAAGTATCATCTACAAAATTTTGATGAGATAAAGCTTCACCAATGGATGAATGCTTTAGACCTTTGATATTACCATACTTTCTCTTTCTTTCCAAAGTTCTTCGCAGGGCATCTGCCATAATGATAAAGAGATATGGAGACAACGGATCTCCCTGCCTGATTCCTTTGCTAGAAGGAAAGAACCCAACATATTTTCCATTGATCAAGATTGAAAAGTGGGGGTTAGAAATACACATACCAATCCATGCCCTCAATTTTTCACTGTAACCCATTTGCTCCATTATTTTATCTAAGAAAGACCATGAAACCCTATCATAGGCTTTGTTCATGTCTAGCTTAAGGAACATGCATGACCCTTTCCTCCTTTGAAGAGAGTGTGTTTTTTAATAAATGACAATGATGCTTTCAGTAATCTACTTACCTACCACATAACCTCCTTGATCTTCATTAATGATTGAAGGGATGATGTTTTTCAACCGATTGGCCAAAAAATTAATAATTTTTTTGTTAATTGTATTACATCGGATGATTGGTCTAAAGTCTTGCAATTTATCTACCCCATATTTCTTGGGAATTATATAAATGAAGGTATTATTCCATTATTTCAAAAACTTACCAGATTCTTGGGATTTTTGGATTGCATTGACTACATTTTCTCCAACAATATACCAACGATGTTGAAAAAAACCTGGTGGAAAACCATCTGGCCCCGGAGCCTTGGATGCTCCCATAGAGAACACAACTCTTTTAATTTCCTCCTTAGAGATTACCTTGCATAGATATTTATTCATGCTAGCATTAACTCCTTTAAGAACATTGTTAATGATGCTTTATATTTCTATGTTGCACTCTATTTTTTCTTTTCTAAGAAGGTTTTGAAAGAAAGTAATGGCAAATTTTTTAATATCATTTAAATCCTCATAATTTCTTCCATATTCCCCCATAATATAGAGGATTTTATTATTGTTCCTATGTATCATAGTCGAAACATGGAATAATTTAGTGTTTCTATCACCTTCATTGAGCCACAAAATTCTTATTTCTATTTCCAATGAATTTCCTCTTGGGCAATGGTATTATGATACTCCGTGAGGAGTTGTTTTTCCTTTTCATGCCACTCTGGTTTTCTACATTCCCTATCCATTATTTCCTCTATATATTGGATATAATTTTTAAGATGTTATTTTCTTAAATTGATGTTACCAAAAACCTCTTTATTACAAATTTTGATTCGATACTTGATGTTCTTTAATTTTTGGGTAACTTTATACATTTTTGATCCTTGAAAATCATCCTACCACCAAGATTGAATTTTATTTGTAATATATGGGTGCATATTCCACATGACCTCATACCTAAAGGGTGCTCCTCCCTGCTTCCCCACCTTTTCCATATCCAACAAGAGGGAATTGTGATACGATGCTATTATGGGCATACATGTAAGTCTATGAATACTATTTATAGTTAGCCATCTGTCAAAAATAAGAACTGTATCCAAGCACATTTGAATGTGATTATCCCTCATCCTTCTTTTTGTCCATGTAAACTTACCTTTACACATATCCAGGTCAATCAACTTATTATTCTGAATACAATCATTAAAATCTTGCATACCTTGAGTGATGTTAATCCTCCCTCCACTTTTGTACTCTATTCTTAAGACTATATTGAAGTCAACCAAAACCATCCAATGTAAATTAATGAAAATACTCCTCTAAAAAGATAGCTTATTCCATAGATGGAATCTCTCATGATCATCATTTTGAGCATAAACCCCTATCATTACCCAACAAAAGTTAGTTTTTTTGTTCTTTAATTTGACTGTGGAGAATCTCTATTCTTGATCAACTAAAGTGCCCTAAAGTGCCCTCAAAATTCATTCTATCCTAAAAGATGCAAATACCTCCAAAGGTACCTTGTGCTAGGTTTATGATCCATTCAACATTTTGCCAGACATCTTTTTGAATAATGACAAGTTTTTTTGTGTCAATTTTAGATTCTTGAAGATAAACAATATCAAGTTTTACTTCCATGAGTAGATCTCTAAAAATTCTTCTTTTCCCAGGGGAATTTAGCCCCTGCACATTCCAAGAAAGGATTTTAAATTTTTGGTTTTGTTTGATGGGCTTTTACCCTTAACCATACATTATTCATTTGGATCTATTTTTTATCCCTTTTTCTCTGGTACTTTTTGTTCTTCTTGTTTGGGGGGTCTTCCTTGCTTTCTTTTCCTATAATTACTTGTATTCTTTGTATTTTTTGTATAATTTCTAGGAGGATCATTCTCTCCCATTTTATTACATCCTATAAGAGATTATTCTACTATTGATTGAGCTATTTTACCCAACTCTAGTCTTTTGTTGAATCTTGTTTACATACCCTCCTTAGACTGATTTGATTTTTCTATTATGCTTAGATCCTTTTGTTCCTCAAATTGTTAAGTTTCATTATTTGACATTAAACTTGATATAATCCTTTCCATCCCTCTATTTATTTGATTTTAAACCCCCAAAATACTTCAATCTAATCCTTCTCCTATTTTGATTCCATTTGAGTGGATGGGGTATCCTCTACCATTTTAGCATCATCTACTAATATTTCTTCTTCAACTTATAAATTATCGTATGCATTCTCTGTGCTGATTGCAATCACATTTTGTTGTTGTGTCTTCGTATCTAAATTTATATGATTTTAAATCATATTTATTTGCATCTTATGGTTACTTGCTTCATAATTATTTTCTTTTTCTTGATTTAGACTATTCTCTTGTTGATTAGTGTTATTTCCAAAACTACTCAAGTTTTGTTTCTCATTATGTTCTTCATCTACTTGCTGGTTTAGCTCTGTGTAATTACTTGCATACTCCATTATCTTATTAGGATTATATTGTTCTTCCTTGCACTGTATAGAACATCCATTACTAATTTTACTTTCTACCTCTTCATTTACCTCTTGATAAATTTCTTGATATTGTTCCTTTTCTTGTGCCATTTCTTGTGGGCTAGAAGTTCCCTTTTCCATGTTTGTATTCCTCTGGTTTATTTTATTCTCCATTTTTTTACCACTTTTTAGTAAATTTGGTTTGTATTTGTGGATGAAATTTCCCCTATACATGTCCAAACACTTTACATTGCTTATAGTATACCAGAAAATTTTCATATTCAAATTTTTGTTCCTATTCCCCAAGCATCGGTTTGATACTCATTTTTTCCTCTTTTTCTTGTTCTAGCTTCACGTTAACACAAACTCTTGCACAAAAAATTCTTGTTTTATTGTGGGTGGGTGGATCCATGGTTATAAACTATCCAATTTGTGTTGCCAAACCCTTAATAATTTGATCATCCCAATATTCTATAGGTGGATCTGGGAACCTAATCCATATGGGAATAATTTTTTTTTACTTTTGAGGGTTGAAGCCTTGATGCCAATGTTTTAGGAAAACTAGTCTTTTCCCAAAGAAAAATAGACCTCGTGATAAAGCTACCACCATATCCTACTCAATATTAAATCATATTAAGAAGTATCTCTTTTATAGACCAATAACATTCATTGAACCATTTGTTTTAATTTTAGAATGAAGCCATCTCCTAAGCACGTCTAAATCTAGTCTGGGCCCTAGAAATTTTCCTATCATGCTAAATTCATTATCCCTCTTTTTTTTTTTGATTAGAGAGTCATCAATACATAAATTTCCAATTTCAAATGAATGATATCATACATTTTTTACATAGGCTTTCTAAAGCCTATGGTGATATACCCATAGGTTTTCTAAGGCATGGATACACTTCTAGTCAAGCAAATCTAGTTGGCTAAGATGGGCATGAAGATATTTGTTTCCTATGGAGGTGTCTTGCTATAAAATGTTCAAGGAAGGTACCTCTAACTCAAAAGGAAAAAATTGATTTAGTATCATGGACTAAAGAATAGGGCATCACACCAATGATAGTTTGAACACTAGTGCAAAAACCCACACTACAAGGTACAACTAGGGATGCTAATCCTAACCTATCTTATTGAAAAGTTTCTTAAGGATATTAATCAAGGATTTATTGGAAGATTTAGCTTGGCCATTAGCTTATTAATAATAAGAAATCAAACACTTGTGTTGGATTTTGTACTTAGCATAAATTTTTAGGATATGCTTTTTCTTAAAATGTGTCCCTTTATCAAATATTTTTATAGAAGGGATGTCATAATGATAAAGGATTTGGTTGATAATGAATTTAGAGACTTGTAATCTAGTGCATGAGGACAAGGGCATTAATTAAACCCACTTTTTAAGGTATTAAATTACTATTATAATAAATTAATGTCCATCATATAATATTTGGTTAATCTATCCAATGATGCCTAGGCCCCAAGTAGAAAAATGTTAAGGAGAGCTCAAGGATTGGTGTTCTTGAGATGGAATATGGATAATATTATCATGTTTTGGATACTTATCATAATTTATAATGTAATCATAGGATTACTTCTCCATAGATGGATAATAATAGATCATCCTAAGGAGATTTTTGGAAATGGTATTTCCATTGAACTGGCCACCACGTGATCTATTATAGGTTTCTTTAACAACTATATAGGATTCATTTGTAATGAGGCACCTAATAAAAATGCCATGAAAGGAGCATAAATATAGAATATCACTAATGATGACATAGTAATGGGCACATTACCTTAGGCTTTTATTTTCATTTTGATCCAAACCTTTGAGCAAGGTGTTATCCTTAAGGCAATTAAAGATATCCTTATACCAAGGATCAAGAGGGGAATATGCTTTGACATCAAGGACCTCTAAAGACATTGATAAGATTCCTTAAGTCATTGGCTCCTTTATCTATTGGATGATGACTATAAACTACTAATCATCATACTCTAGAGGAATAGGAAGTAGTTTCAACCATACCATTAGCACGATGATTACTAGATTGTGGAATGAAATCAGTGGTGATTTTATCAAAATTTACCATTACCTTATCAATAATATATTTACAAGGTATGATATTCTCATATTTTATCTGATATTACTAGATTTTGGAATGACATCAATGGTGATTTTATAAAAATTTACCATTACCTTATCAATAATATATTTACAAGGTATGAGATTCTCATATTTTTATCTTATAGAAACTATTGACATAATTTAACACAAGATAGGAATATCTAAGGATGAAGAGGATCTTAATTATTAAATATAAAGCTACAAAGCATCCAATAATAAGAGCCTTGTATTTCATAGTATTTTTAGAGCAAGAGAACTAAAAATTGAAAGATAGAGAGATAAGTTACTTTTTAGGAATGAAAAATATGAATCCTACTGCCACTTCTTTGAAACATCAAGTGTCATTAAAGTACAAGTTCTATGATTTTGGTTAGTCTAATTCTAGGTTAAATACCAATTTATCCAAAAGGTCAACAATGAAAGGATGGTTTGCTTGTAAGGAAGTAACTATTAATTGGTTAGTGATAACCTAACCTTTCACATAATTTTATATGATGAATTTGAGATCAAACTCACTAAGGGAAGTGATCCATTTATTATAGTATATTATATAATTTGGATCATGTAAATGTACCACCTTTGGTATATTTCTAGAGTAATAGCTTACTTCAGAGTAAATTTAGTTGCTTCAAGTATTATAATAAATGCACAAGTGTCAATTTACAAGTTGTAAATATGCATGTAGTCCACATGTACATGAGTCCTAGGTAGAGTAAATGCCAAGAAATCTATCTTTCTATATAAAGGCCTCATAGGTGTAGGAGAGAGAGAGAGGAGGAGTGATATAGTAAATATACAGTGTGTAGTAGATATAGTGTGTGTAGTATGGTACAATGTAGTTCTTTCATATACTTTTATGGAGTGTTCATGTCCTCCATTATATAGCATCGTACTATTTTCATAATTTCTATTAATGGCATATTTATGAGTTATATGTAGATGTTCATCTCTTTATATTTCTGCATATTATTGTGCCATTAGTTTTATAGTTATCTCAAATTAGTTATACTACATCTTATGGTTGTATTACCTCCCATAAAAAACTAACCATGGTATTAGAGCATATGGTAGATCAGATAAAAAATAGGGAGATCCACAAGTGAGAGCGAGAGAAATATAGAAATATCATTTATATAATTTTTGAGATTAAATTTTGTTAGAGTCTTTCCACAAGGTTATAAGAACACTTGTGAAGACTAGTACTTAACATGGATTCCACTAGATTGAAAAATCAACTAGTGAAGATTCATCATCTCTAGATTTATAATTTCCACCATTTCATATTCTAATATCTTGTTGCAGGAAAAGGAGATTCAAAAAATTTGGGAAGCTTCCTACATAGATCTAGGAAGAGTATCTTCATTAGAATCATTCTAGTACTTGCAACAACAAGTAGAAGACTGAATATTTTAGGGAATTGAGGAGAGGTCTCATTACTAGAGATTGCAAACATGCAAGAGTGTAGAAGAAAATGCCATAGTAGCCTTACTACTAATTTAAGAGACTCCAGAGAAGATTCAAGAAGAATATTGGAGGTTGGTGATCTCCATTAAATATTGTAGACAACATATTGAATAAATTATCCAAAAGAATATTAAGAGACCCTTAGAAGTTCTAGTTACAAAACTTCCAATTTTGGAAGATTGGAGGTTGTTTATATCCATATAAGCTTATAGATTACAAAAGTAAATAAGGACCATTAAATATCTTGTTCTATATTCTAGCAGTAATAGTTTTCAAAGATCCAATATCTCATTAGTAACACTTCCTTAGTAGAAGGTTGAAGGAAAGGTCTCATTTGTAAGACCAGAGAAGATATGATATTGAATATCTTAGTGAGGTCTCAAGGAGAAACAAGGAGGAGGATTGGAGAGGCTTATTTTTATAATTCGAAGAAGTCCATTAAAGGATTTTGTAGGAGAACTCATTGGAAAAATATACCAACAAGGAGGAGTTATTGATAAAGTAGATTTTGGGATAATTGTCACCATCTAACAACAAGCCCAAAAGAAGAATTTGGTAAGGAGTGCCAAATTTTTAAGGAGAATACTAAAGAACTCAAGACATTCAGTTTCTTGAGTAGAAGACCAAGATTGAAGTCAAAATTTGACAAGGAGAAAGGAGACTAACATTACTACCAAACCTGAAAGGTTTGAAAATTGCCTTTGGAGTCTAGAAGGCTCATCTAGAGATAGGGGTTTGCTAAATCTATAGAAAAATAATGAAAGGATATTTGAAGAAAAACTCAACTATGATTTGGGGGAATTCCCTACCAGATTTATGAGTTTAAGAACAACATTTCAATGCAAAAATTGACTGTGAAAGAGAAGCAATTAAGACAATATTACTAGTTACAAACATTAGGAGTTATAGAGTTCATCCTGAAGGCTAATAGAAGTCACCTACTATAGATTAAAGGGTAGAAATATAGGGGAGTTACTAAGCTACAAATTGGTGAGTTAAGGAGCTATTTAGGATAGCCAAGAATAGTTGTAGGTTCATCCAGTTAAAGATAGTAATAAGGTGAATCTAATCATCTAGCAATCCTTCATCTACATAGATCATTAAGGTAAGCAACTTGGGTGCAAATAGGTTCATTAGTTTATCTTTAATTTGGGTTATTATCCAATTCCATTAAGAACCATTTTAATTCTTTAGAAGTTGCAAAAAGAGAAGGTTGCATTATAGTCTTCAAAAGGAGTGTAGAAGGAAGTTTATTTTAGAGTTATTATCTACACATTAAATAGGAGTTGGATATATTTTAATAGAAAAAAATCATTTTCCTATTATCTAGTTACAACAAAAGAATACTACATTAAAATATTATAGTTCTCTACAAGTAGCAATTACTAGTACATGATTTAAGGTTCATTTGAAGGATTAATAAGGTGAGATCAATATTGCACTATACTAGTTGTTCTTAAATAATTTTTTAAGGTGCACTAAGTATTTTAAGTATTAAATTTCTAGCAAAACTAGTGCATATATCATTAGTGAATATTTCAAGTTAATTTTGAGAATTCATTTGTAGGAGTTATAAGGGATATTATCATTGAACTATAGTTATTTGAATTTCACTATTTTTTTTAAAAGTGAACTTAGTGGAGAATTAAAACCTCTAATAACATAATAGTTGCATTGTTAAAAGCTTAGATTCATTGGTGTTAATATTATCCAATTTAGATGTTAGTGTTGTCTAAACAAAAGGATAACAAATACATTATATTTGGTTCTCAAATATTAGAGTAGAGAACCGTCTTATCTAAGAAGTTAGGAAATATTCAATAGGAGACATTTAAACTCGATGTAAAATTTAGTTTCTAACTCTAATCTATTGCAAAGTATTGCATTACATTGGCACCATATTTGTCCTTCAAATATAGTATTAACAAGACAAAATAAAAGTTTCTAAAGACACTATTCTAGGTAGCAAGGTGCAGTCTCCAATCGGTCATATCATAGAATTTTTAGGAGCAAAATTCTAATAAAATAGAGGGATCACAAAGTTGGGATTTTTGGGTGTCTAAAGACACCACTTTCAATGTCTTAACCAACATATACTATAACATCCACCTACAACATGAATAATCTACGTAAAGGAGCCACCAATGCATAATAAAATCTACATTTGCATTACAAGGTATATACGTAGAAGAGAACATAAGAATACCTATGTAAAGGAGCTATCAATATCTATGTAGAAGGACAATGTATAGCAAGGGAGAAATAAAGGTTCAATACCCAATACTCTAGCCAATTGCATGCTCCATAGAACCATATTCAAGCACCTAGGATCTCCATCGAACCAAGATCCAACCTTCGTTTGCTTGGAAGAAGAGTTGAGAGCAAGAAACCATCTAGATTTATATTGGCAAGAGGAGTATATAGGTTAAGGAAGGTATTGGAGGGAATATTTCATGCAATCTACCACTTGTCACATCTGACAAGAAGCACTCATATTCCTCAGGTAAAGAAACACTCACTTCTTGAGTGTTAGAGTAATTATTTGGGGGTTACAAAGCATCTCTATCAAAAAGGAAGCATTACAGCATCTCAAGCAATGTAGGTGTCATCCCCATGCACGTTGGATCTCATAAGACACTTGGACACCACTTCAAGAAGTGTTAATATTCCTCTCAAATTTTAATCAAGAAGATTATTCCACATGGGAGTCTTCAAGAGGATTTCATAGCCATTTAAGCGCTTAATTCCAAGTGAATCATATAATGAAAAATATGAAAATCAAGCAATATTCAAAGCCACAAAGATGTATACATACACAATGAAAGAGGAGAAGACAATATTAAAGGTTTAAGTCAAGACTTCCAAGAATTTTAAAGCAATATTTAAGGGTTTCTACCATACATCCACAATTAAAGGAGAACAATGCACAGTAAGACAATGTCCAACATTTAGGAGTTGGAACTTTATAAAGGTAATATTTTTACCTTAATTAAAATTGCTTTCATTAAGGAGTTATAAGGAGTATAGTATAAGGTTGAAACTCTTCTATTATTTACTTTGGAAATAATAGAAAAATAAACCATACATTTGAAAGCAAATTTAAAGGAGGTTTATATATTTAATAGTTTAATATTTGCAATTAAGTACCATAGGAGATATAAGGGTTTCTACTTGGAAAATTAAAACTCTATTATTGCAAATATTATTATTTTCTAATATTCCAAATTAGGGAGTTATAAGGTATACTACATCAAAATAGTTTATTGGAATTTAGAAATATTAAACTATTGGACATTGAGGGTTATAAAAGGAAGTTATTCATTTACTTAAATGAGTTGGAATTATATACTTACACTTGTCTCATATTCATACTAAAGGGACAAAAGAAATCCAACCATAGAGAACTTCAAATTAAGTGCATATTTCATTAGGAGATATAAGGTGAAATAGAAGTTGATTATTGTTATTTACAAAACATTACAAAACCATCTCCAAAGTGAACTATTATTTAAATATTTTATTAAGCTTATAACTTACTTTAATCACTAGGGAGACAAGGAATTCTACAAAACCTATGTTTAGAAAAGTTTTATCAAATTGATTCACATACTAGGGAGATATAAGGATCATCATGACAATAAATAAATTCATCCATGCATAATATCAACTACTTGAAGGTCCAAATTACTTCATGGAAAAATAAAGTGAGGGAAATTTTAATAGTTGAGAAGCTTTAGGAAATTGTCAAAGGAATAACTACTAAACCTAATTAAAGTGATATAGAGATTCAAAAGTTTGAAGAGAGTTATGCAAAAGCCTTCATGATAATAAATTTTACCACTAAAGATGAAATACAATCTCACATCAATTCAGTAGGAACATCTACAGAAGCTTGGAAAACCCTAGAAAAATATTTGAAGGGAAAATAAAGCCACTATCCTAAATATTCAAACTCAAATACATTATATAAAAATGAACAATGGAGAAAATATAAAACTATTCCTAAGAAACGTAGCAGATATTTAAGGAAAATTATTAGCCTTGGGAGAAAAGGTTGAAGATAATTTCCTTGTTCAAGTAACCATGAGAGCACTTCCATACAACTATAAGCATCTAGTTACATCTTTACAAGTACTAAGTAAATATACATCATTTTATGAGCTAATAAACATTATTCAATAAAATGAGGTAGAAAGTACAATGAAATATTAAATGACTAACAATGCATTAGTTTCAAAAAATACTCAAGGAGATATAGCCTCATCTTCAAAAGGACAAAAGCCTTGGAATAATAGATATTGTCATGTATGCAGGAGAAAATATCATAGTACTAATAACTGTAGATTCAATCCAAGAAACCAAAATCAAGGGAATCAAACAAAATATGGAAACCAACCAAATAGGGCATTCCAACCAAGGCAATATCAATCTCAAAGTAATCCTTGGTAGCAATAGTTTTAGCAACCATACAATTATCCTCAATTGGAATATCAAGGAGGAAATTAGAAGGGACACTTAGCTCAAAGGATTCAATAAATTGAAGAACTAGAAGATCCTACAGATAATGAAGTCAAATATCTCTTAGCAAAGATAGCTTTTTATGAAGACACTAATTACTTTATTGAATATGACACAAATAGCAAATAAGGAGAACTTAAACTCTAGTACTAGATAAAAGATCCATATTGAAGACTAAAGTCTTCAATACCCAAATAATGTAATATAGGGGGGTGTTAGAGTATATTACATAATTTGGGTCATGTAAATGTACCACCTTTGGTACATATCTAGAGTAGGAGTTTACTTTAGAGTAAATTTAGTTAGTTGCTTCAAGTATTATAATAAATGCACAAGTGTCAATGTGCAAGTTGTAAATGTGCATGTAGTCCACATGTACATGAGTCATAGGTAGAGTAAAGGCCAAGCAATCTATCTTTCTATATAAAGGCCTCATAGGTGTAGTAGAAAATAGGGAGAGTGATATAGTAAATATATAATGTGTAGTAGATATAGTGTGTGTGTAGTATGGTACAATGTAGTTCTTTCATATACTTTCATGGAGTGTTCATGTCCTCCATTATGTAGCATTGTACTATTTTCATCATTTCCATTAACAACACATTTATGAGTTATTTTTAAATGCTCATCTCTTTATTTTCCTACATATTATTGTGTCGCTAGTTTTATATTTATCTCATAATAGTTATCCTACATATTATGGTTGTACTACCTCCCATCAAAATCTAACACCATTTAGTAGTATATCCTATGAGATGCAATTTTATCATAAGATATTGTAAGGGGTCAACCCTTGCAATAACAAAGGTTTTGAAGAACATGTGCTTATACTGAGAGGGGGGGTGAACAGTATAACATAAATTTTTTTTCCAAATAGAAGCATCAGCATTAATGAAACCATAAACATCACACAAAGCATCACACACATAAGAGACACAATTTTAACGTGGTTCACCCAATGTGGGCTACCTCCACAGAGAAAATATTTTAATAAAACTTTCTCAATCAATATCTTGGGAATCCTTCCCAAATTACAATGTTTATGGACTTCTATCAAAAGGAGATGCTGATACCCTAATCTCAAGTTCATGGATCTCTTCCACGGGAGAACTATTTCCCTTTCTGCTCTGGCTAGTGATCTTCTAGAAGACTATGTCTCTATGTTGCACGGACTGGTGGATCTCTCTCCACTTGAAGACTTCTCACTCAAATCTTGTCTTCAATTGTCCTGGTTGTTGGATCTCTATCCATTGAGACTCTATCCTCTATAATCTATCACCTCCAAAGCTCTATCTCAATACTATACCAAACATAGTTTAGTCGGTCTAGCATAGTTCTACTCAATCTCTTGCACTAAACACATTATAGTCGGTCTAGTAAAATTATGCTCAATAGTTTCACTCAAAACCTACTCAAATCTGATCAATAGGTTCACACAAAAACTTGTCTAAATCTGCTCAACAGGTTCACACAAAAACATATCTAAATCTACTCAATAGGTTCACACAAAAAACATGTCTAAATCTGCTCAACAAGTTCACACAAAACCTGTCTAAATCTGCTCAACAAATCCTCTCTAGGACTTGCTCAAATCTTCTCAATAAGTCCTCTCTTGGACTTGCTCAAATCTGCTCAATAAGTCCTCTCTTGGACTTGCTCAAATCTGCTCAATAAGTCCTCTCTTGGACTTGCTCAAATCTACTTAGCAAGCTTTCACAAAATCTTAACTCAAAATAGTCCACAAGCCTTCTCAAAGACTTGTCCCAAATATGCTTAACAAGCTCACACAGAACTTGTTCAATCTCATATAATCATAAAGAGAATTGTTAGAGACTTAATATGTTCTACACTCAAAGTACAATCAGTATCTCAATTCAATCTTATAGAAGCATAAAGAGAATTTTTAGAGACTTTATATGTTCTATACTCAAATACCAATATCAACTTAATAGAAGCATAAAGAGAATTGTTAGAGACTCAATATGTCCTATTATTAATTCTTAATCTCAACTCAAATCAATATCATAGAAGCATAAATAGAATTGATAGAGACTCAATATGTCCTATTATTCAATCTCAATCTCAAATCAAATCATAATATAGAATAGTTTGTTTTATGGAACTTGAACAACCATTTCACACATCCACTTGACTAGGCTTAACCAACTCAACTCAACCAATCACATCAAGCAACAATCCTTTCTCACAAACCCTAGTTCAAGCATGTATCAACCAACTCAAAATATTTCCAAAAATGCTTTATCTCAAGTCTCACATAACAATGATACTGATGTTCTTTTCTAGATCATGTTCAAGTTCATTTCATCATCAATAGGCTTCAAAAACAATGCTAATGAAACACGATTTAAATACAACTCACAAATCAGAAAAACCTTGAAGCATTTAACCAACCATATTCACAAAGGAAATCATAATAAATCCTTTTCTCTCCAATGATATTTCAGAAATCAACCACCACAAACAATAAATAGGAGAATGTGCCCATACCTTTTTGATGCCAATAAGTTGTCCACAAAATCTGCCACACTTAATCACAACTTTCCTTTTCAATATTAATAAGGGCTAGTGGTATTTTAAATAATCACAATAAAAGCATAACTTAGTTTACACCATTTTCACTCCAACTTCATAAACACATCCACCAAAGTCTATTTTAATAAAAACTCTTATTAAAAATAGCCGACAATAAATCTCTCAAAATCACTTTAACAACAACTCCTTATTTCTTCTAAAATCAATTCTCCATTTCCATAAAAATAAAACATAAATCAAATATGCTTTTGCAATAATAATCACAACCCTAACGATAAAATTTAATTCCCATTAAATACCTTATAACTCCAAACTTTAGGGCTAATAAAAATTATTAAAGGTAAAAACGTAAATACCTCTCAAGGGGATTCAAATCCTTGTATGCCACACATTGCGAGCATCTTAGCCACATCTAAGATTCCAACTGAGCCAAAGTGGTCATTGAAAAGAAAAGGCCAAAACGGCCTTTAATCTTCCTCTACCTTCCGCAAAGGACAAAGCACCAAAGAGCTTCCCACACACTATCGACAAGGGGATTCGATCCCTGATATTTGCACTACCCACAGTCTTAGAAAAATCGATACACCAATGCACCATGCCTCATACCACATTTGAGATTTCCAAATCGCTGTTCTTTCTTCGCTGCTTCCTTTTCAACAATTCGCATGAGCTCTTCGAATTCCAAGGCAATTAACACACGAGAGCAAGGATGATTGTTTGGTTTAATTGCCACCCCTTTATATAGTGTTTAATAACACTTTGAAGACGTCGGAGGAAATATTAAAATTATATTTGCATGATGATGTTGATGGGAAAATTTCCATTTAAATTTGAATTTAAATTTTAAATAATTTAAATTTAAACCAAACATTAAAACTCAAATAACTCCATCACCGAGGCACCTTTTTCGATGAAACAAAAGCCCAATGTGGGTTTTAAGAAAAACCCAGATAAAATATGCTATCCATGGTTTTAAATAAAACCTTTTATTTCCCATGCCTTGGTTTTCACAAAAACCCTTCATAGATCCTTTTGACATTTATTGCTCTATTGACATCAATGACAACATTTCAGCTTAGGGACTCAAAATGTCCAATGGTTTTTATGATTAAACATGTAGTGTTTGAGATTTTTAGAAGATAAAATAGAAGGGGTATAATAGACTTCATAATTAAATAAATTCTTTCTAATATAATAGATGACTCATTCCCTATGTTGGTCATCATATTGTGCCAACATATCACCTAGGGCATAGTCCATTGTTGATATGTATATCAAAAATGATTTTTATATATTGGGAAGAACACAAATAGAAGGGGTTAGTATATAAGATTTTAGAGTATCAAAAGTTGATTGACATTCAACATCCTACTTAACGTTTGTATCCTTTCTTAATAGTATGGATAAAGTCTACCATTTGTCAATGGTTTGAGAGATGAATCTCCTTATTACTTAGATATTACCTTAGCATTGGTGGTGGGTTAAGACTTGGGGGGAATATTGATAATGGATGCAATTTTCATAGGGTTCACTTTGATACTATACTAGGATATAAGAAATCCAAATAGTTTACCTAATGTTACTTCAAAGATGCACTTTTGAAGCTTTAGACGTACCTTGTAATCTCTTAACTACTCAAAAATGTATGTTAGGTCTCAAACATGATCCTTATAATTTAGAAATTGAATCATAATATCATCAACATAATCCTCAAAATGTCATGCATTATATTATAAAATATATATGGCATGGCTCTTTGATAGGTTACTCCTATATTCTTCATTCCAAAAGGGCATGACCTAATAATAGAAGGATCCCTAGGGTATGGTAAAAGTAGTTTTAGACTCATACTTAGGGGAAATATAGATTTTATTATACCCTAAGAATCCATCCATCAAGGATAGTATTCCAAAACTTTCCATGAAGTCAAAAATCATATCAATGTTTGACAAAGAGAAATAATCCTTGGTACATGCTTTATTGATATCCCAAAAATGGTTATAAATTCTGACATTGTCCTTAATTTTGGTTATGGAGATAATGTTATAGATACAATTAAAATAATTGATTTCCTTTATAATTCTAAAATAAAGGTTTTTTGAAGTTCCTCCTTAACAAGCAAGATGACCCTAGGAAGCATTTTTTTATAGTTTTTGCTTAACAAGTTTAACATCTAGTCTGACAAACAAATGATAGATTACTAGTGTGAGATAAAGTATTGGCATGTAAAAATAGGACCAAGAAAATATATCATGAAACTCTATCAAGATATTGGTACACATATTATGTCCATATATGGTTAAGACTTTACATAGCTTGAGAATTTTGTATTG
This sequence comes from Wollemia nobilis, assembly GCA_028583015.1. Lineage (NCBI taxonomy): Eukaryota > Viridiplantae > Streptophyta > Pinopsida > Araucariales > Araucariaceae > Wollemia > Wollemia nobilis. The sequence continues at coordinate 2,006,265 of JAQPPZ010001323.1, forward strand.
TCATGAGTCCCAATATTGATGTCGATAGTTTTCTCAATCAAGATGTGCAATTCATATTCTAATTGAAGGGGAGCATGTAGTACTCCTAGGATTTTGAGTTCCATGGAGTCTAGAGATATTTGATCACAATTAAATGACTATGAAATTGCAATATTAGCTAATTGGATAACATATCCTATAAAGTAGAAGGTGTTTTAAATGAGATAGTTGGAGGGACCATCTCAAGGAGGATTATGAGGAATGTCATCCATCTCATAGTCAATTTCATTGATGATTATTTTAATATAGACTAAAGTTAGAACATTTATATTGGTAATATGTGTAAATAGATAGGATCTAGGATCTAGAAGAGGCTAGTACCTTGTCATACTCCTCATTATAATCTAACCCATTTATTGAAATGGTATCATCATGGGAATATTGAAAGTAAACATTGGCTTATTTAATTTGAATATTAAGTTGATTAGGTTGAGGTATTAAATTTAAGGACTTTAATGCATCATCGATAGGAAGTTGAAAATAAGAATAAGAAACTAATGAATATGGATTAAAGAAATGGTAAATATGAGCTTTTAGATTTTTGACCTTAAATGCTTAGAAATAAGTAAATTATTTGGGATTAGGTGGAATGTGATATGTATTTCTATTGTATTTATATTTATGATATTCATGAAGAGTATAAGGGGTGGCCCACATCACATGGATCAAGGGTATACCAAGAATAATTTTATAAGTCATCTTGTAAGACATGACATAAAAAAGGGTGTTGAGGATATGGGGATTGACTTTTAGAGGTAAGACTATGGTACCACTCTTCATTGTCAAATTTCCTAATGAAAATACCATTTTTTTCCAAATATTATTTACTTAGTCTAAAATTTTGATGAATTTAAGGCTACAAACATTTAAAGTGGAGTCATTATCAATAAGAATATGCTTTCTACACATGTAATCAGTATAGCCTATGACCATAGATGTGTTAAAAGTATTACATTATTTGGTACCTTGAAATTTTAATGTAAAGACCATAAGTGTGGTGAGTTTTGATGTTTGTTAGTGTGAGTTATGTGAGGCATCATGTTAATAAGTGTGGATTTATAATTTGTGTAATATTTTATCATTTATAATGTGCAATCATGAGAGTATTTGTCCTTATGTGGATATATGAATAGTTATATTTCCCATCAGTATGAGGAGATACACGTTTTATGTAAGTATAAAGGTCAAGAGTCTTATGAATATGAATAGTCTCATGTATGTATATATTGAATATAAAGCTTTTTAATAGATTATTGAAGAAAAATAATTTCATTACATTACAATGCTTAAAGTGGATATTCATCAATAATATTAAATGAGTTATTGTTCATTGTTATTGTGGATTGAATATATGAATTTGTGTGGTTATTTTATGTTGATACATTTTAAGAACATGTGGAAATATTAAATAGCTAATAATTATATTAGAGCCATGTTGGAGAGACATCCAAGTTGAAGAGAAATATCATTTAAAATCTAGAGTTGAAAGGAGAAAAGCTTGGGATAAGCTAGTAGAAAATGCTTGGTAAGATAGACTTTGAAAATGCTACAAACTTCTATAGGTTGAAAGTCTTGATAGCAATCTAAAGGAATTGTATGTGTAGAAGAGTGTTGTTCAAACTAGATGTGGACAAAGGACTATTGAAGATGCTCAAATCCAAATTTTATGATATACTATTGAAGCAAATATGCCTAAGTTATGAGAGAAGTATAGAAATGTACTAGTATGCAAAAAATAGACATTTGTAAGAAAATGTTGAAGGATCCAAATATGGAGAAGAATGTTTGGACATTGAGCATGAAGATAAAGATGTAGAAGCAAACTGAGAAAAGTGCATAAAATTTTGTACAATGGAGTAAAACAAACCAATAACATAAATAATATATGAATAATTATGAGCTAGCTATATTTGAACTTAAAGGTTGAAGGTGTAAAGAGCATTGGTAACTAGGATATAACATATGATTCCCATTGAAATTTGAGATATTACATATAGAGGAGAAAAATGGGTTAATTAAGGTAACATTTATACCTTATTGATTTATTTGGTGGATATTATTTGATTAAATTATAATGAAAAAGTATTGATTAAGAGAACAATCTTACTTTTGAGAAATGGAGATTAATTAAGAAGAAATTATTGTTTGAAGAATAGATATTTGAAAATATTATTGTTAAATATTAAATAAGAAGAAAATTATTGAGAAAAAAATTAATTGAAGGAAAAATATTGAAGGAAAATTGAAAGAAATATTATATGAAAGATAAATATTGAAGGAAAGAAATAATTTGAAGTTTGAAGTAAGAATTTAAAATCAAAGGAATAAAATTATTGAAGGAAGAATATTGAAGAAATAAATTAATGATTGAAGAAAATAATTGAATTGAAAAATAATATTGAAGAAAGAATAAAGAAAATTGAATTAAATTAAATATTGAATTAATAAAAAATATTTTAAAATATTAATTTTGGAGTAATAAGGATTTCAAAAACAAAGGAAATTATTAGAAAATTTATATTATGGAAAATACAAATATTTTTCTTTCAAAACTCAACTATTAAAAGGACCAACTTTACCCCATAGAAAAATAATATGAGATCAATACTTATTGTTGATAAACTTTGGGAAGTAGTATATGAATAGAAAACCATCCTGGAAGATACAATTGGAAGATAGAGATTTTAATATGAAGAACAAAGGCTCTTATGCTAATAACATTTGGTATATCAGATAATATTCAAGCACACATAAGTGAGGCTGAAACTTTAAAAATATATTGAAAAAATTTATGCATAATATTTGAAGAAAAAAATGAAGCTACTATTTTACACTTGCAATCATAGCTATATTCACTAAAAGTCCATGATAAGAAAATCAAGCATTTTCTTTGAAGGATAGCAAACTTGAAATACTAAGTTAAAAAATATGGGAGAGAAAGTGAAAGAATTTTTTCTTATCTAGGTTACACTAAGATCACTTCCAAGAATATTTAAGACATTAGTCACCTCTCTCCAATTACTAAATAGAATTATATCCTTTGATGAATTGGTCAACATAGTTTAGGAATATGAAATAGAAAACCAAGCTAAAGATGAAATGATAAAAAAATATTTTATCTTAACAAAAAAAGGTGTCAAATAATACTATCACATCAACCTGAATGGAAAAGAAGATACTATCACATTTGTAACAAATAAATCCATCACACCGGTTATTTTATTTAAAATTCTCTAAATCAATGAAATCAAATGCATAGACCCTTCTAAAGATACCAACAGAGACAATATCAACATATTCAATAGTGATACACATGAACACAACACTAATATCCAAAATGGGAAAATCAAAGAGGAAATATGGTCCTTGAAGTACAAGAAATAGAGAACACCAATGAAGAAGAAAATGTATAGATATATTCATTATTGATAATACAGATTCATAAAATGAATGTTTTATTAATACAAAATGCATGGATAAAATTGAGAAGTAGTGTGAAAAATATAATAATAACACATGCCACTCAAAATTTCTCAATAGAAATGACAATGAAAACAAAACAAGAATTATTGAAAAATAAATAAGTAAAAAGCATGGAACGAGACAAAATCAATTGATGTACCATAATTGTAAAGTTTGTAAAAAACATAAAAAAGACTTATCAAGAAAAGGAAAATAAAATTGAAGTACACTATGGATGGATAAATTAAACAAATTAGAACAAAATTATGGAAATGCTAAAATGCTTCTACAAAAATAAAATAATCTTGATAAGCATAGATTTGTATCTAAGTTGTGTAAAAATAAAAGAGGAGGCAAAAAAAAAACCAAAAGAACAAATTTAGAATTTGAGCCTGAAGATATACTGGAGTTAGAGGAAAAAAATCAAGAAAAGAATGTAGGATTGAAAGCACGTGAAGGCAATGGACCTTTGTTCCCAGTAATGTAATACAGGGGGATGTTGAAATTATTATATTATTAGGTACCTTGTAATATTAATGCATTGACCATGTAAATAGTTTAGTCTAGAGTGTGTTTAGTATTTATATAGTAGGTGTTATGTAAATAAGTGTGGTGAGGTGCCATGTTAGTAAGTGTGAGTTATGTAAGTGAGGTATCATGTTAATAAGTTTGGAGTTATGAGTTGTTAAGAGTTTGTCATTTAGTATGTGTAATCATGAGAGTCTTTGTCCTTATGTGGATATGTGAAGAGTTAGATCTCCCATGAGTATGAGGAGATGAAAATTTTATGTAAGTGTAAAGGTCAAGAGTCTTATGAATATGAAGAGTCTCATGTATGTATATATTGAAGACAAATATTTGTAATATATTATCAAATAATAAGAATTGCATTGCTTAAAGTTGATATTTATCAATAATATTTTGTGAGTTATTATTCATTGTTATTATGAATTGAATGCATGAATTTGTGTGGCTATTTTTTATTTATAGTTTTCAATATCCTATGGAAATATTAAATTACTACTAAGTTGTAGGTGGAATATCATCCTTGTAGAATGATAATGTGGCCTGATTATGTGTGACCTTGCGAAGCACGCACCTCGGCTACCCTACTTGCGATATTTATTTATTATGTATGCTACCACTTGCACAAAATGAAACACTAAAAGCACATGCAACACAAGAAATAATAAAGCAAATAAAGAGGCTTTATTTATTGATATATCGAATCCTCGGTTACAAGCTCATCCCTCTAAGGGATACCCATCATTTGATACAAAAATTTACACAATATTGAGTAGTGATAGGAAAAATTCCTTGTGAGGGAATGGTGCATCTAAGCAGGCCTCCTGGTCCCACACATGAAATTGTATGGGGGCTTACAGATGCCCCCTTCTCCAAATCTAGTCTTGGAGGGATATTTGTGCTCCTACTGCTTCAATCTGATCCCGAGGATTTGTACCTATGCTCATGAAAAAAACAAAGCACGCTTAGTAGGATGGGCCACCTCTTCAGATGAGGCCTTTGTTAGTGGATCTGAATACTCATGATACTGATAATGAAATATAAGCATGAACATAATAAAAAATGGTGATAAACTGAGGAAATACGAAATACAAGCATAAATAAAACTAGATATAAACTATGATCAAGCCATAAACTAAGTAGTTATAAAGCTAAGCTAAAAGTAACAAAAAATAAATCTTATGCCCTAAGATATGCCTGCAGGCCACTGTTCGAGATAGCAGTTGTGATGTGAAGCTCTCCTCCTTGTGGTTCATGGATTTGTGCACTATCCTCTTTGCTGAAATTGATGTTCAAGGGTCACCGAGTGTGTCTCCTACACTGATTAGTGGTTGGGAATGGTGAATATGAAAACTGATGCATGGGTGTATCTCAGTCGAACGATGCTCCAATGATCCTCAAAATGTTGAATGTCAGTCCTCCATTTCAATAAGGCTTTGCTGCTTAACTCTAAAACTTTGCAAATTCCTTTGCTTTTTGTGGGAGAGTCTATATGTAGACTTCCCTCTCAGATCTGGAACATGGCTTCCTAGAGAATCCTCCATCCAAATTGCATGTGATTGACCATTCTGGGTGGGAAGCATCAGTCATAAATTTGCATTGAAGGGGTAATTAAGAGGGACTCAGGGAGTTCCTTACCAAAATCCACCCAAAATCCATGCGTAGGTGCAGCCAAACTACATTATTTGTGCCCATAATCATGGTTAGACTATGTGTGATGCTAGCCACTATCAGGTTCAATGGCCAGGTGTTGTCGCTATAGTATTTAGTGGCCAGGTGTGGTGGCCGCTCCTCTTAAGAGCGACCAAGCTTGGATGAGCTAGAACTACCCTATTTGAGTGGTTAGGACCACTGCTTTCTCTTTGAGATATCCAAGAGGGTTCATATGGTCTACAAATGTGTCCATATGGATAGTCTTCTAAACATGATGCATTTTAGGTGTCTACAAATGCCCTTTTTTTGGATGTGCTGTGAGTAAAACACAACGTGAAGCAAAAAAGTAGACCACATAGGGTCATATTGTAGGTTGGATGATGATCATTGATCTGATCAACATAGGATGCCCCAGCCATGCAGGAGGACGTGAATCCTAGAATCATTAATTCTAACAGAATGGAAGGCTTAAATTTGTGGAATTTTGCACTCACTCATCAATCAATTAGGTAGCTTCAGTACTACTATAGGTCCAAAGAGAGGGGAGATACACACTTAACTGTCATATTTGCTTTTTGCCCCAACAAAGGGTAAGCTTATGATAGTTGGTAGAAATGATTCATAGGATGAATGCAACTCTGACATGATTGAGATGATATTTTGCTGACTTTGATTATGATTGTTGATTTTTTTTTTGACTACCCTCTCAAATGATGAGTCGATGAGGAAAGGACCATTAACAAAGCGACGAGTCGCTTGACCAAAATGAAAGATTTGGATTTTTAAGAGGGTTGCATTTGTTGTTATAGGCTAGTTCTCATCTGGGTGTGCTTTCAACCATGTTTGGTAGTTATACATCTCTATCCCTTGGGGCGGTCCGGCCATAATGGCCTTCTTAGGGAATCAAGGTGTTAGCTATTCTTTTGTAGTGTGTGTCGAAACACTATTAGTAATAGGAAGAATGAGAAGGTTTCTCGCTCCTATGGGGCAGTCCAGTTGTCATGGCATTCTCTAGGTTTGAGGTGAAGCATCTCAATTCTACTATAACTAGTTTTCTCCAAGTGGCCTTATGGTTACTTGTTCATCTTGCCGAGTTGCATGGAGCGCTTGTCACTGCAATCACTAAGTGTATAGAGCAAATGACTGGGTACGAGGCTCATTTGGATTTTTGTTGATTATTTGATTTTTAGATTTTATTTTTATGATTTTTTTGGATATTTTTGGGTATTTTCTTAAGTTTTTACATGCTTTGAACCAATAAGTGCTTTTTATGGCCTATTTTGAAGTGCTCTATGGTGATAATTTGGTGAAAATTCTCTTTATTTATTGGTCGTTGTCAAGATCAATGGTCCCCAATTATTGTATGTAGCCACTGTCAGGTCTAGTGGCCAAGAAGTTTGCGTCATTAACACTAGCAGCAACCAGGGTATGATTTGGAAAAATAAAAGGAAAATTAGGGTTTTAAACTATCATTTTATTCAATTTTCAATTTGTGCTTTTGGAGCTTTGGAGTGTTTTTGGGTGACTGTGATGCGAAGCACTGCTTATTTTCTATGGAGTAGACACTATGGTCAGTCAGGGAGAAGCCTCGACCAGTAGAGGGACCAGAGCTTTGCGCCCACCTCTCTAAACCCTAACAACCTTTGTTATTATGATAAAATGAACCTAATTAAGGAGTTTTGGTAAATGAACCTCATTAACAATGTTGGAAACAAATTTCACCAGTAGTTAGGCTTCACTTAGGATTTAGATAGATGGGTTTCTTTTAGTTTTGTAATTTTTTATTTTTTGGGCCTGGGAGGAATGCCATTGGCATGACACCCGTTGGTTGTTGTCGCTTAGCGTGACTAGCTTGTGATGATGTTGGTAGCTGTTGCTATCAGCATCCAGTTTGAAACCCCAACAATCAATTTTTTTACCATTGGGAGCTGGCCACTACCAGCTTCAATGGCCGAGTTGTGGCTGCTCTTGGCACAAGCGACCAAGAAAATTTAGACTTTATTTCATATTTTTGAATTTTTAGGCAAGTTAATTGATTTTTTTTTAATTTTGAGTTGCTTTTATGAATTTTTTTGCATGATTAGGTGCATTTTATTTGTTGCTCATGTAGCCTTAGAGTAATTTGATTATATTGTCACCGTTCAACATGTTTATTGCATTTATTTAGTTGTAGTGCATTGATTAAGCTTTATTTTGTACTTTTAGATCTTGTTTGCTTAGGCTCAGGACACAAATTTGCTCTATGATCTCTTGCATGAGATGCCTAACATGGAGTGGGCTTGGATCAAGGATCATGGGCTCCAGTATGTCACTGGTATACCCATGATAATGTAAAATCAAGCCTACTTGATGGTCCTAGCCCACTGGTGGGACCAAAGTACCAACACCTTCCATATTCCTACCGATGATATGACCATTATGCTAAAGGATATCTATAGGATTCTCAGGATGTCTTTTGATGGAGTGCCCATTGTTTCCTCCCCACTATCGCACGAGATGTTGTATTTAAGAGGGTATTTGGGGAGCATGTCACTGCTGCCTCCAAGGATACTCGCTCAGAAGAATCTCCATTTTTTGCTTGTATGAGGTATATGTCTTTTCTCAATTGCACATCGTGTTGTTGATGGTTATATACAATAGCCTTATACCTAACTACTCTGGATTGAGGTTCCCATGGAACCTATTAGCGATGGTACAAGACCTGATTGATAGTGAGTAGCTCATTATCTATGTCTGGGGGAGTGCACTACTGGTGTAGTGCTATGATGAGCTATAATGCATTCAATTCCATGGATGGGCTAGTATTTCCTGTAGCTTGCTCCTTTAGGTCTAGGTATGGGAGCACATCAAGATTGACCACCTCATAGGACTTCTAGTAGAGATTAATTATTTGTACAAGGATGTACAATGTTACGGATCTAGATGGCCCAAGGCACTCAAGGAGCACAAGAGCCAACATCATGCAGGGGATATTTCCCACTATAGGGCATCTTTGACAAGTTTACGGGTTGATGATATCATATGGAGACCATGTCATGAGTGTTCCACTTGGGATGATCCTACTAGTTTTATAGTGAGGACTCACCATTACTGATGGTTTATTGGTCGTAAGGTCAGTATCAGGAAGTTCTTCTATTATTCAAGGGTGCTTCTATAGTTTGGGATCCAGTAGGATGTTCCTCTTGAGATAGTTTTCTATATTTGGATTGCCATCAAGAAGAACCTTCCACCACCTCAAGTTACAATAGTGCTTGAGGATGACCCTCCTACAGCTGATCCTAGTGTGGTTGATGCTGGAGTGATAGAGTCATACACCCTCTAGTGGGGTACGTGTCTATGGCATGGAGGTGGCTATCTAAGGTAGTCTTTGCAGGAGGCTGAGGCAGAGGACCTAATGGGCATCGAGTGTGGGTTCAGACATATGAGTGGGAGCAGGTGGCAGTGAAGTAGGTTGTAGAGGAGCAAGTTTCCCTTGAGGAGGAGGAGGATTTGGCTCATAATGAGTAGGATTATCCACTCCAGAATTAGTTGCATGAGGTTGAGGCTAAGCTTAAGACATACCAGATTTAGTTCTAGAAAAGGTATGCCACTATTGTAAAGCTTCGGAGACAACTTGCCAAGGTTACTGCTAAGAAATGTGATGGTCAGAGTTAGGTTGCCTCAGTTGAAGGTGTATATCCTAGGTCTAAGGTGAGATGACTATAGGTGATTATAGATGAGGATGATGATTAGATAACATTATATGCCACCTACATTGTTGCCCTTAGGTCATAGATATGGTTCCTATGTACTACTCATTAGGAGAGGCCCATAGTAGGATATTCCCAACGTAGCACATAGAACACTTCCAGATAGTCTTCAACTCGGTTGAGTCATAGGACCAGGTCCCAGACAGAGCATACTAGAGGTTCCAACTATATGCCACCTCCTAGAGAGGGTGGTGAGGGTGGTTGCGAGACTAGTGGTGCAGGCCACTCTTGATTTGTTATGGCTCATTTGATACTTTGTACCTATTTTTGGGTGTAAGGTCACTTGACCTACATGGTTATAGCCTTATTGGTTATTTTTGTACTTATATGTACTTATTTGACACATGATTATATGATATCTAGACTTTGAGACTCATCATGTGTATTTCTTTATGATTATGATTTTATGTTTAGTGATGTCGTATTATGATTTTATGATGTGATGTGATGTGATAGATGTATGCTTAGATGATTTCTTTACCTACACACGTAGGTGTACTATTTATAATGTATGCATATGGTTTAGTTTATATGACTTATGTTTCATGATGTTCTTCGGATGAACACTTCATGATCTTATGATGGATGGTATGGATTACATGACTTATGCTTTATGTTGTGTGAGTGACTAGATGGTATGATGTAGATGATGGCATGGATGCCCATATGGATGGAATGCTTATTGTTATGTGCATGTCTAACTTTTATGTATTGATATGTATCTAACCTTATGTTTCTATGCTATGGTAAATATGTGATGTTATGCTGATGATCTAATGTGAATGAACCTGTATGCTTAATCACTTAAAACATATGGTATGATGTGACATGAGTTTGACAATCTAATAGGTGACACCACAGGATGTATAGCAATCATGAATTTAAATAATAACTCTTAAAATAAGAATTAATCATTTACGCATCCAAATGTGAGATGATATGATGTGATATGTACTTTCTTTATGAACTTCTATAAAGTAAAATATATTCACAAAATAGTCAGTGGTCATCTAAATGTCATTGATAACATTCATCTAGTATCTATCCTATTTCATGAACATCCTTTAATGAACAAGACTTCATAAATAAAGTTGATGGTTTACCCGATGGAATGATTTGATGCTATGAGGGGATTTTTGAGGTTTTCCATGAGACTCAAACACCCTAGTTACTTCATCAAAAGTTGTATACTAACCATACAAAGCTCCTGAAGGATAAAGTTCTATCATGAAGAACTAGATACTCATTATCCCTGTGTGTGCAAATAAATATATTAGATAGACATAAGCATACCCCAGTTCTAGGCAGGATTCATTAAGCTCATTGTTGTATTGGGGATCCTCAAATGATTATCTTGATCCTAAGTTGGACTCAGCTGGATTAGACCACTAGGTGCTACAAGACCCCTAAAGCTAGCTCTTCCACATGCAAACATTGGTCTACACAAAAGCGAGATGCTAATGTGATAGACATATCATCATGCGTAAGGCTCGTCTATGCTGAGAATTCCAAGGATTCAAGTTCTATTCCCTTCTTTTCTTCACATTTTTCTAGGATAGTTTCTCATGATTTAGTGATGAAAACCACTATTTATTTTGAGTTTTTGTCTTTCTTTTGAGCAAGGGATTTATGTAGTGATGATTATCACTGTTTATTTTGTGTTTTGAATTCTTTTGAACTTTAAACTTTGCTTTGTTTGGGGATTTTTGTAGTGATGATAATCATTTGTTTACTTTTTTTTTGAATTTTGCTTTGTTCAAGATTTTGCTTGTTTTGATTAAAGCAAGGAATTTCTTTGGGTAGGTCTAAACTTTTCCTTTTGCCAATTCTCAGAATTTCCAAACCAGTCATATAGGGGGATGAACAAGATAAAATATTCACCTTAGGATACCTAATACTGCTTCGTAGCATTCATCTTTCCCTTGTTTCAACTAGGATTTTAGTGTTTTGATTAGTGATAGGATTTTGAAATATACCAAGTGCTATAAAAACCAAACCTCATCTATTAAAAGTAAATATAACTTTCTACAAAGTTTGATAAAACCACTAGGTATGGCTGAGTGACCAAAAAACCCTAGTATATTCCTTATAGAAACAGGAGGGGTTGTGTTGAAAAACACAGTTACACACATGGGTGATGGTGGATTTTGAAGATGCATTATTGAGACACAAATGTGGTGTCATTTGTAATATTGCAAACACAATTTTCCCTAATGTGAATACCATGGATGAACATGCCTAAGTGCAATGCAACTATGTGAATGCAAATGCAAATGCATAATGCAAATGTTTTTGTATTTTTGATGCTTTCAATTGTTTTTGAGCTTTTTCTTATTTTTGACCAAAGGACTTATTGTGCCTTTGGGGCCTTTTTTTGATTGACCAAAGGACTTTAAGATGCCTTTGGAGCCTTTTGTGATTTTACTAAAGGGCTTTAAGATGCCTTTGGAGCTTTTTATGAATTGACCAAAGGGATTTAAGATGCCTTTGGAGCATTTGTGATTTGACCAAACGACTTGGAGATGCCTTTGGAGTTTTTTTTTAAATGACCAAAGGCCTTTAAGATGCATTTGGGTATTTTTTTTAAATGACCAATGAGATTTAATATGCCTTTGGGGATTTTTGTTAAATGAGCAAAGGGCTTTAAGATGCCTTTGGGGATTTTTGTTTAAATACCAAAGGGCTTTAAGATGTCGTTGAGACTTTTTGTTTAATGACCAAAGGGCTTTAAGATGCCTTTGGGGCTTTTTTTTTAATGACCAAAGGGTTTTAATATGCCTTTGGGGCTTTTTGTTTTTTATTTTAATATTTTCTTATTTGTTTGGATTTTTATGATTTTTATTGTTTTTATGATTTTGAAATTTATGATTTTTTTTATATTTTGTTGGTGTATTTGGATGTTTTTGGTGTTTTGTTGTTTTTATAGGGGGGAGGTATGATACCTTAGGTACCCCCAATGTGCATGTTGCCTATTTTAATATATTCATCTTTTTTAGGAAGAGTGATAGAAATTAACTCTCCCAATTGGGACACGGACCTCTGTAGGGTGCCCCTATCTTTGTTACCAAACGGAAAGGTAAGAGCAAGATTTTTTATTTGATAATTGATCATGCATTAGATTATTAGCGTAGAAGCTAATGTTTAAATAGATTACAAAATATCAATTTAAAAAATATTTCCTGTATTCACGCTAACCAACACGCTATAGAAGATAGAGCGATAGGTTAGGGATTCTAACCTAGGATATTTAGAAAGTTACCATTAGATATTTAAAATAGTAAATATCTACATGGTAAGAGATAGAAAAGTAAATGTAATAATCTACCTATGTAGTATAATGCAATATACTACCTATTTTACCTAGTGGAGTAAAAGGGTAAATATCCCAAAGAATGGAATATTACTCTAACATACCCCCTTATTACATTATTTGGGTAATGTATATAACTGCCCCAATACAGTGAAAAAGATGTTGAATTATTGGTTCTTGCTCTGTCACAATGCTCTGGCTGCTCCTAAGCAAAAAGTGGGTCATTCCTCACTTTGTCTTCACATCAATGAATGTCCTTATTGTAATCTTGTCATCCAACCGAATTGCATGGGTAACCAACCGCTGCAATCGCTAGGTGTAGTAGAGTAGATCACTTCATACGAGGTTCATTCGGTTACAAAATGAGTTTGCAAAATATAAGGTAGCTAAGGTGTCGGTCGCTACCAAAAATGCACCCTTATAAGTTCCCCCCCTTATTGCAAAACATGTTGTAATTTTTGAAAGAAGTTTGACTAAGGTGTCGGTCATTGCCGAAAATGCACCCTTATAAGTCTTCTTCTCTTTTTACAAAAAAATTGTGAAGAAAAGAAATGAATATCCCCCCTTAATTGCAAAATATGTGCAACTTAAGAAGCTTTGTGAAGGATTGTACAAAGATTGCCTCCTAGGCAAATTTTACACCAGAAAATTCCCTCCTTTTGTTACAAGTACTTCAAACAATGAGAGTTTGCTATTTATGAAGCCTAAAAGAGGTACAATCACCCCTTTATTTCTAGTACTTCAAACAAAAACTTATGTTATTTATGAAGCCTAAAAAAGAGAGAGGAAATGGTGCTTGCTTAAGGTGACAAATTTGATTTCCCTCTACAATACTATCTTAGCCAAGAGCACTCTGTGTGCTTTTTCTGAACCAGAATCAGAATCGAAACTAGACACTTCACTAGCAATATTGCCTTTGTTTTGCTTCTGTGATGTGCCTTTGCCTTTGTTGTTTTGCTTGTTTTTAAACCAACATCGATTGGTGTCATGGTTATCCTTTTTACAATGTGAGCAAAACCTCTTTTGAGTTTTCTTTCCCTTACCTTTTGAAGATGATCCTCCCTTTTGAAAGTTTCCTTTCTTCTTATCACCCTGATTGTTTGAGTAAAGTGCATTGTTCGACACTTCATCACTTTGGAGTTGATTTGCTTCCTCTGTTTGAAGAAAATTGACTAACTCCACAAAGGTGACTGATCTTTGTGATACATTAAGGGATGTAATCAACATTTTATAGGATTTAGGAAGAGCCCTCAATATTACTAAAGTCAAAATGGTGTCTTCTACTTTAGCTCCTAAAGCATTGAGCTTAGAATTTAGTTATGACACTCTATAGAGGAAGAGTTCTACTGATTCACCTGACTTCATATGGAGTGTATGAAGTTGTGTTTGAAGGTTTAGAACAATTGATTGATTCTTGCCTTCAAAAATGGTACAAAGAGCATCCCATGCCTCTTTACCAGTTTTAGCTTCACTTATGTGAGGTTGGATCTCATCAGTAGTAGCTAGGAGGATCAACATAAGAAGACGATTGTTCTTTTTATCCCATGCTCTTTGATCTGCTCCTAGTGTTGCGGGTCTTGATTCAGTGCCATCAACTAAATCCCACATTTCCTCTACAATCAGGATGGATTTCATCTTAGTTTTCCATGCTGAATAGTTAGGACCTTTAAGCAATTGTGTATCATTTAAGTATTTGTTGATAGTTGCCATGATGAAGGTCCTAGTATTTGTACTAAGATGATCTTTCTTTCACTCTTAAGTGATATTTAATGGCACCTACCTGAAAATCCTCTTGAAGAGAAATAATCAGTTTGAGGAAATTAAGCCAAAAAAATAAGAGATGAAAGATAATTCACTCAAAAATATATTTAATGGCACCTACCTGAAAATCCTCTTGAAGAGGGATAATCAGTTTGAGGAAATTAAGCCAAACAAATAGAGTGAATTAGGGGTTTTTGTTTGTAGGAGAGAATATCAAGTGAATATTGGCTTTAAATATATGCAATGGTTAACACAAATTTATTGTGAAATTTTGGGGTTGAGTGTTCTTGATTTTATGACTTATAATTGCAAAAGAAATAATGCAATAATCAAACAAGAATGCCCACAAAATTCTTATCACCTAGGTGTCGGATGCAACTAAAAATGCACCTAATTTGCCAATGAAGGTGTCGAGTAAAATCGAAAATGCACCTTTTAGCTTTTGCAACAAAATTTGGATTTGTGTTGTGCAAAAACTTGATATATTTTTTTGTCTCCTCCTTGTCTTACAATTCTACAAATAATGTGGCAGTAAACAATTGCCTATATTTTTTGATTTTGCAAAATAAACAAGTTTGATTTGTTTTAAGTGCTCCTCACTTTTGTGTTACAATTTTGCAAAGAAGATCAATTTCTTGTCTTCCCCCTTGATTTGCAAAATTAACAAAACTAGCACTCCTTCCAAGACAAGTCGACACACGACCCACGTTTGAAAGGCTTCTAGAACCAGTCAACACATGACTTGGTTTTAGTGGACCCAAGGCTTCAAATTCTTCTCAATTTTGCAAAAAATAATGTGCAATTTTATGTCTTATATCCCCCCTTGGAGAAAACAAATGCACAATGTCAAGTTTGATGTTTTGCAAATTTTGGAGTCTCCTTGTTTTCTAATTTTGCAATAAAGAATCAAATATGTTTGATTTTGTCCCCTTTCATGTTTGCAAAATTACAAGGTTTTGAGAAGAGTTTAAGGGTTTTCTATTTTGCAAAAAAAATGTGCTATTATGTGTCTTATATCCCCAGTTTTGGAGAAAACAAAAGCACTCTTTGATTTAGAATTTGCAAAAGATAAGTCCCTTCATTTTATTTTAATTTTAATTTGCAAATTTTTTAAACAAAAATATTTAATCATTTAAATTTAATCAATAATAAAAATAAACTAACATTTTATATAAAAAAAATCATTTTATAAAAAAGGATTTTTTTTTAAATATAAGTTATATTTGAATTAAAAAAAAAATTAATGAAAAAATAAACTTTAAATTTAAAAACAAAACAAATTAAATTAAAAAATATATTTTAAATATTACCTTGGTCCATTTGTTTTTTTTCAAATTTTTTTGCATGTGTCAAAAAAGTATATCTGGTGGGGTTTGAGCACACGACCTCGCACTGCTTAACGCATTAGCAATAGTTTTCCGACCGACTCGACTAGGGCGTCAAACAAACACTAAGGGAAAATATTTCCCTTTTGATTTTTGTGTCGCTACTAAGCGAGGACAAACCGTAGCTTTAAAGCTATAGTGGGACTTGTTTTTAGTCCCACATGTGCCCTACGGGTGCATTGTTGCGGAATAAAAACAAAAAAAATGTGCATATGTTTTTGATTGGATTTGGGAAATTTAGACACTCCCTTTTGTGCATGCAAACCAAGATGATTACTTGTGCTACGTGTCCACTAATGG
Organism: Wollemia nobilis; assembly: GCA_028583015.1. NCBI lineage: Eukaryota > Viridiplantae > Streptophyta > Pinopsida > Araucariales > Araucariaceae > Wollemia > Wollemia nobilis. The sequence continues at coordinate 2,022,449 of JAQPPZ010001323.1, forward strand.
AGACTAACTATCAATGGAGTCTGCTCAGTCATACCATGTGTACCATTCAAAGTTTGACACCTTATATCCTCATAAATTGTGCCATTGCCATGTTTGTGCCTAATCAATAGTTCATTCTTGCCAGTTCAATAGGTCCAGTCAGATCTGAGGTCCAAGTGGCAATCTCGGGTTCTCTCTTTGCCACGTATCAGGTCAGTAACATACTATCCACCTATAGGATCCATGATAGATTCCACCTATCACCACATCAACTCACCATATCAAGAGTCGTACTGGTCTAGGTCAGTGCCACGTTAGCATCTTGGGATCTATTCTTGAGATCACATCAATTAGGTGTTTGCCCACATGTGATGGGATGGCTCTCCTACCTATTTCCTAGGTGTTAGGGCGCTCCTACCTAGACACCATGGTCACCTGTGAGAGTGCTCCTACCCTCATGAAGTGGTCGACTAATCTACCTTCATCGAAGAGCTAACTCTGGTGGTCGATCGATATTCTACCATCGAAGAGCTAGCTTCAGTGGTCGGTTGATCTTCCACCGTCGAAGAGCTAGCTCCTATGGTCGATCGATCTTCCACTATTGGAGATCTAGTTCTGGTGGTCAGTAATCCTGCTCCTACCCTTGTTAGACAGTTGGCCTATGATTCCTGATCACTGAAGGCTCTTATCTCTGATGTCCTCCAATGGGCAGGCTTGCCTGATCGCCTACCTGCTCAAATTTTGTGGGCCCGAGTAAGGTGAGGCAAAAAAAATCACAACCAACTATAGGAAATGATTAAGTAATGAAATGCATAAAATTCAAACCAAACCCTGTGTGTCACCTTCTCTAGTGGAATGAGATCTGCTCTCATCTTCTCCACTTGGAACGAGCTCTTCCTCCCTCTGGCTATGATGCCAATGTTATCAAACAGAAAGGTAAGAGCAAGATTATTGATTTGATAATTGATCATGCATTAGATTATTAACATAGAATCTAATGTTTAAATAGATTTAAAAATAGCAATTTAAACAATATTTCCTATATTCACGCTAACCAATGTGCTATAGAAGATAAAGCGATAGGTTAGGGATTCTAACCTATGATATTTAGAAAGTTATCATTAGATATTTAATATAGTAAATATCTACATGGTAAGAGATAGCAAAGTAAAAGTAATAATATACCTATATAGTATAATACAATATACTAACTATTTTACCTAGTGGAGTAAAAGGGTAAATATCCAAAAAAATGGAATATTACTCTAACAATCTTGGTGGGGAGAAATGAGTGAACCATCTTCACGGAGACCATTTCATTCTAATAGGTCTTGGACCACCTTATGGAATAACTAAAAGTTGCATATGTCATGTCCCTGTATATGATGATACATACAAAAGATGTTGTCATCAGTGGATCCATGCTTGGGCTCTCTTTGCTTGACGTTGGGCAACATAAATGCATTTGCCTTGTACAAATTTTGAAATAAAGTTTCAGTAGTTATTTCAAATGTGACCACTTATTTATGTGGCTTTTTTGGCCTACGAGGCTATGATTGACCTTGGGGTCTCTGCTGGGGTCATGTAGCCTCTACCTTGGTAGGTTGAGGCACTATGGATGAACCATCTATAGGAAAAACCCCACTATTTATGAGATCTTGAACCACGTTATTGAATCCATAACAATTTTGAATGCCATGGCCCTCTATTTTATGGTAGAGATAGTAATGGTCCTCCCTATAACCCTTAGGTTTGGCTTTGTTTGGGTCTAGAGGTTTTATTATGGGTAAGGTTAAGACCTTAGCCTCTTGTAGCTTCTAGAATATGATAGACATAGGCTCATTTAAAGGAGTCCATATGCACTACGGATGCTTCAAGTGTACAACACATATTAGCCTAGCTTGACGACCAGGTTGAGCCTGAGGTATATTTCTTGATTTCTTAGGGGGTTAAGGCAATGATGTATGCCTATCAATTTGCTGAGGCAACCAATTTGACACTAGCTCTAGTGAAATATTTTCCTGTGGTTTCTTTGGAGTCGATTTGACCTTATATGAGGGTTTCTTTTGTAATTTTAGGTTCTAAAATTGGTTCATGATAAAGTGCAATGCCTCATTTTGTTGCTCCATTATCCCTAGCTAATAAAACCATAAAAAAAAGCTCCAAAGGTATCTTAAAAATGTAAGGTAGCTGACTGCTCCAATGATAAGTTAGGTAGCTAATGATATTAAAGGTATATTTGTTTATCGGTCCTAGATGGTATCTAGAGTGGCCATCTATGTGACCACGAGAAGCATGTATCCTTGTTACCCTACTTGCGATATTGATTTATTATGTATGCTACCACTTGCACAAAATGAAACACTAAAAGCACATGCAACATGAGAAATAAGAAAGTAAATAAAGAGGCTTTATTTATTGATATCTCGAATCCTCAGTTACAAGTTCATCCCTCTAAGGGATACCCATCGTTTGATACAAATATTTACACAATATAGAGCAGCAATCAGATAAATTCCTTTCAAGGGAATGGTGCATCTACGCAGGCCTCCTAGTCCTGCACATGAAACTATATTGGGGCTTAAAGATGCCCCCTTCTATAGATCTAGTCCTAGAGGGATATCTATGCTCCTGCTACTTCAATATGGTCCTTAGGATATGTACCTATGCTCATGAAAACAATAAAGTATGCTTAGTAGGATGGGTCACCTCTCTGGATGAGGTCTTTGTTAGCGGATCTGAATACTCATGATACTGATAATGAAATATAAGCATAACCAAAATAAGAAATGCGTAATAAGCTATGGAAATACTAAATACAAGCATAAATAAAACTAGATCTAAAATATGATCAAGCCATAAATTAAGCAAAAAAAAATCTAAGATAAAAGTAAGAGAAAATAACACTTATGCCCTAAGATATGCCTATGGGCCACTGTCTGAGACAACGACTACGATGTAAAGCTCTCATAATTATGGTTCAAGGATTTGTGCACTATCCTCTTTGTTAAAATTGATGTTCAAAGGTCATCGAGTGTGTCTCCTATAATTATTGGTGGTTAGGAATGGTGAATATGACAACTGATGCATGGGCATAGCTTAGATGAATGGTGCTCCAATGCTCCTCAAAGTGTTGAAGGTTAGTTCTCCATTTTGATAGGGCTTCACTACTTAACTCTGAAACTTCATGGAATCTTTTTATTTTTGTGGGAGATTCTATATGTAGACTTCCCTCTCAAATCTAGAACTTGGCTTCCTGGAGAAGCCTCCATCCAAATTGCATGTGACTAACCATTATGGGTGGGAAGCATCAGTCACAAATTTGCATTGAAGGGGTAATTAGGAGGGACTCAGGGAGTTCCTCACTAAAATCCACTTGAAATCCATGCATAGGTGTAGTAAAACTATGTGATTTGGGCCCATAATCACAACCAAACTATGTGTGATGCTGGCCGCTATCAAGTTCAATGGCCAGGTGTGGCTATTGTAGTCTTCAATGACTAGGTGTGGTGGCCGCTCCTATTGAGAGTGGCTAGGCTTGGATGGGCTAGAACTACCCTGTTTTAGTGGTTATGACCACTGCTTGATCTTGGAGAGATCCAAGAGGGTTCATATGGTCTGTGAATATGTCCATATGGGTATTATGTTAACATGATGCATTTTAAGTATCTACAAATTAACCCCAAGGGACTCTACCACATTATTGATGTCATCAGTGTTTAAATCTAGATAGACCACTTGTTCACTCAAGAGTTTGAATAGCATTTATTGATGCATCGAAGAGGTTTTGGAAAGCTCAATAAGTAATATTTTGACAAGGGTACTTTTGAGTTATCAATAAATATTTAAAGTGCCTTTGTATTTGTTTGATATTGTATAATTGATGGCAGCCCTTTAGAGGAAGAAGTTTGTTTTGATTGAAGGACCAAAGGAGGTCCAAGAGATTGCTTATATTTTTTATTCCCATGTCATTACCTTGTGATAGTACTAATACAAGTAGACTGGATCATTTTAACCATATTTTTACTTGGGAGGAGAATGAACCTATGTTGAAAATGATTGGTTACCTTTTGGTAATGATTAGGTAGTGGATATTGGAATATACTAAGACATTGATTGGAAAAAGAAGGTTGGGATCCAAAGACATTGAATACAACTTAGCCATTGTCTATCAAATTTTGAATAAGGTTTATAAGAGTTTTATACCTTTTTGTGGCATGGCCATGAAAATGGTTAAATGCACATTGCTCCTTAGGACAAAACCAAGAGGTATTTTTCCTTTTAGGATTTATGGGATTAATGGGTAGGAGATATACAAATAATTTTTCAATAAGTTAAATGATACTGAATATAGGTTTTTGGTCTAATTGGGTTATCTTCTTCTAGTATTTTGACTATTAGGATTTTCCTATAATAAATTTCTAAAGGGATGTAGTATTCACATTGTTGACATAGTATGAGTCAACGATTACATTACCTACAACATATTTATTCTTATACTAACCATTGGAGTGGAAGGAAGACTTATCCTCCTCCCTATAAATTATAGTTTTAGATTCCCTCTTTTGAGTAGGAAAATTTTATACTCTTTTAGCAATATCTATGATATCCTCAATGGTCTAGAAGGGATAGAGGTGACTCAATGCTCTTCCTTCTATTTTTGTGGAAGGGATAAATGTGACTCAATGGTCTTGAAGTTTGATTATGAGTTTGGAAGCATTATATAATTTGACAATACATGACTAGAGCCTTGAATAAGGGACTAGAATTGCATATTGAAAAACATGCATACTGAAGTACATTATAAAAGACCTTATTGACTCATCAAAATGTTTGCTTCAGTTATTCCTAGGAAAATGGAAGGAAAAAAAAAACACTTGGAGGACCTGAAAAGGAGGATCTTGATGCTCAAGTCCCAAAAAAGGAATGGTTTATTCTAAAGATAGTTTTTGGTCTATGTTGGTTTAAGCTTTATTTGGGTTTGTTGATTGTTCATTGTCTATTACATTTTTTGTAATCTTAAATGATCCTAAAGTCAAAAAATTTAGATAGTATAGATGTTGTTTGATCTTCTTGTTTAAGGTTTAGAACCATTTTTGGAGAATAAATGTTATTATTTGATGTTTATTGTAAAAGTTTCGGGATCCATTTCAAAACCCTTTCTTCTACATTAATAAAAAAATGATGTCTTCAAAAATTGACACATTTACCATCTCTAGATAGAAGTCCAAATACTCATGGAGGTTTCCTATAAATATATATTAGAGGTCTCTTTATCGGAGAGTGTATTAAATTATCCCAACTAAGCCCTTCCATTTAGCTAAGAAGTCTATAAAAATCTCATCTTTGGATTGTTTAAACTTATAAAGATCATTAATTGTGACCTTCTCTTCAATATAAATTCAGAGTTACTAGAAAAACATTTTGACTAGGTCCTTCAAAATTTTAAGGGTGTGCCTTGGTATCTAGTAATACCATTCCAAAGTAGGACCACTAAGTATTTTAGGGAATATTTTAATAAGCAACATATCATCATATATGATGTTCCTACATGTAGTGCAAAAGATCCTAAGGTGATTAATAAGGTCTTCCTTCCCCTTGTACATATAGAACTTAGATGTATCAAAATTTAGACAAAAATAATGACTAGCTATGACAGGATCTAAATGTTGGTTATATAGGTACTCATAGGAGTACATATGACTACATTAGGACCCTTGGAATGAGGATATTTTCTATTTTAGCTACTCAATTTTTGAAGTTAAGTCTTGAGTTTTAGAAGAAAGAGTGTATGACGACACATGTGATATGTGTTATATGATTAAAGGACTTTGATAGCTAATGAAAGGGTAAGACTACAATATTGGGGTATGTGATTTCAAAGAGGGCATTGTATAACTCACCCCAAGTTATTCAAGACAAACGATTCAAATATGCAAGATTAGATATTGTATGAGTGGGGCTTTGAGCAAAATCCACATTCATGCTTGGGACTGGTGGAAGGTTATTAAGATAATATTGTGAGACTAAAGCACTAGGTAGCCCATAGATTATACTTACTTTTAGAGTTATGGGACAACTTACATTGACCCACAACAATTCTTCAAGAGGATGTAAGGTTGAGTGATGTCCTAAGGATGATGGAGGGTTTAATACTTCACCATTTATAGAAGTTGTGTGACAATTTATGTATTTGAGTCTATATAATTTGAATTCAATGCTTTAATATTTATGTGTAGGGACCCATAAAATATGTCCACTTGATTAGAGGTTAAGCTATTGAAATTGGTCTACTAAGGGTGGTCTAAGAGGGAACCTTACCTAGAAGAGGTAGCCAAAGGATATCTACTTTTTTACAAAATGGTTTCTATGGAATTCCTTTTCAATAAAGATGATATATGATCAAGAGACTTAAATATTACCCTCCCTCATTCATTATTGTCACGACCCATTTTGGCAGGCCCTTCTACGTACGAGAATAGGACTTATCTCCTAAGTTGGTATCCCTGTGAAGTCAATTAATGCTAAATTGGGCAACTTCTAGAGTAGAGATTTATTTTTTTTAATATGCTTAATTAAGTTAATTACCTTTATTTTAGAAGGAAATTAGGTAGTTTATTTTTATGAGCTTGTTCAATTTTAAATTGGATTTAAAAAAAAAAAAACTACCTTGAAGAATTAAAGAAAAATCAATCTTTCCTAACACAAGGTTACTTTGGGAAGGTTGAAATGGTGGATAAGATTTTGCTCTTATATTTATGGATTCCCTTTCCATAAAAAAAAAAGATATAAATATATATATATACATATATATATATATATATATATATATATATATTAAGGAGCTTTATCTTGGATGAGAAAAATAAGATAAGAAAGAAGCAAAAAGAAATATAAATAAAATTTGTAGTTAAAGGCATATTTTCTAAAGGAAAAAAAGCAAAAACAATAAAATAAATAAAATACATATATTTAGAAACCTCTTTATTGTTTACGAAGAAAGAGAGCTATAAATATCCATTGTGAAGGAGAAAAAAAGGGTTGTTATGTTATGAGAGAAGATTAGGCTGGAGAAGGCTGGAGAAGGAGGAAGAACCTAGGAAGCTTTATCTTGTGGAAGTCCCAGATTGGAGCTTTCCACTCTATTTATTTTATGAATAATTGGATGTTTGTTTTGTTGGAAATGAATTAAAATAATTTTTGACTGTCTTATATACTTTTATAAAATATGACAATACATTTTAGCCATTAATGATTTCTGTATAGAGTCATTCAAAAGTGTGTGTATATATATATATATATATATATATATATATATTAGACCCTTGTGATTGATATTTGATTTGATTGTATAGACAATCTTACAATATAGTGACTCTTTTTAAAGGGTCAAACTATTTCATTAGTTGGTCAAACTAGACGTCGACAACATATACTATCCTTGCGTATGTCTATGAGAATTTTTGCTGACAATGTTGAGATCTAAGCCAATTAGTTGTTATCTAAATAGATCCTTGGGTAGATGTGAATTTTGGCATTATATTTATGCATGATAGTTTTCCCTAACATTGGCACTCTCCAATTCAATTCTAGAATATCTGCTACTATCCTAGTTACGCAATCCGTAGTGAGCAAGTTAATAGATCAGTTGTTGTTCATCACCGTGATGAATGTTACTTTGATTATTAGGCCCTCTATTCGTAGCTAAATCTTTAGCCTAAAACTTCTCTACCACTAATGATATTTATCTTATAAAACCACCTTCTACACAACTGTTATTACAATGGTTGGGTTAGAGTATACACCTTGCAGTGATAATAGTCATATCTAAACTCAATAACCCAGAGTAGTACATTCTTTTGCTAATAGAATTTATTGGTTTCAAATCCACGGATTGTCATCACAAAGCCAAGACTATTAATTGTAATCTCAGGTTCTGAAGATCTATATGAGATTCAATTTATTTAGCTTCATTGGTATACTCTCATGTTGTAATTTCATTCCACTTTAATACTCCTTCTGACTATGTTTAAACTCGAATCTTAAACCCCATGATCACTACATCGAAAGTATCTTTTAGTGTATCTAAAAAATGGTTTCACCATTATTATTTAATATATATATATACACTAAATAATTTGTGATGATACCAAAATCTACAATGGCTTAATCACCATTTTTTATATTCAATCATTATCTTTATTTAATTATTGCTATGAGTTTTGATTTGAGGCCTATGAAGATTCAGGTATAAATTTGTAACTGATCTGGAAACAACCTTCGATATATCACAGATGCTATGATGAAGTATGGTGACTGAATTCACATTTTCTTTGGGTAAACTAAGCCCTCAAATGTTATTATTGTCATCAAAAACCATCACTTCATTAATGTTATAATATCTGGACACAGGCTCAAAAGCCTCACTATGTGAAGATTGAAATAGATTTTATAAAGACTATTTTTTTGGATGAATAGCAAGGTTGTCTACATGGTTTCCCTTATTATTAGATGATGTAAGAACATTGTGTCCATGATCAAATTTGGTTAATTATTATAGTGTTAAAACCTTCAATAAAACCTCACTCACTATATTTGGATGAGTTCCAAAATTAGGACGTATCACTATTTCATAAACAACTATGGAAGTGGTTATAAATTAACTAGTGGAACTTGGATATTTTTCTAATAACCCTTAATTGGAGTAGATATGGACTTAATCATGCATAGCTAGCATAGTATTTATTTAATTATTGCTATGATTTTTTATTTGAGGCCTACAAAGATTTGAGTATAAATTTGTAACTGATCTGGAAATAACCTCTGGTGAATCAAAGATGCTATGATGAAGTATGATGACTTAATTTACCTTTTCTTTGGGTAAACTAAGCCCTCAAAATGCTACGATTGCCATCGAAAAACCATCACTTAATTAATGTTATAATATTTGGACACGGGCTGAAAATCCTCACTATGTGAAGATTGAAATAGATTTTAGAAAAACTATTTGTTTGGATGAATAGCAAGGCTTTCCACATGGTTTCCCTTGTTATGGGATGATGTAAAAACATTGTATCCATGAGTGAATCTGATTAAGGAGTATAGTATTAAAACCTTTAATAAAACCTCACCCACTATATTTGGATGAGTTCCAAAATTAAGAGGTATCACTGTTTAATAAACAACTATGAAAGTGGTTATAAATTAAGTAGTGGAACTTGGACAGTTTGCTAATAACCCTTCATTGGAGTAGATATGGACTTAATGATGCATAGCTATCATTGTCTATGTATTATTTCCTCATGGAATTTTGTACTTCAAAGTCTAATAAATATCATAGGAATATATAATAGATTCCTCGTAGTAAGGGTATGAATAGAATTAAATGTATAGTAGGTCACTCTCCAATATTCTTATTTATATTTATAATTTCCATTATTTAATATTCGGGCCCAAATATGGGGTTTTAATTTTGTTACTAGAATGTTTATTCAATTAGAGTTTTAGGAACTCTCTTATGAATAGATATATTCATGGAATCTATTCTGTATAAATTATAAATGATTGTTCTTTTAGATATTTGCTATTGTTTGGTTACAAAAAGAAATTATGGATTAAAGGATGAAATTTAGATATGTTGGGAACCATCTAATTTCCTTTGTTTGTGTGTATTATTTTATAATATGATAAATAAATTTAACTCAGACTTGATACCACTTAGTTAGTGGAATGAATGAATAAAAGGAATTATGAACCTGGTATGTACAGTATCCATATTAAGGATATTTTTATGACTAATTTTGTACATGAATTAACCTATAAGGATGAGTCGATGACCTTATAGTTGTGGGGAAGGATTGGATTGGTGTCCATTCCTTGGGAAGAGGTATGGGACTCTTCCCTAAGTTTGGTGATATTCCAAATAAATGATGGTTGGAATTATGAATCAATCCTTATTTATGAAAATAATAAGGATGGATGATTCATCTATTCATGATTGATAATTTCTTTGTATGTGATATACTAATATGTGATACATGTTTGCATATAAATAATGGTTGGTATTATGAATTAATCCTTGTTATAAAAATATTAATGTTGAATGAAGTATTTATTCATGCTTGGTGAATTTCCATGTTAAATATGTGAGAAGTAAATGGAAATAATTATTTTAGAGGAATTATAGATTTTGTATATAAAATACATACTATGATATTTTTAATGAATGGAATCCACTAGAATGGATGTGCTTGGTGTCCATACAGGAAGGGATAGGGAACTCTTCCAAATATCTCTAACAGTCAAAGGAATGATAATTATGACTGGGATTGGAAAAAGTAAATTATTTAGAAATGGACTGTGATGGGGATTTCCTCTTTGGGAGATTGATTGAGTAGTATCTTGGAGGTTAAATTTGGTATCTTATGGAGATAATAGAGATATTATTTTGACTGGATTTTGGACAACCAAATTAGCAAATTAATTAGAGATTATGTTGGATCAAATTTTGGAAAAAAATTGATAATAGTTTATCAATGCATTCTTGTAAATTATATGATAGTAGATGAAATAATTGAATGCATATTTGGGTCCAATGGAGGAAATGAATTGATTTGTGAGCTAAACTTGTATTGAGATATAAAAATTGTGTAGGATATTTGATATATTTCTAGCTCACAATTGGAAAAATAATTTATAGGATTTGGAAAGTAATGAAATGGAGTTTGGATCAAACTAAGGAAGAAAATTTGATAGCAATTGAGAATCAATTGAATATATTACTATGTTGTATTCAATGGGAAACTAGACTCCTGTTGGTTTGTATATGATCAAAGGAAATATTTTTAGTATAATGAGATTTATATTACCCATGTTAAACCTCTAAGGATTTACTTTTACCAACCTAATATAAAGGAAAAAGGTGGTTGACATGGGATTGTTACAAGAGGATATAATTATGAAATGATAGATTAAATTATTAGCCTAAATTATTAATTTAGGTAGAATGGTTATTTAATGAATTAATGGTATGGGAAATTAATTTAGGGATTGAATTGTGTCAATTATATAGAATGAATTTAGAATTAATTCTTAGGGTAACTTATATGGTTCTCTCTAAAATCGAAAAAACTTCTCCAAAATAATATTTTAATGATTATCATAAACATATAAAAATTCTTAGGATGACTTGGAATCATTAGATTCTTTAATTGCGTCATGATTTTAAAGGGAAATTTGGACTCCTTATTGATATGATAAATACCTTAATGATATAATGATGAATTACAAAAAGGAATTAGAAAGGATTCCTTAATTGCATAATGAGTTTAAAAGGACAAATGGATTCCTTTTTGGTATGGTAATTACCTTAATATAATGATGACTTAAAGGAGGAATTGGTAAAACTACTTAATTGCATCATGAATTTGATAAGGAATAGTTGTATTCCTTGCCATGTATAATTTATTGAAAGGTGACCCATAGTGGCCCTTCTATATTTTTAATATTTGACATCCTAAGTTTATTAAATGAGGAAAATACATATTTTAGAGGCTAAGTTTATTCCCCATGAGGGTTCCCATGATAAAAAATGTGTCACTCTATTTGTGGTTTGATGTGTTAATTCTTGTGCATGTTGTTTTAATTTAAAATAAAAATGATTTAAGCAGATGAGATGATTAAATGCTTGATGAAACAATTATGAATTTCTTAAACTATGTCAATGTGTACTATGATGCAAGGAATGTATGCTAACTTGAATATGTTGATGATTTAATGATAAATGATATGTCATTTACTTTATGGAATGTGTTGGGTAATTATGAATAAAGTATTTAACTAGATTTAACTTTCATCAACTAACACTTGATGGATTCAATGGTAGAATGCAATGGAATGTAAATCTTGCTCAAATTAATATCTCATTTGTTGAATCATAATGTAATGAATTATAGCCCTAAAGGAATAATAGTATTAGTTCCACCTCATAAATATTCATGGTTAACCTAAAACATTATGATAATAAATTATGGATTAATCCGAGTGGAAACTCAGATTGGGCTGGAAACCATGAAGAGGAAATTGGGACTTGGGTTGTGAAGTAATCCAGACTTACATTCTAAATCAAATGTACATGAATAATGGGCACTCCCATAATGGACGAATAATATACTTTGGTAATGAACTTAATTAATTCATAACAAAAGGGTTTCCTAAATAAAAAGGGTGTATAAATAAGCCTTATTAAGTATAAGGTAATATAATCATGGCATTCGAAGGATTATGTAATTTTAATCATGAGTAGTGATTTTGGTATCTTAGTGACCCCATCGAGAAGATGTGGGTTGGATCTAAGATCTATGAATAACCAATTTTGAGGTTATACCATTATTATGGGTTTTGATGCAGGAGCATCCGAGGGCAGCAGAGCAATATTGCATCAACCAAATTTTTCTAAGTGTTTTGCAGAAGAAAAATATGTGTCGCGATATCGCAACAGAAAAAGTGTCACAATATCACGACCAAAACAAAAGATAGAGATGTAGCGGACAGAATGTCACAAAATTGCGACATGTCACAATTTCGTGACATGTCACGAAATCGTGACCAGAGTAGGGAGCGAAGGCGCAAAGGACAGAAGGTCACAAAATTGTGACATGTCACGAAATCATGACCAAAGTAGGTAGCAAAGGCACGGAGGACAGAAGGTCATGAAATCACGACTAGAGCAGGGAGCAAAGGCGTAGAGGACAGAAGGTCGCAAAATTGTGACATGTCATGATTTCGTGACCAGAGCATGGAGCAAAGGCGCAGAGGATGAAAGGTCACAAAATCATGACATGTCATGATTTCACGACCAAAACTGAAGAATGGAGGCGCAATAGAAAAACATCACGATATCGTGACAGGTCACGATATCGTGACCAAAGCGGAAGTGAGAAGGCATGAAGGAAGGAATGTCACGATATCACGATCAGAGCAAGAGAGAGAAAGCATAGAAAGGAATTGTCATGATATCGTGACATGTCGTGATATCGCAACCAAAAGAAAAACATGCACTACAAGCTTTCATAAATGCATCCCTTCATGCATGACAAGCTAGCGGTAGTGAAGCAGCAGTCTCAGAGGATTCCAACAAGCATGTCGACCACTCGCACATGATATCTAGAGACGCATTTATAAGCAACTAGCAACGAAGCAGCAGTTCCAGAAGAAGATCCCGGTGGTTATGGTAGCCAGTCACGCACCTCACCTAGAGTCTCATCAATGCAACTTCCCAGTATTGATCCAGGTGGCAATTGCAGATCGTGGGAAGTTTGAAAACACAGAGGGTCGGGGCCTCAATAAAAACCCAAGAATTGTAATGAGAAGGGGTTGGCAAAATGGCAGATTGTTGTATATTCTTTGTAAATTCTTTCAAAGCTATTGGATAAGAAATTTGGCTCTTGTTTTCCTTGTCTCCTTTACTGTGTTAGTTCTATTCTCCACCAAGTGGTATCAGAGTCGAAAGTTCCTGAGTGTGTAACAGATCGTCGAACGTGAGGTAGTTACACTAGGATCTATGGAAGGGCTTGTGAGAGAGTAAGCAAAATGCCTCCAAGAAGAAACCCTATTGGTGGGAGAGGCATGGCAGCAATGAAAGTTGTCTGAGTTTTGCAAAGGCAAATGCAAGCCCTGTAAGAAGAGATGCATAGAGGATTTGAACTAAGAAGAGATGAAGGTAGCGAAGAGGAAGATGATGAAGAAGAGGGCCAACCTGAGGAAGAAGAAGAAGTAGTAGATCCTGCTCAATCCAGACTATACAAAGCCATATCCAAGATTGGGAAGAGGCCAAAGATGGAGGTTTCCACGTATTTTGAGAACCTTGATCCAAAGGAATTGATCAACTGGATCAACGATCTAGAAGAGTACTTTGAGTACGAGGAGGTTGAGGATCCTGATAGGGTCAGATTCGCTAAGACCAAACTGAAATGTCATGCCAGCATTTGGTGGAAGGGAGTGCAACTGGAGCGAAATAGAAGAGGAAAAGAGAGAATCACAAAATGGGAACGGATGGCAGAAAAGCTGAAGAGGTAGTTCATCCCTGGTGATTATGATTTAGACCTGCTAAAGAAAATGCAAGGGTTGAGGCAATCAAGTAAGTCTGTAAAAGAATACACAGAAGAGTTTCATAAAATTATGATCAGAACAAGCCACTCAAAGGCCAACAAGGAGAATGTAGCCCGTTACATTAATGGGTTACGAGCAAGTATTCAAGAAGAATTAAGTCTAGTCCAAATGACCACCATAGAGGATGCTTACCAATTTGCCCTAAAGGTTGAAGAAAAGCTCAATAGGAGGTTTGAGAACAAGCAAAGAGGAAGAGGTCATGGCAAAAGAACCGATGGAAGGACCAGTGGAAGAAGAAATGAAGATTCTCATAAGAATGGAGAAGGTAGCAGTAATCAAGAACAAAGGAGAGAAAATACCTACCACCCTCGTAATCAGAATAATGATTACCGAGGGGGAAGGGGCAGAGCTGGACATGGCCAGGGAAGAGGAAGATTTCATGGAACTTGTTTCCAGTGTGGAGAAGAGGGACATCACCAATACGAGTGTCCACAACAATGAGAAAGGAATAATAGGAGGCCGAAAGGAAATGCCAGAGTTGCGGTCGCTGATGAAGATGTTGGATCTAAGCATTCTAAAGAAGTAGAGAGAGGAGAAGTAATGATCACAAGGAGAGTCCTGCTGAATGAAGAGGGGGTCGCAGATCAGAGGAAAAGCTTATTCCGCACAAGGTGTAAATGCACGGGTAATATTTGTAATATTATTATTGACAATGGTAGCATGAATAACCTAGTTTTAGAGGGAATGGTTACAAAGCTACAACTGGAGAGGAAGAGACACCCGCATCCATATCGAATCATGTGGTTGCAGAAAGACCATAAGGTTTTGGTTAGTGAACAATGCCTGGTAAAATTTAGCATTGGGAATTACCGTGATGAGGTCCTATGCGACATCCTACCCATGGATGCATGCCATTTGCTATTGGGAAGGCCATGGCAGTTTGATAGGTGCATAGTTCATGATGGCCGTGCCAACACCTACTCCGTAACAAAGAATGGAATGCGTCATAAGTTGAAACCCCTGAAGGAGGTGGAATAAAAGGTATGTGGCAGTGCCAAAATTTGCTTAGTTGATGGGAGAAAATTTTTAGATGATTTGAAGCATGAACATATGTGTTATGCATTAATCCCTAGAGTTAGGGAGAAGGAATGCAAGGATACCCCAATAGAAGTCCTAGATCTATTGGAGGAATTTCTAGATATTATATCTGATAATGTGCCTGAGGGTTTACCCCTAGTAAGGAAGATCAGTCACCATATCGATTTGGTGCTAGGATCAAGCTTGCCCAATAAAGTTGCACATAGAATGACGCCTGTAGAAACTAAGGAGCTAAACAGGCAGGTCCAAGAGTTGCTGGAGAAGGGACTGATTCGGGAAATCTTGAGTCCATGCACGGTGCCTACAGTGCTAGCGCCAAAGAAATATGGAGAGTGGAGAATGTGTACAGACACTCAAGCCATCAACAAGATCACAATAAAATACAGATTTCCATTGCCAAGAATGGATGACATAATGGACTGTTTGAGTGGAGCCAAGTACTTCACCAAGATTGACCTCAAGAGTGGTTACCATCAGATCCGTGTCAGAGAAGGAGATGAGTGGAAGATAGCCTTCAAGACCAGAGAGGGTTTGTATGAGTGGTTGGTCATGCCATTTGGACTATCCAATGCACCAAGTACCTTCATTTGGCTGATGAATGAGGTACTGAAGGAATTTTTAGGCAAATTTGTCATTGTCTATTTAGATGACATATTAATATTTAGAAAAACCCTGGAAGAGCACCTGATGCACATCAGAAGGGTTTTTTAGAAGCTACGGGAGGAGCAGTTATTAATTAATCTAAAAAAGTGTAATTTTGTAAAGAAGGAGTTAGTGTACCTGGGATTTGTCATCTCAGCAGAAGGTCTAAAAATGGACCCAAAAAAGGTGAAATCTATCATCGAATGGCCTACTCCAAGAAGCACAATAGAGGTAAGATCATTTCATGGTCTAGCCAGCTTTTACAGAAAGTTCATTAGAAATTTTAGCAGCATTTGTGCACCCCTCACAGAAAAAATGAGAGGGGATAAGAAAGAGTTTAAGTGGACCTTAGGAGTAGATAGGAGCTTTGATTTGTTGAAGAAGAAGGTCACAGAACAACCTGTTTTGGCACTCCCATACTTTAACAAGGTATTTCAGGTAGATTGTGATGCCAGTGGTAGTGCAATAGGAGCTATACTGAGTCAGGAAGGCAGGCCTGTTGCTTAATTTAGTGAGAAACTCAATGATGCTCAAAAAAAGTATTTAGTTTATGATCAGGAGTTTTATGCAATAGTTCAGGCTCTAAAGAAGTGGAGGCATTATTTTTTGCCAAAAGAGTTTGTTCTATTTACTGATCATCAGGCCTTACAGTACATCAATAGCCAAGCAAAACTAAATTAGAGGCACTTGAAGTGGGTTGAGTTTCTCCAAAGTTATACCTTTGTGTTGAAGCACAGAAGCGAAAATTCAAACAGAGTTGAAGACGCCTTAAGTAGAAGGTAGAATTTTTTGATTGAAATGACGGTGGAAGTGGTAGGATTTGAAGAACTAAAGGGTTTGTACCCTAAAGATCCTGATTTTGCAGAAGCTTGGATGACTTGCTTGGCACCTATTACTGTGGACAGGACAAAGTGGTTGGATTTTCTGATCCAAGATGGAATGTTGTTCAGGGGAAGTAAATTATGCATTCCAAGGAGTTCCATGCGGGAAAACTTAGTCAATGAGAAGCACAGCGGTGGACTGGCTAGACATTTTGGTCGAGATAAGACCATTGCCTTGGTGAGTGAGAACTAATATTGGCCGCAACTGTAGCAGGATGTGAAAAGGTTTGTGCAAAGTTACAAAATAGGCCAAATGGCAAAAGGCGTGAGGTAGAACACGAGATTATATCAGCCGTTACCTGTACCTGAGAGGCCATGGGAGGATGTCAGCATGGACTTCATTCTTGGATTGCCGAGAAAACATAGGGGAAATGACTCCGTATTTGTGGTGGTTGACAGATTCTCCAAGATGGCACATTTTATTCCTTGCCAGAAAACAAGTGACACGGTTCACATTGTAAGGTTATTTTTCAAGGAAGTGGTACGACTTCATGGTCTACCAAAAAGCATCGTTTTTGACAGAGATACAAAGTTTCTTGGGTATTTCTAAAGAACATTATGGAAGAAGTTGAAGATAGATCTAAATTTCAGTTTTTCATACCACCCACAAAATTATGGATAGACAGAGGCGATAAATAGAATTTTGGGTAATTTATTGAGATGCTTGATAGCAGATAAAACCAAGGGATGGGATTTGGTTTTGCCGCATGCGAAATTTGCATACAACAATTCTATCAACAAGAGTACAAACAAATCTCCATTCCAAGTCATATATGGAAATAGCCCAAGAAATGTTTTTGAGCTGAGGAAATTGGATAAAGATGAAAAGAGCAGTGTCGAGGCTGAGAAATTTGTAGAACATATGAAAACCATGCATGAAGAAGTGAAGAAACAAATTACAAAAATGAATACTCAGTATAAGAAAAGAGCAAACCAAAAGCAACGGTTCCAAGAGTTCGAAGTAGGAGATGAAGTCATGGTCCATCTCAGAAAAGAAAGATTTCCTGCAAAAACTTATAACAAGTTGAAGATGAAGAAGTTTGGGCCATGCAGAATACTGGAAAAATAGGATTCAGGCAATGCATATGAAGTGGAATTGCCAAGTGGGCTTGACATTTCGCCTATTTTTAACATATCAGATTTAGTGGAATACCATGAGGGAGACAGTATAGAGGCACCAAGTACAGATTTGTGGAGCATTCCAGCGTCTAACCCAACCACAGATGAGATCAAGGAAATATTAGATACTCGTGAATGCAGAAGCACCAGGAACAAAAAATATTCTAAATATTTGATCAAGTGGAAGGGCAGACCTATAGAAGATGCAACTTGGTTGTCAAAAATAGAGGTTGACCGCCTGGGTCTTCCTCTCATAGATCAGAAGTTAGGATCACTTCTCAATCCACCCCGGGTGTCTGATGTAGGAGCATCCAAGGGAAGCAGCGCAATCTTGCATCAACCAAATTTTTCTAAGTGTTTTGCAGAAGAAAAATATGTGTCACGATATCACGACAAAAAAAGTGTCGCGATATCATGACCAAAATAGGAGATAGAGATGCGACGGATAGAATGTCATGAAATCGTGACATGTCATGATTCGTGACATGTTGCAAAATCACGACCAAAGCAGGGAGCGAAGGCACAGAGGACAGAAGGTCGCAAAATCATGATATGTCATGATTTCGTGACATGTCATGAAATTGTGACCAAAGCAGGGAGCAAAGGCACGGAGGACAGAAGGTCACAAAATCACGACATGTCACGATTTCACGACATGTCATGAAATCATGACCAAAGCAAGGAGCAAAGGTGCGGAGGACAGTAGGTCACAAAATTGTGACCAGAGCAGGGAGCAAAGGTGTAGAGGATGAAAGGTCATGAAATCACGACATGTCGTAATTTTGCGATCGAAACTGAAGAACGGAGGCGTGATAGAAAAACGTCACGATATCATGACAGGTCACAATATCACGACCAAAGCGAAAGCTAGAAGGCATGAAGGAAGGAATGTCATGATATCGTGACATGTCACAATATCGCAACTAGAGTAGGAGAGAGAAAGCACAAAAAGGAATTGTCATGATATCATGACATGTCATGATATCACGACCAAAAGAAAAACATGCACTCCAGGCTTTCATAAATGCATCCCTTCATGAATGGCAAGCTAGCGGCAGTGAAGAAGTAGTCTCAGAGGATTCCAACAAGCATGTCGGCCACTCGCACATGATATCTAGAGATGCATTTATAAGCAACTAGCAACGAAGTAGCAGTTCCAAAAGAAGATCCCGGTGGTTATGGTAGCCAGTCGCGCACCTCACCTAGAGTCTCATCAATGCAACTTCCCAATATTGATCCAGGTGGTAGTTGCAGATCGTGGGAAGTTTGAAAACATAGAGGGTCGGGGCCTCGATAAAAACCCAAGAATTGTAATGAGAAGGGGTTGGCAAAATGGTAGATTGCTGTATATTCTTTGTAAATTCTTCTGAAGCTATTGGATAAGAAATTTGGCTCTTGTTTTCCTTGTCTCCTTTACTGTGTTAGTTCTGTTCTCCACCAGGTTTCCATATTCAAGGCATTCACCTATATACTAGGACTTAATTAAGGGTGATTTACCATTTAAGGGGGATGAAGTTTAATGCTTGGCCAACATTCCCATATCCAAGTGATATGAGGGTATTGTAGAAGTTGATCACTTCTACTTAAGAATGACTCTGATCAAGTCATAATATATTTTGAAGCTATTTGCCTTGATAGCTTACAATCTAAATGGAATGATTTTATTTTAGTTCATGATTATGACCCTTGCCTCATGAAATATGAATGTGTATTTATTTAAAAATAAATTGTGGTGACAATTGGGGGTTGTTACAGTTGGTATCAAAGCCCAGGATAACTAATAGATTCTAGTTAGATCTAGGTTAGAAAAATATTTTGGCATGGAACAATAGCATGAGAGAAACTCAAAATATAAGTTCCATAACTCTAAACAATGCATGCTTGGTAAGGACAAGGTAATACGTGTGATTGTCGATGTTTGAGTTCTATTCCTTGTGAATAGATCCATAGTTGTTCAAAAGTGGAAGAGCTAAGTGAACACTCCTTCCATGGGTTTTAAGTGGTGTACCTTAGAATCTTTTGAAAACTACTCAACATCTATGTTTTTTGACTTACTCCTTATTTTTAGGTGCATATTAACAAGAGGGATCATAAGTTGGTGCATATAAAACTACTATGGATAACTTGTTTTATTGCCTAGGTCAAATGACTCAAAATAGAACATTCTGTGAATGGGTATTAAGTGAAATTTAGCCCCTAAAGGTAGCCTAAAAGAAGATAAATATCTTTGATAGAGTCCAAAGAGCGTAGTCACAGAACTACCCATCATCGAACTATAGATGTTCTTGGATTAAATTATGGTGGATTGATATCATGGTTGAAGATATCACCTTGCTTTGTTGTAATGTGTTTTGTGCTATCTAAGCATTGAAATATATATTAAAGTAATATGTTATGTGTGTTAATAGAATAAACTCTGGAAGGTCTTAAACACGTGTTTTTATATAAGTGACTATTCCCTGAGTAAGCTAGTAGCCTTAATAAACTAGCAATGGAAGCCATGAACAAAGATGAATTTTATCAATTAAGACATTAAATATAGGGAATAGAAGTTAGATTTACAACTTGATGAAATATTGTAATCTAACACCATTATTTATATATCAAGAAATGCCCCTAATGTGAGTGGCAGAAAGGACACATTATTTTGCAAGATGAGGTAAACTAAAAGTCTTGGAGGAAAGATGGAAAAATTAAACCAAATGGTGGAGGACATTTTTGCTATGAATTCTAAGTTGAGAGAATAAGTATATGATCTTAAGAAACAACTGGGCCAACAGGGCCAACTTCTAGACAACTTGGAAGCTCAAAAGTGTAAAATTGGGGCATTGCAAGTCGAGTCCAAATCACCAAAAAAGAGGCATGTTTTCAATTATGCCATTTTGTCAGAACCCGAACAACAAATTTTAAGGAAGAGATAAAGTTTTAGTTTTTTGAAGTGGGAGAAAGAAAAAAATTGAAAAAAAGAAACAATATTGCTTCAATAAGAGACTCCAAAAAATTGAGACTAAGGAGATACAAGAATCATCTTCCATTGTGCAAGAAAAGGGAAAGAAACATGTAGGTCCTCTGGGAGGATGCTTTGCATGTAAAGGATAACCTTATGCAAAAATATGCCCACATTGTGCAGGAAAAAGTAAAAGTGTGATGAGTCACAAAATACACATTGCCACCAAAAGTCCAAATTTGGAAGGGCAAGCTATTATGTCACTCACGAATGATGGTGAAGCCCTTAGTCATTACAATGAAATCAACTAAAATTATAGAATTTCACTCCTCAAAACTATGAGGAAGCACAATATTTTGTAAAGACACTATCCTTGTTTATTTAATGATGTTATGTAATAATACAGGATGAACTATGGACCACTTAGGCAAAGTGGAAACTATGCCAAAAAACTATGTTTTATTGTTTGTTATGAAATAATGCAAGATCTAGTAGGACATATGCAATAAAAAAAATTCCACTTGAGAAAAAGTAGAAGAAATAAAAGACTATTTCTCTTGTTTGAAAGCAATATGTAATACTATTATTGTTGAATTATATTGCATTAGATGACACTTTGATGACACACACACACACACACACACACACACACACACACACACACACACACACACACACACACACACACACACACACACACACACACACATATATATATATATATATATATATATATATATGCATTTATGAATGTATTGATATTTGATATGTAAGATGATATGTATGTATTGATGGATGTATCAATGTTTATTTGCATATAGGACATGGTACTACTGATATTCTTGTTGTATTATAGGTTATGGTACTCTCACAGGTGATCCATGATGCCATATTATGGATAATGACATGGATGGTGACCATATATAGATGCATTGAGTAGGATGGCGATAGCAAAAGCTATCAAAGATCATACATAGAAAGATAAAATAAGGGGGTAAATTTGAGATTATAAGATTGCTAATTTATGATAGTTAATGCTTTATTGAAATCTTTTAAGGTTTTAAAGGATACATTGTTGCATTATATACCCTTCCTACCTTCTACCCTAGCAAACACAAGGGACTGTGTTTATTCTAATGGGGGTAGTATGTCATGACCCATTTTGGTAGGCCCTTCTACATATAGGAATGGGACTTATCTCCTAAGTTGGTATCCTTGTGAAGTCAATTAATGCTAAATTGGGCATTAAATTGGGCAACTTCTAGAGTAGAGTTTTTTTTTTAATATGATTAATTAAGTTAATTATATTTATTTTAGAAGCAAATTAGGTAGTTTCTTTTTATGAGCTTGTTCAATTTTAAATTGGATTTTAAAAAACTACCTTGAATATTTAAAGAAAAATCAATCTTTCCTAACACAAGGTTACTTTGGGAAGGTTGAAATGGTGGATAAGATTTTGCTCTTATCTTTATGGATTCCCTTTCCATTAATATATATATATATATATATATATATATATATATATATATTAAGGTAAGCTTTACCTTGGATGAGAAAAATAAGATAAGAAAGAAAGCAAAAAGAAATATAAATAAAATTTATATTTAAAGGTATCTTTTCTGAAGGAAAGAAAGCAAAAACAATAAAATAAATAAAATACATATATTTAGAAACCTCTTTCTTGTCTAAGAAGAAAGAGAGCTATAAATCTCCATTGTGAATTGGAGAAAAAAAGGGTTGTTATGTTATGAGAGAAGATTAGGCTGGAGAAGGAGGAAGAAACCAAGAAGCTTTATCTTGCGAAAGTCCTAGGTTGGAACTTTTGACTCTATTTATTTTACAAATAGTTGGATGTTTTTTTGGATGGAAATTAATTAAAATCATTTTTGACTGTCTAATCTACTTATATAAAATTTGACAGTATATTTTATCCATGAATGATTTCTGTATAGAGTCATTCGAAAGTGTATATATATATATATTAGACCCTTGTGATTGATATTCGATTTGATTGTATGGAAAATATTACAATTAAGTGACTCATTTTAAAAGGCAAAACTATGTTCATTAGTTGGTCAAACTAGACCTTGACAACATATACTATCCTTGTGCATGTCTATGAGCATTGTTGTTGGTAGTGTTGAGATCTAAGCCAATTAGTTGTTTTCTGAACAGATCCTTGGGTAGTTGTGAATGTTGGCCTTATATTTATGCATGACAATTTTCCCTAACATCGACACTCTCTTATTTGATTCTTGAAGCTTTTCTACTATCCTAGTTATGCAATCCGTAGTAATCAAGGCAATATATCAATTTATGTTCACCACCATGATGAATGTTACTTTGATTATAAGGCCCTCTATTCATAGCTAAATCATCAACCTAAAACTGCTCTACCACTGATGATTTTTGTCTTATAAAACCACATTTTACACAAATGTGATTACAACGGTTGGGTTAGAGTATACACCTTGTAGTGATAATAGTCATCTCTAAACTCAATAACCCATAGTAGTACATTCCCTTGCTAATAGACTTTGTTGGTTTCAAATCCACGGATTATCATCATAAAGCTAGGACTATTAATTGTAATATTGGATTTAGAGCATCTATATGAGATTCAATTTATTTAGCTTTGTTGGTATACTCTCATGTTGGAATTTCATTCCACTTTAATACTCCTTCTGACTATGTTTAAACTCAAATCTTAAACCCCATGATCACTACACCATAAGTATATTTTAGTGTATCTCAAAAATAGTTTCACAATTATTATTGAAAAATATATATATACACTAAATAATCCATGATGATGCCAACATTTGCAATGGTTTAATCACCCTTTGTTATATTCAAACATTATATTTATTTAATTATTGCTATGAGTTTTTATTTGAGGCCTTCGAAGATTTGAGTATAAATTTGTAACTGATATAGAAACAACCTCCAATGAATCGAATATGCTATGATGAAGTATGGTTATTGAATTCACATTTTCTCTAGGTAAACTAAGCCCTCAAAATGTTATTATTGCCATCAAAAAACCATCACTTCATTAATGTTATAATATCTGGACATAAGATAAAAAGCCTCACTATGTGAAGATTGAAATATATTTTATAAAGATTATTTGTTTGGATGAATAACAAGGCTTTCTACATGGTTTCCCTTCTTATGGGATGACGTAAGAACGTTGTGTCCATGAGTGAATCCGATTAATGAGTATAGTGTTAAAACCTTTGATAAAAACTCACTCACTATATTTGGATGAGTTCCAAAATTAAGAGGTATCACTGTTTCATAAAAAAACTATGAAAGTGGTTATTAATTAAGTAGTGGAACTTGGACAATTTGCTAATAACCCTTCATTGGATTAGATATGGACTTAATGATGCATAGCTAGCATTTTCTATGTATTATTTCCTCGTGGAATTTTGTACTCCAGAGTCTAATAAATATCATAGGAATATATAATAGATTCCTTGTAGTAAGGGTATGAATAGAATGAAATGTACAATAGCTCACTCTCCAATCTTCTTATTTATATTAATAATTTCTATTCTTTAATATTTGGGCCCAAATATTGGGTTTTAGTTTTGTTACTAAAATTTTTATTCAATTTGAGTTTAGAAACTCTTTTATGAATAGATATATTCATGGAATCTATTCTATATAAATTATAAATGATTGTTCTTCTAGATATTTGCTATTGTTTGGTTACAAAAAGAAATTATGGATTAAAGGATGAAATTTAGATATGTTGGAAACCATTTAATTTCCTTCCTTTGTGTGTATTATTTTATAATGTGATAATGAAATTGAACTCAGACTTGATATCACTTAGTTAGTGGATTGAATGAATAAAAGGAATTATGAACTTGGTATGTACAGTATCCATATTAAGGATACTTTTATGACCAATTTTGTACATGAATTAACCTAGAAGGATGAGTGGATGACCTTCTAGTTGTGGGGAAGAATTGGATTGGTGTCCATTCCTTGGGAAGAGTTATGGGACTCTTCCCTAAGTTTGGTGATATTCCAAACAAATTATGGTTAGAATTCTGAATCAATCCTTATTTATAAAAATAATAAGGATGGATGATTCATTTATTCTTGATTGGTGATTTCTTTGTATGTGATATACAAATATGTGATACATGTTTTCATATAAATAATGGTTGGGATTATGAATTAATCCTTGTTATGAAATTATTAATGTTGAATGAAGTATTTATTCATGCTTGGTGAATTTCCATGTAAATTGTGAGAAGTAAATGGAAATAATGATTTTAGAGGAATTATAGATTTTGTATATAAAATACATACTATGATATTTTTAATGAATGGAATACACTAGAATGAATGTTCTTGGTGTCCATACATGAAGAGGTATGGGACTCTTCCAAATATCTCTGACAGTCAAAGGAATGATAATTACTACTGGGATTGGAAAAAGTAAATTATTTATAAATGGACCATGATGGGGATTTCCTCTTTGGGAGATTGATTAAAATAGAATATTGGAGGTTAAATTTTGTATCTTTTGGAGATAATAGAGATATTATTTGGATTGGATTTTGGACAACCAAATTAGCAAATTAAATAGAGATTATGTTGGATCGAATTTTGAAAAAATTGATAATAGTTTATCAATGCATTCTTGTAAATTAAATGATAGTAGATGAAATAACTGAATGCATGTTTGGATCCAATGGAGAAAATGAATTGATTTGTGAGCTAACATTAGATTGAAATATAACAATTATGTATGATATTTGATATATTTCTAGCTCACAATTGGAAAAATAATTATAGGATTTGGAATGTAATGAAGTAGATTTTGGATCAAACTAAGGAAGCAAATTTGATAGCAATTGAGAATCAATTGAATATATTACTATGTTGTATTCAATGGGAAATTAGACTCCTATTGGTTTGTATATGATCAAAGGAAATAGCTTTAGTATAATGAGATTTATATTACCCATGCTAAACCTCTAAGGGTTTACTTTTACCAGCCTAATATAAAGGAAAAATGTGGTTGACATGGGATTGTTACAAGAGGATGTAGTTATGAAATGATAGATTAAATTATTAGCCTAAATTATTAATTTAGGCAGAATTGTTATTTAATGAATTAATGGTATGGGACATTAATTCAGGGATTGACTTGTGTCAATTATATAGAATGAATTTGGAATTAATTATTAGGGGAACTTATATGGTTCTCTCTAACATCAACATGACTTCTCCAAAATAAGATTCCAATGATTATCATAAAAATATGAAAATTCTTAGGATGGCTTGGAATCATTAGATTCTTTAATTACATCATGATTTTAAAGGGGCATTTGGACTCCTTATTGGTATGAGAAATACCTTAATGATATAATGATGACTTAGAGAAAGGAATTAGGAAGGATTCCTTAATTGCATCATGAGTTTAAAAGGATAGATGGATTCCTTTTTGGTATGGTAAATACCTTAATATAATGATGACTTAGAGAAGGGAATTGGGACAATTCCCTAATTGCATCATGAATTTGATAAGGAACGGTTGTATTCCTTACAATCGTTCCTTATCAAATTTAAAAAATATTTGTAATATTTGACAAGGAACGGTTGTATTGCCATGTATTCCTTACAAATATTTGTAATATTTGACATCCTAAGTTTATAAAATGAACAAAATACATATTTTGGAGGCTGGGTTTATTACCCATGAGGGTTCCTAGGCTAAAAAATGTATCACTCTATTTGTGGTTTGATGTGTTAATTCTTGTACATGTTTTAATTCAAAATGAAAATGATTTAAGCAGATGAGATGATTAAATGCTTTATGAAATAGTTATGCATTTCTTAAATTATTTCAGTGTGTACTATGATGCAAGGAATGTATGCTAACTTTAATATGTTGATGATTTAATGATAAATGATGTCATTTACTTTATGGAATGTGTTGGGTAATTATAAATAAATTAGTTAGCTAGCTTTACATTTCATAAAATAACACTTGATGGATTCAATGGTAGAATGCAATGGAATGTAAATCTTTCTCAAATGAATATCTCACGTGTTGAATCATAATGTAATGGATTATATCCTTCAAGGAATAATAGAATTAGTTCCACCTCAAACATTCATGATTAACCTAAACTATTATGATAATAAATTATGGATTAATATGAGTGGAAACTCAGAGTGGACTAGACTGGAAACTATGAATAGGTAATTGGGACTTGGATTGTGAACCAAGACAGACTTACATTCTAAATCAAATATTCATGAAGAATGGTCACTCCCATAATGGATGAATAATATACTTTTGTAATGAAATTAATTAATTCATAACAAAAGGGTTACCTAAATAAAAAAATGTGGATTAATAAGCCTTACGAAGTATAATGTAATATAATCATTACATTCCAAATATTATGTAATTTTAATCACGAGTAGTTATTTTTGTATCTTAGTGACCCCATTGAAAAGATGTGGGTTGGATCTAAGATCTATGAATAGCCAATGTTGATGTTATATCGTTATGATGGGTTCCCATATTCAAGGCATTCACCTATATACTAGGACTTAGTTAAGGGTGATTTCTCATTTAAATGGGATGAAGTATAACACTTGGCTAGCCTTCCTATATCCGAATTATATGAGGGTGTTGTAGAAGCTGATAAATTCTACTTAAGAAAGACTCTGATCAAGTCATGATATATTTTGAATCTATTTTCCTTGATAGCTTATAATAAAAATGGAATGATTCTATTATAGTTCATGATTATGACCCTTGCCTCATGAAATATGAATGTGTATTTATTAAAATAAAATTGTGGTGACAAATGGGGGTTGTTACAATTATGAATGTGAGAGAGAGTACCTATTGGTATGGAAATATATCTAATGGAAAGGTTATGTGCCCACAAACCTTGACCAACATTGAGTGACCTAGAAGCTATGAAGGCTTTAGTGGTCAACCTCTGGAGGAGGTTGGTTCCTTTTAAGTTCAAGCTAACTATTACCAAAGTTTGGGGGAAAAAGGGTGCTGAAAGAAGAAAAAGGAGCTGAAGCTATAACTTATGCTAGTGCAGATTAAGAAACATCAAGACACATGTGTAATAGAATACTATGTAAGTAAATAGTGAATTACCTAACAGACTAGAAAATTTTTACTATTAATCATTGAACACTTAATTTCAATACAATGTAGTTTATTAGACTACAAATTCCAAAACAAGTAAATGAGAATAAACAAAAATTTAAAAATTATAGTAAATACTATGAGAATTAGACAAACTAAAATTAGAATAAGTACTCATCCATACATACATGTCTACAAATAAACTAACCATAGGTCAAAAATCTCTTTGTATTAAGATGCAAATATTTTGTTATTACATATGAATTGTAAAAGCCTAAAAGCTGACCATTTTTCATTTTATATCTTAGAAATGTATAGATTTTTCACAATGTTATAGTTGTCAAAGCATCATTACCTTAGAAACATATTGTTGTTATATCATAGAGTGTGTCGATTGATTCAACCACTCAAAGGTATGGTTTCTCCAACTACCTAATAATGGCTTGTTGACCTAGCCAATATTTGTGTATTCTTGAGTCATGTAGGCCTTACTGTTTTCATCTGGTTCATTGTTTTTTACTAACCCATTTTAGT
The DNA here is from genome assembly GCA_028583015.1 of Wollemia nobilis. Classification (NCBI taxonomy): domain Eukaryota; kingdom Viridiplantae; phylum Streptophyta; class Pinopsida; order Araucariales; family Araucariaceae; genus Wollemia; species Wollemia nobilis. Next base: position 2,050,905 of record JAQPPZ010001323.1, read on the forward strand.
TGAGCCACTATGTTACTTGCATGATGGTCCTGAGCATAAAAATATTATTAATATTCTTTTGATAGGTGATCTTATCCAATAGGTGTCATGAGATGATGATAGTCCTCATGTAGGTAGGTTGGTGTTGGATTATGATTAAGCCCACTACCAAAATTATATGTTGTGACCTCATGGTGCTGGATATTTGGAACCCTAGTGGACTCTGATTAGATATAGAACTTCTAGTGCCTTCTACACTTAACCACATTTGTCATCTTGAAACCCTATAATTTTATATGAATAATTGGCATCATACTAGGCTTTGATCGGGTGTAGTTGTGTCAACACCTTCAAGAGAACCAAAATTATCACCAAGGCTATGATGAAATTTTGGCACCCCATTGAGCTTTGATTGAGTACAAATATTTTGGTGCTCTTAATTTTCTCCATTTTACTCTTTTTAGACTTCGGTATATAGACAAATATTTGGCACCATGTCGGGCTCTAATTGGGTATAAATATTTTGGTGCTCTCTAGACTTAGTCATTTATATATTTTTCTCCTATCTACTTATGAATTCAGGATCGATATTTGGTACCCCACCAGGCTTCGATCAGATACAAATATTTTGATGGTATTAGCACTTGGTCATTTGTGCTATCAGGCGACCTTCAACAGTGGGATGTAGATTTGGTATCCCATTGAGCTTCAGTTAGATACAATTCTTTTGACGTCCTCTACACTTAACCAAAATTGAACCTCTGATAGTAGGACAAATATTTGGTACCCCGATGAGCTCTAATTGGGTACAAATATTCTAGGGTGTTTCATACTTAGCCATTTTTTTGAGGTTATCATGTTCTACTCCATAGTACCCAGTCCTTTTTTTATTTTGTTGTATTGTCCATACTTGAACTTTCTTGCTAAAGTGCATGTGGGTGGTGATTTTAAAATACCCACATTCTTGGCAACTCATAGGGACTTTTCATCTCATGAAAAGAGAACTCAGACTAACTATTTACATACCACAAACACATAGTATTGACAACACATGGCTAATAGAGGAGACATATGAATGAAACTTTTAAAAATAAAATATTCTTAATAGAATAAACGAATAGGGAGAAAATAGCAAACAAAAATGTGATGACATAATGGATGGAAGATTTCATATTAAAAAATATAGGTGATTGGTGACAGCAAGATACACATGATAAAACCAAAATTGTGCATGGGGATACCTAGCGAATGGAACATTTCTAGAAAACCCAAGCTAAGATTCGAAGGATAAAATATGGAACTAAAACTATTGGTATAAGTATGGACAAAAGAAAAAAAATGGAAGCAAAAAAAAAGGGAAAAACCTGAAACATGAGATACATCGGAAAAAATGGAAATCCATGAGTAAATCTAGTTGCAGCTAACAACTATTTTAGGCCCTAGCTAGGCACATTAGGAAATCACCCTTATTTCACTTGTTGTAGTCTCTATATTTTATTATTATTTTGACTTGGCATAGTAAGAAATCCTTCATTATATCCTCTACAAGATTCCAATTCTCTTTGCTCTTCCTCATCCTACTATCTATCAATTTTATAGGGTGCTTATCCAAGTGTGGCTTGAAATAGGTGTATACCTTGAGTTGATTTGTGTGAATTATAATTTCATCATTATTTGTAATATAGGTATATCCTACAAATTTTATTGATCTAGCAAAGAGTAGTACATGAATTTATGTGCATCTAATATTCAATACTGATGATCTGATGGCAATTAATATTGCTACCCACTTGTTTGTTATGCTAGGTATGGATTTTATAGCTATATTTTAATCTTCTTTTAAGCTGCTCCATTGGGATTTCGAGTAATTATTTTTAAAATACATTATAATACAATTGTACAAGCAAAAATCAATATAATACAAGAAGGTGCTACTCTCAAAATTCCCTAATCACCCCCCAGTGATGGAAGTTGTTGTGACTCTCTCTTATGTGGAGGCTCCTTTTATGCAGTTATTTCAAAGGATTCCCCTTGCTATAAAATAGCTTGAGATGGTATGATGATCTACAGTTGTTGGCACATATTGTTCTATAATTTTTAAGGAGGGTCTAGGATTCCTCTCAACTCTAAGATAACTCTTCTCAACCTACCAATGTGGTGATAAGGAGGGTCACTATATTTCTTGGCCAAGTATTGTGCTTTTACTAGGATCTGAGAAAGCTTATAAAATAGTGGAAAGACCTTATCCACATTTAGTGGTTCATATAGTGAATCAATCTCACTTTGATATTTTATTCATATTTCAAATATTTAGGTGAGTGCTTCTTCTTTGTGTTAAACTAAGTTAACATCCCAGAAGCTTGGTGTACCCAGGGTCTTGAGATCCTATGCAATAGTTCTCATTTCATCAGCCTCCTTTTTTATGATGGAGAATATTTCTCATCCCAGATCAATGAGCTCATTTTCTTGATAGATCTGGTGGGCCAGAAGTCTCTAGTCCTCTATATCTTTGCTAGGCTATGTTTTCAAGGCAGGAAAGCTTTTAGGATATCTTAGCATTTTTTTGAACTTTTGTGCTTCCTGAAATTTGGATATCAAAGCCTTTTCTACCCTTTCTATCTCCTTTCTGGCCTCCTTAGAAACAACACCAATTTGTTTAAGCTTTGTATAGAAAGGGGGAAAAGTTGGCAGAATCGTTCCTTTTATTTTTCCCTAGTAGTAGTCCCAAATTTGTCTGAGCCAGTCTTTGGAGATTGATGAGTTGGGTGGCTTATCCTTTTCCTACTACAACTCATTCATGGCTATGGATAAGGCTTCCTCCTATTGTACTAATTTGTCCTTTAGCTCAGTCATTAGTGAATTTTGTTGCTCTTTCTCTTCTTGTACCTTTTTCAGCTCAGCCTCTAGATGTTTGATCTGTTTATATTTTAGCTGCAAATCCTTTTCAGAGGGGGTCTTATCAATGATGCCTTTTAGTTTGATGATGTCATTCTTCAAGGCATTATTGTCCAACCTTTCCTTAGCAAGCTTGGCCTCAAGGGTATCAATTTTATTTTTAGCAACTACCAAACTCTTGTCTATTTTTCTTGACTACACAAGCAATGTGTCCATCTCTATATGGATGGCTTGGATGGTTTCCATATTTGATATCATGGAGATATCTCTTATGTACTCTTCTATTTCCTAATATTCTAATCTCATCTGGGAGGTAGTATTTTTAACTTTTGGTTTGGCTACCACCTTAATCCTTTCTTCCCTGATGGGATCTATTATGTCATAGCCCATGGTGATAGCTTCTTCTTCCTTTCCTTACAACTATTCAAACTACTCTTCTTCCTCCCTCCATATCTATTGGTTCTCTTATGCTAGCTGAATGGTAGAGAAAATCATCTGATAGTGGCTCTTGGGTAGCAACTGGGAGGATCGAAGTAGCCAAGAAGGTCGGTAATGGAGTGAGAGGGTAGGAAACTATGGATTTTGTAGGGGTACTTTCATGCACATTTTGATCTTTTTGGGTTGTGGGTGGAGGAGTGGAGAATGGAGGTTGTGTTGGTGAATCTTGAAGGGTGTATTATTAAGATAGTGGGATGGACTCAATGAATGGTGAGGGAGTTGATTGAATAGGTGGAGCTTGTGAAGTGGTAGGTAGACTAGGGAGAAGGGTTTTCTTCTACTACAATTTTAGATTATAGGAATCATTTCTAAAGGAGGCCAGAATTGATGAGGTGGGGAGGCTAGGATTTCAAAGGATGAAGGACTTGAGGGAGAATGAGGTTTAGGAGACATACTTGTGTCTTGCACTCCTAGCTCTAGCTCCTCCATCTGCATGGCCTCAGTTGATTCTACTTTGAGCTCACTCCTTGCTTGCTTAGCTTTTACCTATGCAACTATTGCCTCACACCTTTGTGCTTCTTGCTGTAATTCTTACCTCTTTTGTATCTGCATTTCTTTTTCTTCTTGCAATCTCTATTTCCTAGTGGACTTATTTGTTTTAGAAATCCCTAAACTTGAGTGATCCTTTCACTTTTTACTTGATTTAGAGCTCTGATCGAAAGATTCAGGCTAACCTTCGAAAGGTGTTCCAACTAATTTAGGTGGAGTTGATATTCTGATATGGACCGTGGGTAGATTTTGAGGTAATGATTCTTCTTCTACCTTATAATTCATCTTTTGATCCTTCTTCTTCCTGATATCTTATATCTTCAACCATTTGTACCCTTAAGACTTTTGGGAAGAGTTCCTTTTCATGCTTCTACTTCCAACTGATATATTCAACGTCAAACTTCTCATTGAACAACTTGTTAGTATTGTCATTGGGTTTTACCTTCTTGATCAAATTACATTCACAATGCATCACCCACCATTCTTCAATTTTATACTCCTCCCAACCTGTGCTATCATTGATTATGTCAATAAGACTTGGATCAAGCAACTGATCTGCATTCCTTTCTAGATCATAAATCTACTCATACTTGTAACAATTTCTCCATGATGGTCTTTCTTGCATCTCCTTATAGTCAATTGGTGCCACCTGATCTTCAGCCAGGTTCCTGTACCTTTCAATCTTTGGCCATGATAGATGCTTGAACCCAAGTGCTTTAACATTTACTTTTAATTTTTTAGTCAAGATACCTTCTAGGTCATAGTGCCACATGTGTGGTACTACCAGCAACTTCAAGGTAGTGAGCTTAGCCTCCAAGTCTTTGTACTATTGAGGCTCCCTTTTGGACATTATGATATGTTCAAACTTGATAGGAAGCCTAAATATTACAACCTTCTTGGCTCCTAGACCAAGGCTCTACTCTATTATGTAGACCTACCTATAGTATTCCAATCCAAATATCCAGTTAGTCACATAATATGGTAGTAAGTAGGGGAATTTGGAGAAACCAAATAATCTGACAATGGTGCCTTGCTCCAAAAAGTACCAATCCCCTTGCTCCCACATTTTTCCTCTTAAAATATATTGAGCTTCCAGCATAATATGGGGGCATTTGCCATAGATTTTTGCTAGCATCGATCCCAAGAATTATCTATTGAATTCAAGATATGAACTACTATCCCTTAGTACATGAGTCCAATCTAATACTAGATGAACCACACCTTGCTCATCTATATTTTGTAGTCGAATATTATGTTTATTTATAGAAGTCATATAAAAAAGAAAGAGCCAAGCCACATAGGATGGGTATGTGAATACATCATATTTCTTGTTCTTCATAGACTTTAATTGTTCATGTATGCTAACGGCCAAAAATTCAGCCCAATCCAGAGTGACGTGTGTGAAGGTAACCATAACTATGTTTGCCATACCCATCTGATAAGGGTACACTATTGCATCCATTCTTAATCCCAATATTATCACCAACATAGAGAATATAGGTTGCACTTCATCACTAAATTCTATGAGCTTTCTATTCTTAGTCATGAATCCATCTGGCAACTTCCCTCCTACCTCAATGAGCCAATCTTGAATTGGTTTATTTTTTAGGTATAATCTTTAGTTCTCAAACCCAATTTCCTTTAGCCTAGTTCCTGAGGGTTCTTCTACCACAAATGCCTCCATTAATAGTTCCCTATTTATAGTGAACAGTGGCTCAAAATCAAAATTACAAATAGTAGTTGTACTAGGATCATAAAATTTCACCATTGCATGGATGAGCTCTAGACATGGGTGCACCACTTCAGGCACAAATTTTCTAAGGTTTGAGTGGTAAGCCACACCAGTTGGATGAGTTTCAAAAAACCTTTTCCCATTTTATTTACAATCGATTTGAGAGGTCTTCAACTTGGACCTAATTGTGAGCACTGGGTCATGAATTCCTACCAACTCATCAGTCAACTCACTTGTGGATTTCTATACAGTGGCACTCTTCTTTCCTCTACCCATTTTTCTAACTTTACTTCTATTACTGACCACTAGTTCTCCTTCAAATATCTAGGGCTCTCTACTGCACTCGTACTCAAAACTATCATAAAGGGAGAATTATTGAAAAAGTACGATCAATTTATAATGCTCAGAAAAGTATTTCACCAGCTTAGAGATGTTAATGTCTTCATGTGATGGATTTGTGTGTGCCAAGAAGGATTTGCTTAGGAAATTGTTGCTTCTTTAAGAAATCTAACACATGCTTGGAAGGAGTGTTGTCATCCTACAACATTCCATTGTAATTTTTGATAACCAATCATTTCTGATAGATTTGGTTGAGGTCACATAATTTTGTGGACTTGCATTTTTCAAGAAAATCTCGCTAGGATCACCAACATTTGTGAAATTAATGGGTGGCCTATAGATTTTGACAATTGTTTAACCTAAAAACCATTTTATTATGGACAACATACATATTATGACAACCATTTAACCTGACAACCACTTTGTGAGATGTTCTAGGAAATGCCAATCATTTTTTAGACCTATTGATTAGTGGATCAGTTGGAATGCGATGAGAGGTTGTGCAGCCTGATATGCCAAGTAGCAGATGATCTACCCACCTTTGAGCATTAATTTCAATAAGCACCACCTTGTTTAGAAAAGATAAAAATCATATTTACAAGAAATGTACATGCATCATATTTACATATATACAAGAGGAGCACCACTTGTCCTAAGCATAATGCTTTAGGTGTTGACCATTTACTGAAATTGGTAGTAGATAGCCATCCAGGTATTGCAATTGAAAGGCATTCAAGTCTTTCTTGTGTTCGATCATGTATGGTCTAGACCACATCGAATCAAACTTTTCATGTGAGCCAGGTTTCACTCTATTTACATCCCATTTGAGCACTAGGTCACCTTCTTCAAATATCTTTGCCATAGCATTTTTGTCAAACCAATGTTTGATAGTTATCTAGTGGTGACAAAAATTGTTATATGCCTATTCACATTTTTCTTCCAATTGAACAAGCTTGACCATCCTTCTTTCTATAGGTTGTAGATCATCCAGATAGTTTTCCTTAATGAATCTTAACATTGGAAGCTCTAGGTTAATTGGTAGCACAACTTCCTTACCATAAACCAGAGCATAAGGAGAAGTTTTTAGGACCTTCTTGATTGTGATTCAATCAGCCCAAAGTGCTTGATCCAGTAGTAAATGCCAACTTTTAGGGTTATCTTCAATACTCCTTTTGATGATTTTTAGCAGATTCTTGTTGGTAGACTCTACAAGACCATTCCCTTGAGGGTAATAATTTGATGAAGCATTCCAATATATCCCATACTTCCTTGCAAAATCAATAGTTTTAGCTCCTATGAAAGATCCAACATTATCTGATACAATGGTTGCTAGAATTTTGAATCTAGTGATTAATCTTTCCATAAATTCAATCACAATGTCTTGATCAACATGTTTCATAGCTTCCACCTTAGTCCATTTTGTGAAATAATCTATTGTTATTAAAATATATTTATGTTCGATAGATGAATTTGGGTTAATCATACCAATGAAATCCAAACCCCATTGCTGAAATGGCTCTTCCACAACTATCGAGTGTAATGGCATTGTCGGATGTTTACCTTTACCTACAAACTTTTGATATTTTTCATAGGCTCTGGCCCATTTGAATGCATCTAAAAAAATGGATGACCAATAATATTTGACCCTTAGAATATTTGTTGTAGTAGTCTATCCAGAATAGTGGCCTCTTGAGAAGCCATTGTGAAACTCTTCGAGTACTTCTCTAGTTTTCTCTAGAGGTAGGCATCTTAATAGTACCCCATCAAAGTTTCTCTGATATAGGATATCTTCAACCAACATATATTTTCTAGCATGCAATCTGAATATTTATCTCTAGGATGCAGTCAAGTCATCTAGACATCTCCTTGAAGCAAAGTAGTGATGCAACCTTGATTTAACATATTGGTATTTTGACATGTAGACTCTACTAAACTTTGGCATAGGGCTCTACCTCTTATCAATTTTTTTGATTTGATCTCAATGTCATACTCCTAGATTTTAGTCACCCAGTTGACTCTCTTGTCACCAAGTTCTCCCTAAATCACAAAGTTTTGAACATCTGGATGTACTACATATACCAGAGTCTTGCTCTGAGAAATAAAATACCTAAATTTCTTTAGAGACTTCATGATAACATAGACTTATTTTTCAATAAAATTATACCTCTCTTCATGATCTTGAAATGTTTGACTTAAAAAGGCTATTGGTCTTTCATTATCTTACTCCTTTTTCTGAGTTAGGACAATTGCATAGCTTCCTTCTACTCCAAATGCATAGAGAATAAAGTCCTTGGAGTAGTCCAGATTAATGAGAATAGGAGCTTGAGATATTTCCTCCTTGATCTCCTTGAAGGTCTTCTTTCGGGCATCTATCCATTTGAATTCTACTCCCTGCTTCAACATCTCAGTCATTGGTTTTACTATTTGAGCAAAATCTGAGATGAATTTTTGGATAAAATTAATCTATCCAAAGAATGACTGGAGTCCCTTTTTTGTTCAATGGGGAGAGAGATACCAGATGGCTTTAACCCTATCTAGATCAATTGCCAATCATATTTTTGATACCACATGTCCCAACAATTTTCCTTCATGTACTATGAAGATTGATTTCTTGGGATTCAAAGATACCTTGAATTCTCTACATTTCTCAAATACCATCTGAAGATGCTCAATATGCTTACTCTTATCATGAGAGAATACAGTCATATCATCCAGGTAGATCAGGATTATCTTATTCACCAACTCACCAAATGCTAAATCCATAGCCCTTTGAAAAGTAGCACCTACATTTGATAGCCCAAAAGGCATGCACTGATATGCAAATGTACCCCATTTTGTGGTGAATGTTGTCTTATGTTGATCTTCATATTTAACCCAAATCTGATTAAAACCAAAAAATCCATCCAAAAGAGAAAACCTTTTGGCTCTAGCTACAGTATGTAAGATTTGATCAATTTGTGGGAGGGGATAATGATCCTTCAAAGAGGCCTGGTTCAAGTTTTGAAAATCCACACATAGATGGATGTCTCCATTTTTCTTCCTGACTGGCACCAAATTAGCAACCCATGTAGAGTGCTTGATGGGGTATATGATTTTGGTAGTTAACAACTTCAGTAGTTCTTGCTTCATCAAAGCCTCTATCTTGGGATTTAATTGTCATTGCTTCTACCGAAAGGGCCTTGCATCTGGCATAAGCTCAATAGTATGTTGAATAGTGTCCTTGTTGTATACTTTGAGATCCTCATAAGTCCAAGCTATGACATCATTAAATTCTCTACACAAATCCATAGTCTGATTGACTTCTTCCTCTGAACAACATACACCGATGTTGATATCCTTTTTGGGTTCAATTTGCATCCCTTTATAACTCTTACTATCAACCTCAATTCTATGAGTATCCGGTCTATCACTATTATCAAATAAGATTTCTAAAGTTATCAACCCTTTGGGGATATGATTATTTTTTAGCTAAATCATTTCACCTTCTTCATCTTCTTTCAGTAGTTGATCACTTACGCAATTCATTTCTTGGATTAGGAAATCAATTATTTGTTCATCATTCTCGAATACCTACCAAAATATGTCTCTATCAAGTACAAAGGGTCTATAAACAAGCCTTACTATCTTAGCTTTGTGAATGATATTGGATACCAGATAAAAATTTGCTCCCATGGAAGCTAGTATGTCAGCATGAGTATTGTGTTCTCTAGGGATAGCTTTGATGTTTAAGGCTTCAAAAGACTCTAATAAGTCCCATACCCTATTTATATAAGCCTTGAGGTAGTGTTGTTTGCTGCTACATTTCTTTGTGACTTGATTAACTATCAATTTAGAATCACCAAAAATTTACAGTTGCTTGATTCCCATTTTTTTAGCTTTCCTCAACCCCAAACATAGTGCTTCATATTTTGCTGCATTGTTTGTGTAGCTCCATGTCAGTCAATATGAGAAGGTATTTTTTATTCTGGTTGGTGATACTAGCACTACACCTACTCTAACACCATTCTTGCATCTGGCACCATAGAAGAATAGTTTCCAAATCTGGTCTTGTTTGGGAATCTTGTCTACCAAGACTGTGATTTTTGTTTCTTCCAATTTCATGATTGAATAGGTGCCCATTCTTGTTTCAATCATAGCATTAAAATCTCTTATGGAAAATTGATCCTCTATTTGGAGATCCTCCAACACTTCCTCCATCAGATCTATTTCTTGAGTGGTTATATTGATTGTGTTAGCTTGTTGCTCATCTTCCAACTTTTCTATATGGAATGAGGATGGCTTTTTAGAAAATATCTTGACTCTTTTTCCTTTGAATGGAACCTCCATATGGGAGTAATCAAGAGATAAATAACCACCCAACTTGGTAGTAAATTCTCTTGACAAGCACATCCCAAAGTAGGGTTCTAAATCTACCACTACAATTTCCTGAATGATAGTGATTTGGGGTATTCTATGCAATTTCATGGGGACATCTTTGATTACCCCTACTATTTTTATAGGTGTGCCATCCAACTGTAGCACTCTAGGATTACTTCTTGTTTATTCCATACCCATTATTTCACAAACTACTTTGGGCATGATAGTGGTAGCTACTCTGGAGTCAATCATACAATTATGTACTACCCATCCTTCCATTTGTAAGGACAAGTAAAATGGAGATGGCTTGTTCTTTCTGGTTATTGAAGTAGGGTGTCCTTGAGCCAAATTCAGCTCTACCTATTGCTTCCCCTAACTCTTTATTGATTTGAGTGAGGCCTACAGAAGATCGATTTGTCCTAGAATGAGGAGTGCATCGTACATGCTAGCTTTTGATGGGGTTTTCTTCAATTCTTCTACAATGTTGAAACTGGAAGAGTCCGACTATTTTCTATGTTCTTTTACAGGTTCATCATATTTATTCTTATATTCCTGGGTAGCTTCAATCCTCTAACGTTTAGTCAAGGAAGGATATCTTAGCTTATCTCTAGCCTGTTCTTTTCCTTCACTTTCTTTAGTTGCCTTCTACTATTGTTGAGCTATTTTTTGAACCAGGGTAGGCTGAGGCACATCCTTCTTTGGATTATCCTATGATTCAAAAGGTACTTTAAAAGGATCCATGATTTTAGGATCGATGAGCAAGGGCTTCCTTTCGGACCTTGTAAGAACCAACACTTGTTCCATAGATGGCATCATGAAATTATAATCCATTTCTCTCATCATATTTACCTAGCCCTTTTGTGCCTTTTTTGCCTTCTCAATTGTAATCTTCTGAATGTAATGTTGATGCATCATACATGTACTTTCACCATGTGGGTCATTGCAGGTTGAGCACCAATAGTTAGACTCAGATCCTGAGGAAGAAGGTTCCTCCTCTTGATTGTTGTATACGATGTTAGACTTTTCCAAAGGCTTGCTAGTGGAGGCAGCTTGATCCCTTGTGATAGATGGAAATATTCATGGTTGAAATATTCTTTCAACTTCTCTTCACTTCATAGCCATGACTTCATTTGTGAGGTTCTTCATAGTTGTTACCATCTCTTGGAAGGCAACTATCTGAGGATCAAGGGCTGGTAATGTAGGGACAATAGAAGGTGGTGGGAGTAATGGGACTATAGGTGGAGCAGGAAGCATTTAGAAAGTTGGTACAGGTGGCCAGGATGGGAAGTTGATTGGTATATTAACTACTAGAAAAGATCTTGGTATAGCAGAGGCTTGTATTTATTGTTGAGGAAATTTTGGGTATATAGGCATTACAATTTTTGGAGGTAATATCCCTATAGCAATCAAATCCTTTTCTACTTTTAATGCTTCTTGAAATATCTATGGGAATGTTAGCACATTGGACTACCTTATAAACATACCCAAGTCTGAGTGAAAAGCCCTCAAATAGTAGTACATCGCTTGTTCATTGGTTGGGCATAGACCTTGAGGTACCCTTCTCCATGTCCTATTGAATCTAATGTTGAAATTTGTTATTTCTTCCTGTGGGTGCCTTTGAATTATAGTAAATTATGTTAACAGGGAGAAGGGATCTACTTGTTCATTGAACTCTTCAATCAACTTGCTAGCCAACTCATCCCATGAAGTTATAGTTAAATACTACAAGGTTCTATACCAATATTGCATCTTTCCTTTCAATGATATTACAAATAACTTTATCATGACATCCTCTTCTTGAATATTATGTATGGCAGCTAGGGATGCTACATCTTGGAAATGCTCATAAGTAGTCTTGCTAGTGCCATCATACATTGGTAATGCTTTTAGACTTGTCTAGGGAATAGGATTCTGGATAGGTAAATTCAGAGGACCTGTATGATTCCAGGTTGGGTAATTCTGAGCATTTTGATTTTGATTTGCAACCATTGTTGTTTGTGCAAGAGGAGGGATTACAGGAGTAGGATTGGTAATAATAGGATCAGTTGTACTAGTCAGATATTTAGTAAGGACTAAAGAGGGTGTTGAAATAGAGGGGAAGATAGGATGTATCCTAAAGTTGCCAAACTGTAATTCTAGAAACTCAATAGGTTCCTCTGATTCTCTAGCTACTTGTCTTGTGATCATATATCTGAAGATCTTAGCAAAGCAACTTAATAAAAAAGTGGATATGCAAATATTTTTTGGATATCATTAGACGGAGTCACCAGGTGATTAAAATAAATATTTATAATGAGAAGAGAATCACCATGTCTCTGATCTTATCAAAATAGTGGGATTGGGTCCCACCAAGCATGCCAAAAATTGTTGGTCTAGAAATCTATCTAATGGAAAGGTTGTGCACCCATAGACCTTGACCAACATTGAGTGACCTAGAATTTGTGAGGCTTCAATGGTCAATCTCTAGAGGAGGCTGGTTCCTTTGAATTTCAAGCTAACTATTCCTAAAGTGTGGGGGAAAAGGGTGCTGAAAGAAGCAAAAGGAGCTGAAGCTAGAACTTATGTTGGTGTAGATTAAGCAACATCAAGACACATGCGTAATAGAAGACTATGCAAATAAACAGTAAATTACCTAATAGACCAACCAATTTTACTATCAATCATAGAACACTTAATTTCAATACAATGTAGCTTATCAAACTATAAATTCTAGAACAAGTGAATGAACACAAGCATAAATTTAAAAATTAGAGTAAACACTATGAGCATTCAACAGGCTAAAATTAGAAATAAGTAGTCATCCATACATACATGTTCTGCAAATGAATTGAACTAGAGGCCAAACAACAATCTCTTTGTATTAATATGCAAATCTTCCATTCTTACATATGAATTGTAAAAGCCTAAGAGCCGACCATTTTTCATTTTACATCTTAGTATTTATAGACTTTTTACAATGTTACAGTTGTCAAAGCATCATTGCCTTAGAAATGGATTGTTGTTATGTCAGAGAGTGTGCTAGCTGATTCAACCACTTGGAGGTATGGTTGCTCCAACTACCTAATCATGGCTTGCTAACCTGGCCAATATTTGTATCTTCTTGAGTCATGTTGACCCTACTATTTGTATCTGGTTCATTGCTTTTTACTGACCTATTTTAGTTGAGCCACCCTGTTACTCATGCAATGGTCCTGAGCATAACCATATTATTTAGATTCTTATGATAGGTAATATTATCTAGTAAGTGTCATGATATGATGATAGTCCTCATGCATGTAGGTTGGTTCTATATTCTAATTAATCCCATTGCTAAACTTATACATTGCGACCTCATAATGCTAGATATTTGGGATACTGGTAGATTTTGGCCAAGTATAGTACTTTTGACACCTTCTACACTTTACCACATTTGTCATCTTGAAACCCTAGCATATGGACAGAGAATTGGCACCATGTTGGACTCCAACCAAGTATAGTTATGTTGGCACCTTTGGGAGATAGCAAAATTTATCACCAAGGCTATGATAAACTTTTGGTACCCAACTAAGCTCCGATCAGGTAAAAATATTTAGGTGCTCTTCATTTTCTCCATTTTTCTTTTGTTAGCTTTTAGCATCTGGAAAAAGATTTGGCACCATTTTGGGCTCCAACTAAGTACAAATATTCTAATTCCCTCCAAACTTAGCCATTTTATCCATTTTATTCCTATCTACTTATGGCTTCAAGACAAATATTTGGTATCCCATCAGGCTTCGATCATATACAAATCTTCTAGTGTCATCAAAACTTGGTTATTTTTACAATCAAGTGACCTCCGATAGTGGTATGGAGATTTGGTACCCCACCAAGCTCCAACTAGGTACAAGTCTTTCTATCCCTTCTACACTTAGAAAAAATTGAACATTTGATAGTGAGATGGATATTTATGTTTGAAATAGTTTGTATTCCATCATTTGGGTTATGTAAATGTATCTTCAAAGGTACATACTTAGGACATTAGATTACTTTAGGGGGAAGTTATCTACATGCAATGTAATAAATGCACAAGTGTCAATGTGTAAGCTATAAATGTGCAAGGTATCACTTGTACAACTAGATAGAGCGTTGGCCAAGTATCCTATTTTACCTATATAAGGAAGGCCTCATTGTTAGATTAGATAAGAAATGGGATTTTCGATAACCCAGTAGCTTAGAAATACTAGTAGGTAGTTCATTTCTATGTGGATCACCATCCATTGGTGATGGATGCAATGTATTCCAATAGCTTTATTGATGGAGTGTTCATTTCCTCTATAGCCAAATTGTATTCATTTATATATAATTTATATTTATTGCATATCTCAATCATCTTGTAGATTTAATTTCTTTCATATTATTTTACATATCATTATTGTTATATCATTTGGATATTGTATCAAAAGCTAACAGTGGTATCAGAGCTACGATAGATCTATTATGTGTAGGTATATGGGAAAATCACCATCATTATTGAGCTTGAGTATTTTGTCAATCTGACGTGCCATTGGACCAGTCACTATCAAAATATCTCAAAATAATCTAGGTGATAGAATTAGGAAGAGTCATAAGTGAGGACTAAAGGATATCTCAGTCCCAAAAAATACTGAGATTGCATTTGACTAGAGTCTTTCCACAAATTTATAGGAAAACTTATGAACACCAGGACTTAGCACTCAATCCACTAGATTTATAGAGCATCTAATGAAGATCTAGGATATATATAATTTGCTAAATGGTTTCCTAAAGTTTCTTTTATTGGAGATAATTAATTCCCAAAGGATTGGTACTCCTCCTAAAAGCTAGGAGACTCCAACCTCATTGCTCGAATGTCGGCATGCCCTCATAGTGCAGAGATTAGTTCCTTGTGCAAGAGAAGAACACTATGGAATAATACTTATGAATAAAAGGTGTGGTGAAGCTAGGAGATTGAAAATATCCATTGCAAATTGAATCAAAGTCCATAGCAGCCTTGAAGAATAGGCCATAGAAGCCTAATACAAAAAGTACGTAATAGCCTTGAAGAATAGGCCATAGATGTAGAGAAAATTATTGGAAACAATTACATACACTAAATAAATTATTTAAATCAGATATCTCTTACCACTTGAGGAGGGCTTAGTCCTTTACCACTTAAGGAGATCTAAGTCCTTGTGAATATACATATGAAAGATTGTATAATTATTTATGATCAAATATAAAGTATCCTACCTCTATAAATAAGAATAAATCAACCAATAAATAATTAATTGAAAATATAGCTAACTACCTAAATTGGAGTTGTAATATGGCTCCCCTCCTCAGAAAGCTTTGTTCTCAAAGTTGGAAATGACTCAGAAATTCTTTATGGTTCCCATGTAGCATCTTCTACTAGTAGATCCTACCCTTTTATAATAAATTCTTTAACATGGAGAGATTGAACATGATATGATATGGTGTGCAATATTTCTTCTAGTTGAAGAGTTATACGTCCTTCTTCATCTAGTACTGGAATATCTATATGGAAGTGCACTTTTGGTCAATCATTTTTTTGAGATAGGAAACATGAAAAACTAGATGTATACGGGAGGAAGGTAAAAGCTCCAATTGATATGCTACTTCGCCTATGTGACGAAATATCTTGTAGGACTCGTAGAATCAAGGGGCCAACTTCTTACTGGTCTTGATCTTCAAGGACAACTACATATAAGGTTGTAGCCACAAAAAAACTATATATCCTATATTGAATTGTCATTTTGAATGATGTAACTCCTATTGCTTATTCATACGATTTTGTGCTTGGATCAAGTTGTCTTTAAGAATGTTGATCATGGACTGACAATGCTAGAACAAGTCATCAATTTGGGAAACTTTGGGAGATCCTATAACATAATATGATATTGCTAGTGGTTTTAATCCATACAATGCTTCAAATAGAGACATCTTGAGGGAAGAATGGAAGTGCTATACCACCATTCCGCTAATGAAATCCATTGACTCCATTGATACTGCTTATCTTGAGCAAAGTAACATAGATAGGTACCCAAATATTTATTAACTTTTTTAGTTTAACCATATATTTAGGGATGGTATGCAAAAGATATATTTAATTTGGTACCACTGGGATGGATTAATTATCTCCAAATTTTTCTAGTAAAGATGAGATTCTGGTCGCTTATAATAGTTTTGGGTATGCCATGCAATTTGAAAATGGAGTCAATAAATACCTTAGCCACCTTGCTTGTTGATTATGGGTGTTGTAGAGTACTGAAGTGAGCGTACTTGGAGAGATGATCCACGATGAAAAAAATCATTGTTTAACCATCTAACTTAGGTAGACCTTCAATGAAATCCATAGATATGTGTTCTCACTGGTGGTACAAAATTGTTAAGGGTTGTAGAAGTCTTGGGGATTTGACTATTTTACCTTTATTGCTTTGGTATACTTCACATTTGGCCATAAATGTCTTGACATCTAATTTTAACCCTTTCCAATAAAAGGATTGTTTCACCCTCTGATATGTTTTCAAGAATCCTAAGTGCCTTGCTAAAGGAGATGAATGTGATTCTTCAAGGATCATGGATTTAATAGTGGAACCGTACAAAATGTAAATGTGATATTTCTTGTTTAGTATCCCATCCATATATGAAAAATAAGGATTTTTTTATGATCCTCTATTCAAGTCTTGAATAATTTGAGTAGCTTCAGTATCACCCAACCATTCCTCTTGAAGGTAAGAAATCCATTGATAACAAGGACCATAAATGGTATTAATGGAGACTTCATCTTCATATTTATGGGATAATGCATCATCTACCACATTTTATTTGATATTCTTATACTCAATGAAAAAATCATAACCCAATAGTTTGTTCATCCACTTTATTTTTTTAGGATAAGAGAAACATTATTCTAGAAAGTGTTTAAGACTATTATGATCAATTTTTATGATGAAGCGACTACTAAGTAAATAATGCCTCCATTTATCAATGGCTTGTAAAATAGCCAATATTTCTTTCTCATATGTGGAACCCCCAAAATTTTTTCCTAATAGTTGTTTGCTTTCAAAATCCAAGAGCTGACCATCTTGCATTAATATTGTGCCACTTCCTATACTAGAAGCATCACACTCGATGATGAAGGATTTACTGAAATATGGAGTAGCCAATACTAGAGTGGAGAACATAGCTTCTTTGAATGCTTGGAATGCCTAAGAAGTTGCTTTTTCCCATTTAAAAGCATCCTTTTTGGTAAGTGCTATGAGAGGAGCTACGATTTTGCCATAATTGCATATGAATTTCCGAAAATAACTTGTAATACCTAGAAATCCCTTAATTTTTTTGAGGGATTTAGGTAGAGGTCAATCTTGAATAGCTTTGATTTTCTGAGGGTCTACTTTGACTCCTTCATCAGATATGATATGACCTATGTATTTGACTTCTTGGAACCCAAAGGTACATTTGGACCTTTCAACAAAATGTTTTTTCTTATGTAGTAAATGAAGAACCTTATCAACGTGGGTTAGATGGTCTTTCCAAGATTTGTTATAAATTAGGATATCATAAAAGAAAACTAGAACAAACTTATGAAGATATGGCCTAAAATCATGGTTCATAAGGCTTTGAAATGTTGATGGAGTGTTAGTAAGAATGAAATTCATAACTAATAATTCATAATATCCTTCATGAGTTCAAAAAGTGGTTTTAGGTATGTCCTCTTCCCTAACCCTGATTTGGTGAAATCCATAATGAAGATCCAATTTAGTGAAATAACTAGTATTATGTAATTCATCTAATAAGTCATCAATTATAGTAATAGGAAACTTATCCTTGATGGTAATTTTGTTGAGAGGTTAAAAATTTGGACACATGCAAAAGATTCATCCTTACAACATACCATTACCATGGGTGATGAGTAAGGACTAATTCTAGGATGAATTATGCCATGTTCTAACATTTCTTGTACTATCTTATCTATTTCTATATTTTGAGGTTGAGGATAGTGATAAGGATGAACATTAGGAGGAAGACTACCAGGAACAAGATGTATAGCATGGTCATGTGATCATTTAGGAGGTAGACCTTTTGGTTCACTGAAGACTTATTCATAATTATCCATAATAGGTTGAAGATATTTTGAGATAATCACCTATGTGTCCAAGGATTGAGCTTCCATAGAATTTATTTATAAATCCATGAGCACAATTATTTAATAGTTTCTCCATGTAATGGGAACTCACCATCTTGGATGGCAGAGATTGAATTCCTTGAAAACAAATAGTCTTTCCGTTCTCCTTCCATTTGATATATAATTTTTGAAAATGAAAAATAACCTCATCTAACTGTGATAACCATTCAACACCCAAAATAATATATGCACTTCCTAGGTTCATAATGAAGAGAGTTCCTTGCCAAGTGTAATTTTCCATTTGAATTGAAACTAGAGATGTTCTTCCTACACATTGAGTGTTTCCTCAATTTGCAATTAAAACTTGGAACTTATCTTGATTAGTCATATTAATGTACAAGTTCAATGCTTTAGCAATTTTGATATCAATAAAGTTATGTGTATTTCCAGAATCAATCAACACATTAATACATTTTTTCCTAATAAATCCTTGTACCTTAATTGTATGATAAGTTGTTATCCCCATAAGTGCATGTACTGAGAGAGCATTAGTGTCATCCTCTGGTGTGTTGCTTCATTAGTATATGTTGAGGATTGTTCTATATTTATGGGGGACTCCTTCTGAGTTATATCTTCTTATTTTCTTCTTCTTCCTTATTTTTTAATACTACTTGAAAGTTTTGATTCACTGCACATTCTTGATCTCTGGGATGATAAGAAAGACATTTAAAGTAGAAAAATTGTGATTATTATTCATTATTGTGAAATGATCGATGGAAATTGGAATCACATTTATAGGAAACCCCATATTGAAGTTTAGTTTCAATTGCTTGAGCTATTTTGGTAGCCTCATCTAAAGTACATGGATCATGAATGTCGACTTATTTTTAGATTTTATCCTTTAGATCATGATGAAAAGTAGATACCACTACTACTAGATTTAATTTATTTGTGTAAGTAAGAAGACTTGTGAACTCTAATACATAATATTCTACTAAACTGGTCTGCTTGAGATCCATGAGGTGAACCACATATGAGGAAGATGAACCCTTATCAATTTTTTTAAGGAAAATTTCCTTAAAATTAGGCCACATAAGAGATCAGTTATGTTGATGGAACTGCTATAACAACCATTGATAAGCTTGGGTGCCTAGTTTATAATATGCATATACGATGACCAATTTTAGGAATATGATATAAAAAATAATAGCATCCATCTTGGCTATCTAGTATCTGGGATTGTATCCTTCAAAATTAGGCATGTCAGTATGAGGAACTTGGGCATCATGAGGCCATTCTAGGAATCAGGGGGTATCACTTGCTAAAGGATCAAAATAAAAGGAATTTTATGGAAGTATTGATATTTTATGAGTATATAAAGGTGGATACTTGGTATTTATAGGTGGAGGGTTGGTATTTATAGGTGGAGGTTTAGTATTTATAGGTTTAGGGTTGGTAATGGATTGAGAGACTGTATTATTTTTTGTAGAAGTAAATTCACTGACTCATTAATATATTGTACTAATGAATACACATTCTTTATGTATTTTTGTTGTTGCACCAAACACTCACGTACATTGACATCTACTATGAGGGGAATTTTAGAAACAAGGTATTCTTGATTAATGACAATTTCTTCTTAGTTAGACACATTAGCATTGTGATCGGGAGTAGGGGGGATGTTGGAATTGTATTGATTTGGAGAAGACATGGACCAGTGGGAGGGTTAAAACTATAAATTTTAAAAGAAGAGTTATGTTGTGTACCTTTATCTCATGGATGTCTTCTTGGTGAATTTAGTGATCCTTCATTTGGACTATTGGTGCTTTGTAATCTTCTATTTGGTCCTCTATTCCACTTGTTAGAAATATTTTGGTCACTCATGCACTAGATTTGTAGTAAAAAATTCTTTCAAACTAGGTTCCTGACTAGAATTTTGAGCACTTCTCAAATGATGCTCCAACGAGTAGAATTTTGAGCACTTTTCAAACTACGATCCAATGGCTAGAATTTTTAGCACTTTTAAAAATGTGCTCCAATGGCTAGTCCATAGTACGTTGGTATGATACTATGCCCAATGGCTAGTCCAAAGCTAGTTACTAC
The DNA here is from genome assembly GCA_028583015.1 of Wollemia nobilis. NCBI lineage: Eukaryota > Viridiplantae > Streptophyta > Pinopsida > Araucariales > Araucariaceae > Wollemia > Wollemia nobilis. Next base: position 2,071,418 of record JAQPPZ010001323.1, read on the forward strand.
ACCCAACGACTAGTTACTATACCCAATGGTTAGTCCAAGGTACATAGGAAGAGAGGTAAGAGGAAACAAAAATGAATGGCTCGAGGAGGCACAAGCAAAAGTTTTAGTGAGAGGACGAAGGACACTTAGAGAAAGAAAATTGGACACGTGACAAGACAGGAGGACATAAGTGGGACAATGAAATTATGGAACAAAACTCAATAACTAGACATGGTTAGTGATAAAATATGTGGTAGAGACTGATCTGTGAGAAGGGATGTGACCAAGATAGTCAACTAATGCTATGCACTTTGGCGCTTATAAATCACAAGGTTTCTTCGATTGGAAAATGTGGGATAAATAATTCCTAAGAAAAATCAAATTCTACTCATTCGAAAAATTAAAAATTTGGTCATGGATTTTTTTAGCAACTCACACAACAAATGATGTTAATAATAATATGAAGAAATGAATGTAATTTGATACTTACATCGACCACAATGTTATCCTCTACACACACAAAAATTGAACATCCTTAGACCAAATTCTTTGTTAAGACCTTATTTTCCACCATAAAAGACAAATAATTTCCAAAACACTTCCCAAATAATATGAATCATCTTTAACTTCCCAAAACTAGAAGATGTAATTTCCTGCTAACATGAATCATTGTACCACGTGTCGAATGTATATGGAGAAAGGTTTAGGGTAAAAAAAATTATATACCATTTTATTGATATTTTTCCTTCATCAACTTTTGCTTTGATGTGCACATATATCACAATGAGTGACTTCGCATGGCTATCATTATGATGTGAACAACAAACAATATTAATTATTTTCTACAAACATACTATAGTCCAAATTATGTGTGAGCTTATGAGCCAGTCCTACGCAAAATATTATCCATTTAGCTATAATGAATCATGCGAAGGTGATACAAGTAATCCATTCTTCTTATTTCTTTCCAACACATGATTTTTAAAATAATTCCCCCAATCTAATTGGAAACATGATTTGATACCACTTGTAGAGAAACTTATTGAAAACAATTGCATACATTGAATAAATAAATTAAATTAGATATCTCTTGCCACTTGAGGAGGGCTAAGTCCTTTGCCACTTAAGGAGAGCTAAGTAATTTTAAATACATAGATGAAATATTGTATAATTATTGATGATCAAATATAAAGTATCCCACATTTACAAATTATAATAAATCAACCAATCAATGATTAATTGGAAATATAGCTGACTAGCTATATTGGATTTGTGACAATAGAATCCTGATACAAAAAGGCTATAGTAGACTTGAAGAATAGTTCATAGAAGTTTGATACAAAAAGGCCATAGTAGCCTTGAAGAAAAGGCCATAGAAGCCTTGAAGCAGAAGCCAAAAAAGTCTTGATATTGAAAAGGCCATAGAAGCCTTGATATTGAAAAATACCACATAATCCTTGATACTAAAAAAGACCACAAAAGCCTTGATACTAAAATAGGCCACAGAAACCTTGATCCTGAAAAAGAATTAAAAAGGAATATCTGATTTAGAATTATATTAATATTTTAGTGTTAACATATTTATTACAAGTAAATAAGATTCAGTGAGTTGGATCCTACAAAACAATTAGGAAGGGTATCTTCTTCAGAAACAATTTAGCACCTAAAGCAAATGAGATCCAGAGATCTCATTGGAGTACTTACAAAATTAGAATAAGAACTAGGAGAGTCCTGATCAAATCCAAAAGTAGCAGATCACATCACCAACAGTTCCAGGAGCAGAAGGTTGAAGAGGTCTCAAGTGAAGACCATCAGAAGCTGCAAGATCAAAGACCTTGGGAAGGTCTCATCGAGCATCCAAAAAAATACTAAAAAAATTTTACTGAAGAAATTATTAAAGGAGATCTCACTAGATAAATCCACTACCAAGGAGAAAAATATTGGCAATTTGAGTTATTTTATGTTGTCATTGATGTCACATGGATCATTGATGTCACATGGATCACATTGAGTGTTGTTGGCCAAATGATATTTTGGAAAGCATAGAAAAATACAAGGTTTTTGTGAAAACCGAGGTAGGAAAAATAAAATATTTTATTTAAAACCATGGATGGTATATTTGAATTGGGTTTTTATTAAAACCCAAGTTGGCCTTTTGTTTCATCGAAAAATGTGTCCCGATGATGGAGATATTTAATTTTTAATATTTAGTTTAAATTTTAATTATTTAAAATTAAAATTAAAATTAATATTTTATTAAAAAAGGACTTTGGTGGATGTTTTTATTAAGTTGGAGTAAAAAGGTGTAAATTGAGTTATGCTTTATCTTGTGATTATTATTTAAATTCCACTAACCCTTATTGAGATTGGAAAGGAAAGTTGTGTTTAGTGTGGCATATTTTGTGGACAACTTCTTGGCATCAAAAGGTATGGGCACATTCTCCTATTGATTGTTTATGGTGGTTTATTTCTGAAATATCATTGGAGTGAAAAGGATTGATTGTGGTTTCCTTTTCAAAAGTGGTTGGTTGAATGCTTCAAGTTTTTCTGGTTTGAGAGTTGTTTTTAAACCTTGTTTTATAAGCATAGTTGTTGAAGCCCATTGGTTATGTAAAGAACTTGAAAAGAACATGAGTATCATTGTTATGTGAGATTTGTGGTTGAACATTGTTGGAAATATTTGAGTTGGTTGATACATGCTTGGACTAGGGTTTTGTGAGAAAGAGTTATCCCTTGTGGTGATTGGTTGAGTTGAGTTGATTGAGCCTAGTTAAGTGATTGTGTGAGGTGATTGTTCAAGTCCCATGAAACAAACTATTCTATAATTCTAGTTTGAGTTGAGATTGAGCTTAGAACATATTGAGTCTCTAACAATTATCTTTATGCTTCTATGATTTGACTTGAGTTGATATTGATTTTAGTTGAGTTGAGTTGAGATCATAGTGGATCATTGTTGTCATCCATTATAGAGTGCATTGCCATTCATTGTTAAGTTCATCTTTGAGCCTTGCCTTCATATATTTGTGGATGAGATTTGAGTACTACTTGAGCATGATTGATTGAGCCTTTGAGAAGGCCTTTAGGATATATTACTAGACATATTTGTGGTAATTTGTGTATGATTGATTGAGCCTTTGAGAAGGCTTTGTGGATAGTTTTTGGGATAGATTTATGGACAATTTTAGACAGATTTGTGGACAGATTTGGGATAGATTTTGATGAGGTTCTAAGTGAGCCTATTGAGCAGAGTTGAGAAAGTTATTGGTGAGATTTCTAGAGAAATTTTTGAAAAGTTCTTGGTGAGCTTGTTGAGCATATTTGAGCAAGTTCGTAGTGATCTTGTTGGAGCAGATTTGAGCAAGTTCTTAGTGAGCTTGTTGGAGCAAATTTGAGCAAGTTCTTGGTGAGCTTGCTAGATCAGATTTGGAAAAGTTCTTAGTGAGATTTTTGGAGAATATTTGAGCAAGTTCTTTGTGAGCTTGCTAGAGCATATTTGGACAAGTTCTTAGTGAGCTTGTTGGAGCATATTTGAGCAAGTTCTTGGTGAGCTTGATAGAGCAGATTTAGACTAGTTCTTAGTGAGCTTGTTGAGTAGTTTTGGACAACTTCTATATAATATTTTTATGCATATTTTGACAATTTATGTGTGAGATTGTTATTACCTAGCTTTGAGAAGATCAAAGAAATTTGGACAAGTTCTGTGTGAGATTGTTGAGCAGTTTTGGACAAGTTTTGTGTGAGCTTGTTATGCAGTTTTGGACAAGTTCTGTGTGAGCTTGTTATTGCCTAGCTTTGAGAAGATCAAAGAAATCATTGTATTGGATAAGGATCCTTATTTCTATGTGAAATATTATAAGGATATTATCTTGTGGAGTACCCCACATTGGGGGAACCATGTTAAATCTTGTATCTCAATTGTGTGTGGTGAATTGTGCTCTTGCTTACTATTGCTATCTGAGTTATTAATGTACACTGCTATATTTGGTTATTGCAATTAAGGACATTAATTGATATTGGTTTGGAAAGAAATTAAAAAGTGATCTTATACTATTCACCCCCCTCTTAGTATAATCTTGTTTTCTTCAATTGGTATCATAGTGGGTTCCTTCGAAAATGCTAACAGCTTGAGGGCAAATTCTACAATAACATAGATGACTTCATAGAATGGATCATCTATAAATAAGGCTCCACTATTTTATGGTAACAATTATACTTTCTGGAGCATGAGGATGAATAACTACTTGATATCACAAGGATATGAGGTATGACAAATGGTTGAAAAAGTGTATAGGGTTAAAGGTGATCTCGAGGCAGATAATACTATCAGTAAATTGGTTGAGATCAATGCAAGAGCAATGAATTGTATTTTTAGTGGGGTATGAGAGATAAATTTTGCAAATGTTATGGTATGTAATTCAGCTAATGATATGTGGACCAAGTTGTGGAATACTTATGAAGGATATTCCAAGGTAAATTTGGCAAAAATACAAACTCATAGAAGAATATTTGAGGAATTGAAAATGGAAGATTCTAAAAATATTGCAAGGTTTTTACTTTGAGTTGATGATATTACTAACACCATGAGAGGTCTAGGATTTAATATGAAAGAATCAAAAGTTACTCAAAAAATTTTGAGATCACTTCCCATGAAATACGATGTTAAGGTTTCAGCAATAGAAGAAACAATGGATATCAATAAGCTAACCATGGAAGAATTGCAAGGAACTCTCATAGCTTATGATATGAGGGTAAGTAAGCATCAGGTTACAATAAAAGAGATTGCATTCAAGGATTTAGAAAAAGAGAAATGGAAATTTTTAGAAACAAGTAGAGGTTCAGATAATGATGAGGAAGCTAACTTCATCAAAGGGAATAAGGACTCCAGGAATTTTAGGGATATAAGGAAAGTCATATGCTACAAGTGTGGTGATCTTGGTCACTATGCATACAAGTGTCCACATGAAGAAAATAGTGATAATGAAAAATAGGGTCACAGAAGAAAAGAAGATGGAAAGCATAAGCATGACAAAGATGATAGATGCAAGCAAAATAAGTATGAGAAGAAGAAAATTTTTTGTAAGGCAAAGAAATATTACTACATTATAGAAGCAAGTGATAGCTCATATCATAGTGATAGAGAAAAATAATATGATGAAAAGTAAAAACATCTATTCCTAGGAAGAGAAGGTGAAAGAGAGCAGTGCTTTGTGTGTGGTCAAAGAGATCATAGATCAGGATATTGCAATGGTTTTATTGATAGTGAAAATGAGATGACACATCAAGGAAACAAGCATGGTCAAAGAAATATTGAGATTTTATTTGCTATAGAATATTATAATGATATTAGTGACAGTGAATATGAAGAAGGTTTTTTCTATGGAATAAAAGAAGTAGAAGAAGAACATTCACTCCAAACACAAGAAGTTAAACAAGAGGATAATGTCTCAGTTGATCTAAAGGAATACTTCAATGTTATCCATGAGCAACTACAAGAGGTTAAAGAGAATCTAAAAAAATTGAACTATTACTTACTTGAGAAGTTTGATCCATCACATGACTCAAAAGGTCAAGATATTTTCACTAAGAAGGAAACATGTATTTTAGAGGCTATAGAGATGGATGCCAATTTACTACTTGACACAAATGAAGAGAAAGAAGAGGGAGATTCCAAAGCACCAAAAGTTTCATATTTTAGGTTTTGGGAATCAAGTTCAAATGGAAAAGAAATACTTGAAGAGAAAAATAAGGAAGAAACCAAGGAAGAGGATTTAGATACTACAAAGAAAGTTCAACAATGCAATGCAAAAGTTGAATATTATAATAGGGATAATGGTCAAGAAAGGTATGAGGAACCAAGGCATGAAAAAAGGGCTTTTGAAGGACATTGTTTTTCTTGTAATGGATTTGGACATAGGGCTATACACTACAGGGTCTATGGATCAAAGAAGTTTGATTTTTCTAGAAGGAACATAAAAGGAAGAATGTATGGTTTTTAGGGACATTGCTTCTCATGCAACATGATTGGTCATAGAGCTTCTCGGTACAAAGGAAATAAGCAACATGGTTTTGGTTTTAGAGCTACACAATTCAGAAGTCATGGTCATAATTATCATGAAAACATAACTTCACAAAACAGGATTCAGGAAAGGAATGGATATGGAAATTATTTCAAGAAATATTTCAAGATATGGGCACCATCCAAAGTCTACAATATCAAGTTTTTTAATTGCAATAACTTTGGACATATTGAAAAATGGTGTAGGACTCAATTCCAAATAGGTTCAAGGCAAGAAGGTCAAACAGGTTCAAGGCAAGAAGGTCAAATAGGTCCTAGACAAGAAGATCAAGAGAAGGATATCAGAAAAATATGGAAGGAAGTTGATAAAGGAAATAAACAATGTAATATGGGAGTAAAAGTACTCCCACCCCAAAATTAATCACCTCAAGAGAGAAGGTGGTGAGGGGACTATGCTTAAAGTCATATCTTTTAGCCCCATAAGTGTCCCTTTTACTATTGATGTCAAAGGGGGAGATATTTGATTAAGGGAGATAGAATTGAGTTAGGGGAGCAGCCTCCAAAGAGAGCATTGAGTTAGGGGGAACAGCCTCCAAGGATAGAATTGAGTTAGGAGGAGCAGCCTCCATAGCGAGTATTGAGTCAGGGGGGGCAACTTTGTTTCTCAGAGATGGTTTTTTTAGTGATTGTGGTTTTGGCATTAGAGGTGTTGTCATCAATGACAAAGGGGGCAATTTTTGGCAACTTGAGTTATTTTATGTTGTCATTGATGTCACATGTATCACATTGAGTTTTGGTGGCCAAATGATATTTTGGAAAGCATGGACAAATACAGGGTTTTTGTTAAAACTAAGGCAAGCAAAATAAAAGGTTTTATTTAAAACCATGGATGGCATATTTGAATTGGGTTTTTCTTAAAACCCAATTTAGTCTTTCGTTTCATCGAAAAAGGTGTCCTGGTGATGGAGATATTTAATTTTTAATATTTAGTTTAAATTTTAATTATTTAAAATTAAAATTAAAATTTAAAATTAAATTTGCAAGATTTCCATTGACATCATAAAAAATAATAATGAGGCTATATAAATGGGATACCTAAGGTTCATAAAATGAGGCTGGATCGTGGTTAATAATCATTGGCTAAGCATCCGAATTGAGCTCATGCAAAAAAATTAGAAAGCAGAAGAAGCGAATAAACGAAGGTTGGTCGAAGTCCAAAGTCATCATGGGAAGAGTGGTGCATTGGAAATTGGCTTTTGTCTAAGGCATGTGGTAGCACAAAAGTCAAGGTTTAGAATCCCCTTGACTACGTTCGGAAAGCATTGGAAGAAAAGCACTCAAAGCACTTTTGATTTGTAGAAAGAGAGGAAAGGTTTTAAGGCACATTGTGTCTTTCTCTTTCGAACGAGCACCTAGCTCGTATGGCAACCTTAGCCATGGATAAGGCACTCGTAGTGTGGGCAATTCAAGGGATCGAATCCCCTTCAAGAGGTAAATACATTTTTTCTCTAATTATTTTGTTAAGCCCTAATTTGGAGTTATAAGGTGGTTAGGAATATTTAAAGTTTTTAATTAATCTTTGTTTTTATAAGGTTGTGATTATTATTTCAAAGGTGGATGAGATATGGAGTTGTTATAAAATAATTTCTGAGAGGTTTATTGATTATGATTTTTATAAGGGTTTTTATTAAAAAAGGACTTTTGTGGATGTGCTTATTAAGTTTGTGTAAAAAGGTGTAAATTGAGTTATGTTTTATCTTGTGATTATTTTTTTTTGATAAGTAAGCTTTTTATATCAAACAGGTTTTTCAGGTTGACCCAAAACCTTGTATAAAATCAGCATGGAGCTGAGCTCAGAGAAAAGAAATTGACTAAGGATCCTTAATCCTTTGTGAAAATAGTCCTAAAATATCAGGCAAAAAAAACACCGAGAGAGATTCGCTTCTCCCATAAAACATGCATGGGAGAAGCGAAATTAGGACCATGAACAAAAAGACACCGTCACCGAGTCTTTAGAAATGCCCACCACAAAAAGGAAAGGGTCTGAAAATTACTTAATCCTCCTCATTTTCATCCTCAAACTGGTCGTCATCCTTGTCATTTTTTGGGTCCTCGACCACTATGTTGACTTGAGCAGGGGCATTGCTCTGGTAGCCTTCGTTGAAGAAAAACTTGGATAGGGCATCATGGACCTCTTGCATCTGTTGGGCCATGGATTCTAGGGTGGTCAGAACAAAATATTTGAGGACCAACACATTGATTTTAGGACCCTCAACCTCAGGGTCTAAGATAACGGTTGTGGAAATTCCCTGCCCAAGCTTGTTCCTTAGTCTTGCAGAGGATCGTTTGGATCCCTCTGCTTCCTCAATCTTCAATTTTCTCCTCGCTCCTCCGCCAGTGATTGACACCTCTAGCTCACGCTTCTTAGCAGAGGACCCAAAGTGGGGCTTGGGTAGCTTGGGCCTAGAGCTATAGGTCTCAAAAGGGGGAAAAGTAGGGGGTTCAGGTTAGGGAGAGGTGGCGAGGGCAAATTTGTAAATTACCTTGAACAGGATCTGGTGCATAGGCATTGTTGTGCCCTTCTTGCTATGGCAAGAATTGATGGTGTAGTTCATGGAATTCAGGAGAAATTATGGGATGCTAATGGGGTTGATGTCACGGAAGAAGTTGATGAAGGCGTAGTGGAAGCTTAGAATAACCTTGTCGGGGTCCTCTGCTGTAATGAATTCCATGATTTTTTTCATTACAGAGTTCCATGGGGCAGGGAGGTCCATCCTTGTCAAGCCATTCTTCACCTCCTTAGAGATCTTGAGGTTATCCTTAAACTCATGCAATTCGACTTCCCAGTTATGTTTTTGCCTATGGATGGAGCGGCCCCTCACCGTCTGCCCAGTTAGGGTTGCTAGAAGGTTAATATCAATAGAAATCTCACACCCATGGATAACCACTCTACCCTCATCCCAGGATTCCATAAACTCTACAGTAATGCTATCGTCTAGACCAGAAAACATGTCGAGTAATTGCGTGAACTTCCTCTTAGTAAGGATGGCTTGCGCAGTCGGCTCCATGACCACCATACTTGGCTCAATGTACGTCATCATAATATCACCTCTAGGATCCTCTAAAACTTTTATGGCAGCTTGAAGGTAATGCTTGCTCTTAGAAGCATAGAGGAGGGAAGAGTGGTGATGGCGAGAGAGGACTTTCCATATTAAATAAAAAGGCTCATCAAGGCAAGTTCTAGCTTGGATGGAAAGCCAATGCATACCTACCACATGGATGCCATGCTTCGTAGCTAATATGGCATAGGAATTTGGAGCCTTAAAATTCTCATTCTAGGAAAGATACGAGTTGTTCTTGGTGGTCATCATGGCCGTTCGAGGTATCACATGTCTCACTATGGTGGGTGGGCCTTCCCACACCCCAATTCCACATGAGACACACTTAATGGATTTATCGCGAGACGTAGCCCGCCAAAGAATCTCAATCCTCAAGGAATTGTCCAGCGGAGGCTCGAGGAGCCACCACCACTTCTGTCTAGTCACATGGTTATTCGGGGAGGTTGCCCTAGAAATATTGATATGTTGATATGAGCAATCCTGATACCGTATGGCCAAATTTCTTGAAACTATTACTTTTGAGAGATGATTTGGATTAGCCTTCCACATTAGACTTCATGGTGTCGCTCTCCCTGGAAGATACCCTCCACGTCCATTAGGAGGTCATGCGTCCACATGGTCAAACCAATCACATCAACACCTATGTTTTCCAATTTGTTTGCCACCTTGTTGGCCTCTCTGAAGACGTGCTGAGCCATGTTGTCACCTCAGTTTGTTAAGAGGTTCCTTGCTTCCTTAATGCAAGTCTCAAACTTCCACAGAGGATCCTTATCATTGTTGAGGAGATTGATGATAACTTGGGAATATCCTTCCATAATTAACCAGCCTTGGACGTCCTTAGCTAGGAGAAGACCGTGCCAAACGGCTCTAGCTTTAGCATCATTGTTGGTTGTGGTGCCCAGGGCCTCAACGAAATCTAGGACAAGGTCACCCTGATGATTCTTGACGGTCCCGCCCACCCCTGCTCTACTAGTATTGCCCTTGGTGGCACCATCAAAGTTTAACTTTAGGAATTTAGCTGAGGGGGGATCCAACCAACCTCATGCCTCGGATTAGTCTTCCTAAGGCCGTCTTGGCAGGGCAGACTCAGGGACTGGGCCAGGAGATTTTCACCCAGGGGAGTTGAGTAGGGCTCATCAGTTCAAGATAGGGCATTCTCCTTAGCAAAGGCAATGATTTTATTAGTGATGGATCTTGGGTCCCTCGTTACCTATTGAAAATCCTCAGGTTCCTTTCAAGCCAAAATTACCACAGGAAATGGTGGAAACTAATCTTCCAAAGGAATTTTAATTTGGCACTGACAAATGGTTTGGGCCATTGCAGGAGGAACTCACTAAGGGACTCGGGTCTAACCCAAGTTATGTTGAAATCTTGGAAGAGGCCATTAAGGATTGTGGTGGCAAAGGGGCATTCGATGAAGAGGTGTTGGATGGATTCCCAGTCAGCCCTACACAAATAACATCTGTTGGGGATGGTTAATCCTTTTTTCATCATATTGTCAATAGTAAGAATTTTCCCTTGAACCACAAGCCATGCAAAAAATGATATTTTTGGGATGAGTCCCTTAACCTAGACTAACTAAGTTTGAAAGCGAGTAGCCTCAGGATGGATTAACAATATATACACTGATTTAACTGTGAATTTTCCACTTTCTATCATGGTCCATCTCATCTGGTCTTCTGTTGGTCTTGTGGGGATAAACTGATATAGTAAGATGCTATTGATTTTTTGGGTCGTTGTCTCCCACCCTTGAAAGGCAATATACTTCCAGTTGGATTGGCTCCTATTCTGCCATAAGAAATCAACAACCTTGGGCCCAAAGCCTTCAGTGGTTAGGGTTTTCAATGAAACCAGAATAGGGTCACTAATTAGGGCTTCTATTCCTGCCCATATATCCTCCCAAAAGTTGATCCTTCGCCCATTTCCAAGGATCCATATTATGCCTTTCTTGATCACTTTCCTGTAGGTTAGGATCACTTTCCAGAAGGAGGATCCCCGGGTTGGAATGGTGTTGTTGAGCAACTCAATGCCTTGGAGATAATTACATTTGATGATTTTTGTCCACACGTTTCTTTCATTGGACATTAATCGTCAGGCTTGTTTTGCTATAAGCACTAGGTTGAGGTGGGAAACTTTCCTTAACCCTAGCCCTCCAACATATTTAGGCTTGCAAAATTTGTCCCATCCCACCAGGTGGATTCTCTGCTTATATTTAGAGCTGGACCAAAGAAATTTTTTTTGGTACCTTTCGATTCTCTAGTAGACTTTGACCGGTTCTTTGAAAATTAATAAGAAATAGACAGGGATACTTTGAAGGGAAGACATAGTTAACGTTGCCTTACCTACATAGGACAACAAGTGACTCTTCCACCTTGAGAGCTTCTTTTGGATTCTTTTGAGGACAATGTTCCACATGGGCATCGTCGGAACCCCAGTGAAAATGGGAAGGCCCAAGTAAGAAGTAGGTAGAGTGGAGGTGGAGCACCCTAGAATTCTGGCAATTTTGATTTGTCTCAAAAGGGGAGTGTTAAGGAAATACACTGCTTTTGTTGAAATTGAATTTCTACCTTGTCGTATCTTTGTAGAGCTTAAGGATATATCTGATGTTTTTTTCCTCTGCCACCGATGCCATGGTCAGAATTAGGGTGTCATCCACAAATTGCTGGTGGGTAATGGCCTCTGTGAGGGATGTAGCTTTGATACCTGAGATAAGCCCTGATGCAATGATGACTTTGATTGTTCTTCCTAGGGCTTCAATAATAATGATGAACAACAAGGGGCTAATAGGATCCCCTTGCCTAAGCCCTCTTCGACTTTGGAAGAAACCTGCTGGCTCCCCATTGACCAACATAGAAAACTAGGGGGTGTGGATGCAACAACTAATGAGCCTGACCCATTCAGGATGGAACCCAAATTTTAGCAGTATGGCACTCACAAAATCCCAATTAACTCTATCAAAGGCCTTTTCATGTTGATATTTAAATAAAATACAACCTTCTTAGTCTGAGAGGTAGAGTGAAGAGCTTCATGGACTGTGATGATGCCATCCAGGATCGACCTGCCTTTGTAGGGGTCAATGATCTGAGGGAGCACACTTTTCATGTGATTCACAATGGCTTTGGTGAGGATCATATATAAAACATTGCAGAGGCTGATTGGTCTAAAATCTGTTATGGACTTAGGGGCCAGTCCTTTCAGGATCAGGGCTAAGAAGGTAGAGTTATAGTTTCATGGGATGTTCTTGGAAGCTTAGAATTTCTAGACAGTGGAGCACACCTCATATCCTAGGATGTCCTAGAAGGTTTAGAAGAACCTTGGTGAGAAACCATCGAGGCCCGGGGCCTTGTCAGGATTCATGGAAAAATGTGCCTCCTTGATTTCCTGATTAGAAAAAGGAGTGATAAGCTTTGAATTGGCATCCTTTTCTATCATTTGGGGAATGAATTGGAGAACAGAGTCCCGAGAAGCTTCATGACACAGAGGTTCCTCACCCAGGATGGAGCTAAAAAATGTCATAGCTTCATTCTTAATGTCATTTTTGTCTTGGGTGCTGGACCCATTCGCTCTTGTTAACTGTTTGATTTGGTTGTTGCTTCTATTTCTAAGAGTGGAGACATGGAAGAACTTGGAATTAGAGTCACCCTCTTTGAGCCATAGGGCCCTCGACTTCTATCTATATAAGGTCTCTTCATAGGCCAGGATGTGATATTCTGATAGGAGCATTTTCTCCTCAATCTTGGTGTCATCATATAGCATTCCATGTTGGATCCGATTGTTGATAGCTTTTAGTTTTTTAGTTACAACCTTTTTGTTTTCAAAGATATTTCCAAACACTTATTTTTTCCATATTTTGAGGTTATTCTTGACCCGATTAAGCTTTTGTGAAATTTTGTAGGAATGACTGCCTTGGCAAGGATATTGCCACCATTGGTTGATCCTATTTTTTAGGTCTAGGTGTTTCGTCCACATTGCTTCAAAATGAAAGGGGTGCTTGTAGCTGGAAGTGGAGGTCTGAGGATTTTCTAGGAGAATGGGGTTATGGTCAGACCCGACCTTAGGAAAGGCATGCAAGGAGGACGCACCAAAGACTTGGATAGCTTCCTGTGAGAGAAGGACCCTATCTAGCTGCTCCTGGATGAGGTTTCTTCCCAAGTGCCTATTGCTCCATGTAAAATTGGCATCCTTAAGCTTGACGTCCATCAGCTGGTTTGTGTGCACAAATTTGCTGAAGTCCTCCATGCTCCTAGTCAAAAGTCCTGCCCCTCCTTTCTTATTATATGGGAAAAATGGGGTGTTGAAATCACCAACTGTAATCCATGGAACATCTTGAAAGGCCTTGCTCATATGACTCAGAAGTTACCACAAGCAGGCTCTTCCTTGGACAGTGTTGGGCACGTAAACATTTGAGAAAATCCAGTACTTTTTGTTTTCTATGTCATTAAAAATGACACTTAGGACACGATCATAAGCCTAAATGATGTTTCCTTCCACTTTTTTAGGGTCCCAGAGGACCATAATACCCCTAGAGGCCCCATGAGCTTTCTTGAACACCATTTCCCTTTGTTTCCATATTTTGCTCGCCAGAATCTTGGACCATGCTTCATCTATTTTTGTTTCTTGAAGTAGTATGATTGAAGGACAAGTTTCTCTCCTTAATGCCTTCATCGCCCTCTACTTAGGTGGGTCATTAAGTCCTCTCACATTCCAGGAGAGGACTTCATTTAAACTATTTTGGATGTCTTCCTCTGCCACAACCTTGGGATGGGGGAGGTTTGTTGGTTTTATTTCCTTCAAAGAGGGACATGTCTTGAAGCACTAGGGTGCTTTGTTTACCATTTGCAATTTCATTCTTGATTCTCATCCTGTAGTGTTCTACATCTGGGATTCTCCCTCTTTTATTTTTGGTGCCAAAGTCTACTTTATTTGATGAGCTATGGGTCTGCTTCAGGCTAAACTTTGGGGAACAGTTTTGCTACTGAACCAGACTTGACCATCCCTCGCCTAGGGTTGATGGGGCTACCCCTGGCTCATCTTTCTTCATGCTCCTATTGATGTCCTCAGGATCCTGGGGCATGCCATAGGGATAGTTTGGTGGTGGATAAGGAGAGGACCTCCTTGGAGAAATAGGTTTGGAAGGGGATTCAAGGGTTTCGAGGAGTCCCTGATCTGGTTCTTCCTCGGCAGATCTAGATGCTTGGCCATCAGTTTCAACAAGGGCTTCAAAGGAATTAGGATCTAAAAATAAGGGACTAACCTGAGTATCCTGATCACAATCCATTTGTTGAATTCCTTTCAACTTTTGTTGTGTATGGTCTTCTTGTGCCTTCTGGTTGTACACATTTTTGTGCATTATTTTTTTTGGCAAAACCCATGGGTGGATGGGACTCCCTTGCCCTTTTCTATTGGCTCATCTTTGGGCATTCCTCTTTGGTACTTCCTTGATGATAACTAGATCTAGGCACTGGTTCCTTAGGTGTCCTTTCATTTTGCATTCTACGTAGAAAGTTGTCTTATTTTCATACTCAATGAGTTACCTTCTAGAATAGTCCGCGTATTCCAGATCTATGAAGGTTGGGAGCTCAGAATCCAAATTAGCAGTCACACACATTCTTGCATGCATCATGCGAGTTCTAGATAAGGTGGGGTTGTCAATGGTGACCAACTACCCTATGGTTTTTATGATTGCTATCAGGAAATATTCATGGAAGAAATGGGTTGGGAGGTTCGAGAGCCTAACCCAGATGGGTGTTGTGTTAATGCTTTGGGTCTCAGGGTTGAAATCCTATCCCCAAGGCCTAAGGAAAAGGCTCCTTCTGCATAGGAACCAAGGTTTTCCTATGAGGATGTGGCTAGCGTATTCCTTTTTGTGGAGCTAGATCATGAAGAAACCCCTTGTCATCGCAACAATCTCCATACTGCCAGCCAGGAACCATTTGGAGAAGGCCCAAGCCCTTATGGATTCAATGTTGGGTCTTCCACCTAGAAATTTACCCACTAGGGAAAAGGTTTCGATGAACAAAAATTCTTCCATAGTCATAGAAGGAACCCTCAGCTTGTTCTTGTCAAGGAAAAGGGGTGGGAGTGTTTTGACAAACCCGCTCTCCTTGCATTTGAAAATTTGAGCAAAGGACAAACCTGTAAAAGGGGCTTTTGATACCTATTGGGTCCCTTTGTTTGGGACTTTGTCAGGAGGGTCTGACTCCTATTGCTTATCAATAGTATCCCACACCTGAGAATCCTCAGCATCCTCGCCCTCCTCAGAATCCTTACCTTCCTTGCTTTGTTGCCCTAAGCCACTATCTTCTAGCCCTGCTGCTCTGACTCCTTCCATCGTGTCCTTGTTATTGAGGCTTTTTTGCATTGTTAATTATCTTGTGATTATTATTTGAAGTCCACTAACCCTTATTGAGATTGGAAAGGAAAGTTGTGTTTAGTGTGGCAGATTTTGTGGAAAACTTCTTGGAATCAAAAGGTATGGGCACTTTCTCCTATTTATTTTTTATGGTGGTTGATTTCTGAAATATCATTAGAGTGAAAAGGATTGATTGTGGTTTCCTTTTCGAAAGTGGTTGGTTGAATGCTTCAAGGTTTTTTGGTTTGAGAGTTGTGTTTAAACCTTGTTTTATAAGCATAGTTGTTGAAGCCCATTGGTTATGTAAATAACTTGAAAAGAACATGAGTATCATTGTTATGTGAGATTTGTGGTTGAACATTGTTGGAAACATTTGAGTTGGTTGATACATGCTTGGACTAGGGTTTTGTAAGAAAGAGTTGTCTCTTGTGGTGATTGGTTGAGTTGAGTTGATTGAGCCTAGTCAAGTGATTGTGTGAGTTGATTTTTCAAGTCCCATGAAAAAAAATATTCTATAATTCTGATTTGAGTTGAGATTGAGCTTAGAACATATTGAGTCTTTAAAAATTCTCTTTATGCTTCTATGAGTTGACTTGAGTTGAGATTTATTTGAGTTGAGTTGAGTTGAGATCATAGTGAATCATTGTTGTCATCCATTGTAGAGTGCATTACCATTCATTGTTGAGTTCATATTTGAGCCTTGCCTTCATAGATTTGTGGATGGGATTTTAGTACTACTTGAGCATGATTGATTTAGCCTTTGAGAAGGCCTTTGGTATAGATTACTGGACAGATTTATGGCAGTTTGTGTATCATTGATTGAGCCTTTGAGAAGGCTTTGTGGATAGTTTTTGAGACAAATTTGTGGATAGTTTTAGATAGATTTGTGGATAGATTTGGGATAGATTTTGATGAGGTTCTGAGTGAGTCTATTGATCAGAGTTGAGCAAGTTCTTGGTGAGCATGCTAGAGTAGTTTTTCATAAGTTCTTGGTGAGCTTGTTGAGCAGATTTGAGAAAGTTCTTAGTGAGCTTGTTGGAGCAGATTTGAGCAAGTTCTTAGTGAGCTTGTTGGAGCAAATTTGAGCAAGTTCTTGGTGAGCTTGCTAGAGCATATTTGGAAAAGTTCTTAGTGAGCTTGTTGGAGCAAATTTGAGAAAGTTCTTGGTGAGCTTGCTAGAGCATATTTGGACAAGTTCTTAGTGAGCTTGTTGGAGCAAATTTGAGCAAGTTCTTGGTGAGCTTGCTAGAGTAGATTTGGACAAGTTCTTAGTGAGCTTGTTGATCAATTTTGGACAAATTTTGTGTGAGCTTGTTATGCAAAATTGGACAAGTTTTGTGTGAGCTTGTTATTGCCTAGCTTTGAGCAAATCAAATAAATTTGAACAAGTTATGTGTGAGCTTGTTGAGCAGTTTTGGACAAGTTCTGTGTGAGCTTGTTATGCAATTTTGGACAAGTTGTGTGAGCTTGTTATTGCTTAGCTTTGAGTAGATCAAATAAATCATTGTATTGGATAAGTATCCTTATTTTTGTGTGAAATATTATAAGGATATTATCTTGTGGAGTACCCCACATGGGGGAAGAACGTTAAATCTTGTGTCTCAATTGTATATGGTGACTTGTGCTCTTGCTTACTATTGCTATCTGAGTTATTAATGCACACTGTTATATTTTGTTATTGAAATTAAGGACATTAATTGATATTGGTTTGGAAAAGAAAGTAAAAAGTGGTCTTATATTGTTCACTCCCCCCTCTTAGTATAAGCTTGTGTTCTTAAAAACCCCTAATAGTGAAGGACTTGGGACAATTGTCACCATCCAACAACAAGCCCAAGAGAAGGAGAATTTGGCAAGGAGTGCCAAATTGCAGAAGAAGAATCTAGTGAAAGACCTCAAGATATTTATAATCTTGAGAGGAAGATCCTGCTTGAAGTCATAATTCGACAAGAAGACTTGAAGATAGAATAAGCTCATCAAATCTAGGAGATTTGAAGATTACCTCTCATAGCAAGAAGGCACCACTTTAGAGATAGAGACTTCTCCAAATCTATAGTAGAAGGAGAATATTACAAGAGGAGAACAAGCCACCAAATCCTAGGCTCATAAAATAAATTTTGAGACCATCATTTGGTGAAGAAGGAGTTGTTCAAAAATAATCTACAAAGAGTTGCAAAACCCTACTCGAAGCAACAACTTGGTGATCTTAGACACCAAGATCTACATCCTCTATAGAAGTAGAAGAAGGAGCTATAAAATATTACAAAAAGGTATGCAACTACTGGTGCTAACTAATTCATTAATTAAGATTCATTAGAGCACCTTATCTGGATTAAAGTTGCATAAAGAAAAGTAGATTACATTCTTCAAAAGTGCAAATAGAAAGAAGTTCATTTTAAGGTTCATTTGCACATTAATTTGGAGTTGATTAGATTTTAGAATTATATCTATCAACTACCTATCATCTACTTAGGAAATAGAAAATAAGACTAAGTCCTACAATATTAGTTGTAGTGAATTTGTAGAATAACTTCTAAAGATTCATTTTAGGTTATTCTTGAATAGTTGTAGTAGATTAATTAAAGTGCATTATCTTGAGAGTTAAATTGGAGTGATAAGGTGAAATTCTTAGTGCATTAAAAAAGGGGTCTATTAGATTTATTATGCACTATTATACTACTCTCAAAAGAAATTAGCTTTTGTGTTCTTGAAGGGCACAAAATCTGATTTGTATCAAGTGTCTAAAGACACTATTGAAGCACTAAAATCTGCAACTTGTAGTGGCCAAAAGAAGCCACCCAAAAAGGTTAGAATCCTTCAAAAACTTGGAGAAGAACATAAAATAGAAATAGAAGCTTCAATATTGAGACTTGGTGAGTCTCAGATCCAAAGCATTACAAGAGTGAATGCAAGAAAAGAAAATGCAGAAAATTGCATAAACTAAAAGCTTCTATCTACTGTTGTCTAAAGCTTGGATTTAATATAAAAGTGTCCAAGAAAAAAGGGAAGGTGTCTACTCATAAAATACAACCTCAAAACCCTTGTATTGCAGGAAGAGAAATCTACCATGAAACCAGAAATTCATATCTAAAATAAGAGTGCAAAATAAGGAGGCTAATGTACAATCTATAGTACATTTTATTGCACCATTTTAATCTAGTTTTTTACAGCCCAAGAGCAGATTTGGATGTGTCTCCAAAAGGCACAATATCAACAGGAAAAGCAACCAAGAGAATAAGCACTCCTCTTCCCAAGCAATAGCAGCCACTCGAAGGGCACATCTTGGATGGATGAACCTACAAAACAAAGCCCACAAGAGGCCATCATCAAAGCTACGTAAAAAAGGAGTGCACATTCATCGATGGACAACAATGTGAGACAGACAACAATGTGAGATGGACAACAATGTGAGACGAACAGCAAAGTGGGATGAACAACATCTACACTACAAAATAAGGTATCTACTCCTACCAACGTAATATGAACAACAATACAAATAGCATCTAAAAGGCATCTATCTCTACCAAGGAGAAACGAACAACATCTACACTACAAATATGCACAGGTTTCAATACATTGGAAGCATAGAAGATAAAGAAAAATGAGCTACTTTCTTGGTGAATATCATCCACCAAACGAAGCATCAAATTTGCTACTCAAGCTCCATAGTGCCTCATCAATCCACCTACATAAAACAAGGTTGCTTGTTGCTCAAGAAACATAGCAAAGCAAAGGAATGGTAGACTAAAATACCTAAGGAGTTATAATAATCTCCTTGGAAGGCATTATGGTAAAGGTCTACATGTAGAGAGCATGAATGCCACTTGGCATCAATCTTCCAAAGAGCAAGCGTTACAAGAATGTTGCCTCTCAAATGCCCAAGCATTCAAACTTCGTTCCAACTCTCAAGCGTTACTAGAAGATTTGACTCTCAACGCGTTACTAGAAGCTTCGACTCTCAAGTGCTACTAGAAGCTTCAACTCTCAATGGATGAGCATATGTGGTGACACTTGTTATTCTCAAGTCCCACACAAGTGAGCAAGCATTACAAAGTGACCAATAGCAAGGAGTTATGAAGAAGGGCGCCCATACGTAATGGACATGACACATGTCACCAAGCTTGAGTTTGCTCCTCCAATAAAAGTACCCAAATTTTGAATATTATAGAAGGTAGAGAGAGTGAAAATATAGTCAAATCCAATCAAGCACAACATGGAAGGAAGGAAGAAGGAGCATTTAAGTCTCCAGGTTTTTGAAGGTCAAATCTTCCATATTCAATAGCGTATATATTCCAGCATTAAAGATGTCTACCTCCATTGATTCCAGTGCCCAAGGGAACCTTATCATCACTATTATATTCAGTCAAAGGGAGCATCGAAGAGTGGGGAGTCTAGCATCAAAAAGGTAAGGGTGAAATCCCATTTTATTATTGCTTTCAACTTTGGAGATATAAGGGTTATAAACTAAGGTATAAAATTTAGTTTAGTGAAAGCAAAGCTATAAGGGATAACTTACCAAATTAAAATAATATTTGCATCTCAACCTAGGAGAAATAAGGAATTCAACTTGGATTAATTTCTTTGATATTTTGCAAATATTATTAATTTTCTAATTTTCCAAATTTGGGAGTGATAAGGGTTACAACATCAAACTAGGTCTTTGGAAATTAGAAATTAAAACCTAAGGGTCATAAAAAGAGGTTATTAAATATTTATTGTTAAAGTTGGAAATTATATTTTACTTGTCTTTAAATTTCTCAAAAAAGGACAAAAGGATTCCAACATTAAAACCTCTTCAAAATTGGAAAAGTGCTTAGTTCAATTAGGAGAAATAAGGTGTTAGATAAATTGATTTTTGACTATACAAAATCAATCATAAAATTGAACTTTATTTTTACAAAAAGCACTATATCATACTCCAAAAACATTAGGGAGTTATATGGCATTTTACAAAACTTGATCAAAGGTAGTCAAGTTGGGAAGATATAAGCTTTCTTCAAAACCTAAAATTAGGTGTTCATACTCTCATTACTAGGGAGACATAAGGAAGCCTACAAATATAAAGGTTTCATCAAATCAAGCTTATATACTTCAATCAAGGTTTGCATATCCTAATATAAAGAGCTATAAGGTAGACTACTAAGGTTCTACCAAATTTCAACAACAAGAATCTCTATCTTCAAAAATCTATCATGGATGAAATTTTGAGAGAAGCTTTCAATAATGAAGAACTATTCCATGAAGTAGAATTCTATTCTCAAAACTTAATAGATACTCTAAAAGGATATGAATATCTACCCTCAAGTGACAAAGATAAATTCTCCTTATTTCTTAAAGAAGCCAAAGAAGGTAGTTTTACAACATTGATTAACTACCTTCATGAAATTCTCTTCACAACATGGTGGAACTCAAAAATATTGGTTATATTTGCACCTGAAGAATGTCTAATGATCTATCTATCATTAATTGTATTTGTACTTACTCAACATAAGAAACAAGAGGGAAAAGAACAATACTATTGTGATGATAGACTAACTTGTCATGAAGTAGAGACCACACCAACATCACAACAGAATCACAAGAAGAGAAGAAGGAGAAAAAGAAAGAAGAAACATACTAAAGGAGGCCAAGATATGAAGACACAAATTACCTACTGAACCTAAATACAAAATACACAGAAGGAGAGTACAAAGCTCAAGAAGAAGATGAAGATCCATATTGAAGACTAAAAGTCTTCAATACCCAAATAATGTAATACTAGGGGGTGTTAGAAATAGTTTATATTCCATAATTTGGGTTATGTAAATGTATCTTCAAAGGTACATACTTAGGACATTAGATTACTTTAGGGGGAAGTTATCTAGTTACTTCATGCAATGTAATAAATGCACAAGTGTCAATGTGCAAGTTGTAAATGTGCAAGGTGTCACTTGTACAACTAGATAGAGTGTTGGCCAAGTATCCTATTTTACCTATATAAGGAAGACCTCATTGTTAGTATAGAAAGAAAGGGGAGTTTCGGTGACACAGTAGCTTAGGGATCTTAGTAGGTAGTTTAGTTCTATGTGGATCACCATCCATTGGTGATGGATGCAATGTAGTCTAGTAGCTTTATTGATGGAGTGTTCATTTCCTCCATAGCTACATTGTATTCATTTATATATCATTTATGTTTATTGCATATCTCATTCATATTGTAGATTTACTTTCTTTCATATTATTCTACATCTCGTGATTGTTATCTCCTTTGGATATTGTATCAAAAGCTAACAATTTGGTACCTCGATGGGCATCGTCCAAGTAGAAATATTTTGGGGTGTTTCATACTTAGACATTTTGTTGAGGCTATAATGTTCTTCTCCATAGTGCTTGGTCCTTTTTTGATTTTGTTGCATTATCCATACTTGCACTTTCTTGCTAAAGTGCATGTGGGTGTTAATTTGAAAATACCCACAGTACTTGAGGGATGAGCTCCCTCATCTTCCTCTTCATAAATAGGGTTTTCAAATGTGGTTTGGTTTTATTTAAAATCAATCAAAGGATCTATTTTTTTGGGCTAGGTGGTAGGAAACACTTTGAGGCACATAATGTCACTCAACCATGGATTAGAAAGGAGGGTAAATTAGATTTATTTACTTTTATTTCTAGAGTTTCTCAAGGAAAGAAAGAGAAGGTATTTTATTTCCTTATATTACCTTATCTTGATATACTATTTGATCTATATACCCCAAGAACTTTCTATATACAAAAAATCCCCTTTATACCTAATAACTCTCTATATACCCATCAATACATTAGAGACAATTGATACATCGGATCATAATGGTATGTTGAAGTAACCACTAGATACACAACCCAAGATGGTACATGAGGTGTACTAAATACCCTTATTATGACTTCCACTATTACTTTATAGGCTTAAAGTATCCATGAGATCCTATGTGGGTAGTTTGCATCCTAGGCCCACAATATACCCACCAATGTAGCCTATATATTTGTATCATGGTTTCTTAGAGGTGTATACAATCCTAGTAGGACTAGCCTTTGGGAAAAACAATTATAGTGGTCTTACTTAAAAGTTTAACAAATTATAACTTGATTAAAGGTTTTGGGTGAGATAGAGATGACCTTTGGGAATTGTTGTGGTGTTCACATTGTTGGAGTATATTACATTATTTGGTACATGTCTTAGATTAGGATTTACTTTATGTGTTGTAATAAATGCACATGGGTGCATAATATTTAATAATGTAAATGTGCACATTTGTCCATGTGTACATGAGTCCATAGAATAGGAAGTTGAATAGTCTAGAAGTGGGAAGGCCAAGAGTGCTTCATATGAAGAGTCACATTACATTATATATACATGGTAATGTGGAGATGTAAGAGACACAATTGTAATAACATTACTTGGTTCTTTCAGTGCTATGGCTCCATTTTCGTGAGCCTTTCTTTATGGCATATTTAGTAGTAGTTATTTGAGTTATTACAGTATTTTATACTTACAAAATATTTCCATTATCATATATATTAGTTTGGTACTTTATTTCATTTATGTAAGTTTGATTATCTTAAGTAATAAGCCTCAAAATCTAACAATGGTATCAGAGCCACAAGGGACCTTGATAGGAGATAGGGAGAGCTATTGCAAGGATTGGACTTGCATAGTTTTTTAAGTTGCAGAGGAGAAACTAGTGAAGGTGAGGAGATTATCTCTAGAAGGTGAAACCAAAGAAGATTGAAGAATTTCTATTCCAAGAACAAATTTAGAATAGAAGGAGATTTCAAGTCTTGAAGTCAGACCTTGATATTGTGGATATTGAGGAGAATAAGAGACCCATGAAAGAGGTCTTATTGAAGGAATTGGTAAATTGAAGAAGACTACAAATTGTAGATTGGCTAGAGTCTTTCCACAAGATTGTGATGACTAGGACTCAACACAGAATTGGTTCCACTAGTTTTGAGAATAACTAGTGAAGTTTATTTATTTTAGAATTCTAGAAATTCTAATATATTTGGTACTACTATCTAAGTTTTTGGTTGCAGAAAATTAACACCCAAAAGTTGAGAAGCTTCCTACAAAGGATAGAGAAGAATTTCACCTTCGTTGCTTGAAATTCTATGTGCTTTCCTCATGCAGGGATTATTTTTGTGTTGCAAAAAATTAGAGATTGAATATTGGAGGAGACTCATGAAGGAAGTCCCCTAGAAGATTGTAGATAAGAAAGCTGCAAATTGAAGAAGTTGAAGAGACCCAGAAGAGGTCAGTTTGAAGAACTTCCAATTTTGGAAGATTGAAGATTGGAGATAGAAGATTGTAGGTAGAAGACTATAGATTGGAGATTGAAGAGACCCATGCAAAAGGTTCTCATCATAGTTTGGAGATTGGAGAATTGGAAGACCTAAGAAGAGGTCCTACTACAGATTTGAGGAGTAGCAAAATTTGGAGATCCAAGAAAGTGATCTCATTGTAGAATTCCCATAGTTGGGAGATTGAAGAAACCAGGAAAATATTTTAGTAAAGTTTTGAGAAGAAGTTGAAGAGTCACGAAGAAGTTGAAGAGTTGTGAAACTAGAAGACCCAAGAGAGAGGTCTCAAGATATTTTGAAGGAGAAGAAGAAGGCTAGAGAAAGCCTTGTTGCAGGATTTGGAGAAGTGGCCATTGAAGGCATCTTGGAGAAAGTGAGAAGTAGGAGAGTGCAAGAAGAGAGGAGATTTGAAGAAATTTCATGACAAGAGATTGTGAGCAAGGAGAAGTTTTTGATTTGGGATAATTATCACCATCCGACAACAAGCCCAACAGAAAGAAGTGTTTGGCAAGAAGTTTGCCAAATTTTGGAGATAGAGTTAGAAGATCTCAAGACATTCAGATTCTTGAGAAAGGAGACAACATTGGAGATCAGTTTTGAAGTTAGAATTTGACAAGGAGATTGTAGGAGAAGAGAATATTGAGGAGCCCAAGGTTTTGGGAAATCTAAGGATAACCACAAAGTTTTGAAGGCTGATTTGTAGGAGAAGATTACAGGTTTTGGAGCAGATATTGAAGAGTTGTAGGAGAGCAGATTGAAGGTAGCCTAGAGCTATAGTTTGGAGAAGTTTTGGGTAGATTTTGGAGTGCCCATGGATAGGAGATTGAAGGTGTTTAGATAACAATAAAATCTAGCATTCTAGAGACTCTCATTGCAAATTTAAGCCAATGAAAGAAGGAAGGATTTGACTATAAAGTTGCAGGTTTATGAACACCAGTTTGGGAAGCATTAATAGCTACTAATTTTAGAGTGTGTGAAGACAGGATTGAAGGAGATTCAAAGCCACAAAAATATATTTTGTGGATAACATTGAAGGAGGATAGAGAGCTACATATTTGGAGAGTTTTGGAGTAGTTTTGTGAAAGGTTATTTGGAAGCAAACAAGGAGAAGTTGAGCAGCAAGCAAGGCTACAAATTGGGTAAGAGTTAGAGGAGAAAAGTGAAGGAGAACATTGGTGCAAAGTTTACAAGTTTGAGACAACAAGTTGGGTGAATCAAATCACCAACAAAATTAGAAAAATAGAGAAAAGAAAGGTATGCAATATTGGTGCAATCTAAGTCTATTATTCGAGTATTGAAATCAGCTATACATCAAGTTTTAAGAGCACCATATTATTATTATTTGAGATCCATATTGCATTATTTTGGAATAAAAAAATTAAGAACTTAAAGGAGTTCTTTAAGTTAAGGTGTTAGTAGTGTTTACATCTTAACGATCTACAAAGATAAAGTAGCAATACTAAGGAGAAATAAGAAGTGCATAGTATTGTTAGTGAATGCTTTGCTATTGCAAATTTATTAAAGCAAAGTGAAAGCAATAATCTAAGCTAAATGAAGACCGAATAAGGGTTAGAAATTTGACAAAATTTCTAAGTGTCAAAAGACACTAGAATAAGTGTAAGAGTCTTGGATGAGCACAAGCATCGAGAGGTGTTGAAAGCATCATTGTAGAAGAAGAATCACCACTCAAAAGAGCAAGAGGAACTGCCACTCAAAAGGAGTGTTACCATTGCTCTAAGGAGGAAAAGTGATTAATCTCTACACCATTGGAGAGACATGGATAGAATCTCCACACCATCGAAGATACGTAGATGAGCTCTACACCATTGGATGCCATTGAAGAGACAAAGCCACCTATGAAAGCATCAAAGAAAAGAAGGATGTCCACCCTTGAGAAACAAGCATACTACTATGAAAAGTAAAGTGCAGGAATACGTTGAGACAAATGTATTGAAGCATGAAATGAAATGAGCATTGGAACAGTGAAGATTTACATTGAAAGTAATGAGCAACCCTAGGAGGAATAGTCTACATGCAAGTGCCATGTTGATTAACATTGGAGAAGCATTGAAGGAGCATTACAAGTAATGCCCATTACCACAATAATATCCGCCAGAGAAGGAAAATGTATTGCAAGGGAGGTAGAAGAGTTGGAGTGCCAAGTGGCACATACAAGACCGAAACTTGAAGAGTCTAGCACCCATTCTACCAAGTGGTAAGTAGAAACTAGAAGGTCAAAGGTTAATTCATGCCCAGTGAAGGAAACATTCTCCCAAGGTACCAAAATATTGAAGAGTCCATTAATAAATATGGTAGATTAGTGTAGGTAAAAACATGTGAAGGATATCAATGATTGGATGTAGTAAGAGAACCTTTGGAGGTTACAAATTGCATAAGTAAAGCTAATATTGGTGTGCAGGTTTATTGAATCCAGAGTGGGAGAAGTTATCTCTCAAATAAGCCAACGAATCAGGCCAAGATAGCACATGTGAATACAATGTCATTCATAGACATACGTAGTGGAAAATTTGTAGAGAAGTCAAGCATTGTTGATCGAAGAATACAACTCTAAGCCTAAGGTAATTTATTTCATTCAAATTACTCATAAGCTTGAGTTAGGAGTAATAAGGAATTTTATAAGGATATTATTTTCTAAGGTGAAAAGGAAAGGTATTTTGAGAAGAATAAGTTTATATTTGAAACCTTAGATATAATAGTAAATTGGAGAATTATTAAAGGAGTAATTCTTTAGTAGAAGATATTGGAGAAATATATACATAAGAGTTTTGTAATTCAATTATTTAAAGTTACAAAACTATTTTAGAATATTTGCAATTTAATTGAGTTGGAGTAATAAGGATTTCTACAACAAATTGAATTTATAATAATTGCAAATATATTTTTCTATATTTCAAAGCTTGGAGGTATAAGGTTAATCATGACATCACATAAGCTATTTCTCTTAGAATCTCAGTTACTTAAAGGCCCTAATTATGCATCATGGAAAAACAAAGTAAGATCTATGTTGATAGTAGAAAAAGTTTGGGATATAGTTAAAGGGGCAAAAACTAAACCTACTGAAGATGCAAGAGAAATTCAGAAATATGAAGAAGATGAAGCAAAATCTATAATGATAATAACTTTTGCAATTACAGATGAAATTCAGCCATATATTAGTTCAACAAGAACATCTACAGATGCATGGAACACTTTAGCCAAAATATTTGAAGGAAAGAACAAAGCTACTATTCTGAATCTTCAAACTCAACTACATTCTCTAAAAGTTAATAGTGGAGAAAGTATAGAATTATTTCTAAGGAGAGTAGCAGATATAAAGGGAAAGTTATTAACCCTAGGAGAAATAGTGGAAGACAAATTTTTGGTTCAAGTAGTTTTGAGAGCACTTCCTGAAAGTTATAAGCACTTGGTTACATCTTTACAAATTCTAGGTAAAGATACATTATTTGATGAATTGGTTAATATACTACAAGAACATGAAGTGATCAATTCAGTTAAGGATGAAATGACTAATAATGCATTAGTCTCGAAAGATAATCAAAAAGGAAACATTGCTTCTATTTCAAAAGACAAACCTAAATGGAATGATCGATACTATCAGATTTGTAAGAGAAGAGGTCATAGTACAAGTTATTGTAGATTTAATCCAAGGAATCAATTCCAAGGGAATCAAATGAATCAACCAAATAGGTTGCCTCAACAAAGGCAATATCCAAATCAATATAGACCACCTCAGCCATAATTTTAGTGATAGTACAATCCTCTTCAGCTACAATATAGAGAAGGAAGTCAAAAGGGTAATCTAGTCCAAGAGATACAAGAATTAGAGGAAGTTACAGAAGAGCATGAAGTCAAAGCCCTATCAATTGTGTTTTATGATGATACTAATCATTTGCTTGATCAGGATACATACAAGGAAGAAAATGAAGAAGAGCACAAGTTCTAGCAGGAGACTAAAGACTCATATTGAAGACAAGTCTTCAATAACCAAATAATGTAATATGGGGGGTGTTGGAGTATATTACATTATTTGGTACATGTCTTAGATTAGGATTTACTTTATGTGTTGTAATAAATGCACATGGGTGCATAATATTTAATAATGTAAATGTGCACATTTGTCCATGTGTACATGAGTCCATAGAATAGGAAGTTGAATAGTCTAGAAGTGGGAAGGCCAAGAGTGCTTCATATGAAGAGTCACATTACATTATATATACATGGTAATGTGGAGATGTAAGAGATACAATTGTAATAACATTACTTGGTTCTTTCAGTGTTATGGCTCCATTTTTGTGAGCCTTTCTTTATGGCACATTTAGTAGTAGTTATTTGAGTTATTACAGTATTTTATACTTACAGAATATTTCCATTATCATATATATTAGTTTGGTACTTTATTTCATTTTTGTAAGTTTGATTATCTTAAGTAATAAGCCTCAAAATCTAACACACACTAGTTCACCAAATATGTGATCAAGAAAAATGGGATAGATTCATAGGGGGAATCCAAACATGCTTCCTTTTTTCCTAGATCACACTAAAGATAAAGGGGATGCCTTATGAAGTCATAAGGATCTAGTTGTATGAGTCAATTTTAGAAACGCCTATATTTTTTAATGGGAAGCAATAGGTTCCCTCTAAGGCCCTACCTCTCCTAATGCCAAAACTTTATTTTAGACTAATATGCACAAATAAAAAGATGTAGAACAAATAAAAATTTATTTTAAATCATTCTTCGATTGAATTATTACAAGAGTAAACAAATTTCTTTTTACTTTTTTTTAAGAAAGGGCTAAGAAAATAAAGTAACCAACAATCTATCCTTCAATGCTATTATATACAATTAATTTTTAACGCCTCATGCTAATAATGAAACTAATATTTATCCCCTTTACAATTTTGTAACTAAAGATCTATTTCTTGTTCCTTTGTAAAATTTCTTTACATAACTAAATTAGAAGTTATAGAATAGTCAAAATAAAGCAGATTTGAAAACCTAAGACCTAAATAGATGAAACCTAAAAGTTCTATACTTGAATCTAAGTTGGAGAATAATTTCCACATAGAAGTGTGACAAGTAAAAATGTATGGTTCTATTGATCCTTTACAAATATTTTGATTGTACCTATAAAAAAAATAAACTTGTAAAAAGAAATAGGAAATATGGGCAATCAACATATAGGGGTTTGTCTATATTCAATAGGGAGAAGTATCCTTGCTTGCTTGAAAGGATCAAGCACTTATTTATTTTGAGGTAAATTGTCAAAGCAATTATAAATTGAACAAAAATTAATAATGCTAGAGAGATAAGAAAGGGGAGAAAAGGACTAAAACCTCAAATCCTAAATTTCTCTTTTTCAATAAATATTTTTGTAGGCAATGCTTACCAAATGCTTTTGATGATGCCTCTTATTGATAATAAAATTATTTATGGGAGATACTAAGATACCATTTGGTTATTTATAAATACCTCTATATATCCTCAAAGGTTATGACACAATGTTTGTAAGAAAAGAATCCTAAATCTTGATGCAAATCTTAGCAAAACATCAACATAGAGAAGAAAGTGTTTAGAGAAATTCTAGAAAAACCTTCCTATAATATGGTTTTATAGATCATCCAAGCCTCCTTGGATAATTCATAAAGGATTATTGGTAGATATATCAAAGGTGATATGTATGTAGTTGCATGGGATTGATTAGGAGTTACATGGAGTTAACTAGAATTTGATTGAAGTTAGATAGCATATAACTACCAATCATAAGACTAGGTTGGTATTATTAGGAATTTATTTACCATGTAACACATGATTGAGTTGTTGCGGAGATAATATTCAAAGGTAAATAGGGTTAACATGCACTCAAATAGCTAAAACCATGAATTTAGTAGTGGCGAAGAAGCACCACAATAGAAAACACCATAATGATTTTGCATCATGTCCCTATTGTAAATTTGATAATTGGGGGTCAAATTTGGATGGAAAAAAGTAAAAAAAAAAAATATTAGAAAAATTTCCATAAAGAAGCAGAAGTAATTTTAGGTAATTTTGAGGTGTCATCTCTTATAAAAGCATAGATATGTTTATGCTTTTTGGAAATATATTTTAAATTCAATTCTAATGGTAGTAATATTATGATATTTTGCTAATTTTTTTTTAGAATTAAAGATATTATCATTTTTGCCTAATTTTTGGTATGAAGAGTCAAACTAGCTTAATTTGCTTAAAGTACTTATTGGTGGTACTTCTAATGAGTAATTGGCATGTAAATTTGGGTGTCTACAAGGAGGTATTATTCACCCATGCCTAGGTTATTTATGGATAACATGGAGAAGCTACTACCTTTAGCTCCATAATGGGATATTGGTAGCCCATACTACCCTTTGAAATGCATGAAATATTTACAATATGACTATAAATAGTATGAAAAGAATCAGCTATGCCTTCCATAGATTGTTAGCTTAATACCAATGCATAATCTCATAGGCTATCAAGCAATGGAACCAACATGTCAACTATACATTCATTAGTCAGCAATTATAATGCAAACTTAACATGGCCAAAAATAAGGATGCCATATAAGAACAAAATCTAAACCAAAATATATAAGTTACCAAGGAAAACACATGGATTCTAATACAAACCAATCTTAGAACAACTAAAATATTAGGCTTAGCACAAACATTCATCACTAAAATATGGCAAGGAGATAAATTAGAGTATTTTTTCTTAAAATTATTTACTTATTTTCTTATTATCCATTAGAAATTAATCCATTCACTAATATTTTACTTTAGCATACCATAAAGTGAGTTTTAAGGTCAACCTCAATGTTGTTTTCATTATCTAAGGATGTTTATTATTCTCCCTTATATCCATTATTCTTCCTCTATATTTTCTCTATATTTGCTTCTCCATGTTCTTCTCCTATTTAACACTCACTCATTATTTTTCCTTAGTGTGTATCTCTCTATGGTGTGTTTTTCTCTATGTGTCTCTCCATTTTAGTTGTATTCCTCCATCCCCATTTTTGAGTCTATGTGTCTATATTTCTATGAATCTAAGTGTATCTCTTGTTTTCCCTTTTCCATTTTTCCCCTCTCTCCTCAAAGTTATTCTATAACTTTTTATCACCTACACATACTTTTCAAATCCTTTTGCACATGGTCAAGATATTAATTTTGATGATGTTATCCAAAGGATAGTTAATTATTTTTTAAAAATTAAACTATTGCAAAAACAAAAACATTCCTTTACATTAATACCAATGTGTTATATTTAATTATTTAGTGTTCCTCTTAAATATATATTCAGTTTATTTCATAGTTATCCTCTCCTTCCATGACAAGGCATAGACATCCTAATATATACCTACAATAAAGTGTAATTTTACATTGTAATTTGGTTTTGATTGACAGGACTCAACATGATAAGGAAATAACAATATGATGGTAATATAGAATATTAGATTATTTGTTTTTCTATATCTTGAATTAGTTGTGGCCTTTGACACCTTAAAAATATATAGGTACTTGCTCTTCTACATTGTAAATATATTTTGTAAAACTTTAATCTTAAGGTAAGAATAAGTCAAGAACAAGAATCATCACATTAAATCCATTAAAATATAATTGAACAAGCTATTTCATATCAAGCTATGCCATTGTTTTCAATATATATCCTTAGTATTTTTAATTGAGTATGTTTGCTATAAATTATTTTCAAGTTCTAAAATTTTATGAATAAAAATGTATATCCCACTATGTAACCTTGTGGTTTTTTCCATAGATGGTTTATGAAATAGTATAATATTAATATATTCATTTTTTAGTAGGTGTGTTATGCATGATTAAGTCATGGGTACCATTCAACTAGCAAGTATGAGCTTCTTGTGTGGGTAGAATATAGAGTTAAGTGGTAGCTTTCCTACATGTATTGCCAAGGGAATTGTGTCAAGCTTTTCTTAAGGAATGGAGCTAGTATTTTTCCTAATATTAGATCTAATTTTCTTTTGTATTTTCAAAGAGTTTTTTATTCCAATGCAATTGATTTAATTGAGTATATAAGGGCTCATCCATCATGCCATATTCTTCACCATACATATATAATTATGTAGCATATCTAATTCTTTTTATTGATCTAATTAATAAAGTTCAAATATCATGCATTATTATGCACAATGTGTCCTATGTAGATGTCACGCTTATGTCTGTAGAAGATAATATGTATATTCCCATCAATATAAATGTATTTCCTTATGAGATATTCCAAATTAGTGTCAATTTTCTATTTGACTAGTTTGGAACATGTGAGTTAATCTTTTGTAGGATGTAAGCCGATTTAATTTTTTTTTTTTTGTTTTGGCATCAAGTAGGCCCAGATGATCTAAAAGGTTATACTTGGCTAGAAGACATTTTTTCTTCTTTTTGGATGATTTTTCTATATTGATAATATTGAACAATAGTTTAATTATCATGTTTAGGTGCATGACATGGATGCACATCATATGAAAACACCATGCATTTCCCTTGTTATTTTACTTTAGATGCATTACTTTACTATGATAGAAAATGGAAATGAATTTAGGAATATCATTCTTCTCCAACCATATATATGTGAATTCCATCTTATTTTTAGTTTGGGTTTTCATCCTTAGTATTATTTTGATTGCAAGAACATTGGAAAAACAAACATGTTTCTATTATATTTGATATGTCATGAGAGCATTTTTTCCAACCAATATTGCCATGATATTAAATTCTCATTTAGGATTATATGACTCTACTTAATTTGCATGAGATTATCTAATTTAGAAAATGAAATAATGATAATTTTTAATATTAGAATATTGGGAGATATTTAAATTTCCTAGTTTAAAATGAAGCACTTCCTAAAACATAAAACCTATAAATATGGTTATTAATCATATGTTAAACTCTTATCCAGGATATAAGCTACAAGAATATTTATTATTATATAAAATAAACAAAATTATCTAAAGCAAGACTAATTGATTAGATTATTTCTTTAAATAGATCCTTAGAAAGATATTTGAATCTAATTCTCTAATAGAATTGAGTAGTTATAGTTTTAATATAAATAAAGGAACTCAAGTCCAATTCTATAAATAGGAATTGGGAGTTCTACACATAAAAAGCATTTATTCTAAAAAATTAAATAGAAGAAACATAAATAGCATCTATTTTTCATTACAAAATGACAATTCATATAAAAAGAGAATCTCTTCTAACATAACTAACTTTTAAGAAAGAGATTTAATATAAAATTTAACTACCCAGGTGTTGTAGGTGAGTTGGAGAGGAGAGGGCAATCCTCCAAGGGAGGTCCCAGGTTCAAATCTCCACCGTACCAAAAAGCTGAATTGGGTACCCATAATCCAATTGATAATGTTGGTGCGGGTAGGGCTGGGTGCAACCCACAGTTGAATTTGACGGTGTAGAACCCCCTGTTCATGGTCTCTTAGACCAAGGCGGCCCTGCAAAGGGGTTTTTCGCTTAATATATATATAATTTAACTTTTATCTACATATATATACAAATTTAAAAAGGAGGATTTTGTAAATATATAATTGCTTTAAATTTAAATTTAAAACACAAAAGAATGGCTTTTGTAATTACTCTAACACTTTAGCGAACCCCATAATTATTGCTATAAGGTCATTCATATGACTTCAAATTCCTAAAAATGAGGCCAAATCATATTATTTTATAACAAAAATTTGTGCAATAGTTGGTATTGGAATGTAAATTTCAAAAATATTAACTTGTTTAATTTTATTATAATTAATTATTTATATATTTATATCAATTTTTGTGATAATAGAGTTACACAAATTTGGAGGTCTCATAGATGGGTTAAATCATATCACTTTTCTATGAAATTTGTGTAAAAAATAATTTTCTTAGTAAGCTATGTGTGGAATCTATTAGGGGCTACTCCCATCAAAATAGCAAAACATTACATTTAACATTAGGTCAATTAAATGTTATCTAAATTTTTTTTAATAAATATATTTCTTATTTTCATTTTTATCACATATATTATTTATTTTCCTTAAATTATTGTGTTTCTACAATCGACTCCTTAACATCATTTTTATTAAGATATAAAATTTCACTTGGCCAATTGTATTCTAAAACTTGAATTTTTCTAAGACAATGATCACCAATATGATTGGAAAATTATTTGCTTTCCAATTTTCTTCTCTATATATGCTCACATTTCCAATAGACTACCTCTCATTATAGTTGATAAATCAATAATATATATATATATATATATATATTTGATTAGTGAACAAGGGTTTTGAAAGGATCTCGTAACCTTTTACAAGAATATGATGATTGAGAGAAGAGCTCCCAACCAATCTACAACAAAAGCAATAGACCCTCTACAGGCCATCGGAGATAAACTGCTAAAACTAAGAGGAGAAGCCCACGTAGGGGTAGGAGAGAAAGCCTCATCGAGCAAGAAGAGAAGCCCTCCCAGGGCAACAAGAAATGTCACCCATGCTGAAACATATCTTCCATACATGGCATTGGGTAATGTCTATGAAGTCCACATTGTAACAGGTCCTCCATATGTGGCAATTGTTGTCACCCGTGAGAGTCGCATTGTGGTGGATCAAAACTAGGTATCAGATGACACCTGTGAAATCTTCATTGATACACATATTCCCCATGCACCTAGGAATAAGAACAAACATAGTTTCAAAAGAATGAACACTAGTGACCTCAAAGAGCTGGATATGCATCGTAAACCCTTCCATAGGAACATGGAAACTTCGTGTTGTAGCAAATATGTGGATGATGGTAATGTTGGCTAAGCCCCATAAAAGGAAAACAACATCCCTCCAACCCTTTGGGGAGAGATCACTTAAAAGACACAGATAGGAAATTGCCATCGAGTAGTGCAGGAGGGAAATTCTCAGTCCATATGGTAAGGTTGGGCTCAGAGATGCCCAAATTGGCTAACTGATCAGCAACTTGGTTACCTTCTCTATAGACATGTTGAATGGTAACATTGGTGGATAAGCTCAGGAGGGTTTTGGCTTCAAAAATTAGGTTGGAGATGTTCCAAGAAGTAGACTGAGTCCCTGCAAGGCTTTTAATGATGTTCATCGAATCACCTTCAACCACTAAGTTAGGACAATGTAAGCGGGGTAGAAGAGACAGACCTTGAAAAAGAGCTTGTGCTTCAGCAAAATGATTAGTTTGGACCCCAAGGTTTTTTGCAAAGGCCAGAATGATCTTCCCTTCATGATTTTTGAAAATACCTCCAACACTAGCAGGGCTAGGGTTACCCTTGGCCGCTCCATCAAAATTGAATTTTATCCAGCCTAGGGGTGGAGGAGACCATTTAATGAGTGAACGATCCACCATAGAGTTTGGGGGAGAGATAGGACAAGAGGGAAGCTTTAGGAACCTAGCCAGACTAGCTTCATCCAAAGATTCAGGGGGCCCAAAACCTTGGGTGACAGAGAGGTTCTCAGTGGCCACCTGGAGGATTCTTGAGAGCACAAACTGGAAATCATGGGTAGAGTTATTAAAGGCTCTTGAGTTACGTTCTTTCCAAACTTCCCATAAAAAATGGGGGAGACAGAAAGTCCAAAAAATTTTTAAGTGAAAGCTCCTGAAGGGGTTGGGCCACTGCAAGCACAAATCATTCAAGAGAAAGGGTGGAGCCCAGGCAATCCCAATGGTGGAAAATAAGGATGAAATAATGTTGAGAGAAAAACTGCAAGATAGGAAGATGTGTTGGGTGGATTCACAAGCTTGATTGCACAGGTAGCAATAGTTAGGAATAGGGAGTCCATGGATCTGGAGGTTAGGAATGGAAAGGATTTTATCTTGGATAACAAGCCAAAAAAAGAAATTGACTTTGGGTATGAGGTGTTTATTCTAGATAATATTCGAAGGGAACCATGACTGACCTAGACTCTCGATGAGGAAATAGGTAGATTTAACAGTAAAAAAACCATTCACACTAGGCGCCCAAAGGAGCTTGTCTTCCACTAGAGAGTTGGGGATGACACAAAGGTGCAACATGTCAGATAAAATAGTAGTAGCTCTTCTTTGTTCCTCATTCAGATCACCAAGAGGAAAGGATTTCCAACACCTATTATTGGTGTCAATGAAATTGCACACTTTTGAACCAAATAGGGTATCAATAATAGGTTTTAAGCAGATTAGGTCAGCGCAGTTCTAGAGTGGACTATCACCCAACCATCTATCCTCCCAGAAGTTTATTTTCTGACCATTGCCAAGCTTCCATCGGATGCCTTTCCTGATGATCTCTCTTGACCTTATGATGGAATTCCAGACTGCAGAACCTAGGATGGGTGAGGGGTCATCCAAGAAATTTGCTTGGTTCCAGAGGTACTTGGCCTTGATAATGTCAACCTAGAGAGAGTTTTCATTCTGAAGGACCCTCCACCCTTGTTTGGCTATAAGAGCTGAATTCATGTTTTTGACTTTCCTGAGCCTGATGCCTCCATATTCTTTCCTAGAATAGACTTGGTCCCATGCAACTAAATGAAATCTCTGCTTATGTTCAGAGCCCAACCATAGGAAGTTTCACTGGATCTATTCTATTTTATTGCACACTTCAATCAGAATCTGAAATATGGAAAGAAAGAAAATAGGGATGCTCTAGAGGGTGGCTTTGACTAAGGTGGCCTTTCTAGCCTGACTGAGGAGTCCCCCTTTCCACCCAACCAACTTTTTGTGGATTCTTTCAATGATGGGATTCCATAAAGATTTTTTTGCAGGTCCATCAAAGAGAGGAAACCCAAGATAAATAGTTGGGAGGTCAGCAACAACACAACCAAGAATGTCAGCTATACGGGCTTTCCATCTTATGGGGGTATGGATAAAGTAAATTTTGCTTTTGGAGAAGTTGACCTTTTGACCAGCAGCTAACTCAAAAGAGAGAAAGATCGACTTGATGGCTTTAGCTTGAGGAACAGAGGCACGAGTGGTAAGGATGGTGTCATCAAAAAATTGTTGATGGGAGATGGGATTAAGAGAGGAGGTTGGTTTAATACCTGATATTTCCCCTTTGGAACAAGAAGACCTTAAGGTTCTACCCAAAGCTTCAACAACAAGTATGAAGAGAAAAGGAGATAAAGGGTCTCCTTGTCTTAGACCTTTAAAGCTCAAAAAGTATCTAGAAATAGAGCCATTGACAAGAACTGAGAAATTGGTATTTGTAATGCATTCTCTGATTAGGTTGATCCACTCAGAATGGAACCCAAACCTGGAGAGGATAGAAAAAAGAAACTTCCATGATACCCTATCGAAAGCCTTATTCATGTCTAATTTGAGGAAAAGACCAACCTTGTTACTTTTGGACACTGAATGGATAAGTTTGTGGATGGTGATGATGTTGTCGGTGATGAGTCTCCCTTGAATAGAGCTACCTTGGTTGAGGTCAATGATGTGTGGTAGAATTAGCTTCAATCTAGTGGCTATCACTTTGGTGAGGATTTTGTAGAAGATATTACAAAGACTGATTGGGTGAAAGTCAGTAAGGGTTTTGGCATTACCAATCTTGGGGATTAGGGCCAAGAAGGTGGAATTAATATCCCTGGGAATGCTTTTGGTTCGTTGCATTTTTTGGGTAGCAGAAACAATGTCAGGTCCCACAATGTCCCAATAGCATTGAAAAAACATAGGGGGAAAACCATCAAGACCCGAAGCTTTCCCACCTTGCATGGAGAAGATCGTAGAATGAATTTCCTCAGTAGAAAAGGGTTTAATCAAAATATTGTTATGCTCTTGGGTGACTAACCTAGGAATGTTGCACAGGAGAGTCTCCATAGTTTGTTGGTTACAATCTGGGCTTGGTCCAAGTAGATCTTCAAAAAAAGCAACCACCTCAGCTCTAATGTCGAAATTATCTGAAATAACAGTCCCATATGCCTTGGTGAGTTCCTAGATTTTACTAGAGCCTCTATGTCTCATTGTAGTGGCATGGAAAAATTTAGTGTTGGAATCACCCTCCTTCAGCCAAGTTACCCTAGATTTTTGCTTCCAAAAAACTTCCTCATTTTTGAGAATGTTGTGGTATTCAAACAGGAGGCTCTTTTCAATTTCCTAGA
The DNA here is from genome assembly GCA_028583015.1 of Wollemia nobilis. Taxonomy (NCBI): domain Eukaryota; kingdom Viridiplantae; phylum Streptophyta; class Pinopsida; order Araucariales; family Araucariaceae; genus Wollemia; species Wollemia nobilis. The sequence goes on from JAQPPZ010001323.1 coordinate 2,109,332, forward strand.
GACTAGGGTCAAGGTCTCCTTGTTGGGTAGAGAGCTCAATGCTTGTGAGCTGGGATTGGATGTTCTACTTCCTAGAGAAAATATTGCCAAAAACATCCTTGTTCCATTGCTTGAGATTTGCTTTAACAAAATAGAGTTTTTTGCTCACCTGGGAGGCAAGGGACCCAAAAAATCTACGGGACCACCAAGATGCTATGAGTGACTTGAGGTCAGGATCTTGAAGCCACATCACCTCAAATATAAAAGGGGATTTGAAAGGAGAGCCTTGAGGTGAGCAATCAAGGAGGAGGGGATTGTGATCAGATCTGATTCTAGGAAGAGACTGAAGGATAAAATCTCCAAAGGGATAGATGGCATTAAGGGATATGAGGACCCTATCAAGTCTGATCTGGATGAGCTAATCACCCTTTCTTTAGTTGCTCTAGGTAAATTATATTTTTTAATTCAAAACTCACATCTATTTATATTGATTTTATTAACGATAATTTGTGAACCCCCCTCGATCAAAATATATTTCCATCCTTTTCAATTTAGTTTTGATCCCTATAATAAGTACCATAGCCTACGAATACTTTATAGTTGAATTTCCATATGATTCTAAGCAATAAAGAAGAATTTTCCCTTCTTTATTTCAAAAAAATCACCACCTCCATCATCTCTTTTTGGATTTCATTTCAAAATAACATAAAAATAATTTTGGTAAACCCAATTTTTAGACATTTCTATTTTACCGTTGAACAAAGTAGATCTTTTCTATTAACTCTATTATTGAAAATGAACCTTCCATGTATATTCAAATCCTAGAAATAAGATGCTACCATATATTTTTTTTGCACTTGATACATCCTACGATGGACACCATACCTATAAACATTATACAAGAGAGGCAATAATACAATTCAAAACATATGCATGATTTTGATATTTAATTTTAAAATTCTATCAGTTCTTTAAATTCCAACAAATAAGTTAAATACCAATCCTCCATAGAATGCATAATGGTCGAGCTTCAAATAAATTAATCTAGAATTTCATCAACTCTTTCAATATTGATGGAGCTACCTAATACATAAAAGGATAATGAATAAATAAATGATATGATGTTTATAAATCCTTATCATACAAGACACATCTAAATATTCCATCATATTCTCTTATTTACAAACTCTCTCCTATAAGATTGTTTATTTAAATGACTAACCAAAGGAATGTTGAGGACTTATGGAGGGATTTCAATGGCCATAAGTTGAATGTTGAACAACTAATCAATGGGAGTTGAAAATTTTAATTACTCTAGATCCTACAATCCCAACTTTACCAACTCTTTCAATAGATTCTAAACCAAATCACACTATTGCTTAAAATTAGGTAAATATAAATATTTAAGCATATTTTAAAGCTCTTCTACTATTTGTTTGAATTACTCTCCTAAAACTAGGTTACTAATAGAAATCTATGACATGGAATTGTTTCTCCTTTTAATATAATATTTGAGTTTTGTTTCTTTGAAATATAGACATGCTCGAGCCAAGGAATTCCATTTTTAATTGTAAATAAGAGAATAAGGCATCAACCAAACATCAAATTTTTAAATAACTCCTCTCATTTACTAACCATATAATATATTTCTAGGTCAATTATAATCTATGTAATATGAAGTTCCATGCTATTGATCCTTTAGATGGTGTTTATTTCATAAATAATTCCATTGCATCATGAAATCCTATATATTTGTGAAGTATCATATTCTCATATTTATAAAATATTTCCTATAATATTGTTGCTTTGGAAAACTAACCAAAGGAATGTTGAGGACTTATGAAGGGATTCCAATGGCCATACATTTATTCCAAGTGAAATCAATGGGAGTTGGAAATTTTAATTGCTCTAGATCCTCCAATATCAACTTTACCAACTATCCACTATATTTTAATAGATTCTAAAACAAATCACATTATTACTTGAAATTAGGTAATAGAAATATTTAAGCATATTTTAAAGCTCATCTACTATTGTTTGAATTACTCTCCTACAGCTAGGTTACTAATAGAAATCTATGACATGGAATTGTTTCTCCTATTAATATAATATATGAGCTATGGTTCTTTGAAAGCTAGACATGCTTAAGACAAGGATTTTCATTTTCAATTAGAAATAAGAGAATACAGAATCAACCAAGCATTATTTTTTATAATTCTTCTCATTTACTAACCATTTAATATATTTATATATCAATTATAAGTTGTGTGATATGAATTTTCATGTTATTAATCCTCTATATGGTGTTTTTTCCCTAAATAATTTCATTGTATCACAAAATCCTACATATTTTTAAATTATCATTTTTTTAAACTCTTTTCTTGATCTTTGAATAATATCCAACCAAATTTTTTCTTAATGCCAAACTCATAAATGTAAAATTCCACAAGCCTACACTCCCATATTTTTTTCTTTGTAAACCCTAGTCCACTTGTAAATAGGAAGCCTAAACCTTTTATTATATCCTTTCCAAATAAAATCTCTTTACATCTTCTCAAATTTGGATGGTATATCTAATCATGAAAGTGACATCATATATATAGGGATGTATTACACTGTAGTCTTTATGAGTTATAGCCTTTTATTCATGGTTAAGAACTTGCCTTTTAAACCTACCAAATATGATTTCATTCTACCCAAATTGATTTCCAAATATTTTTCTTCTTTTATTTATTAGGTAAATAAACATACAAATATGTTGATGGAATTTTTTTAATTTTAGACCCTAAAATGTCAATGATAATATATTGTAAATCTGGGGTAGTATTAATATCTATGATATTAGATTTTGTAGCACTAACCAACTATCCAATAACCAACTTATTGCATGATATTGTTAATTTAAATTGCATGGCCTCATTGACTAAGGGAAACCTAAAATAAAGGTATCATCATAAAATAAGAGATGATATACAATGGGAACATTTATTGCATCTTGAATACCTTTGATTTTTTCTTCCATTTTTACTTTTGATAAAACTCTCCCAAAATCCTTAAAAATAATTATAAATAGATAGGAAGATAGTGGGTCACCCTAAAGGAGTCCTTAGGAATATTAAAACTATTAGGTAATGGATGCACTTATCAAAATAGAATATTTTGGAGTGTTATAACATCTAGTCCATTTATGCCAATATTTATCAAAACCAAATATTTTGAGAATGTCATAGAGGAAACTTTGATAAACCCTATCATATTCTTTGATCATTTATAATTTCAAAATAACACCTAGAAATTATATGGAATTAATAGAATATATGAACTCTTATGTGATGATTACACCATAAAGAATTTGTTTACCATGAATAAAACCACATTGTTACTTTCATATAATGCAATATATAATGCTTTTCAATATATTTGGCATACTTTTTGAAATGATATTATGAATCACATTATAAAGTATTATTAGACAAAATTTATCAAAATATTTTACCTTGTCTTTCTTGGCAACCAATGAAATGTAATCATATCATAGACTTTACCTAGGCAAACTATTATTTCCTTATCTTTATATCACTCTTGTCAAGTCTTTGGAGATAACTTTTTCAAAGGAAAAAATAAACAAAAAAAATAAGATATTAAAGTTATAACAAATAGTCCTTTCGAATCACATCTGTTGTTTGTTGATGATACTTTTATTTTGTGTCATCCTTTAGTTAACAACGTTATGGATATTAAATAGATATTATCATGCTCTGATAAGGCTTTTGGATAGTTGGATAATAATATAAAATATTATAACTATTTCATTAACTACCACAAACCAAATTTCTATCTCATCCACAAGCTAATTTGTTTTTAATCCTGATCTCAAGTATATAGGGCTAAGGTTATTCTCATGGTCTTAGTGTCCCTTAATTGAAATATTTGTCTCCTCTCCTCAAGGAGTCACTCATCTTCATTATATTTGACATGAGGTATACCCATCCCTACAACTTACATATGTCTTTCTATGCAAGTGTACTAGGTGAAGTGCAAGATTAAGCTATCAGTCTCATCCTTCTAATGAGCTAGCTTATTCCCTTTAGTCCATCGAAAGGAACATGCAAATATCTACACCATACATAATTCCATTTATGCAATTGTACTAAGCATGTTGGATAAGGATATTTATCTCACCTTCATGGTGAGCTAGTCTTCTCCCAATAACTCTTGCTCAATGTTTGAATCTAAGGACACAAACCATAAAATATCTTCATCACAAAAAATCTTTAGTCCCAGTCTAATAAGAATTACCCATTAATTTCCCCCTACTACATTTAATGTAAATATTTTTATTAGCATGATTTTCCCCTTAATAAAACCATCAATAAAAATGTACATTATATGTCCCCTAAAGGAGTTGCAAACAAGTTTTATATTTAAAATAATGAATACTTGAGAATTATCCAAGTTCTTTTCTAAACCAAAGTACAATCTATTCCAATTGCATTATCAAGGTTTATCATACAAGGCTTATAATTGTCCCATGGAGTTCATATCAAATAATTGGTGCATAACTAATGAAAGTATGAATCCATAATAAATTACCCATTTATTTTAAAAACATAGAAATTTCATTAGAAATTTAATCAACATAAATCCATATATAAAGATACTCCACACATAATCAACAACATCACATATATCCTAGGAACCTTCATGGGGAATAAACCCATATTTGAATCATTTCTTATCTTATTTTATAAAGAATTGATTTCATACAAATTGTCAAAGGCATTCTATAAAGCCTTTGTCCCCATATTAATATTTCCACATCTCTTATAATATTACAATATAAATTTGTCATTCAATTCATAATTACATTTAGTTCCATACATTAAGTCAAAGGTCCACACCTCTTATGATCTCACAATGTGAATTTATCTTTTAATTCCTATATACAATCTAGTTTTCACAATTGGGTCAAAGATACCCCATAATACCTTTAACCCCATCATAAGAGCCCCATACCTCCTATGATGTTACATACAATCCAAGTCTATTTGGTTTTATTCCATGATATTTATTTCATAAACTTTGTTATTAAGCAAGAAGAAGTAAGAATAAAATCACATACATCTCATTCAAAGAACACCACATAGTCAAACTTTGACTTATTCCATAATCAAATAATTTCATTCCATCAAAGAGCACTATAAAAATCTTTACTCTAGTTGATTCGTTAATCAAATTTATTTCATTCATAATAAGAACTATAGGTAAATGATAAACCCTATTTTAGCTTATTTCAAAGTGTTTTTACCCAATTACATGTAGATTATAGTAAAGACCAAGGTAAAAATCCTTCTGATTTGATCATAACTCAGTTTTACCATAAAGGGGTCCTCAACTCAGGATAGACCCACGTCAACAGAAAGGTACAACGAGTTACAACTTGCAAAAGCGACCACCAAGCAGTGGCCTTTCAACTACCATTTGGTGGCCAAGTAAGTTTGGGGTCAAGCACCTTATAAACACCCTCAGGTCCTTTTCTATGCATAGTGATGATATCATAGTAGCACATCATCCAAGGAGTAGATGTTATACCTAAGTAATCCTAGGTTCTTAAACAACGTAGTTATTTTAAATGCGGCATAAAATTACACTCTATTGGAGTGAGCACTAAAAGTAAAGAAATACACATAATGAGATATTATTTTAGATGTTTAAGTCAGAGATAGTCCACTCATAGAATATAGTAGATCAATATCATATAAAGTCCATAAAGCATAAACTCAGCGTGATATTGAGCATAAAAATAAATGAGTGTCATACTTAACACTTCATGCATAAGGCGCACCATCATATATTGTAAATATTAACTAATACCTCAAATATTAACAAGGCACAACATTATAAAGTCGCTATTCCAAAGGATATAACATTAAAATAGATTAAAAAAATTATTTCACGATAACACGGTATCATTATGATATCTTCTTTTCAATTAGGAGATAAAATTGAGTAAATTAAATTATTGATTCCCATTCCAATGGAGTTATAGCAAAATGAAGAATCCATTCAATAAAGTTGTAGAACTAAAATTATCAAAATATTACTTCTATCCCCAACAAATATGTAGCAATATTTTATCTCCATTTAAAGAAGATATAATAATGAATTCTTTCAAAACATTACTTCTAATTTCCAGCGAATACATCGCAAACTATTATCTCAACTCAAAGAAGATATAATAGTAAAATATTTCAAAATATTATCTCTAAATTTCTAGCAAAGACATGACAAAATATTATCTCAGCTCAAGGAAGATATAATATTAAATTTATTTACAGTGATGCTTACCATTATAGTGAGGACACAACAATACTCAAGCAGGGATATCAAAACATCATTTGTTTCAATGAGAACATAGCAATATTCAATCTCAGTATTTAGATCACCATGCATTTTTAGTAGGAACATAGGTTTTTAAAATAGTTTTAAGGACTACTTCTTTCCTTATCACAAAAGATAAAATATTCACAATATGAAAACCCTCATTTCTAGCTCTAACAAAAAAACAAAGTACAAGAAAACACATTCCACTCTTCTCTTACCTTTAGCGGTGGAATGTCCTCTCTCCCACTATGCCCATCGCTTATGTCTAACTAACCTACTTACCTCTCCACTTCATCAACTTTGTCATTTTCCAATCTAAATTAATATATCCATTCAAAAGAGGAAGAAATCAATGAAGCTAAAACATTAAAATCCTAACTTATAAGTCACATGATTAAATTCAAGCTTAGTCACATGATTAAAATCAAAGCTTGGACTAATTACAAAATTGCAATAAAATACTTCAACTATGAAATAAACATAATATTACCTCATACTATTAGCATTTCAACATCATACAAAAGCATTCAAATGATGTTTAACCACCAACAAAAAAATTATATGTCATGAGTAGAACAAATCAAGACATTAGTCCATTTAAATCTAAATTGGGGTATGTATGAAAATATAGCAAGAATTCCTATGTTAAATAAAAAACCAATGTCAAGTATCCTACAAAAACCTAAGGACATAATACCATTCTTGTAATGTATCATCATAGTTGTAAATATTTTGTATATCTACAGAGCAAGTTGTGCTAGGCATTAAGATAATAAAACACATGCATAATTAAATAAAAGAAAATATTTCAAGATGGGGTGTTACATCCTCCCCCCTTGGACTAAACATAGTCCACTGTGTTCACTCTATAACATAATATTTCGCTTACTCAAACAAGAAAGGAAAATGCTTTTTTATAACATCAACTTTCTCCCAAGTGGCACTCCTTGTTGAATATTGGTCTCACTGAACCTTACACTACTATAGAGTCCCTTTCCTCATTGCTTTGGAGGTAAACTCAAGAATATTTATTGGATGCACTTCAATAGCCTTTGGATCCACCATATACAAATTAGAATTAGCAATGTATTTCCTAAGTAAGGATATATGAAAGGTGTTGTAGATCTTCAATAAATTGGGTGGCAAGGTGAGTTTATACACCATAAAACTAATATTTTTTATGATTTCAAAAGGTGCAACAAAATGAGGGTTTAGTTTTATGGCACCCTTATTTTGTTTCACCTTCAAAAACACTTTTTCACCTATTGAAAACTCTCTTGGTGACCTCTTAAGATCAACATAACTTTTCTCATGATCAGCAACTTCCTTAAGCCTCTCTCTGATCATCCTTAATTATTTTTCCATTTCTCTAACCATGTCTAGTCCAAGCACAACCCGGTCCTCTAGATTATCCTAGGACAACGGTGTCGTACACCTCCTACCATGCAAAGCTTCAAATGGAGCCATGACTAAGGTCGAATGATGACCATTATTGTATGTAAATTCTACTAGGTGTAGATAATATTACCATTGATACTTTTGATCCATACAATACATGCAAAGCATGTCTTCCAAAACCTGGTTCACCCTTTCATTTTGCCCATCAATTTAATAGTGATACACAAAACTAGTATTTAGTCTAGTACCTATGGTATGATGAAAATCTTACCAAAAATTTGATGTAAACCTAGAGTCCCTATACAAAATAATCACCTCACCTCAAGAATCCATGAAACCTAAATATATCTTTGGAAAATATTATAGCCACAATCACAACATCATCCTTGGTATTTTTGGGTATAAAATGTGCAATCTTAGTCAATCTATTGACTACAAAAAGGATTACATCATGTTGGAATCTGGTTTTAGGCAAACCTACAATGAAGTCCATTGAAATAACCTACCATTTTTATATGGGTACGTCATGTGGATATAACAATCCTATAGGATGTCTATGTTTAGCATTGATCTTCTAGCATTCAAGGCATTGGACAACAAATTCAGTGATGTCTCTCTTTATTCTTGACCAGTAAAAAGTTTTCTTCATGTTTTCCCGCATCTTTGCTCCCCCTGGGTGAGCTGAGTATGGAGATCTATGTGATTCATTCATCATAAATTTCCTTAGATCACCTACCTTGGGAATCACTACATGATCCTTGAAGCATATAAAACCATCCTTGATTCCAAAATCCATGTGTTCCTCGAATCTTCTCTCTATTTTTACCCAAATTTGGTAGCAGTACTCATCCTGGTGTTACATTTATTTGACTTGGTCCATCAAGTCCACATGATTGCGGGTTAGGGCAACAATATGTCTTATCCTACTTAAGGTATCTACAACCTTATTTTCCTTTCCCTTCATGTATTTTATCCCAAATTTGTATTCAATGAGAAACTCCATCCATATCCTTTTCCTAGAATTAAGCAAAGGTTGAGTAAATACATACTTCAAACTCTAATGATTGGTCCTCAACTTGAAGGGTCTTCCCGCTAGGTAATATCACTAAATTTTGAGAGTGTATACAACTGCTACCAATTCTAGGCAATGAGTAGTATAATTATCCCCATGCCTCTTGATTTTCCTTTATCCACAAGCTACTACTACTCCATCCTATGAAATTACTCCACCCAATCCTTCTAGAAACACATCCATGCATACCAAAAAATTACCCTGAGAGTTTGGAATCTTCAATATGGGTGTTGTGGTGAGTTTTTGTTTGAGCAATTCAAAAGCTACCTCACACTTATCAGTCCACTTGAATTCCTTCCCATTTATTTGGAGATTAGTTATTACAGAGGCTATCTTGGATTAATCCTTCATATAGCACCTATAATAACCAATCAAACCCATGAAGCTTCACACTTATATTACATTGGTGGGTGTTAGCCAATTTAGTATAGCCTCTATATTCTTGGGATTCACTATGATCCATCTTGATGATATTATATGTCCTAAGTACTAAACTTTAGACACATATAATTTACACTTAGATAGATTCATGTACAATTAATTCTTCCTTAGAAAATCTAGCATGATTTTGATATGCCTATCATGGTCCATCCTATTTTGGGAATATACCAAAATATCATGCAAGAATATAAGGACAAATCTATCTAGATATTTTTTTAATACACTATTCATCAAATTCATGAATGTTTCTAGAGCATTCACCAGTCCAAAAGGTAATACTATAAACTCATAGTGTCCATATCGGGTTTTAAATATCATCTTGTGGGTATCTTCTTCACGGATTCTCAATTAGTGATATATGGATTTCAGATCAATAGTAGAGAAGATAGTAGCATCCTTAGCTGGTCAAAGAGATCTTCAATTTTGGGTAGAGGGTATCTATTTTTGATGGTTACCTTATTAAGCATCCTGTAATCTATGCATAATCACAAAGAACCATCCTTATTCTTAACAAACAACATGGGTGCACCCCATGGTGACACACTCAACTTGATCAATACCTTCTTTAGTAACCCTTGCAGTTGTACCTTTAGCTCTTGCATCTCAATTGGATTAATCCTATAGGAAGCCCTATGAATAGGTTCTATTCCTAGTTTTAACTAAAATATAAAATCAAATTCCCATTTTGGAGGGATTCCAGGTAAGTCCTTTGGAAACAGATATCTCTATTCCTGTAATACTGGATGTTTCCCAAATACGTATTCCCTTTTTTCCTCTTCAATTTCATTATGTTTAACTACATAAATTGTGTTAGATTTTGATGGGAGGTAGTATAGTCACAAGATGTAAGATAACTAATTTGAGATAACTATAAACTAATGGCACAATAATATATAGGAAAATATTGAGATGAAAATTTGCAAATAACTTAGAAATATGTCATTAATGAGAGTGACAAAATTAGTACAATTCTACATAATGGAGGATATGAACACTCCATGAAAGGACTACATTATACCATACTATTAAAATATACCACACACTCTCTATACTTACTACTACACAATCTATATTTACTACTACTCAATCTATATTTACTACTATACTGAAACCACTCACTATGAGGCCTTTATATAGGGAGATAGATTCCTTAAACCTTACTCTACCTAATACTCATGTACATGTGGACTACATGCATATTTACAACTTGCACATTAACACTTGTGCATTTATTACAATACTTAAAGTAACTAACTAACTTTAATCTAAAGTAAACTCCTACTCTAGTCATGTACCAAAGGTGTTACATTTACATGACCCAAATGATGTAATATACTCTAACACCATCTATATTACATTATTTGGGTATTGAAGACTTTAGTCTTCAATATGGATCCTTGTTCTTCAACTTGATCTGGTCCTTTGTATTATCTTTAATTCACATTGCACTGTATACCTCCTTGATTTGTTTCCTCTTCTTCTTCTTCTTCTTTATTCTCATATTTTAGATCTTATTTATGCCCTTTCATATTTGATTCCTATAGAAGTATTTTCTCTTTTTCTTTGTCTTCTTCATTATTATTATTGTTGTATACCAAGGCTTCTAAAAAACACTTAAGACATCATGATAAGTTATTGAGTTAGTAGAACTTGATGTACCAATACTGCATGAGGATTAAAATATCTTTTCTAGGTATGATTCATTAAACTCTATTTTCTTTAATATTTTTTTCTATATTCTCTTCCTTGTAACATTTGTTTGTAAGTAATGACATATAAAATATGCTACCAAATTCTAAGGAAGTAGAATTTCACTCTTTCCATTATCAATTTCTTCAGAGAATCGAGTATGTAGATAATGTTCCATGGTATCAAAGTTGTATTTCAAAGCTTCACTCTGAATCACTTTTGAATTAAGGTCTAAATCTGCTTTGGATTTCATAAGTAGATTTATTATTCCAATTTTTATGGCACTTACCTTTTCCTTTACAATAGTGTAGTTCATATAATTGTTCACTGTATTCTTTGAGATAGACATATTTTTAAGTTTTAATGAGTATGATACAAGTGTAAGTAAATAATACCAACTCCTTTAAGTGAATAATGAACTTCCTTCTATAGCCCTTAATCTCTAATATATTAATATTTCTAAATTCCAATAATCTATGTTTGATGTAGTATACCTTATAACTCCCTAATTTAGAATGTTAAGAAATATTAATAGTATTTGTAAATTAATATTCCAATTTACCAAGGTTGAAAACCTTATATCTCATACTTGGTTATTTACAAATATCTCAATGTTTAAATATAAGCAATTTTATAATGTCTTCTAAAATTGCTTCCTTGCTTCTTAAGGTTGTTTTAATGAAACAATAATAAACCTTATACTTAACAACTTATAAATATTTATTGGAGGAAAGTAAATATTAAATGATATAGAAGTTTTACCTCCCTTCAACGTATGATGAGTGAGCTTCTGAATTGACATTGGTCTTCTCCTCTAGAATGGTGGTGGTCTTCCCTTCTCAACCTAAGCATTCAATGCTCTATTTTTCTTCTAGTCTTCACTCCTTGAATGGTGTTGGTTTCTTCCTGAGCATTCAATTCTCTATTTCATTGTTGGTCTTCACTCCTCGAACAACACTGATGACAATATTATTGTGCTTTGACCTTGAATGTGATGCTTCACTTTACTTAGTGCTTTTACTTCACAGTGTATATTTTATTGACTATGTAGTCTTCATGTGGTAACTATTAATAAACTCATGATCTTGGAATAGGTGCCAAGTAGCACTTGATGTTGCTCAATGCATTATATCCTTTGATTAGGTAACACTAACAATGGCTCTATAAGTGATTACTCCATGTTGTTATAAGTCTTGAACATTGATCAAGCATTAAATATGCTTTCTTCTTGAGTGTTGAAGCAATGATGATAAGTGTTACTCCTTTGAGAGCTCATTGAAGACTCTTGCAAGTGTTAGTGAACATTGTTGTCTTTACCTTATTCTATGCCAAGTGGTACTATATTTCTTATGTCATTAGGACAAATGTAAGTGCTCCTTTACATGCACTCACACTATAAAAAGCTTCACCTATTATATTTATACCATTCCAAGTTGTGTCTAGGATTTTCCAGTGTGCATGCAACTTGTTTCTAAAGTAAGGTGTCTCTCCTATGGTGATGGTTGTTCCTCAATGGTAATGGTGCTTGTTGTGTTGGATGATCACTTAATTCTTCTAAGCTTTTCCTATGTAGGATTGGGTAACTTCCAATTGTAATATTCCTCCTTGCACTTTGATTTTCCACATATGCAAGGTAACCTTAGTGTTGTCCTTTCTTCTTGTTATCACTCATTGTAACTTTGCTATCTTATATAGATGTTTTGAACCAATGAAATTTTTTTATTATGCACTTTTATAAATGTTGATTTGGCTGGGTTAACACTATGTCAGGTGTATTTAGATACCTCTTATGGAAGGGTATCAATCCCTAGGATGGCTCTATTATTTTCTACTAGATCTCCTTTATTGGACTATGTAAACTACCCACTATGATGGTAAAAACATGGGCAATGCAGTCTCCTCTATAGTGTATCTTTTCCTTGATGATGTGGCCCCTTGTAGATTGTAATAGGCTCACTATAATAGTTTCATTAGACACTCTAGTTCATGCACTTGATTGCTATGTAGATTAAGTTCCAATGATGTAGATAAGTCGCCTTGAAATACACCGAAGTTTGAGACTTCTATGGTCTCTTTGTAAAGCTCTTCTTGCTTTTATGATGAGCATATTTTCTTCTCCAATCTATGGAGGTACTATTGCTCTTTTGGTGGCTTCACCTTGCCATAAAATACTATCAGTTTAGTGAGCTCAATGGTGTCTCTAGACACTAAACTCTTACCCTATTTTGTGCACTAAATTCTCCTTCTTTGATAAACTCTTAATGCACATTAAGGAACTTAAAGGGTAAAAAATATAAAGCAATATAATAACCCTAATTTTAATATACTCAATAATAGTTAGAATATTACAATAATATCACCTTATCACTTATTCTAATGAACCTTAAATCATGCACTATTAATCTCTACAGCTTAATGCAGTCTTATTTTTTTTAACTAAACAATAGGAATATATCTAACTCCTATTTTAATGTGTAGGTAATAACCTTAAAAGAAACTCCCTTCTACACTCTCTTGAAGAATTTTAAAATGAATCCACTTCTTGCAAACCTTTTGTTCCTATATGGTGCACTTTAATAAACTGAAAAAAAAAAACTAAAGTTCGACTAATGAACCTTTTGCACCCTAGTTACTTACCTTTAACATCTCTGAATATGGTGAATTTCTTGGTGATTTGATTCACCAAATTGTTGCCCTTAATTGGATGAACTTGAAGCTATTCTTGGCTGTCCTAAACAACTCTTTAACTCACATTTTTGCAGCTCCAAAAACCCTCTAACTTGTTGCCCTTTAACTATAGTAGGTGAATTTGATTAACCTTCAGGATGGAATTTTTTGGGAGTGAAACTGAAGGGGATTGATTTTATTGATACAAATGGTTACAATATATAGGCATAAGCCTATATTCAAAACATGACACTTGTCAAGAGAAACTGAAAAGTGTCAAGGTGAAGGCATAGTGTACTTGAACTCTAGCATTCCCCCTTAAAGTGCACTATCATAACTAAAGAAAAAAACAAGTCAACATTAAGTAACATTCCCCCTTAATGTTGACTTCTCGAAAACAACCTATCATCCTCGTTTATTGCTGATTTGGTCTAGGCTCGTGCTCTGTGCACTTGGATCTCCAACTATGAATAATGTTAGATTCACTATGTATACATCTCGGTCTGTTGCCTTAGGGTCAGCCACTTCCATGGGTCTGTTGCCACTGGGTCAGCCGTCTAAGTGCCTCAGGGTCATCATGGGTTCCTTAGGGTTAGCCACTTCTAGGTTTTTTGCCTCTGTAGGTCATCCTCAGAGAATGTTGCCTCTTGTAGGTCACTAACTAGATACACCATAAATATCAAATCCTTCCTTATGGTGAACTCAATCTAGAAGGTGTTGGTCTCTGCCAAAAATGCACCTAATACAAAGGAAAAATGAGCCATATAAGAGTGTCGGTATCTATTGAAAAATGCACTCAATACAATAAAATGAGCCATAGATCAAAATAGGAGGAGAGAAGAAGAAAATAAGAGAATATTCTGAAGTGTCTTTGTTTGTAGTCTTCAGAAGTAGATCCGAAAAAAACCTCGGATAGAATCTAGGGTGTCTTTGTCTATAGTCCCTAGTATAAGTGTCCTTATTGTGACCATGTCATCCCATCTAAATGCATGGGTAACTAGTTGCTGCATTCGCCAAGTGTATAGAAAATATCACTAGGTACAAGGATCACATATGAAATTACCTTGGGAGTGTCGGGTACAACCGAGAGTGCACTCCAAGGTAAAAAATTTGAGGCTAAAAAAACTGAATTGAAACAGCCTCAAAATTACAATTTGACACCACCATTGTGTCCATCATGGAAAAACGTTTCCAACGACTATAAATACCCCTATATTCCACCATCAAAGGGGCCTTCATCATGTGGAAAAATAATAGCATGCCTATCTAGGCAGCAAATAAACAGCATTGCTCAAGGCGGATTTAAAACATTATCTCAAAAAAAAATGGCCAATGAGACCATACTATCAGCCATATTATCTCGGACACTTAAATTAAAAAAATAAAGCATACACAACTGTTTTCCCTCACTCATTAAAAAAATGTATTTTAAAAAAAAATGACAGGCAGCTATCTACTTGTTAACTGCTATTGGCAGGAGTCAATAGCTCCCCCTCATCTCTGCAATGGCGAAAGGCTACAAAACTCGAGTTTCCTCAGCAACCACTTCTCGAGGCCAATTCTTGAAATCTTCGGGTCATGCCTCACCTTACAACGTGGCCCCCACCGCTGGTGACCCTCTCCACACTATCGACATCGCCACGCAGTGCATTGTTAACTGCTCGACGTGTACACAGCGAAGGTGGAATGGCCTGGCGCGTTGGTCCCACCCACTACGTCATTGTTGCCTCCAGATATAATTGCTCCAGCATGACCCATTCGATGACCAGGAGGTGTTGTAAGTCCAACGATAAATGAAATAATGGGTTTTTGTGTTCCACTTTCCTTAATGAATGCAACAACATCCTCCTCTGTGGTTCCTCTAATTTCTCCTATTATAACAATACCTTCAGTCTGAGGGTCTGCTACAAATCGTCTCAAACAATCAACAAAATTAGTTCCATTGAAAGGATCACCCCCAATCCCCACACATGTTGATTGCCCAAGGCCCACGATAGTTGTTTGGAACACCGCTTCATATGTAAGGGTGCCAGATCTGGAAACAATGCCAACACGGCCAGGCTTGTGAATATAACCTGGCATAATACCAATTTTTCACTCTCTAGGCTTGATAATTCCAAGACAGTTTGGCCTTAGAAGTTGATTCTTAGTTTGCTTGTTTAGAGTTGTTTTAACACGTACCATAACATGTTTGGGAATTCCTTCAGTAATACAAATGACCAAGTCTAGCTTAGCTTCCATTGCCTCCAAAATAGTTGTAGCAGCAAAAGGAGGTGGGACATAAATTATAGATGCATTTGCCTTCGTTTCAGTTTTGAATTCTACAACCGTGTTTTGTGCCCCCTTTCTTGGGAGTCACTCCTCCCATTTTAGTGCCATATTCGATGGCTTATTTCGTGTGAAATGTCCCATTTTTTCTCGTAATACCCTAAAAAATAATGCGTGTGTTCTTGTCAACGAACATCGACGGAACACTGGTACTGCCAAAATGGCGAACATTATTATCGTTATGGAGGGAGGGAAGGAGGTTCCTACCAAATGTATAGACTAATCCTATGATCTTCCTTGACTGCACCATTATTGCTTTGCCTGAGACTCACCTTGTTTGTTTCTTTGAACAAAGGCTCTGGTTCCCTAAGAATAAATGGGACTACGAGCCCTCTTTGTGCTCATACGTCCTCCTCTAACCAACTACAGCGAAGAACGTCTTTCCAACCATAGCCCAGTGTTCCAATAGCACCACAGGACTGGAAACTCCTTATGCGCCCACCTCAGCGACTCAAACCCCAACAAATTCTATAAAAACTCCTCTGCCTCCATCTCTGCCACTGAGAAATTAGGGTTGCAGGTCTAGAAATCCTCATGGAAAATTGTAGCACGGATGGCCTTGAGCTCTTGTCATTTAAAGGGCCACATGACCTGGTAGCATCAAGCAGAGAAGGGAATGGCACAGATGTCAATTGTGGCATCACCTTGCAGCTTAACTATACCAGCAACTAGCAGTCATCTTCAGAAACACCTAAGGAAATAAGTTTGAAATCTACATATGTTAAAAAAAAATCTAAAAAAAATTAATCTAGCCAACACCTTGCTCAAATCTGACAGCCGCACAAAAATTTTCTGAATTTAAAAATTTTACCATCTGGTTTCTGATCCATCAAATGATGGAGAGCATACTCCCTCGGTAATTTTTTTTTTTAAATAGGAAAAAAAAAAACAGGGGAGAGGGAGGATTTCCATGAGGGAAATCCCCCCTCAAGGGTTTCACAGGGCAGGGAAAGCCTACTCTGATACCAAATGTTGGGACTGAAACTGAAGGGGATTGATTTTATTGATACAAATGGTTACAATATATAGGCATAAGCCTATATTCAACACATGACACTTGTCAAGAGAAACTGACAAGTGTCAAGGTGAAGGCAAAGTGCACTTTAACTCTAACAAAATATATAACTTTTGAAGTTTTATAGCTAGTAATAATATCCTAATTGCTGCCCTCTTGTAGTCAATTTCTGCACTAAAATGTTGTTCTTGAAACTCAAGAATTTGGTAGGGAATTCCTCCAAATCGTAGTTGATTTTTCCTTGAATAACCTTTCAATATGTTGTTGTAGATTCAGCAAACCCTTATCTCCATATGAGTCTTCTAGCCTTCAAAGTTAATCTTCAAACCTTTCAAATTTGATAGTAATGTTAGGATCCTTTCTCCTTCAAAATTCTTGTTAAATTTTGACTTTAGTTTAGGCCTTACACTCAAGAATCTAAAAGTCTTGATGTCTTCACCAATATCCTCCAAAATTTGGCAAACTCCTTGCCAAATCCTTCTTCCTTTGGTGGTAAATTTTTCCAATGAGTTCTCCTAGGAACTCCTTTAATGGTCTTCTTTGAATTCTAAAATAAGGCTCTCCAAGCCTTCTTGTTATTTTCTTTGAGACCTCACCAAGGTCTTCCAAATGAGACCTTTCCTTCAACCTTATACTAAGGAAGTGTTGGTAATGAGATCTTCTTCTCGGATCTCTAAAAACATTGTTACTGCTAGAATCTGGAACATGACCTTTATTGGTACTTCTTTACTTTTGCAATCTATAGGCTTTAATGGATACCAACCTCCAATATTCTAAAACTAGGAGTTTTGTAACTAGACCTTCTAAAGGTCTCTTCAACTTCTTTGGGTTGATTTCTTCAATCCGCTATCTACATCCTTTAATGGAGATCACAAACCTCCAATCTTCTTCTAGAATTTTCTTAAGAGTCTCTTGAATTAGTAGTAAGGCTACTATGGCCTTTTCTTCTTTTGCACTCTATAGCTCTACAATATCTAGTAATGGGACCTTTTCTTTAGGCCTCCAAATATCCATTATTTAATATGTTGCTTCTGGTGTTGGATTGATTCCAAGGAAGATATTATTCCTAGCTCTATGTAGGAAGCTTGTCAACTGACTCCAAATATCCTTTTATTGAAATAAAGTCTTAGGACTGCAATGGAAGAAACTCTTAAATCTAGAGATGATAAATATTCACTAGTTAATTTTTCAATCTAGTGAAATCCAGGTTGATTTCTAGTCTTCACGAGTTTTCCTATAACCCTATGGAAAGAATCTAGCCAAATGTAATCTCAATAATTCTATAAATGAGATTTTTGGATTTCTCTCAGTCTCACTTGTGGCTCTCCTTATTTTCTATTTCATATACAATGTGCTCTGATACCACCATTAGATTTTTATGTGAGGTAGTATAGCCACAAGATATAATATAACTAATCTAAGATAACTATAAACTAATGGCACAATAATATGCAATAAAATAATGAGATGAACATCTACAAATAACTCAAAAATATGTCATTAATGAGAGTGATGAAAATAGTACAATGCTATATAATGGAGGACATGAACACTCCATGAAAGGATATGAAAGGACTACATTGTACCATACTACTAAACTATACCACACACTCTCTATACTTACTACTACATAGTCTATATTTACTACTACTCAGACTATATTTACTACTACACTGAAAACACTCACTATGAGGCCTTTATATAGGAAGATAGATTCCTTGGCCCTTACTCTATCTAAGACTCATGTACATATGGACTACATACACATTTACAAATTACACATTGACACTTGTGAATTTATTACAATACTTGAAGTAACTAACTAACTTTACTCTAAAGTAAACTCCTACTCTAGTCATGTACCAAAGGTGGTACATTTATATGACCTAAATGATGTAATATACTTAAAAAAATCGTTCCTCCCTTCCTAATGGATTTCTTAAGTTGCATTACAAAGAGGATTTGGTGTTGAAAAGTTTCCTACGAGCTATAGAATATTTGTCTTTCCCTTCCATACTTTGAATACTCAATCCATATTTCCTAGAAATTGATCAGTCCTATGGACTTATAGCCAGTCCATCCCTAAGACTACATCAAAAGCATGTTACAATGCTACATAAAGAAATACAATGGTGGGACCACTAGGTAAGGTAATTTAGGTCATATGATAGCATTGATTCATAGAGTAGGTTTGTCCAGAACCATACTTGACCTTCCACCTATGTGCTAAGATTCTTGGACTTTCTAGTATATCCTTGATCAAACTAGTAGAAATAAAGCTATCAATAGCTCCACTATCTATCAAAATTTTGACATCCTTACCAAAAATATTACCCTTTATAAGTAGAGGAGTGGCTTGTACTTCTATATTTTAACTTCCTATCACTACATATATCTTATGAGTAGGTTTCTTGTGTGCAGGATCTTTGCAAGCAGGTTCCTTTCCCTTCGAACTTGGTCCTTCTTTATATAGACATTAGTTGGAATAATATGGTCATCCACAATCATAGCATCTAACATTGGGTCCTATATGTGTTCCCTATTTCTATCCCTCTACTTTCACTACTAGTGTGGGCTTGGATTGCTCCTGCGGTGATGGTTTTCTATTGTTGTTGTTATGGTTGTTATTCCTTCGCTAGAATTTCTCCTTAAACTTCCCATGTTTCCTATAATTTATTTTGGCATACCCTCAAAGACTTTTTTTTTGTATGTTCTCTCTCCCATTTTATGAAAATGGAGCTATTTATTTTTTTGAGCACCTATTTGTCTTGTTCAGATGGCCCTTCATAATAAAAGTAGGGTTTTAAATAAGTATCTACTTTTCTAGCCAAGCCGTAGGCCTTCTGAAGGGTCTTTGGCTCATGCATATTCATTTCATGCCCTATCCTTGGATATTTTCCTAGTATGA
Organism: Wollemia nobilis; assembly: GCA_028583015.1. Classification (NCBI taxonomy): domain Eukaryota; kingdom Viridiplantae; phylum Streptophyta; class Pinopsida; order Araucariales; family Araucariaceae; genus Wollemia; species Wollemia nobilis. Next base: position 2,129,213 of record JAQPPZ010001323.1, read on the forward strand.
AGTTATGGATTTTCATCTTCTCATTATATGTGGGCACATATTTTAACAACTTGATAAATTTTTGGTAATAAGCCTCCACTATCTTATTTCCTTGCCAAAAATTGGTGAAATCCTTAAATTTCTTGTCATAAAAATGCTTTGTGAGGAATATTTACTTAAAATATATGATAAAATCCTCTCATTTCAAGTAAATTGCCTCAATATTTTGTTCCCAACTAAAATTCTCTCACTAATCCAATCCAACACCTTATAAATGTATAGTGGGATATGATGCTCGAGTCCCTGTAGAGTAATTATTTAAAGTAAAGAATATTTCCAATTCTTTTAGCCAAGCTTCGTCTGCATCACCCCCTTCTTCACCATTAAACTTGGAGGATCATGCATTCTTAAAATATTTGGCCATCTCAGCCTCCAACCAAATTCTAGCTTGTTGTGCCTCTGTAAGAGGTTTATTAGCTTATCTAACCCTAGAGCTCCTAGCATATGAATCTCAATTCACTAGAGTGTCTAACAGTTGTCTCTATTGTTCCAATTGTTCCTGTATCAAAGCAACTATTGTAGTAAGGTCCTCCCTTTCATTAGTAGGATTACCAGCATCTAAATATGGGGTCTTGTCCTTAAAATTACTCTATTGTGTCTACCTCTTTGGTGTAAAAACACTTAATCTTCTTTTTCTTGGTTCCATTATTATTTGTCACACATAAGAAAGAGAGTTTATATTAGGTCACAATTCCTTCTTCGAATTGTACCACTCACTAACTAGTTACACAATCAGTTTGACAATTCAATAGAGTTGGTTATCATTATTTACTCTATTCTCATGTGAGATATAATTCCTACTAGTGATTTCACATCCTCATCATCCTTCATTACCTAGTATCACTATACCTAGGTCTTATCTCAGGAAGCTTATAGTCCTACAACCATGTATCTGATACCAAATATCACAAGCCAAATTTCTATCTCATTCGCAAGCCAATTGTTTTATCCTGATCTCAAGTAAATAGGGCTAAGGTTGTACTCATGGTATTAGTGTCCCTTAATTGAGCTATATGTCTCCTCTCCTTGAGGAGTCACTCATCTTCATTATATCCAATATGAGGTATACCCATCCCTATAGCTTACATATGTATTTCTATGCAAGTGTACTAGGTGAAGTGCAAGATTAAGCTATCAATCTCATCCTTCCGATGAGCTAGCTTATTCCCTTCAGTCCATCAAAAGGAACACACCAATATCTACACCATACATAATTCCATTTATGTAGGTGTACTAAGTTTGTTGGGATAAGGCTATCAATCTCATCTTCATGATGAGCTAGTCTTCTCCTAATAAGTCTTGCTCAATATCTAAATCTAAGGACACAAACCATCAAATCTCTTTTCATACCACTAGGATTCATCATAAAAAAATTTAGTCCTAGTGTAATAAGCATTACCCATTCATTTCCCTCTACTACCTTTAATGTAGATATTTGTATTAGCATGAGTTTCCCCTTAAGTGAACCATCATCACAAGTGTACATTATATGTCCCCTAAAGGAGTTACAAACAAGTTTTATATTTAAAATAATGCTTAAAAATTATCATGATTCGTTTCTAAACCAAAGGACAACCTGTTCCAATTGCATTATCAAGGTTTATCATATAAGGCTTATAAATATCCCATGAAATTCATATTAAATAATTGGTGCATAACTAATGAAAGTATAAATCCATAATAAATTACCCATTTATTTTAAAACATAGAAATTTCATTAGAAATTCAATCAAAGTACACCCATAGATAAAGAGACTCCACACATAATCACACAACATCTCATATATCCTGGGAACCCTCATGGGGAATAAACCCAACTTTGAATTATTTCTTATCTTATTTCATAAATAATTGGTTTCATACATTGTGTCAAAGGTATTCTATAAAGCCTTTATTCCCATCTTAAGAGTTCCATAACTATTATAAAATTACAATATGAATTTGTCATTCAATTCATAGTTATACTTAGTTCCATACATAAAGTCAAAGGTCCATACCTCTTATGATCTCACAATGTGAATTTATATTTTAATTCCTATATACAATCTAGTTTTCACAATTGGGTCAAATATACCCCATAATACCTTTACCCCCATCATAAGAGCCCCATACCTCCTATGATGTTACATATAATCCCAGTCTATTTCGATTTATTCCATATTCTTTGTTTCATAAATTTTGTACACACAATCCATGTATATTTGGTTTTATTCCATGATATTTATTTTATAAACTTTGTTATCAAGCAAGAAGAATAAAATCACATACATATCATTCAAATAACACCACATAGTCAAACTTTGACTTATTCCACAATCAAATATTTTCATTCCATCAAAGAGCACTATGAAAATCCTTATTCTATTTAATCCTTAAATTAGATTTTTTCATTCATAATAAGAACTATAGGTGCATGATCAACCCTATTTTAGCTTATTTCAAAGACAATTTACCCAATTACATGTAGACTATAGTAAAAACCAAGATAAACATCTTTTTGGTTTGAATCTATTTTACCACAAAGTGGTCCTCAACTCTAGATAGGCCCAAGTTAGTAGAAAGGTATGGTGAGTTACAAATCATAGAAGCGGACACCAAGCAATGATCTTTTGATTACCATTTTGTGGTTGAGTAAGTGTGGGTTCAGCCACCTTATAAGCACCCCCAGGCCATTTTCCTAGCTTTATTTACAAAGTGGGGTGACGACATCATGGTAGCGCATCACCCAAGGAGTAGATGCTATACCTAAGTAATCCTAGGTTCTCAAACAACAAAGTTTTAAAGGTGATGGAAAATTACATTCTATTGGGGTGAGCACTAAAAGTAAAGAAATACACACAATGAGATAGTTTTTTAGATGTTTCAGTCAGAGATAGTCCACTCACAGAAAATAGTAGAGCAATATCATATAAATCCCATAAAGCATTGACTCACCTCAACATTGAGCACAAAAATAAATGAGTGTCCTAATTAACACTTCATCCATAAGGCACCCCATAATATATTGCAAATATTAACTAATACCTCAAATATTAACAAGGTACATCATTATAAAGTCACTATTACAAAGGATATAGTATTAAAACATATTTAAAATTTTATTTCATGAAAACACAGTATCATTATGATATCTTCTTTTCAATGAGGATATAAAACTGAGTAAATTAAATTATTGGTTCCTATTCCAATGAAGTTATAGTAAAATTAAGACTCCATTCAATAAAGCTATAGAACCAAAATTCTGAAAATTTTACTTCTATCTCCATCAAAGACATATCAATAATTTATCTCCATTTAAAGAAGATATAACAATGAAGTCTTTCAGAATATTACTTATAATTTCCAACAAAGACATAGCAAACTATTATCTCAACTAAAAAATATATAATAATAAAATATTTTAGAATATTATCTCTAAATTTCCATAAAAGACAACAAAATATTATCTCAACTCAAGGAAGATATAATATTGAACATATTTGCAATGATGCTTACCATTATAACAAGGACACAACAATATTCAAGCATAGATACGAAAACACCATTCGTCAGTGAGAGCATAGCAATATTCAATCTTAGTCTTTAGATAACCATGTGTTTTCAACAAGAACATAGGTTTTCAAAATAGTTTTAAGCACTACTTTCTTTATCACAAAAGACAATTTTTTTCATAGCATGAAAACCCCCATTTTTAGCTCTAACAAAAAAAACAAGTCCAAGAAAGAACATCCCCCTCTTCTCTTACCTTAACAATAATTCTTAGGTTAAATACAAAACCAATATCAAGTATCTTACAAAAACCCAAGTAAGGACATAATACCATTCCCATAAGGCATCATCATAGTTGTAAATATTTTTAATATCTACAAAGTAGGTGGTGCTAGGCATTAAGATAATAAAGCACACACATAATTAACTACAAGAAATACTGCCAAGGCAGGGTGTTACATTAACACTACCCTATACTCACAAAAAACTATTATGGATATTTAGTCTTTAATGTCTAAAAATTACTATCAATATATCAAGGTATTCCTTTGTTTGATAAATAAAATAAAAATAAGCTATGGGACTTAATTTTGGATAGAATAAAATATTGTTTGATGGTATGGAATGGTAAGTTCTTAACCATGGCTAGAAGGCTATAATTCATGAAAACTATGTTTCAATCTATCTCTATATATATGGTGCTACTTTCAAGATTTTTAGAAGACATTTTCTATGGAAAACATGTGAAGAATAAGTGTGGTTTCCTCTTTGTAAATGGGAAAGGTGTTGTAAAGGAAATAATATTGGAGGGGTAGGCTTTCAAAATTGTAGACTTATAACTTTTTCATTAGGGAAAAATATGGTTGGATATTAATAAAACATTAATGAAAGATATTGAGAAAAATATTACTTCAAAAACATATAGGTTTTATTGATGTAATAAGACAATATAGAAAACAAATCCTACCTAGGGACTCAACAATATGAAACTACATATAAAAGAGTTTGTAATTTATAAAGAAACATATTAGGTAGTTACTTTTAAGTACAATTCTATAATTTTTTGGTTTGATGCTTCGTTAAAGATATGTCATCTTATTTATGATCTAAAATTGCAAATGATGGATCAATCATGTTTAGCTTGGTTTGAGGATAAAAGATCAAAAAGTACATTAATCTAAGGAAAAACTTGGTTTGAGGATATGAGCTCAAATAAATAAGATATTAGCTTCAAAATATACTTCAAGAGTTATATTTGTTTTATTTTTTGTGAAAAGATGAGTTGGATGTGAATATATCAAAAGACGATGAATTCTCAATCAAGTTGGGATATAAAGTTTTAGATCAATTAGATTTTTCTAATCCAATATGAAATTTTGGGATAATTATTTCAAAGCTAAAGCATTATGCATTCTTTGGAGAATTGGCTTTGCCATATATTGTTAGAAGCTATAGATTGAAAGGAATAATGATTTTTTTTTAAGATAAATATTTTAAATCATGTACAAGTTTAAAATTATATTATTGTCTATCTTACAAGATGATTATATGATCACACTCCTTATGGATAGTCTCAAGTGTGGAAAAAGTCTACTAGCATATTACTTAGGATTTGAATATACATGTAAGGATCATCTTCAACAATGATATTGACATAAAGGATATATGTCAATCTATGGATATGAAAAGTAGGTTCATAAAATTAAATTGTGATAGTGATTCAAAAAAAATAAAAAAATGTTAATGTAATTGGTATTTTTTTAGAATTACAAAGGAAATATTCTTCTCATGCACTCAAAATCATATATAACTTTAACTAATCACTATCTAAGGACAAGGACACTTATTTTAGGGATCAAGATTACTATTGAAAAGTGATGAAAATATGTTTCAATTGAGTGTGATTCATAAATTATTATTTTAATTCTTTTAAGAGAAAAATAATGTTGGGATTGGATAAATTCACATTAATTTTTATGTTCATCAACTATTGTTGTAGGTAGTAACTTAGAAATATCAACATATATATGGAAAAGGAAGCAAGGTAAAATACCTAAAAGGTCAAGTTAAAAGTTTGGAATAAGGATATTTTTGAGCATGTCTTCAAAAAGAAAGAAAACCTCAAAGGTCAACTAAAAGACCTAAAATTAGTTGTGGAAGCAGAGGGTCTCTCTATAGACACTAGGCTAAAGGAGAAGAAGATATTTTATTAACTACATAACACCCTATCTAACGAGGAAGTTTTATGGAAGAAAAAATCAAGGGCATTGTGGTTTAAGGAAGGTGATTGAAAAACAAAATTATTCCATACAACTACTTTGAGGCACAAAAATTCCAATAGGATATGAGAAATTTCCAAAGCTGATGGATCCAAAGTAGTGGATATTTGAGAAACTAGAGCAGAGCTAGTTGCTTACTTTGGATCACTTCTAGGCTCCATAGATGTTATGGATAGAGAGGTTGAAGATAAAATCTTATGCTCTATTCCTAGACTAGTATCAGATGACATGAATCTAAATTTTGAAACCCCTCTCAGAGATGAGAAAATAAAGTCTATTGTGTTTGCGTTAGGGGCCTTGAAATCCCTTGGATTGGATGGTTCCCCCCGTATTTTTTCAAAAAAAATGGCATATTTTTAGGAAAGAGGTTTATGAATCCTTTATATCCATCCAAACTTTTAAAATTATTCATCTAGGGTGAACTTCACTTTTCTAGCACTTATTCCAAAATTGGCAAGCCCCAATAATTTATGTGATTATCATCCAATTAGCCTTTGCAATACTATTTATAAGATCCTAATAAAGATATTGGCCAATAGATTGAAATATATCATTCCTCATCTTATTGACAATATGTAGAGCGCATGGTTGGTAGGAAAATTTTGGATGGTGTCATAGTTGTTCATGAAACTATTCACTCAGTTCAGAAGAAAGGAAGGCTTGGTATTTTTCTCAAGCTGGATATGAACAAGGTTTATGATAGAGTGTCTTGGTATTTTATGGTAAAATTCTTGGCCAAGTTTGGATCTAATCAAAACTAGATTAATTTAATAAATGTCTATATTTCTTCAGTCAAAGTTTTGGTTTTGGTTCATGGTTCTACAGCCAGTTATTTCTAGAGTTCTAGAGGCAATTTCTAGGGAGACCCCTTATCTCCATATCTTTTCATCCTCATGGTTGAAGCTTTGGTTAGATTTATTTCATTGGATCCAACTTTTGAAGACCTTAATTCAGCCCTATCAATCGATCCAATCTCTAATCATCAGTCCATGGATGATACCCTTCTCTCCTTCTTGGCATCGATGGTCTAGGCTAGGGTGGTGAAATAGATCCTGAATTTGTTTGAAAAAGTAGCAAGACAAAGGATAAAATACTTGAAAATTAAATTTTACTTTTTGAATACTCTTTTGGCTAGGCAAATAAATATTATGAATATTCTTGATTGCGGTATTTTTGATTTTCTATATGTATACGTCGATCTACCTTTGTTCACTAGAAGAATATTGGATAATTTTTGGGATCCTATTTTGGAGAGAATGCAAAACATGCTTGCTAGCTGGAAAGGTGCTCTTCTGAGACAAGCAGAAAAGTCCCTCCTTGTTATGCCTTCATTTTAGAGTATTCCTATCTAATTTATGTTAATTTTTAGACTCTCCCTAAAGGTATTATCTAATATGTAATGCATTTAAAAATCATTTATTTGGGCTAGTTCTAAAGATCATAAGAAATTCCACGTATTCTAGAATTAGGTATGTAGTAGGAAAGCTTGTGAGGATTTGGTCCTTAGAGACCTACACCTGATGAACAAAGCCTTGGTGGAAAAATAAGGATGGAAATTCATTAAGAGGGAATATGTGGAGTGGATCCATATTAAAAATTCCAAGTATTTAAACCAAATCAAAAGTATTTTATCTAATCCTATCCCTTCTATGGACTCTCTTTTCTGGTAGAACTTGATGAAATCTAAATTGATCTTAGTAAAAGGCAGCAGGTGGATTCTAGGTAATTTTAAATCTATAAAATTTTGGAAGGATTCTTGGATTATGGATGACCCCCTTTCTTAAGATCCCAATCTAGTGATGGTTAAACATCTTTCTAGGAACTTGGGAAGGATCAAGGTTGTTGATTTTATTGAAGCTACCAATGGTAGGAGATCTTGGAAGGCTATATCAAACACTAACTACAGTAGAGAAGTTAAGTTGACATGGAAATTTATTTTAAGGATTTAAACCTTTAGATATTAAAGGTGCATGACTCGAAGGATATTATTGTGTGGAAAGGAGAAAGTGATGGTTCTTTTTTTTAAGTTAGTGTATGCCCTTCTTGATTATAGTTCTCCCATTTTGCTCCCTTCTTGTAAGGTATGGTTTAAGCATCTTACTTCAAATTTTAATATCTTCTATTGGTTGGCCATCCAGAAAAAAACTCTAATAATTAAGAATTTAAGAAAACAAGGGATGATCTTACGTAATAGATGTTATCTTTGTGAATCATGTGAAGAAACTACAATGCATGTATTATTTTAGTGTCCCTTATCTTCTAAAGGTTTAAGAGAAGTAATCCAATCCTTGGGGTTTTTTTGGGTCCTCCAAAACCTTTTGGTTGATGTTTGTTTTTAGTGGTTTCCTCCATTCAAATATTTGAGATTGAAATGTCTATGGAGGTTTATTTTACCCATATATTTTGGGGTATTTTATGGGAGAGGAATCAAAGGGTATTTAAGAATGTCAAGAGGGATTTTGTTGTAGTTTGTGCTAATGTGATTTGGGGTGTTGTTGAAAATGTGATCAACTGTCATTCAAATCTAAGTGGAGGGATTTTAATTGAAGTGGATCTAGAACCCCCAAAATCCTTAGACCGGTCAGACTTCTCATCCTAAATTAGAGATATCTTGTTTAATAGTCCCTACTCCCTATTGGTTGGGTTAAGCTAAAATTTGATGGAGCTTTGAAAGGTAATACTAGTTTAGTAGGGTACATGTTGGACATTTTGAGTCATTAAGTCAAGTTGTCATTGATGTCAAGGAATGAAGTCATCATTAATGTCAAGGAATTTATCAAGAAAAAAAGTTGTCAAAGTTGTCATTGATATCCAGGAATAAGCCATTGATGATGTCAAAGGTCAAGAGGAAAAATGTAGACGTTAAAGGTAAAAAGGGCTTCATTATATTTTTAATATTATATGGAAGCATAAGTTAAAATGTTTTTTATAAAAACCCAAGGAAGATTATTGCAAATTTAAAGTAAGGTTTAATATTTATTTGATAAAATATTTAAATTCAAAGTGAATTTAAATTTTATAAATAAATGTTATTTATACCAAGTTGTACAATGAAAGATGGCCTTAATAAAACCAAAGGGTTTTAAAGAATTAATTTATAAAATTTAAATTTAAATGAATTTAAATAATTTATAAATTAACAAGTTCAAAGGGAAATAAAAAGCTCCAACGTCTAATATATTGGAGGAAATTCGAGAGCCGACATTATGCATGAAGGAGGGAAATAAATATATATACTAATGCCTTAGAGGCATTAAAATTTATCCTTTTGCTCGATTAATTATTGCACGCAATTGTGTTGAATTCATGTGAAATAAGAGAAGCAACTTTTGAATTTTAGCTCCAACAAATAAGGTTTAAGGGGAACATAACCAAAGTACCTAGTTATAACTGGGCAACATGGCCTAGTGGCAAGAGGACAGTGGTTAGAGTGTTTGGGCACTAGGAGACTTGCATTCGAAATGCGGTGACAACATTTTTGGTGGTTGCATTAGTGTTGGAAGTGCCAACAAAAAGGTGCAAATTTTTGTACTAGGCAAGGTAGAGAGTATTTTGGATCACGTGGTGCTCCTTAGTCCCCAAGCGACCGCCTAGATCACACGGTGGTTGGATTTGTAGCTAGGGCACTGTTTGAGGTTGTGTTGTGATTTTGAATCCCTTCCAAGGCAAGTAATAAATTTTGATTATTATTTTTGTATGTTACCTAAAGTTTGGAGTTAAAAAGGTTGCTTCAAAGGATTGTTTATTGAAAATTATTTTTGATAATTTGGAGGAATAAAGTGTTAGGTTTATTTTAATAAAGTGTTTTTATCACATTGATTTGTTGAAGTATTAAAAGGATAGAGGGAACTTCTAGCATTGATTTATCTTGAAAAGAAGAGTGCATTGAATATAATTTTAATTGGGATATTATAAGGTGTAAGTGGTGTATTATTTTTTGTAAAATATTGATGAATTTTTTCTTAAATATGGAGTGATAAGGTGTATGTGTGTCTTGATATTTACATTGTATTTTGAGGAAGTTTATCATCTAATAATTTCTTTGAGCTTGGAAAAGAAGTGTTTATGGTTGTGGCATATTTATGAGATTCCTTCATAATAAAGAAAAAGGTATGAGCACATTCTTCCATGGTTAAGTTGATTGATTGGTTTTCTATAAAATAAGTTTAGAGTGAAAAGGACTTGATTAGAGTTTCCTATTGAATGTGTTGAGTTAATGCTTCAAGGTTTTCTAGAATAAAGAGTTGTTGTTAAAACCTTGTTTATAAGCATTGTTTTTGAAGTCATTGGTTGTGTGAAGAACTTGAACTAGGGTTTGAGTATCATTGCTATGTGAATATTGTTTTATAAGCATTGTTGTTGAAGTTATTGGTTGTATGAAGAACTTGAACTAGGGTTTGAGTATCATGGCTATGTGAAGATTGTTCTTATAAGCATTGTTACTGAATTCATTGGTTGTGCGAAGAACTTGAACTAGGGTTTGAGTATAATTGCTATGTGAAGATTGTTTTATAAGCATTATTGTTTAAGTGAGTTGTTGAGCAAAGATCTTGAACTAGAGTTTGAAAAGAACATGAGTATCATTATTATGTGAGACTTTTTCTTGGGCATTGTTGAAAATATTTTGAGCGAGTGATCATATACTTGGACTAGGGTTTGTGAGCAAGGGTTGTTTTGTTGGAAATTTGAGTTATTTTATGTTGTCATTGATGTCACATGGATCATTGATGTCACATTGAGTTTTGGTGGAAAAAGCACTTCATAGATAATCATCTATGATATTTTGGAGAGCATGGATATATACAAGGTTTTTATGAAAACCAAGGTAGTAAAAATAAAAGGTTTTATTTAAAACCATGGTGGGCTTATGTGGAAAGGGCTTTTCTTAAAAGCCAAGGTGGAATTTTGTTTCATCAAAAAAGGACCTCCAATGATGAAGATATTAAAGTTTAAAGTTTAAGTTTAAATTAATGGAGGGTCGACCTATGTGCAATTAATGGAGGGTGGCATATATATATATATGTAAAGGTTTCAATTTATTTTGGAAAGGGGCCATATTATATATCATTGGAAATATTATTTTGAGGGCTATTTCACTAACTTATTTAGAAGGAGAAATAAGGTGTGTGTAAAGATATATTTCTGATTTTGCAAAGGGGTTCCAAAATTGAAGTTTGTCTTGTTTTTTTTCAAGAAGATTAATTCTTTCATGAGGTGACAAGGTATGCAATATTGTGATTTATTTTATTTTATGGTATAAGTGGTTTTGGGATTGAAAATGTTATGCAATGTTTTGATTTATTTTATTTTATGGTACAAGTGGTTTAAGGTGATATAAGGAAGTTGTGCAATTAAAGGCCTTGGTGATGATTATTGAAAAATGGAGTAATATTGATTATTTTGTGATCTACTAACCCTTGTGAAGATTGGAAAAAGAATTTTGTTATTGTGGTAGATTTACAAAGAGGTTTTTTCATATTCATAAAAGGTATGGGCACATTCTCCTATTGATTGTTTATGGTGGTTGATTTCTAAAATATCATTGGAGGGAAAAGGATTGTTTGTGGTTTCCTTTTGAAAGTGGTTGGTTGAATGATTAAAGGTTTTCTAAATTGAGAGTTGTGTTTAAAACTTGTTTTATAAGCATATTTGTTGAATCCCATTGGTTGTGAAATAACTTGAGTTAGAAAAGAACATGAGTATCATTGTTATGTGAGATTTGTGGTTGATCATTGTTGGAAACATTTGAGTTGGTTGATACATACTTGGACTAGGGTTGTGTGAGAAATAGTTGTTCCTTGTGATGAATGGTTGAGTTGAGTTCATTGAGCCTAGTAAAGTGATGTGTGAAGTAATTGTTCAAGTTCTATGAAACAAACTATTCCATCATTCTATGTTGAGTTTAGATTAAGGTTAGAACATATTGAGTCTCTAAAAATTCTCTTTATGCTTCTATGAAGTTAATTTGAGTTGAGATTGCCATTCATTATTGAGTTCATTTTGAGTACTACTTGAGCATGATTGATTGAGCCTTTAAGAAGGCCTTTGGGATAGATTTGAGGATAGTGTTGGGACAAATTTGTAGACAGTTTTGGGCAAGTTCTTAGTGAGCTTGCTAGAGTATATTTGAGCAAGTTATTGGTGAGCTTGCTAGAGCATATTTAGGCAAGTTCTTGGTGAGCTTGCCAAAGTAGATTTGGGCAAGTTCTTGGTGAGCTTGCTAGAGTAGTTTTAGACAAGTTATGTGTGTGCTTTTTATTTAGCATTGGACAGGTTCTATGTGATCTTGTTATTCAACATTGGATAAGTTCTATGTGAGCTTGTTAAATAGGTTCTATGTGAGCCTATTGAGCAGGTTCTTAGTGAGCCTATTGATAGAGCTTTGGAGGTGACAGAGTATAGAGGACAGAGTCTTAGTGGATAGAGATCCAAAAACCAGCATAGTTGAAGACAAATCTGAGTGAGGAGTATTCAAGTGAAAATAGGTCCACCAGTCAGTGCAGTAGAGATACAGAGTCTTCTATAATATCACATAGCCAGAACAAGATGGGAAAGAGTTATCCTATGGAAGAGATACATGAACATGAGATTAGGGGATCAACATATTATTTGGACAGATATCCATAAATATTGTAATTGGGAGTGATTCCCAAAGAGATTGATTGAGAAAGTTTTAGTAAAATATTTTCTCTATGGAGTAGCCCACATTGGGTGAACCACGTAAATTGTGGTTTCTCTATTGTGTATGGTTTATGTGCTTTGGTTTGATTACTGCTATTGATACTACTATATTTACACAACATAATATTGAATTAGAAGAAAAAGTAAAAAGTGGTCTTATACTGTTCATCCCTCCCTCTCAGTATAAGCTTGTGTTATTCAATTGATATCAAAGCAGGTTCCTTTGGAAAGGCTAACAACTTGAGGGAAGATTCTATAAGAACACAGATGGCTTCACAAAAATGATTATCTTCAAATAAGGCTCCATTGTTTGATGGTAACAATTGTTCTTTCTGGAGCATGAGGATGAAGAACTACTTGATATCAAAAAGATATGAGGTATGTCATATGGTTGAAAAAAGAGTATAGGGTTGAAGGTGATCCTGAGGAAGATAAGACTACCAGGAAATTGGTTGAGATCAATGCAAGAGCAATGAATTGTATTTTAAGTGGGCTACGTGAGACAAATTTTACAAATATCATGGTATGTACTTCAGCTAATGATATGTGGACAAAGTTGAGGAATACTTATGAAGGATATTCCAAGGTAAAGTTGGAAAAACTACAAACTCATAGAAAATATTTGAGGAATTGAAAATGGAATATTTTGAAGATATTGCAAAGTTTTTACTTCGAGTTGATGATATTACTAACACCATGAGAGGCCTAGGTTTTGAGATGAAATAATCAAAATTTATTCAAATGTTTTTGAGATCACTTCCCATGAAATATGATTCTAAGGTTTCAGCAATAGAAGAAACAATGGATATCAACAAGTTAACAATGGAGTAATTGCAAGGTACTCTCATAGCTTATGAGATGAGGGTAAGTAAGCATCAAGCTCCAATAAAATATATTGCATTCAAGATTTCAGAAAAAGAGAAATGGAAAGTTTCATAAATAGATAGAGTTTTATAAAAATATGAGGAAGCTAACTTCATCAAAAAGAATAAGGACTCAATGAATTTTAGAGATATAAGGAAATTCAGGTGCTAAAAGTGTGGTGATCTTGGTCACTATGCATACAAGTGTCCACATGAAGAAATCGGTGATGATGAAAAATAGGGTCACAGAAGAAAAGAATATGGAAAGCATAAGCATGACAAAGATGATAGATTCAAGCAAAACAGGTATGAGAAGAAGAAAAATTTTCATAAGGTAAAGAAATCTTACTAAATTGTAGAAGCAAGTGATAGTTCATATTACAGTGATAAATATTAGTCAGATGAAGAAGAATGTACATTTTTTGTAATAATTGAAGAAAAGCAAGAACACCTATTCCTAGGTATTGAAGTTAAAGAAGAGGATGTGCTTATTGAAGAAATACATGAAGAGCTTGCCATAGCCATTGAGCAAGGAAATAGGTACAAGAAAGGTCTAAAGATACTAAAATGCTTCATATGTGGAGATTTTGGGCATATAGATTATGATTGCACATACTACAACAATTAAAACAAGGAAAGTGTATTTGAAAAAGAAAGAAACAGTTCTAGTGACAATTCTAGCAGCAGTGAAAACAAATAAGTCTTATTTTTGGTAATAGAAAAGGAAGATGATGAGCCAAGTAAACAAAAAGTAGAAATCAAAAGGTTAACATAAGAATACAGGAATCTTGAAAAAAAGATTCGAATAGATGCCAAAATTAGATAAGAACTACTTCAAACAATCAGTAATCTCAAAGAAGATCTTCAAAATGCAAAAAGGATAGAAGAGAGGATGAATGAATAACTAAGGGTAACAATGGCAAGACATGATACATTAGATGAAAATATTCAAAAAGGAGTGGAAACTTATTTTAAGGTTGTATCTTACTTCCAAGAAAAGTCACACTCAAAAGGAAAGGAAGTTCTAAAATATGAAAGCAAGGAAGCATCTAAGATTTGTGAGGAATGTTTTGAAGTTCCTATGGCTCCAAATATTCAGTTTGGTTCTTGTTTTGAGATAGGTGAATCAAGTTCAAAAGGAAAATAAATTCTTGAAGATAAATTCAAGGAAGAGGTTTTAGATGCTACAAAGAAGGTTCAAGAATGTAATGCACAAGTTGAAGATGATCATAAGGATAATGGTCAAGAAAGGTATGAGGAACCAAGGCATGAACAAAGGGATTTTAAAGGATATTGTTTTTCTTGTAATGTATTTGGACACAAATCTATACATTGCAGGATCCATGGATAAAATAAGTTTGATTTTGCTAGAAGAAACTTCAAAGGAAGAAGGTATGGTTTTTAGGGACATTGCTTCTCATGTAATAGGATTGGTCATAAAGCTTTTCAGTGCAAAGGAAATGAGCAACATGGTTTTGGTTTTAGAGCTACACAATTTAGAAGTCATGGTCATAATGGTCATGAAAACAGAGCTTCACAATACAGGGTTCAGGAAAGGAATGGATATGGAAATTATTTCAAGAAAGAATTTAGGACATGGGTACCATCCAAAGGCTACAATATCAAATGTTTTAATTGCAATAACTTTGGGCATATTGAAAGATGGTGTAGGACTAAATTCCAAGAAGGTTCAAAGCAAGAAGGTCAAACAGGTTCGAGGCAAGAAGGTCAAACAGGTTCAAGACAAGAAGATAAAGTAATTCATCAAGAGAAGGATATCAGAAAAACATGGAAGGAAGCTGAAAGAGGAAAGTAACAAAGTGATATGGGAGTAAAAGTACTCCCACACCAAAATTAATCACCTCAAAAGAGAAGGGTATTAGAGGGCTAAGCTTAAGAGTCATATATTTTAGCCCCATAGGTGTTTCTTTTGCCATTGATGTCAAAGGGGGAGAAATTTGAGTTAGGGGGAGCAACCTCCAAAGAGAGCATTGAGTTAGGGGGAGCAACCTCCAAAGATATTATTGAGTTAGGGGGAGCAACCTCCATAGAGATTATTGAATCAGGGGGAGCAACTTTGATTCTTAGAGATGGTTTTTATAGTGATTGTGGTGTTTGAATTAGAGGTGTTTCCATCAATGACAAAGGGGGAGATTTTTGGAAATTTGAGTTATTTTATGTTGTCATTTATGTCACATGGATCATTGATGTCACATTGAGTTTTAGTTGTAAAAGAACTTCATAGATAATCATCTATGATATTTTGGAGAGCATGGATATATACAAGGTTTTTATGAAAACCATGGCAGGCAAAATAAAAGTTTTTATTACGCCGAGAGGCGTTCCTACAATGGTAGACAAGGAGGTGGGAGGCAAAGAGGTCATACATGTCACGCCATAAACAAAAAAATTGTATTATTAAAAAAGTCGACATTAACAAAAACATTTAAAAATTTTATACTAAAATAGCCGACTAACCAACCGTTGCAAACATTTAAAACTTGGGGGTGTGATCTCAAAGATAGGCACCTTGGGATTGATATATCTAGATGTTTATAGATATATATCCTTTTATATCTAAGCTAGTTTAAAACCATGGTGGGCTTATGTGGAAAGGGATTTTCTTAAAAACCAAGTTGGAATTTTGTTTCATCGAAAAAGGACCTCCGGTGATGAAGATATTAAAGTTTAAAGTTTAAGTTTAAATTAATGGAGGGCTGACCTACGTGCAATTAATGGAGGGTGGCATATATATGTAAAGGTTTCAATTTATTTTGGAAATGGTGTGTATTATATATCATCGAAAATATTATTTCGAGGGCTATTTGACTAACTTATTTAGAAGGAGAAATAAGGTGTGTGCAAAGAGATATTTCTAATTTTGCAAAGGGGTTCCAAAAGTGAAGTTTGCCTTGTTAATTTTCAAGAGGATTAATTCTTTCATGAGGTGACAAGGCATGCAATCTTGTGATTTATTTTATTTTATGGTATAAGTGGTTTTGGGAGTGAAAAGGTTATGCAATGTTTTGATTTATTTTATCTTATGGTACAAGTGGTTTTAGGAGAGATAAGGAAGTTGTGCAATTAAAGGCCTTGGTGATGATTATTTTTATTTTTGTAAGTAAGGTACAAATTCATTACAACTGGGTTTTACAGGTTGACCCAAAACCTATTACAACAACAGCACAAAGCTGAATCGGAACAAGGCCTCAATAGAGACAATCTGGCCTTAGCCCCCTACTGAGGTTACACCACCAACAAAGAGCAACACCCTTACAAAAGATGACCCACACCTCAGAACACAGGTGAATGACACATTCGCCTCCTAACACTTTCTCTTCTCTTTTGGTCACGAAACTACGACATGTCACGATATCGTGACACTTTTCCTTCCTCCTCTTTCTTTTCTCATTTAGTCACAAAAAAGTGACATGTCACGATATCGCGACACTTTTCCATCCCGCTCTTTCTCTTCTCTTTTGGTCATGAAAATCCGACATGTCGCGATATCGCGACATATTTTCCTCTTGCTTAAGCTCTTCACTTTTGGTCGTGAAACAACGACATATCGTGAAATCACTGCACCCTTCCACATGTCGTGAAATCGTGACACTTTTTCTTTTCTCCTCTTTCTCTTCTCTTTTGGTCGTGACAATGCGACATGTGGAGTAATGTTGATTATTTTGTGATCTACTAACCCTTGTGAATATTGGCAAAAGAATTTTATGATTGTGGTAGATTTACAAAGAGGTTTTTTCATCTTCATAAAAGGTATGGGCACATTCTCCTATTGATTGTTTATGGTGGTTGATTTCTAAAATATCATTGGAGGGAAAAGTATTGTTTGTGGTTTCATTTTGAAAGTGGTTGGTTGAATGCTTCAAGGTTTTCTAAATTGAGAGTTGTGTCTAAACCTTGTTTGATAAGAATAGTTGTTGAAGCCCATTGGTTGTGAAAGAAATTGAGTTAGAAAAGAACATGAGTATCATTGTTATGTGAGATTTATGGTTGAGCATTATTGGAAACATTTGAGTTGGTTGATACATACTTGGACTAGGATTGTGTGAGAAAGAGTTGTTCCTTGTGATGAATGGTTGAGTTGAGTTGATTGAGCCTAGTCAAGTGATGTGTGAATTGATTGTTCATGTTCTATAAAAAAAATATTCTATCATTCTATGTTGAGTTGAGATTAATGTTAGAACACATTGAGTCTCTAAAAATTCTCTTTATGCTTCTATGAAGTTAATTTGACTTGAGATTACCATTCATTTTTTAGTTCATTTTGAGTACTACTTGAGCATGATTGATTGAGCCTTTAAGAAGGCCTTTGGGATATATTTGAGGACAATGTTGGGACATATTTGTAGATATTTTTGTGAAAGTTCTTGGTGAGATTTCTAGAGTAGATTTGGGCAAGTTCTTAGTGAGATTTCTAGATCATATTTGGGCAAGTTCTTGGTGAGCTTGCTAGAGAAGATTTGGGAAAGTTCTTGGTGAGCTTGCTAGAGCAGATTTGGGAAAGTTCTTGGTGAGCTTGCTAGAGTAGTTTTGGACAAGTTTTGTGTGAGCTTGTTATTCAACATTGGATAGGTTCTATGTGATCTTGTTATTCAGCATTGGACAAGTTTTGTGTGAGCTTGTTAAGCAGGTTCTATGTGAGCCTATTGAGCAGTTTCTTAGTGAGCCTATTGATAGAGCTTTGGAGGTGATAGAGTATAGAGGACAAAGTCTCAATGGATAGAGATCCAATAGCTAGCACAGTTGAAGACAGATCTGAGTGATGAGTATTCAAGTAGAGAGAGGTCCACCAGTCAATGTAGTAGAGAGAAAGAGTCTTCTAGAAGATCACATAACTAGAGCAGAAGGGGAAAGAGTTCTCCTGTGTAAGAGATCCAAGAACTTGAGATTAGGGGATTAGCATATACTTTGGACAAAGATCCATAAACATTGTAATTTGGAGTGATTCCCAAAGATATTTATTGAGAAATTTTTAGTAAAATATTTTCTCCATGGAGTAGCCCACATTGGGTGAACCATGTAAATTGTGGTGTCTCTATTGTGTATGGTTTCTGTGCATTACTTTGATTACTACTATTGATACTGCTATCTTTACACAATGTAATATTGAATTAGAAGAAAAAGTAAAAAGTGGTCTTATACTATTCACCCCCCCTCTCAGTATAAGCTTGTTGAGTAGAGTTGGTTGAACCTAGTCAAGTGGGTGTGTGAAGTGATTGTTCAAGTTCCATAAAACAAACTATTCTGAATTGATTTGAGAAAGTGATTTAGCATTGAGTTGAAATTGAAGCATATTGAGTCTTTAACAATTCTCCTTATGTTTCTAAGATATTTATTGAAAGTAATTGAGCATTGTGATAAGTGTAGAACATATTGAGTCCCTAACAATTCTCTTTATGTTTCTATGAGATTGGACAAGATTTGTGTGGACTTGTTGACCAGATTTGAGGCAAGTATTTGAGAAGACTTATGGATAGATTCAGTGTGAGATTTTGTGGAAGCTTACATTACAGATATTGAGCAGATTGGACAAGTTCTAGAGAGGACTTGTGAAACAGTTTTGAGAAAGTTCTAGAGAGGACTTGTAGAGTAGATTTGAACAAGTTCTAGAGAGGACTTGTAGAGCATATTTGAGCAAGTTATAGAGAGGACTTGTAGAGAATATTTGATCAAGTTATAGATAGGACTTGTGGATGGATTAGTGTGAGCTTTTGAGGAATCTTAGGCAGATTTAAGATAGGTCTTTGAGAAGGCTTGAGAGCAGAGTTGATTGATTGATTTGTTCAAACCTTGAGTTAAGGTTTAGGGCAGATCCAATAGAGTTGATTTGAGATTTATTTAAGCTTTGAGTTAAGGCTTGAGGATAGAGATTGAGGATAGATTTTTGCTATACTGAAGGACTATGTTTAGTGTAGATTTGAGAACTAATTTTGGTGCAGATATTTGAGGATAGGTTTATGCCAGACCAGAGATAGAGATTGAGCATATTTGTGCTAGACTAAAGGACAATTTTTAGTTTAGATTTGAGATAGAGTTTTGGAGGTGATAGAGGAAAAAGTACAATAGTCTCCAGTGGATATATATCCATTATCCAGGGCAGTGAGGATAGGTATTCTAAGTGGGGATAAGAGTCTTCAGTGGAGAGAGATCCACAAGCCAATGTAGTGGAGGTAGTAGTCTTCTAGAGGATCACCATCCAGAGCATAGGAGAAGGAGTTCTCTTATGGATAGAGATCCACAAACTTGATTTAGGGGATTGGTATCTCCTTTGGATAGAGATCCATAAACATTGTAATAGGGAGAGGATTCCCAAGATATTGATTGAGAAAATTTTAGTGAAATATTTTCTTCGTGGAGTAGCCCACATTGGGTGAACCATGTAAATTGTGGTGTCTCTATTGTGTGTGGTGATTTATGCATTGCTTTGATTATTGCTATTGATATTGCTATCTATACATTACATAATATTTTTTGGGAAATAAAAGTAAAAAGTGGTCTTATACTGTTCATCCCCCTCTCAATATAAGCTTGTGTTCTTCAATTGGTATCAGAGCGGGTTCCTTCAAAATATTTTAACAACTTGAAGGAAAAGCTAACAAGAACACAATGGATTCTAAGAATGTGTCCTTAGATAATTCAACACCAGTATTTGATGGAAGTGACTATATATATTGGAGTATGAGAATGAAGATCTACCTGATGGCACTTGGAAATGAAATTTGGGAAGCAATTGAATTTGGATATGATCCCTTAATTAATCCTCCTACAAATAAGGAAGGTAAGCTCCTACAACATTACAATTCAAAAGCAATGAATGCACTTTTGAGAGGTTTGCATAGAACAGAGTCTATGAAAGTTATGCATTGTCAAACTGCAAAAGAAATGTGGGATAAATTACAAAATATATATGAAGGAGATAAATGTGTCAAGAAAGCAAAGATGCAAAATCTCAAAGGACAATTTGAAGAATTAATAATGAAGGATGAGGAAAATATTAGTACTTATCTACTTTGAATTGATGAGGTTGTTAATGCTATGCAAGGACTTGGAATGAAGATTGATGAATCAAATGTTTGTGATAAAGTCTTAAGAACTCTTCCAAAAATATTCAATGAAAAGGTTTCTACTATAGAAGTGTCAATGGATGGTGATACTTTGATAAGAGATATGTTGCTTGGTATTCTTACAACACATGAGATAAGAACAAAAGAGGAACCAAATCCTCAGAAAGAAGCAACATTCAAAGCAATCAAGAAGACAAAGGGTAAGAAGTCAGAATCAAGAAATGAGTCATCCAGTGATGAAGAAGCAAATTATGGTAGAAGGAATAAGGATTCAAGAAGATATAGAGATACAAGATCTATTAAATTTTTTAATTGTGGAAGGTATGGTCATTATGCAACTGACTATCAAGAAGCTAAGAATAACAATGATGAGGAAAAATAGGATCACAAGAACAAGGAATTAGAAAGATACAGGCACCAAAAGAAAAGCAAGGATGGACAAAGCAGACAAGGAAAGAAGTTCTTTCAAAGGCAAAAGAGGATCTACTATGTGGATAAGGCAAGTAAGTACTCAAGTGATAGTGATGCTAGTTTTTTAGATAATGATAGAGATGAAGTCCTATTTATGATTGAAGAAAAAGAACAAGTTAAGAAAAGGACTCCAGTAATTCTCAAGTGTTTTAGATGTGGTAACTTTGGACATCTTGAAGATAATTGTACAAGGGATGGTTATAGTTTCAGTGATGATGAATATGAGGATGCACTTGAAGGACCAGATGAAAACCTTCTAATGGCATTAGAAGAAGAAGTAGGTGATCCTATAGAAGACAAGCCAATAGAAAATAAATATGTGGACAAAGGTAAACAAAATAGAGGAATATTCAGAGAAATATGGATATGATCTCAAGGGAGAACTTATTTATGCTCTTGAAATAATAAAGAAGGTAAGAAAGCAACACTCTAAACTTGAAATTCAGTTTCAAGAATGTGATGAAGAGAGAAGATTGCTTATAGAGGATTTAGAAAAATCAAAGGCTAAGGCAAAAAGGTTCAAAGATAAGTTAGAAGCAAAGATATTAGAATGTGAAAAGTTAGCACAAGAAGTGCCACTACTAAGAGAAGATTTAGAAGACTCCAAAGTCAAGCTAAAAGGGTTCAAAAATAGCTCAAAGAACTTGGATAAGTTCATCAAGATACAAAAGCCTACATCAAGCAAAACAGGTCTTGGATTTGAACAGGTTCAAAAGAAATGGGAAGGAAAGTCAACCTCAAGTTTTGGAGGAGAAGAAACTTCAGATGAAGATACTTCAGAAGAAGACAGTGTAAAAGAGAGTGAGACATCTGAGGATGAGTTGGACAATAGAGAGTTCAACAAGAACAGGAACAATGCACAAAGAAGATACAGATGGAACAACAATCAGAATAGGTCAAGAGAGACTAGGAGACCAATGAGGTCAAGACAAGGAGGCTTCAATGGAATATGTTTTTCATGTCACGGGTTTGGGCACATGGCTTCACAGTGGAGGACACAGGAAAGATAAGAATATGGGAACAAATAACTTTTCCATGGGTATTGCTACTCATGTAATCAGTTTGGTCACAAGGCAATGAATTGCAGGGTTCATGACAAAAGAGGATATGGCTTCACTAGGAGAAATCCTAAGACATTTGCACCTCCAAGGAATAATAACATTAAGTGTTATAAGTGCAATAATGATGGTCACACAGAAAAGTGGTGTAGAACAAATATTCCAGAATCAAGCAGGAACAGGAACATGAACAGGAACATGGATATGAACAAGAATAGGAACATGAATATGAACAAGAATAGGAATAGGAATAGGAACATGGATAGGAATGTAGACATGGATAGGAAAATGGAAATGGAAATAAACAATTAGAGGAATCATAAGGATCAGATAAGAAGGAAAGAGGATAAAGGTAAAGAACAGTGCTTTCTGGGAGTAGAAATACTCCCACCGTAGAATTAACCACCTCAAGAGAAGGTGGGGGAGGGGCTAAGCTAAGAGGCTCATTCTTAGCCCCGAGCCCCAAAGGTGACCCTTTGCCATTGATGTCAAAGGGAGAGATTTGAGTAAGGGGGAGATTTGGTATTTGAGTAAAAATGAGAAAGCATTGAGCAAGGGGGAGCAATGTCCCAGGGGGAGTAGAACAAAGAAAAAGCCAAGTTTTTAGTAAAAATAATTTGGGTTGCCATCAATGACAAAGGGGGATATTGTTGGACATTTTGAGTCATTAAGTCAAGTTGTCATTGATGTCAAGGAATGAAGTCATCATTAATGTCAAGGAATTTTTCAAGAAACAAAGTTATCAAAGTTGTCATTGATATCCAGGAATAAGCCACTGATGATGTCAAAGGTCAAGAGGAACAATGTAGAGGTTAAAGGTAAAAGGGCTTCATAATATTTTTAATATTATATGGAAGCATAAGTTAAAAAGTTTTTCATAAAAACCCAAGGAAGATTATTGCAAAGCTAAAGGAAGGTTTAATATTTATTTGATAAAATATTTAAATTCAAAGTGAATTTAAATTTTATAAATAAATATTATTTATACCAAGTTGTACAATGAAATATGGCCTTAATAAAACCAAAGGGTTTTAAAGAATTAATTTATAAAATTTAAATTCAAATGAATTTAAATAATTTATAAATTAATAAGTTCAAAGGGAAATAAAAAGCGCCAACGTCTAATATATTGGAGGAAATTCGAGCACCGATGTTATGCATGAAGGAGGGAAATCAATATATATACCAATGCCTTAGAGGCATTAAAACTTATCCTTTTGCTCGATTAATGAATGTGTGCAATTGTGTTGAATTCATGTGGAATAAGAGAAGCGACTTTTGTGTTTTAGTGCCAATGAATAAGGTTTAAGGGGAACAGCGCCAAAGTACCAAGCACCAACTGGGCAGCGTGGCCTAGTGGCAAGAGGACAATGGTTAGAGTGTTTGGGTGCTAGGAGACCTACATTCGAAATGTAGCGACAACATTTTTGGTGGTTGCATTAGTGTTGGAAGCACCAAAGGAAAGGTACATGTTTTTGTGCTAGGCAAGGCGGGGAGTCTTTTGGAGCACGTGGTGCTCCTTAGTCCCCAAGCGAGCGCCTAGCTCATGCGGCGGTTGGAGCCATGGCTAGGGCGTTGGTTGAGGCTGCACTATGAGTTTGAATCCCTTCCAAGGCAAGGTAATAAATTTTGATTATTATTTTTGTGTGTTGCCTAAAGTTTGGAGTTAAAAGGGTTGCTTAAAAGGATTGTTTGTTGAAAATTATTTTTGATAAGTTGGAGGAATAAGGTGTTAGGTTTATTTTAATAAAGTGCTTTTGTCACATTGATTTTTTGAAGTATTAAAAGGATAGAGGGAACTTCTAGCATTGAGTTATCTTGAAAAGAAGAGTGCATTGAATATAATTTTAATTGGGAGATTATAAGGTGTAAGTGGTGTATTATTTTTTGTAAAATGTTGATGAATGTTTTCTTAAAGATGGAGTGATAAGGTGTATGTGTGTCTTGATATTTACATTGTATTTTGAGGAATTTTATCATCTAATAATTTCTTTGAGCTTGGAAAAGAAGTGTTTATGGTTGTGGTAGATTTATGAGATTCCTTCATCATCAAGAAAAAGGTATGAGCACATTCTTCCATAGTTAAGTTGATTGGTTGGTTTTCTAGAAAATAAGTTTGGAGTGAAAAGGACTTGATTAGGGTTTCCTATTGAATGTGTTGAGTTAATGCTTCAAGGTTTTCTGGAATAAAGAGTTGTTAAAACCTTGTTTTATAAGCATTGTTGTTGAAGCCATTGGTTGTGTGAAGAACTTGAACTAGGGTTTGAGTATCATTGCTATGTGAAGATTGTTTTATAAGCATTGTTGTTGAAGTCATTGGTTGTGTGAAGAACTTGAACTAGGGTTTGAGTATCATTGCTATGTGAAGATTGTTTTATAAAATTTTTGATCTGGTTGTGCGAAGAAACTTGAACTAGGGTTTGAGTATCATTGCTATGTGAAGATTGTTTTATAAGCATTGTTGTTGAAGTGAGTTGTTGAGAAAAGAACTTGAACTAGAGTTTGAAAAGAACATGAGTATCATTGTTATGTGAGACTTGTTGTTGGGCATTGTTGGAAACATTTTGAGTGAGTGATCATATGCTTGGACTAGGGTTTGTGAGCAAGGGTTGTTTCATTGAGTGTTTGGTTGAGTAGAGTTGGTTGAGCCTAGTCAAGTGGGTGTGTGAAGTGATTGTTCAAGTTCCATAAAATAAACTATTCTATATTCTGATTTGAGAAAGTGATTGAGCATTGAGTTGAAATTGAAGCATATTGAGTCTCTAACAATTCTCCTTATGTTTCTAAGAGAGTGATTGAAAGTAATTGAGCATTGTGATAAGTGTAGAACATATTGAGTCTCTAACAATTATCTTTATGTTTCTATGATATTGGACAAGTTCTATGTGGACTTGTTGAGCAGATTTGAGGTAAGTATTTGAGAAGACTTGTGGAAATATTTGGTGTGAGCTTTTGTGGAAGCTTACAATACAGATATTGAGCAGATTTGGATAAGTTCTAGAGAGGACTTATGGAGAAATTTTGAGAAAGTTCTAGAGAGGACTTGTAGAGAAAATTTGGATAAGTTCTAGAGAGGACTTGTAGAGCAGATTTGAGCAAGTTCTAGAGAGGACTTGTAGAGAATATTTGAGCAAGTTCTAGAGAGGACTTGTGGATAGATTAGTGTGAGATTTTGAGGAATCTTACAAGGAATATTTAAGACAAGTATTTGAGAAGGCTTGAGAGCAGAGTTGATTGATTGATTTTTTCAAACCTTGAGTTAAGGTTTAGGGCAGATCCAATAGAGTTGATTTGAGATTGATTCAAGATTTGAGTTAATGCTTGAGGATAGATATTGAGGATAGATTTGTGCTAGACCGAAGGACTGTGTTTAGTGTAGATTTGAGAATAGAGTTTGGTGCATATTTGAGGATAGGTTTGTGCCAGACCAGAGACAGAGATTGAGCATATTTGTGCTAGACCGAAGGATAGTGTTTAGTGTAGATTTGAGATAGATATTTGGAGGTGATAGATAGAAGAGGATAGTAGTCTCTAGTGGATAGATATCCATTAGCCAGGGTAGTGAGGATAGGTCTTTTGAGTGGGGATAAGAGTCTTCAGTGGAGAGAGATCCACAAGCCAATGTAGTGGAGGTAGTAGTCTTCTAGAGGATCACCAACCATAGTAGAGGAGAAGGAGTTCTCCTATGGATAGAGATCCATGAACTTTATTTAGGGGATTGGTATCTCCTTTGGATAGAGGTCCATAAACATTGTAATAGGGAAAGGATTCCCAAGAGATTGATTGAGAAAATTTTAGTGAAATATTTTCTTCATGGAGTAGCCCACATTGGGTGAACCACGTAAATTGTGGTGTCTCTATTATGTGTGGTGATTTGTGCATTGCTTTGATTACTGTTGTTGATATTGCTATCTATACATTGCATAATATTGTTTGGAAAAGAAAAGTAAAAAGTGGTCTTATACTTTTCACCCCCCCTCTCAGTATAAGCTTGTGTTCTTCATTATGATGGTCTTGTTAGAAATGAAAGAGAGGAGTTTTTTTTGGCCTATGCAGAGTTCCTATATTCCTAGAAGTCCCATTTTGTGAAGGCTAAGGCCTTGATCCAATGTCTATATTTATTAGAATCATTGGGATACAAGAAGGTTATAGTAGAGGGAGACTCTCAAAATATTGTCAATTTGATAAAATTTGCTAAGAACCCAAGTTGGAACATTGTAAACTTGATTTCTGGGGCTATGTGAATTCTACATTCTAGATAGAAGATCCTGATATAGCACATCTTCAGAGAAGAACATAAGTTGGTGGATTTAATCGTAAACATAGACCTTTCTCATCAAGGTATATCTATTTGGAGATCAAATTATCCTTAAGATATATTGAGGCTAATGGATGGGGTTAATTCTTGACACTTTCTCTTTGATGGTGTGTAAAGTGGATTGATGGTATCTTAAAATTGGTTGAATCCATCAAATTTTTGGTTCTTCTCCAAGTTTATTGGTGGTTGTTGTGCTACTTATTTTCAAATTCAAATTCAAATTTTGGGGGTTTAGTACAAAAAACTGTAGTAGAGGTATTCTCAGCTAATTCTGGTAGACGAAAACAAATGCGTGTGAGATTTTGGGAACAACACTACCCCTTTTCAAATTGATTTTCAAATTGTATGGGTTTAGAACCAACAACTTTAGAAGATGTATTCTCATCCATGTTTGACAGACTAAAACATTTGGGTGTATAATTTTTGGAAACCTGTTTAAGGTATTGGATTGGTATGGAAGGATGAGATGGAGAAGCTAGATATAAGTTGACATACCTTGTATTGAGGTGGTAGGCTACATCCCCATTTACCTCCCATGCATAGGTCGAGATAATTGGGTGAGATCCACTTATTTTTTTTTAACTCGATTTGATCCCAGTAATCATGATTATTCATGGATAAGGTAATTTTTCTATTGGGTTTCAATATTGCATAGGACAAAGTGGTAGGATTATAGATTAGATTTTTATGCTTGGGAAATGAATCACTTTTATAACCTGTGGTATGCTCAATTGGTAAGATTGTTTAACCATTTTTGGAAAAGTGTAGGAATGGAAAGTTTGAGATTGCAATATTATATGGTGGGATCCTTCATCACCCACATAAAAAAGTGTCTTGGAATGTGATTCTACCTTTTCTAATAGATACCCTTGGTCATCCTCTTAATCTGTGGCACCGTGAAACCTGCCATTTTTTTCAAAATCTCTCTAAAAAACCTATCAGAGCCCGAACGACTCCATTTATTCTTTAAAATTATTGAGGGAGACTACTTTCAATGTTTCTCTTTGAAGGATCAAAGGAATTAAATCCGAGTCCTACTTTGTTTAGATTCAAAATTTGGGCCATCACAACATGTAGAAGGTTTAGAATATTCTGCTAGAACCGAACTCCCTAGAGGCCAATGATGAATCAAAAATATTTTGCATAAAGGAGGTTTGCTAGATTCCATTCAATATTTACATGGTCATCATAGAGGTCTCTCTAGGAAAATGGTACACTCTTGAAGGAAATTTTGGGTTAAGTTTGGTGGATTGAAGTTTGAAGTAATGGTTGCCCTGGTTGGAGAGGTGACGAGACTCCTAGTGGATGGTGTTGGCCATAATAGGAAGAAGCACTCCCTGATTAAGGAACTAAGATTCTTTCTTGATGAGGATGAGTACTTACTAAAATTAAAAAATAGTTACAATTCCAAAGCCCTCAAGGCCCCATGGAACTGGGTTATTACAATGATCATGGATTATTTCACGTTGAAATCCAATAAGGATGTGCTGCATAGATTTCATGTTATGTTCCTAAACCAACCGAGGCAAAAGGGGCTAATGAACATTCCATCATTTATATTTAATTCAATGGAAAATACCATGACAGATGTTAGGGGTGGGAAAGAGTCAGACCCTATCCAATAGGGCCTAGCTTTATTAATTTTAAAATATGTGGCTATGATAAAAGAGGTGGTAATGGATGAGGCCCTATCCCAAATTAAGAGATAGAAAGTGCCTCTCATATTTTATCTATTGAGTGGAAATTTTACCCAATTGCAAAATCACCCTCATAGTCAGGGTATTGAAATGAAAACCATCTCTTTCAAAGGAACATTAAATTCCTCCAAGATTTCTTTTAGCATAAACAAATATGTGTCTAAAAATATATGCAAACATGTAAGTCTATTTAAACTTAATGCTAAAAATACCTCAGTGATTGCACGCAAACTGTTAACAAGGGGTCTATAGTTTATGTGATTTTTGACATGTTTTTATTGTTCATTTCATTAAAAGGGGCTTGATTTCCATTATATGCAGAATAAATTATGAATGAGGTTGCTTCTAATTCCTTTTATCTTTGGATTAATATAAATTATTCTTGAAAACCCTGTTAGTGGATTCCTTTTACTTTAGATTAAACTGTGAAAGTTAGAAAATGTTGTGGAGAATCCACTTCATTTTATCTATGCCTTAATGTGAAATTAGATGTTAGTATTTGTTGTTAGCATGTTTATTTTATCTTCACATTAAAAATCCTATTCTTAGCATGTTAGCAAGTGTTGTGGAAGATCCACTTCATTTTTATCTGCACCTTAATGTGAAATTGGAGGTTAGTGAAGTTAGCAATTCCTTTTATCTTCAGATTATGGTTTAAAATTTAGGAAATGTTGTGGAAGATTCACTTAATTTTATCTAAGCATTAATGTGAAATTTACAGGTTAGTAGACCTATCTTGATCTTTAATGAATACTAAAAATCATGCAAAATGAATTCATTTTTTTAACCCTTGAAATAAAAATATGTCGAGATAATGATCTACCTTAATGCATTTTAAAACTAATTATTTGGATGACTAGTGATTGCAAAATCCCCTGGTTAAATTTATGGGTAAAATAAAACCTTGAGATTTTGAGTATTTGATAATGCTTTGGAAAAAATACATAAAACAAAGTAAAATTGAATGAATAATGAAAATAAATGCTAAAACTATTAGAAAACAAACTACTATCAGTATAATACTACCCTATCCTACAAAACCAGAGACGTGAGAATTTTTTAATGTAACCTAATCTAAACAAAGCTGCATTCATGCAGTGCAAACTAAACTAGGTGCAATATTCTAAGGAGAAAAAATAAGTTCTATGATTCTAAACATTTGATAGTGCAATCATTAAACTGCATTAAACACTATCTATAAGCCTAAAAACATGGAAGGTAAAGATAAAATTGTTAGCCCAAACACTCAAAAAATATTTCTCCTCTGATTTTACTTACAAGATGCAAGTTTCTAAAAGCATTTGCATTCTACAACAGAAAAATAATGTCTCTCTTTTCAAAAAACTTTCTAACCCTTGTTTCATCAGATTTGCTAGTTTTATAACTTTCCACCATAAATTAAACTCTTTTTTTCTCATTTCCATTTGGCCTCTCTACCTTCACACTCTCCTGACCTTTCTTTTCCTCTTTGTAACTCCTTGAAAATTCTCCATGGGCCCCTTCATTTCTAATATCTATGATTTTGTCTTCACCACACTCTACATTCGCTTCAAAACATAACCCCTTCTCTTTAAAGTCTCTCTAATGGCTACATGAAGAAATGTTAGCCACTTACAAGCCTTCATAGTAAACACTAGAGGGGTACGTATTTTATTTGCTATCCTCATTTTTTGAGTAACACACACTCTTCAAATCCATAGAGGCCATAAATTAATCAGCCTAAAACATGTGCAATATTGATTTACCCTTTTGAACAGCTGGGTAATGACACTTTATCCTCCATATGATTTTGAGTTTGTAGTGCCATCATGGATGCCTCTTATAACCGTCTCTTTTCATAATCGATGATCAATGAAGACATATTTCATGATAAGGGATAACAAGTAATTTTAAACTTATGGTGAAACAATCTATCTGTCGCTTTTCTATGAGCACTTCCGCATGCAACTAATATTATATGGTCACATATTAAGTTTCTAAAAACATGCCATAGTAACCCCCTTATAATCTGTGAATCTAGAAAGCCATTTGGGAACATTGTGCTGATAATGATACATTGTCAGCTCGATGTAGCCTATTACTTCATATAACAATTGTAGCCATTACTTAGCAATACTACCCTCATTTACTTTTTAAGCACGTTATCCCCATTGGTTCTATTCACCCTATTTTACCTTTTCTAAATCCTCCACCAAAGAACTTCAGATTTCCAATATCCATAAATAACATAACTTTCTGTTAGAATATTCTAATGTGCACTATACCTTCACCTTGACACTTGTCAATTTCACTTGACATTTGTCATGTTATCATATATGCCTTCTACCTATATATGTAATCTCATTTCTTGTATAATATATCCCTTCATTTTGCTATCTACAAAGGTTGTTCATTTTTTCACAAGATGAAGGCCCTAGTGACACCCAAATATAAGGGTATTTATAGTCGTCAAAAAGGTTTTTCCATGACGGACACATTGATGGTGTCCATTTGTAATTTTGAGTCTTTAATTTTATTTTTTTAGCCTCAAATTTTGTGTACCTTGGGGTGCACTCTCGGTTAAACCTGACACTCCCAAGTTAAATTTGTATGCGATCCTTGTACCTAGTAACCTTATCTAGATACCTAGAAAATGCAGTGGCTAGTTAGCCATGCACTCTTATGGGATGAAAGTTTGTCATAAAGACACCTACTCTAGGGACTACAAACATATACACCCTAAAATCTATCCTAGGTATTTTATGGATCAACTTTTGAAGACTACAAATGAAGACACTTTAGAAGATTCTCTTCTTTCTTCTTCTTCTCCTCCATATTTGGATTCTATGGCTCATTTTATTGTATTTCATGGCTCGTATTTCTTTTGTATTAAGGTGCATTTTTGGTAGAGACTGACACCTTCTATATTGAGTTCACCATAAGGGAGGATGATATTCATGGTGAATCTAGTCAGTGAACTATGAGAGGCAATAAGGCAACAGATCCAAAAGTAGCTAACCCTGAGGTACATAGGATGACCCTGAGGCACTTAGAAGGTTGACCCAGTGGCAATAGATCCAAGGAAGTGGCTGACCCTGTGGTAACATACCGAGACGTATACACCATTGATCTAGCATTATTCACAGTAGGAGATCCAAGTGCAAAGAGCACGATCCTAGACCAAATCATGTAATAAAAGAGGATGATAGGTTTTTTTTAGATAAGTCAACATTAAGGGGGAATGTTACCTAATGTTAACTTGTTTTTTCTCTATAGTTAGGTTAGTTCACATTAAGAGGGAATGTTAGAATATTCTAATGTGCACTATGCCTTCAACTTGAAACTTGTCAGTTTCACTTGATATTTGTCATGTTATTATATAGATATTTTAACTACATATATAATATCATTTCTTGTATAATATATTCCTTCATTTTTCATCCTAACACTTTCACTATGCTTTCAAACCTCAACTCACACTAAACGCATCGACCTTTGTAAAAACTACCATCCACATATTAAATTTAGGCACCCATGTCCATGACCTAAAATGGGAAATTTGCCATGCTTTTGGAGATGCACCAATATTCTACCACATTACCAGTGATTTCAATGTATTATCATTCAAATTAGTCATGTCCACTCTATCTCGGTTGTTTTCTACATCGATCGACAGAGTTAGTGTTGTATCATATATAAAAATGTGACTTCCTTCCTAAACTACATTCTCATGCTATATCCACCTCATCACCTGCCTGAAATAGTTTTGTAGATAGTTATTTTCATCTTAATGTTTTTCCCTAATTTTGTGTGTGCCTATGTTGTTGGGATCTATATTTTAGAAGAAATTGTACTGTCAGCATAAACCCTAAAAAAATTTGTGACTATGTTCGCACGTTAGCTTATCCATGTCACCCTATGTTGGTGGTCTACGGTCTTCCATGTCCAAGGTTTGGAGTCTAAGTCCACATCATCATATTGTCCAAAAAATCCTCGTATCATCACCAGTATGAATCATCCACGGTCCACATTACTATCCACATCACTATCGGCCTATCACTAGCCTCCAACACCATTGCACACCCATGTCACTCCACTACACGCGATGTCCACATTGTTCACATTTAGTCCATGTTAGTGAGGTGGGATCTACCATATTGTAGGAAGACCTACCATAAACAAACTTATGTAAAAATCATAAAAATCACAATATGAAATCCAATTAAATAAACAATATAACTTAGTCTACACTTTTTTAACTTAATAAAAACAAGAACTAAATTAACCAAAGCAATGCTTAACTAATTTAAACCAACTTAATCAAGATTCCTTTAAACCACATATAAGTATTTATTATTATTATTATTATTATTATTTGTTTTATTTATTTATTAATTTACAATGTTTGAATTTGTAGAACATTAAAATTAATCAATATTACCAAACTTAACCAAAAACACTAACCAGTCCAAAAAATAAATAAAAGAAGACACTAACAAAAACAAAGGACCTTGGACACATTTAGGGACAACCAAGACCATGGGTAAGGACCCATCAAATATATCACTCATGGAACATGAAAAATCTCAAAAAGCAAAAAAAAATAAAGGTGGGTCCCCAAATTTGGGTCTAGTTGTGCAATGGCCACAACAAATGGTGACTCTATTGGAAAATGCTCCTGAGCATTTTGGATGAGAAATCCAATTTTAAACAAGAACACAAAATATCAATGAAATAATAATTATTTAGAAATATCCCAAGAAGGTGGGGGTAAATAACTTCAATTAAAAACAACTAATCCATCTGCCTTTACTCAATGTGTGAAAAGTGATTTGTTTTATATTATTGAAATCATCCAGATTCAATAATCTATTTTGCATTTAGGCTATGAAGTAATGCTAATAATAATAACTTTTATAGACAAATACCTACTACTATTTAGACGTCTATAGCCCCGATAGAGTTTATCTAAATTATCCTTGTGTTTAATTGATATTTTGCAAAGCTTTTCTTTTTAACAAGTTGTGTCCAGATAGAGCCCTACTGTCACTCAGGTGTCTATAGCCCTAGTAGAGTTTATCTAAACTTGGTGATTGATTTTAGCATGTTTTCCTTTGCTTACCTCTTTTTTTTATAGCTTTGAAAAAAATTTATGCATCACATGGGTATATGAAGCTAGAGAGGGAGCGTGTTGTATTTTTACCATAATTTGCAAACCAAAATGACTTCATCCTTTAGGACTTCCAAAAATACCCTTTAGCATGTGAGTTACATGTGGAGATTTAGCAAAAATTTTCATCGTTCCACTCTCCACCATTTTAGTCCCAAAATCTAAGCATGATCACAAAATAACTCCACCTCCCTTTTCCCAAATTTACCTGCTTTCAGATTAGGTATTCCAACCTTCTTAACAAAGGACTACATACCAACAAAGGAACCAGGAATTAGTGCTCTTCAATAAACATTACCAAAAATAAATGGAGAACACCAAAATAAGAAAAAACAAAAACAAAAATCTATCCTAAACAAATGAAATCTAAGAAGAAAGTAAGAATTAAACTTACAATATCACGCACAAAAGTGATAAAACAATACAATCACAAAAGCTAAACACATAAAACCCTAAATCTACATAATTTACAAGCAATGTATAAATGATACAAGCATTCTGTTTCCTCATGGGTGAAAGTAGTGCTTGAGAAATCATCCATTCACAGGCAAGTGAACATCATCTCCATTCAAAGTTCTCAACTTGAAAGTATTTTCACCAAGGATTTCAGATATTTGGTAAGGACAAAGCCACAAACATTTAAACTTATCATGATCATATTTCTTTTCATAAGCCTTATCCCTCAATAAAACTAAATCTAAAATCTTGAAAGTTTTAATTTTAGCTCTTTTTTCAAACCACCGTTTTACAATTTCTTGATGTTTGCTAATATGAAGTAAAACCTCTTCTCACTTTTCGTATAAATACATTAGGTGAGTTAAACAAGATTCAATTTGATAATTAGTTTCAAGATATTCTTTCATAGATTGTAATGTTTACAATTTTAGATTTACAAAAAAAATCAGATCATGCCCATATACCAAATGATAAGGGGATGTCCCAATAGAATATTTGATTCTTAGTTTGTCTACCCACAACATGAATTTTTATGCCAATCACGAGGATTTCATTCAAGCGGTTTCTTAATAATAGATAACAAGTTTTTATTAGAAGATTCAACCAAACCATTACCTTGAGGATAATAATTGGATGAAAATTTAATGCTTACCTTGTTGTCGTAATCCCAATCTATAAAACAATTTGAAGAAAAAGTAGAGCTATTATTGCAAACAATTGAATTAGGTATTCCAAATCTGGTTACAATACGATCCTCTAGAAATTGAATAACAACTTCACTAGTGGAATTCTTTATGGGGATTGCTTCAGTCCATCTAGTACAACAATCGGTGGTGGTAAGTATGAACTTATGAGAAGTAGAAGAATTGGGATTGATAAACCATACAAAGTATAATAACCATTGGTCAAATGGTCTCATTTCCACTATTGATTGTAATGGCATAGCAACATTTCTTTCCCTATTGGCTGCTACTTGACAAATGTGATAAGAACGCACATGAGAATGGACATCCTTGAATATATGGGGCCAATAATATCCAAGTATTAGAATATGGTGCATTGTAGCATTCGTAGATATGTTTCCCATTCCATACTTACCATGGAATTCATGTAAGATTTGGGTAACTTCTTCCTTGTTCACGCAATGAAGGAAAATATATTTGTGATTATTCTTGTACAAAGGACCAGAATTAATCATATAGTTTGTAGATGTTAATATGAGATCTCTCCTTTGTGTAGATGTAATGTGAGAGGAACACTTACAATTTAAAATAAAATAGACAATATCCACATATCAATCATCATGTGTGATGTCACCTACATTATATTATTGAAATGAGATTTGTGGATCAATTTTTGCAATGGTGTTCACTAGGCCTTGTCCTTGAACTAGTTTTATTGGTTGAATATCAAGGTCAAATTCTTGTATGGTGGATATCCATTTCCTTCACTTTTATCCTATTTCTTTCTACAAAAGCATAGTTTTAATTGTTGGGTCAGGCAAAATATAAAAAATTCTGCTATACAAGATATAATGTCTAAAAAAAATTACCGTCTTAAATGAATCATACATTTGTTTGTTAAAATTAGTATACCTCAGTTGTGTGTCCTTTAATGGAGAACTCATAAAATCAATGGGATTTTTGTAATTACCTTCTTTATTTTGAGTTAACACACTTTTAAATGAATGATCAAATGTAAATGTGTAAATGTAGAGTGGCTTTGTATAGTCAGAACTTACCAATACCAGTGCACTAGAGATAACATCTTTAATATTTTGAAAATATTTCCTTACCTCAGTTGTCCAACTTATATTGACATAATTTCTTAGCATATCATTTAATGGCATTACTATTTCCACAAATCCAGAAATAAATTTCCTCACAAAATTGATTTTACCAAATAATGCCCTTAGCTCTTTTTTACTATGTGGAAGGGGAATCTTTTGGATTGATTCTATTCTTGCGGGGTCTATGGAAATTTCTTCTTTTGATATCACATGCCCCAATAGCTTTCCCTCGGTTTCCCCAAATATACACTTTTTAGAACTAAGTGAAATCCCATGTTCCCAACATATTTGAAATACTTTTCTCAAGTTCTTTATTTGATCTTCTCTTTTCTTTGAGAAAATAGGAATGTCATCCACATAAAAAATTATGCATTTTCCTATGAGACCTTTGAAAGCATAGTCCATGGCACATTGGAATGTCACACCTACATTGAGTAAACCAAAATACATCCTTTTATAGGTAAATATTCCCCACTTAGTGGGAAAGGCATTTTTCATTCTATCATTAGGATGAATAAGGATCTGGTTATACCCTGAATAACCATCCAAAAAGGATATCATCTCAGAACCATTTACCATTTGCAAAATTTCATAAATAGAAGGCAAAGGGTAATTTTCCTTTTGTGATGCTTTATTGATATTTTTAAAGTCAATACATAATCTAATATCCTCACTCTTCTTCCTAATAGGCACAATATTAGCCACCCAAGTAGAATGTCTAATAGGAAATATGATTTTTGCATCAAGAAATATCTTAACTTCTTTCTCTATTAGGGGTTCTAACAGTGGGCTGACCGATCGTTGTTTCTGCCTAAAAGACCTAGAATCTGATTTTAGTGGGATAGTGTGCATGATGATATTTTTATTATAGGTCTTTAATTCCTCATAACTCCATGCAATGCAATCTACATAGCCTCTGATAGTATGCCCTATCCCTTATTTCTCATGGTGTGTGCATTATTTGGGAATGAATACCTCATGTGGATTTTCCTTAATCCCAAGGTTAACTACATCACAAGAATATTTTGGGAGAGGAATTTATTACACTTCTTGCTTTCATAGCCAATGTCAAATAACTTTTCAAGTGAAATGACCCTCTTTGGGATCTTGTCTATTTTTTGAGTTGCCTCATTCTCTTCTTTTCCCTTCTCTTGCCATCATTGATCCTCATTGATTACCTAGTTTTCAAAATTACTTGAATTAGTCATAAATTTAAATATATGCCTGTCACTTTCAAATACCTGTAAATTGTTAACGTTATCAGGTATGGAAGGTGATGAGTCCCAGAATTACCTATATTTTTGTATGAGTCTTAGCAGATATTATGTGGTGATATATTAGGAATTGTATGTTTTTATCAATTATTATGTATTTATTTAATGAGATTATGTGTATTATCTGATTTGTGTGTTTTAGTGTGTTTCTGTGGAGATATTGTTGATTTTGTCAGATTTAATCAATCGAGGTTTTTTTCATGGACCTAGCACTTTGTTTAATATGGAACTGATGCATAATGGACAGGCACCTTCCTCTTCTAGGAATGTTCTAGAAGAAGGTAGGTTCCTTCTCGTTCCAGGAAGACACCAATTGAAGATAGGCACCACATTCCTCTTCTAGGAAGGTGCCAATAGAAGGTAGGCACCTTCCACAAAGGAAGGCGCCTCTATTTTTACATGTTGACTAGATCAAACATGATGCAAGCGATAATAAATAGTGCACTTACAACTCCACAACACACAGGATATTTGCAGGAGTTGTACCGCCCATGCCAAGTGAAGCATGAGCCAATTACAAAACATGCCAATATTAGAAACAAAGCCAGTTTTTGGTAGACAATAGTCGAAGCTTACTAGATTGTCATTGTTGATTCTGGAATAGACCGATGGTTGTAACCGATTTGTAATAGAATACCTATGCGTGTGCTATATAAACACACACAAACCTCTCTGAAGAGATAGAATATAGAATATAGAACATATAGCAATTGTATAGAAGGTATAGAATACACATTGTAATTCTTTGATTGCATAATAAATTCTACAAGTTCCTAAAGCGTGTTCATGTTGGGAGGGATCTGCTGGAGCTTGGGCCCACTCCAAGATAGTATTCTTCCCCTTATTTTCTATGCTTTGTAGATTTCATGCTTTCATAGTTTCATTTCCTGTATTTGTGTTTTATTATTGCAGTAGGTTTGATTATTTCTTAGATGCGCATATGAATGCTTTCTTTATGAAGATTTAATTGTTCATATGCATTTTATTAAGGAATGCATGAGAGATTGACAACCTTTTGAACACCCCCCAATAGTAGAGTTAGAAGGACTCATCTCAAGGTGGTATTGTGAATGATCCTGTAAGAGATCCTTTGAAATTTTATGAATCCCTAGTTGATAATTAATGATTGGGCAAGTGACAAAATAGATAGAAAGTTAACCTTGTTTGACCCGCAACATTTTGGCACCATTGTCGAGGAAGCGTCTTTTAGATCCATTCCAATACCCGAAACCTTCTACCTAAATTTGTATGAGTTCTTCAAGAAGAAGAGGACCTGATGGTCGGTTCATAAAATAAAGCTTTTTAGAACTAGAGTCACCTGACTCACAACCAGAAATTCACTAGAGCGAGGATCAAAACTTTGAATGAAGTGCTTCCTCATCCCATCTACTTGGAGAAGAATGAATAGTTACAAACTCATTGTTTAAAAGAACACCCCTAGAAGAAGCCTTGTTGTGGAAAGTTGTGCAAGATCAGACAATAACTCCAGATAATCTTAGTGCTTTGACTCAGAAAGTTTTAAACAACCATAAGGCCATAAGTGCTGCATTTGAGACCACAATTCCTAAAAAAATGGCTGACACATAAGAAGTCTCATCTAGATTTAGCTTCCCGATTGACGAAGGAGTAGGAGATACCAAGATGAAAAACATATCCCCTGCTCATCTCCCTACCTTTAGAGGATACCCAACCGAAGACCCTGACCTATTCTTATTCAAGTTTGATGTTTTGTGTAGGTCTATGGATTACAAATCAGATATGCAGAAGCTAAAACTATTCCCTTCTACATTGGATGATGCAGCTCTATGGTGGTTCATCGGTCTGGGAGAAAAACACATAGTGACATGGGATAAAATGAAGAAGCTTTTTCAATAGCAATACCAAGATTTCAGGAGAGCAAGATATTCTATAGAAGAAGTCCTGAGAATGACGCAGAAATAGGATGAGTCTCTCGAGGAGTACTGGGAGAGATTTAATTTTAATCTTCAATGATCTCCCCATGCAAAGTTGTCCGATAAGTCCCTCAAAAGCATCTTCTTGAGGGGAATTAATAATGAATCATTAGAGGCTCTTAATATGATTTTTGAGGTGATGTCTACCAGCATGATATGGAAGATATCTGGCAACTCTATCGAAATTACTCAAGAAGAAGAGGCAAGACCAGTTCCAGAAGCATCAAAGTGACTGCTTCGATGACAAAGACAAAACTTGGAAATATGCTGGAAGATATGAAAAGTGATATGCTCTCTTCTCTAGAATTGTAGATGGACACATTACTAATAGAGAAGAATAAAAAAGAGAATGAGGCAAAATTAACATATTTTTTCCCAAAATGTAGAGGAAAGCATGCAAATAACGCATGCCCAGAGAACAAGATTAGAGTATGCACAGTATGCAAACTGAATCATAAGACTCAATTGTGCCCAAAGTTGCCTAGAAACCAGGAGGAGGCTGAGACATCGAAAGCCTATTTCATAGGTAACCAAAAGAGTTGGCCACAACCCCTTAAGGGGAGTATGCCAACTGGAATGTCACAATATGGAGGAATGCCATACATGCCATAAGGTCCACCTCAATCATCCAACATGGTATGGTGGGGGCCATCACCTTGGTCCAACGCACCCACAAGAGTGACATTCATGAATCAACAATCCTGGATGTAGTACCAATATCCAAGGCAATAGTGGAGAGGCCACACACCATGGAATTCGGCCCCATAGAATGTAGCACTAGCTCAACCCCATCAAAACTTGTTGGTTCTACCAGTAGTGAGACCTGCACAGCTACCAACACAACCGATGGCTAATCCAAACAATAGAGTAAATCAGTCGACATACAACATTGAAGGTGAGATGTATCCTATGTACAATATTCAGCTTAGGTCAGATAGGCAATTAGGAGTAGAAATTCCTCCACTGGTAGAAGATGAGGAAGAAGAAGAAGAAACACCACTTATGGAAGAGGTGATAGAGGAAATAGCTAAAAGATCAAAGGCTCCATTCCCTTATCAGCTATAAGAATAGAAGAAATAAAATCAGTCAGAGTTTGATATCCTACCGAGTCTGAAGAACCTCACAGTGATGATACCACTATTTCAAGACATCCGAGATGTTCCAATATACAGCAAGGCAATAAGAGAAATGTGCTTGACGAAGCCAGGGTAGAAAGCAACTCAGACTATCAATGTCATGGGTAAATTAGAGGACCTGATGATGGGCAAGATATGTCATCCCAAGTACGTGGATCCAGGTAGTCTAGTATTGACTATAAAAATCAAAGGGAATTCCTTTTTTAATACGTTGGTCGATCTTGGAGCAACCATCAATGTAATGCCTTGAGAAACCATGCAGAGGCTAAAACTCATGAACCTAAGACCCACCATGATAGTGCTGCAATTATCTGATCGATCAATAGTAGCACCAAAGGGAATTCTATAGGATGTAACGATGACAGTTAGCTCATGGAAATACCCAGTCAATTTCTTGGTCTTACAGTCCAAGACTAGGCTAGGTGGCTACCCGCTCATTTTGGGGAGACCATGGCTGGAAACAACTTATGCCTACATCAGCTACCGATATGGGTTGATGACCATCTCCGATAGATAAAACGTCAAGATATTGACCATTTTGCCCCCTATGCAGTCTTTCAACCCATTGGGAGAATCTACGTTACCCATGCATAATTATCAAGAGTTGTCCATAATCTAGCCAGTAATGGTGTTAGATGAGTTAGCAGAGGAAGAAGATAAGGACAGGGCTATTGTATAATTCCTCCATGGAGAGTCCTCTACCAGCACACCTGGATCGCCATTGGCTAGCACTCATGATCATCATGTCCAGCAAATAACTATTGGGCTAGGAAGGACGTTGAATGTCAGCAGTGGGTTGACTCCTGCACAGTTGGAAAAATTAGAACTCTTGGTAAGACACTAGTAGGCATTTGCATAGGACTAATCAGACATGAAGGGTATTTGCCCAAAAATCTACACTCATATAATATACCTTGATGAGCAAGCGACTCCAAGAAGGAAACCACAAAGGAGAATGAAACCGACAATGAAGGAAATTTTCAAAATAGAGTTACAAAAACTCTTGGCTGTCGGATTCATCTATCCAATTTTTGACAGTGAGTGGGTGTCATCACTTGTGGTAGTACCTAATAAAAATAGGAAATGGCAAATCTGCATGGACTACAGAGCACTGAATAAAGAAACTAAGAAAGACCACTTCCTGCTTCCATTCTTTGATCAAGTATTGGACACACTTTTGGGATGAAAGTACTTCTCCTTCCTAGATGGGTTCAGTGGATACAATCAGATCCAGATAGGAGGAGACGATCAGGATAAAACAATGTTCACCTACCCATGGGGAACACTTTCTTACCAGGTATTACCCTTTGGGTTATGCAATGCATCGGCCACATTTCAGAGGGTGGTGCTTAGCATATTTTCAGACATGATAGTAGAAGCGATCGAAGTATAAATGGATGAATTCATCATTTATGGAGAGACCTTTGAAGAAGCAATGCTGAATCGAGAGAAAGTTCTTGAAAGAAGCGAGGAGAACAATCTATCCCTGAGCAATAAAAAATGCTTCATGATGATGCAAGAAGGCATCGTGCTAGGACACCATATCTCTATAGTAGGGCTAAAAGTTGACAAAAGGAATATTGAGGTCATCAAAGACCTACCCAGCCCTAGGATGTAGAAATAAGTGAGGAGTTTCCTCATATCTGTCGAGTACTACCAACGATTTATTGTCGATTTTAGCAAGATTGCAAAACCACTGCACACTCTATTTTCTAAGGACGTAGATTTCAACTGGACAAAAGACTACGAAGAAACTTTTCAATTGCTTAAGGAGAAGATGATAACTGCACCAGTTTAAGAGGACCAGATTGGGCCATACCCTTCCACATTTATTGTGATGCATCCAATAATATGATTGGATTAGTCCTGGGATAGAAATATGGCAAATATTTCTATGCCATCTATTACGTCAATAAAAACTTGGCAGGATTCAAGCTTAATTATACGATAATAAAAAAGGAGTTTCTTGCAGTGTTGCACACCATAAACAAATTATGCCATTACATCATCGGCTATAATGTATTCATCCATACAGACCATGCAACCATAATATACCTGATGAGTAAGAAAAATATTGATGGGAGAGTGGTTAGGTGGCTCCTACTATTGCAATAATTTGATATCACCATAGTTGACAAACCGAGCAAGAAAAATGTGGTAGCAGACTTCCTATCCAGGTTGACACCAGTAGACTATACGACAGTGGAAGACTAGTTTTTAGATGAACACTTATTTACCATCGATGAACAAATATTGTGGTATGCAAACATAGCCAATTACTTGGCCACTAGTAGAACCTCACCTACTCTCTCATACCAAAAAAAGTAGTGGGTGATAGAGAAGAGTGCACCCTACCTATGGATCGATGGCCTCCTATTCAAAACAAGACGTGACCAAATCATAAGGAGGTGCGTGGCAGAGCAAGAATTCTTAGAGATACTCAAAGCCTATCATGATGAACCTTATGGAGGACACTTTGTAGGAAAACAGACTGCATATAAAGTTCTACAGGCTGGGTATTTCTGGCCTAACCTATTCAAATATGTAGTTGCATATGTTAGCAAGTGCGATGAGTGCCAAAGGATGGGTAGACCAACACATCATGATGAAATACCCCTCCAACCTCAAGTACACCTGGAACCATTTGATAAGTGGGTTATGGGTTTTGTGGGGCCAATTAACCCACCTTCAATAGGTAATAGGTTTATCTTAGTCTACACAGACTATGTCACCAAGTGGGTTGAAGTCCAGGCACTGAAAGATTCAAAAGAAAGAACAATTGCCAATTTTTTGTTTGCTCACATTTTTACATGGTTTAGGATCCCCAGAGAAATAACAACAGACCAGGGACCTCAGTTCACTTCAAAGTTGATTAAGGAGCTAATGGAGCAATACAAAATTTGGCACAACAAGACTACACCCTACCATACGTAGGCAAACGGGCAAGTGGAAGTAACAAAAAGGGAGATTGAGAATATCCTGACAAAGATCATGCAACAACACAAAAAGGATTGGGCTACATGGTTACCAAAGGTAGTATGGGCATAAAACACTACATGGAAGTCTACCACAGGTTTCACACCCTTCTTACTGGTCTATGGGAAGAATGCAATGATGCACATTGAGTTTGAGATTAAGACGTTAAGAATAGCTTTAGAATTGAATTTGAGCCTATATGATGCTCAAAAAGAAAGGATTTGGTAGTTGGATCAGCTAGACAAAATCTGAATGGATGCTTTGCAGAAGAAGGAAATCACACAGAAGCAAAGGAAACAGTGGCATGACCGCCACATCAAACTAAAGCAGTTTAAAGAAGGAGAATGGGTACTGTTGCATGATTCTCAATTCCAGGAAAGGAATGGAAAGCTTATGCAAATATGGATGGGACCGTATGATGTGGTAGAACTCATTAAGAATGGAGTTGTGCATGTTAGAACTATCGACAACAACAATGTTCTATTGATTGTCAATGACCACCAACTGCGTCCCTATAGCACATCTAAAAATGTACTGGTGGAATCCAGAATAGGCATGGGGGAGACCTCATCCCTGTTAATCTGGATCCAAACTCTCAGCAAAACAAAATGGTGGGCATGAAAATACTCACCAAAAAAAAAAATAGTATATAGGTGTATATAATTTTCTTACAACATGTTTTATTTTGAAAGGTCGACGCCCGCATGCAAGCTGCAGGAATCCTGGACATAGGGCCTAACAGGCACAGAATGCGTCTAACTGATAGTTCTATGGATAGGCATCTAGGACACCAAGTCTGGTTCAGCTCAGCACCCCGATGTCAGCACTAATAGAATAAAAGTAGGCATGAAGTCAGCTCAAGGAGGCCTGATCACCTTTCTCAATCAAATACGACATGGTTGCTAATAAAATAAGGTGTCTTCCTCTTCCAAGAAGGCACCCTATGTAAATAAGGTGCCTTCCCCTACCATAAGGTGCCCCTTAATAAGGCACCTTCAGCCACCAAGAAGGTGCCCGCCGAAAGAAGGTGCCTTCCTCTCC
Organism: Wollemia nobilis; assembly: GCA_028583015.1. Classification (NCBI taxonomy): domain Eukaryota; kingdom Viridiplantae; phylum Streptophyta; class Pinopsida; order Araucariales; family Araucariaceae; genus Wollemia; species Wollemia nobilis. The sequence continues at coordinate 2,172,963 of JAQPPZ010001323.1, forward strand.
CAGGAAGGCACCCCGTGTGAATAAGGCGCCTTCCACTACCAAAAGATGCCCCACTAAAATAAGAATGTGCTAAAAATAATAAAAATAAAAATAAAGAGTAGGGGAGTGCCTTCCTCATCAGGAAGGCGCATCCTAAAAAAAAAAGAGTAGGGGAGCGCCTTCCTCATCAGGAAGGCACATTCTTAAACAAAAAAAAAAAAATTAAAATCGGAGCACCCTCCTTTTTGGGTGCATGAGCCTCAAGGGCACCTTCCTTACCCAGGAAGGCGCATGCATTTCAAAGTGCCTTCCATACTACGAAGGTGCATCCATCCATTAGGCGCCTTCCACACTACGAAGACGAATTTATACAGAAGGACGCCTTCCTTTCCTAGGAATATGCACATGTCCTTAAGGGCACCTTCCTCTTCTAGGAAGGCGCATTCATGACTATATCGAGAAGGTAGCCCATCAAGCACCTTTTGCATCGGGAAGGCACCACAATAGGCGCCTTTCACATCGGGAAGGTACCGAAGTAGGCACCTTTCGTATGCAGCCAACGATCAAGTTTCACACGTGCCTCAATCATCACGTGACACATGGCATAAATTTATCTCTAGGAGCACGTAAGTAGAATCTACCCCAATCAAAGCAAATCTCGGAGAATTATGAGGCAAAATTGGTGCACGTTCCAACAATAATCAGTTTTTCTAGTTTGTCTTCAACACCTATCATCAAAGCAACTCAATAGCATAATCTACACCAACAAGGTACCCATCCCCCATAAAGAATCGACGAATTTATGATCCCCATGACACATGAGGAATCCAATTAGGTACGTGCATACTCTACTTAGATTTATATGTAATCATTGTTAAAATATACGAGTACCGAAATATCACCACCATAAAACAAAAAAAATCATACACAAGCCAGGAGCGCAAGAGCCCCACAGAGCCCCCTATTATTGACCTAACCGACTTAGATCAGCCCTCACAAATAGAGCTGGAACTTAGGGAAGAACCTGCTGAACCTATAGGAGAAGAAGCTGAAACATCAGCAGCTATGGGGGCAGTAGAGCAGGTCCCAAAAAATAAAATAATTTCTACCAAAGAGCCCTCTGATCGAGCTATTGCAGTTCCTGCATAGGCCATGGCCAAAAGACCTAGGACTGCTCGAAAGAAGGCCAAGGAGGCTATCACAGAGCTGGAATATGATGACTGGGATATGAATCCATTTTTTGACAGGAAAAAAGTGTTTGAACGACTACGCAAAGAGGTGAGGGCAGCTAAGCAGGGGAGAAAATCCTCTTCGAGGGTCCGAGGAACCTCTAGCATCAGTATTGATCCAGCATATAAGAGTAAATTTTGGAAAATTTATGGCTCAACCACAGGGTGACTTTCAAAAATAAGGAAATGGTTAGAGAGATGGGGGATATTCGGCCCAGATTCGGAGGCTGTAGCTAAGGCCGAAGATCCAAGGCTTGATCCTGAGGAGGCTAGAACATATAAGTCCCAGGTGGTTCATCAAATGGGAAGTGATTCAGATATCCCCCTTGCGGTTCCCAGGACCGAAGAAACTGAATTGTGGTAGGCTACAGAAGTAACATTTCATGCAAGGACACCCACAGTAGTCATGTCGACCCTAATAGTAGCTAGAACAAGGAGAGCAGATCGACAAAAATCAACACCAGCAGGAACGTCCAGATACAGGCGATGACCAGAGTGCCTATGGTTTTGATGCCACGAGGGTGTGGCATATGTTAGGCATGGGGGGATGATGAGTCCTAGAATTACCTATATTTTTGTATGAGTCTTAGCAAATATTATGTGGTGATATGTTAGGAATTGTATGTTTTTATCAATTATTATGTATTTATTTAATGAGATTATGCGTATTATCTGATTTGTGTGTTTCTATGGAGATATTGTTGATTTTGTCAGATTTAATCAGTCGAGGTCTTTTTCATGGACCTGGCACTTTTTTTACTATGGAATTGATGCATAATGGATAGGTGCTTTCCTCTTCTAGGAAGGGCACCAAAAGAAGGTAGGCGCCTTCCCCTTCCAGTAAGGCACCAATTGAAGATAGGCGCCTTCCTCTTCCAGGAAGGCACCAACAGAATGTAGGCATCTTCTGTAAAGGAAGGTGCCTCTATTTTTGCTTGTTGACTAGATAAAACATGATGTGGGTGATAATAAATGGTTCAGTTACAACTCCATGCCACACAGGATATTTGTGGGAGTTGTGCCACCCATGCCAAGTGAAGCATGAGCCAATTACAAAACATGCCAATATTAGGAACAAAGCCAATTTTCTATAGACGATAGTCAAAGCTTACCAGATTGTTGTCATCGAGTCTGGAATAGACCGATGGTTGTAACTGAGTTGTAATAGAAGATGTGCTATATAAACACACAAAGACCTCTCTGAAGAGATAAAATATAGAATATAGAACATATAGCAATTGTATAGAAGGTATAGAATACACATTGTAATTATTTGATTGCATAATAAAGTCTACAAGTTCCTAAAGCGTGTTCACGTTGGGAGGGATCTGCTGGAGCTTGGGCCCACTCCAAGATAGTATTCTTCCTCTTATTTTCTATGCTTTGTAGATTTCATGCTTTCATAGTTTCATTTCCTATATTTGTGTTTTATTATTGCAATAGGTTTGATTATTTCTTAGATGCACGTATGAATGCTTTATTTCTAAAGATTTAATTGTTCATACGCATTTTATTGAGGAGTGCATGAGATATTGACAAAATTTTGAACACCCCCCAATAGTAGAGTTAGAAGGACTCATCTCAAGGTGGTATTTTGAATGATCCTATAAGAGATCCTTCGAAAGTTTACGAATCCTTGGTTGATAATTAATGATCGGGCAAGTGACAAAATAGATAGAAATTTAACATTTTTTGGCCTACAACAGAAGGACATGGGACTAATTAAATTGAAAACTTTAAAGCTTTTTATTATCAATGGATCTCAGTGTGCTTGCAAAAACTACCAAGGAATCAACCACACGATTACCTTTTCTAGAAATTAGAGATATATTAAAAGCATCAAACTCATCAATTAGATCTCTAATTCTACTTTTGTAATGACTTAACCTTTTATTGTGACAAGTGTATTATTCCTTGACTTGTTTGACCATTAACTCTGAGTCACCTAAGACATTCATGCATTTGATGTCCTTACACAAAGTTAGTTGTAATCCAAAATTCAGAGCTTCATACTCTGCTACATTATAGGTGAATGGAAATTGTAGTCTATAGGTGACAAGAAAAGGTTCACCTCTACGACAAGTGAGATCAATACCAGACCCAAAACCCTGCTTGAACCTAGATCCATTGAACTTAAGTATCCACACAATATTCTCATCATTAAATGGTCTACCAGAAATGATTTCATCTTTATGTTTATAGGTGGCCCCTTTTATATCTATGGTGTAGACCCCCAGTTTTGACTCTATAAAAAGAGTCTCATTTGTTCTATTATAGTCAGTAATCATTTCTTTGAGCCTAGAATCTCTATACACATGAATTTGGTTGGCCACCCCTTTCCAAGGTAGCCACATGTGAGAGGAATTTGTGGCCATATAGCCATTTAAATTCATGATCCATTCTCTAACCAATAATATACCATATTTTTCTAAAATGTTCACCACATAGATTTCAACAAATTGTTGAATCCTAGTATTAGAAGCAATCTAGATAAGAATATTATGGAGCATGCTTACCACATTCACTTTAGACCTATCTAATTGAACCACAATACTATTTTAGTGAGTAGACTTCAAATATAACTTTTGACAACTCGTATAAGGTATGACATTGCCTGATGCACCTGAGTCTACTAGACAATTATGTAAGTTTTCACCTACAATTCTAATTATTAAGATAAAAGGAGGAACCTCTCCTTTATCCTTTTGTAAGACCAAGTGTGATTCAGTAGCTTTTCTATAATTTGTTTTGCTTGATGGATCAAGTACCTTAATCAAAGCATCCTTTTGATTTATCAATTGATCCATCTCAAACAAAGTGACATTGGATTTAGTTTTCTTCATATCCTCAATGATATTTTAGGAAGTTTTGTCCAAATTTTACATCCTCTAAACTGGTTTATATGACTCAATGGGATATGGAGGAGGTGTATTATTATTGACCTTGGTATCAGGTGGAAGAATAGAGTTGTTCGAAGGGATAGAGGAAGTATTTGGGGCTTTGGATCTATTCCTCAAGTGATAATCATGATTCCCCTTTTGAAATTGTCTAAAGCCTTGAAATTCCTCTTCTATGGTATCATCACTCTCCTCTTCTTCCACTTATTCCTCTTGGAAGAAGGTCTCAACAACTAGGGAAGTTCCCTTACCCTTGGGTTGGTGAATCAAACCATCATTAGGGAACAACTCTAAGTCATCTAATTATTCCTATTGAATATTCATGGATGACATTAATTTTGGACACTCTTTCTTGTTATGCTCCTTAGTGGCATGTAACATATACCACCTATTCATAGTCAAGTCTAATAGATTAACAATGGTATTGGACTGAATAGAACTTGTGGAAGTATTAGCTTGGTTAGTCACAGGAGTAGGTACACCCCTATTATTTGGTCTTGTATTCCACTGTTTCTTCTAAAAGATAAAATTTTGATTTTGTTGAGGATTCTGAGAACCCTGCTTTTACATATGAACCATGTCCCTGCTTAGCTTTTGGATAATATTTTCTAGTTCCACAACCTTTGAATCTGACTCTTTTGGTTGAGGCATGATGGTAGGACCAATTGGGTTCCCAAAACCTATAATTTTTTGATTTGGCATTATTTTTTGGCTTTGGACACTCTAAATAAATAATGGATTCACACTCTGTAAGCGTGTGGGCAAGGAAAATAAGGCCAAGGCTTGGGTATTGGTTGCATTGAATCCCTGAGTAGCCAATTTATTATCTAGAAGCCAGAAGTATTTGCAAGAATGGATGTGTTTAGATAGGTGAGCATGGATGGATGAGTGGGTATAAATGGATAAGGCTGATTGTAAGGTAGGGTAATCAACATTGACATCTATGATGCCATAGCATGATTCATTATAGGAATCTTATTGTAAGGACTAAATTTCTCTACCATGGGTAATTGGGTTATCCCAACACCCTAAGAAATCATTTGTTATTCAATGATCATGGGAGTAAGCTAGGGCAAGGGTAGTAACCTGAGGGTTCCTCCTAGAAAACATGGTAGTCAAGGGATCCAACACCCCAAAGTATATTTGAAGAGAAATATTGGTATCAATAGTGAAATGATGAGTCAATATCATGTACAAATTCTAAAATCTAGAATTTAATATCTTGATTGGGTCATTAGGTCCCATTTTACAAGTCACAAATTGATGATATATAATGGTAGGATCTAAAGCTGACTTGAATTGGTTGATAAAAGTATCCTCTAATTGGGCCCAAGAGGTAATAGAACCAGTAGGTAGGATGATATACCAATCATATGTTGTTTCATATAGACTCAAAGGAAATAATTTACCAACCACATATTCATGTTCAACTCGATATATGATCAAGATATCCTTATAAGCCTAGATGTGTTCTTCGAATGATCTAGGACCATCACACTTAAACTTGGGCAAGAACCTTTCAATATTTCTAGGTACATCATGGGCATCCCTGGCTATGTTCATTGGAGTATTGTGTGCTCCATACCAAGCAACATTTTGAGGCATTGTATTCAATGGATGTGTCCCTAAATAAACACTAGGAGAAACAAATCCAATACATAAAGACACACAGGTGCACTAGAAACAGGAGATAACCCAACTACGAGTGCACTTGGTGGGATAACAATGGTTTGACTTGGATTTTTTGTTTCTATGAGTGCGAGATAAATTTTAAAAAATAGTATCCCTAGTAGATTGGGATCTAGTAATGATATATTGAGGTGGATCCAACTTGGAAAATCAATCACTCAAAGAGGACTTCTCAAACTATCACTACTTTTAGACACACATCTTTCATATCAAATGCCTACATAAAACCAAAACAAAACCATTAAACCTGCACATAATCTGTTAAAAAAAAAATGAAAATCCTGCATCAAAACAACAATGTTATATGTGAGAAACCTCCAATAAACAAATGATAAAGCACTCAATTTGGCCCTCCTTCTAGCGCCAATTTTGTTGAGTGGAAATATTGCCCAATTGAAAAATCACCCTAATAGTTAGGGTATTAAAATGAAAACCCTCTCTTACAAAGGAATATGAAATTACTCCAAGGTTCCTTTTAGCATAAACAAAGATGTGTCTAAAATTATATGCAAATTTGGAAATCTATATAAACTTAATGCTAAAAACCTCAATGATTGCAAGTAAACTGTTAATAAGGGGCCTATGGTTTTTTTGACATGTTTTTATTTTTTATTTGATTTAAAGGAGATTGATTTCCATTTTATACAAAAATAAATTATGAATGAGTTTGCTCCTAATTCCTTTTATCTGTGGATTAATGTGAATTATCCCTGAAAACCCTATTAGTGGATTCCTTTTACTTTAGATTAAATTGTGAAAGTTAGAAAATGTTGTGGACAATCCACTTCATTTTATATGTGCCTTAATGTGAAATTGGATGTTAGTATTTGTTGTTATCAGGTTAATTTTATCTTCAAATTAAAAATCCTTCTATTAGCATGTTAGCAAGTGTTGTGGAAGATCCACTTCATTTTTATCTACACCTTAATGTGAAATTGGAGGTTAGTGAAGTCAAAAATTCCTTTTATCTTCATATTATGGTGTAAAACTTATGAACTGCTATGGAAGATCCATTTCATTTTATCTAAGTATTAATGTGAAATTTATAGGTTAGTAGATCCTCCCTTTGAGCATAAATTTTATCTTGCTCTTTAACAAATACTGAAAATCATGCAAAATAAATTCATTTTTTAACCCTTGAAATGAAAATATGTCCAAATAATGATTTGTTGTAATGCCTTTTAAAAATAATTATCTAGATGAATAGTGACTAAAAAATCCCCTATTTAAATTTATGGATAAAATAAAACCCTAGGATTCTGAGTATTTGATAATGCTTTGGAAGAAAAATACATAAAATAGAGCAAAACTGAAAGAACAACGAAAATAAATGTTGAAAATATTAGAAAACAAAATATTGTTAGTATAATGCTACCCTATCCTACAAAACCAGAGATGTGAGAATTTTTTAATGTAACCTAATCTAAATGAATCTGCATTCACACAATCTAGACTAAAATATGTGTAATCTTCTAAGGAGCAAAAATAAGTTCCACAATTCTAAACATTCGATAGTGCAATCATTAAACTACATTAAACACTATCTATAACCCTAAAATCATGGAAGGTCAAGATAAAACTGTTAGCCCAAAAAATTAGGAAATACTTCTCCTATATTTTTACTTGCAAGATGCAAGTTTTTGAAAGCATTTGTATTCTACAACAAAAAAGTAATGTCCCTATTTTCAAAAAAACTTCTAGCCCTCATTTCGTCAAATTCATTAGTTTTAAAACTTTCCACCATAAAAAACACTCTTCATTTCTCCTTTTCATTTGGCCTCTCTATCTTCACACTCTCCTGGCCTTTATTTTCCTCTTTGTAACACCTTGAAAATACTCCATGGACCCCTTCATTTCTAATATCCATGATTCTATCTTCACCACACTTTACGTCTACTTCAAAACATAACCCCTTCTCTTTAATTTTTCTCCAATGGCTACGTGTGAACATGTTCACAACTTACAAGTCTTCATAATAAAAACTAGAGGGGTACGTATTTTCTTTGTTTTCCTCATTTTTTGAGTAACACCCGCTCTTCGAATCCACGGAGGCCATGAATTAATTGGCCTAAAACAAGCACAGTTTTGATTTACACTTCTGAAGGGTTGGATAATGACACTTTATCCTCCACGCGATGTTGAGTTTGCAGTGCCATCATGGACACCTCTTGTAACCACCTCTTTTCGTAACCGACGATCAATGAAGGCATCTTTCATGATAAGGGATAACAAGCAATTTTAAAATTATGGTGAAACATTCTATTCGTCACTTTTCTCTAAGTGTTGCTACATGTAGTTGACATGGGATGATCATATATTATGTTTGTGAAAACATGCTTACTAACCCCCTTATAATTTGTGATTCTAAAAAGCTATTTGGGAACATCATGCTGACAGTGATACACTATCAACCTGATGCAGCCTGTTACTTCATGTAACGACTGTGACCATCACTTAGTAATACTACCCTCATTTTCTCATTAAGCATGCTACCCCCACTGGTTCTATTCACCATATTTTGCCTACTATAAATCCTCCACTAGAGCACTCCAGATTTCCAATGTTTGCAAATAGTATAACTTTTGTTTTGCTTTCAAACCTCAACTCACACTAAATATGCCAACCTTTGTAATGGATACCATCAACATATTAAATTTAGGTTCCCATGTACATGACCTAAAATGGGAAAGATGTTGTGCTAGTGGATATGCACCAATATTTTACCACATTCCCAGTTAGTTCATTGTGTTATCCTTCAAATTAGTCGTGTCCACTTTGTCTTGACTATTGTCTACATCGATTAGCAGAGTTAGTGTTGTCTCACATATAAAAATAAGACTTCATTTGTGAAATTCACTCCCACACTCTGTCCACCTCATCACCTACCTAAAATATCTTTGTAGATAGTTATTTTCATCTTAACATTTCTCCCTAATTTTGTGTGTCTATGTTGTTGGGGTCTATCTATTAGAATAAATCATGTCACCAACGTAAACCCTAAAAAATTTGGTGACTACATTCATGCGTTAGCTTGTCCATGTTAACCTCTATTGGTGGTCTATGTTCTTCCATGTCCAAGGTGTGGATTCTAAGTCCACATCATCATATTATCCAAACCATTCTAGTATTGTCACCAATATAAATCATCCACGGTCCACATTACTATCCATGTCACTATCGACCTATCACCAAACTCCAATGTCGTTCCACACCCATACTGCTCCACTACGTGTCATTTCCATGTTGTATGCATTTAGTCCACATCAACGAGGTGGGCTTTGCCATCGTTTAGGAAGACCTACCATAAAAAAACTTCCATAAAAATCATAAAAATCACAATACAAAATCCAATTAAATAAACAATATAACTTAGCCTACACTTTTCTAACTTAATAAAAACAAGAACTAAATTAACCAAAGCAACACTTAACTAAATTAAAACAACTTAATAAAGCTTCCTTTAAACCATATATGTTTTATTATTTTTTATTATTATTATTTTTTTTGGTTTTATTTATTTTTTAATTTCCAATGTTTGAATTTGCAAAACATTAAAATTAATCAATATTACCAAACTTAACCAAAAACACTAACCAGTCCAAAAAAAAAAATAATAAGACATTATCGAAAAAAAATGACCTTAGACACATTCAAGGACACTAATACCATGGGTAAGGATCGATTAAAGCTATCACTCATGGAACATGAAAAATCCCAAAAAGCAAAAAAAATAAAGATGGGTCCCCAAATTTGGGGCTAGTTGTGCAATATCCACAACATTATCCTCCATTGATCTCCTCCAATTCTTCTTTCAATGACTCATCTAAGTCTAATTCTAAGGCTATTAAGAGTCCCATTATCTCTAATAAACCTTTGGAGAAATTCAAGAGCTCTAGTGATGTATCAATGTCACCCACAGGAATTATGAAGAATTTACAATAATACAATAAAACAAAATTGGAGCAACTATTATCTTCTTATTATCTGGAATAATTCTAGTAGAGTTTTAGTACTTTGTTACAATCTCCTCACAAGCTCTGGAAGAGCTCACACACTAGCTACAATGCAAAATTCTTCTTCATAAAAGAAAACCCTAAAACTACCTTAAGTAATAAAAAACAAAGCAAACCCTAACCCTAGAAAATCACATCCGTCGGATCTACATCGATGGTGTTTATTACATGTCTTAGTATTTTGGCCATAACTTTTGACTCGGGTGTTTGTTTGAGCCCATTTTTTTTATATTGCACAGATTTCGAAGCTCTACGATTTTGTTTTGTCTCCTCTAAGAGGAGACACTTTCCAAGGCTGAAAACGTCATCTAACGGCCTGAATTTTTGTTTTAATGTATGGCTGGCCAAATTTCCAACATTATCCCCCTTGCTGGTAAGGGAACTAACTATCAAGTCCCTTAGCAGAAAAAACTAAGGTTTTATGACTCCCTTAGTAAAAATATATGCTACTTGATCGTGTGTGGAGCAATACCTCAATTTAAGTTGCTCCTTCTCCACCATGTCCTGAATTAAGTGGTACTTGATGTCGAAATGCTTGGATCTATGGTGGATAGGATTATGTGCCAACTTAATGGCACTCTTATTATCATAGAATAAAGTATTTAGAGTACCTTGATTCTCCCCAATATCTTCTAGCACCTTTCAAATCCACAATGCTTATGCACTTGTCGATGTAAGTGCAATATACTCTGATTTAGTAGAAGACAACACCACTATACCTTATTTCTTGGAAATCCAAGTCACCAAACCTAAACCAAGAGAAAATTAGTGCCCACTCGTGTATTTCCTGCCATCAATATTACTGCCCCAATCACTGTCACTGAATCCCACTAACTTCAAATTATTTTCTTGTGAGTAGTGGATCCCATAATCAATTGTTCAATGAACGTACCTCAAAATCCTCTTCGTTGCCTTCAAATGTAACTGTGATGGATTAGCCATATACCTGGAACATTGTGAAACAATAAAGAATATATTTGGCCTAGTGTTACAAAGGAACATAAGGCTACCAAAAATACTCATGTACTCTATTTTGTTTGCCCTTTCAGCTCCATCCTCCAAAATCAAGATCTTCCCATGTGCAATGGGTGTTGCTACAAGTTTGCATTAACTCAAACCAAATCTCTTTAGCATATCCCTTACATATTTGGATTGACAAACAAAAATCTCATTACTCGTTTGATGTAATTCCATCCCAATAAAGTAACTCATCAAACCCAAATCAAACATCTTAAACTCCTTCTTCACATCATGTTTAAAAGAATCATTCAAAGAAGAACTACTCCCTATAAATAACATATCATCAATATAAAGGCATACAATAAGAATATCATTACCTTACCTTTTATAGTAGAAAGTGGGCTCACTCTTACTCCTTTCAAAATTACACTGTAGGAAGTAGTCATGGATTCTAGCATACCAAGCTCTTGGAGCTTGCTTTAGCCCATATAGAGTCTTCTTCAAATTGTAGACTTGATCTTCTTTTCCTTGGACAAAAAAAAACTTGTGGCTTTTCCACATATACTTCTTCATCTAAATACCCATTGATAAATGCACTTTTGACATCCATATGATGCACCCTCCAACTTTTATGAGCTTCCAATGATAACAACATCCTTACTATTTCTTGCCTTGCCACTAGAGTAAATGTTCCTCATAGTCCAAACCATATTTTTGAGTGAAACCCTTTGCTACCAACCGTGCCTTATACCTCTCAATGGATCCATCACTGTTCTTCTTGATCTTGTAGACCCACTAGAATCCTACACATTTCCTATCCTCGGGAAAATCACACAACTCCCAAGTATCATTATTTTCAATAGAATGCATTTCTTCTTGCATAGCCTTCATCCACACTTTGTTAGTACTAGCATGATCAAAACATGAAGGCTCAAAATAATCAACAACAACTTTTAAAACTTGTGAAACTTGTGAAACATGTGCATAGTTTACAACATTACCTTTGGGATCTCCACTTTCATCATCTTCATAAAGATGTAGGTTCTCTAACCTCTATATTACTGCATTCATCTCTGTATGTTGACTCCTTGTCACCCTCTTATGGATATTCTAATCAAGAATTTGAGATTCTAGGTGATCCTTCAACAATGTTTTACCTTTTCCTTTGGCCGGTGGTGATGGAGGTGGAGAACTATTGGAAGAACCTTCTCTTGGACTTGAAGGTGCACTTGCAAAAGATGAACTAGAAACTTTTTCATGGCTGGGCTAAACTGAAACATGGCTTGGTTCCACCTTCTCTTCAAAAAAAACATCCTCAATAAATAATTTTTGTGATCCCCAACTTCCCCCTTCATCAAAAATTGCATCTCTAGATACAATTTTTTTATGTGAAATAGGATTAAAGAACCTGTAAGCCTTAGATTGCTCACTGTACCCAAAAAATATACATTTTCACTCTTTGCATCCAACTTCTTCCTACTCTCAGTATTAACATGCACAAAAGCCACACATCTAAAAACTCTAAAATGATTTACATTTGGCTTCTTGTTGTACCAACATTCATAAGGGGTAATATTCTCAAGACTCTTAGTAGGACTTCTATTTAAAATGTAATTAGCAATCCTAATTGCTTCAACCCAATAAAATTTACTCATACCTTTTTCTTGCATCATGCATCGTGTCATCTCCACCAAAGTCCCGTTATTTATTTCATCCACCCCATTCTGTTGAGGTGTGCAAGGACTTTTTTTCTACCTCTTAATCCCAAACTCACTACAAAAATCATCAAATTCATGAGAACATAACTCACCTCTATATGTCCTCAAGCATTTGATATAATGATCACTCTCATTTTCAACTAGAGCCTTAAAATTCTTGGAGCAATTGAATACCTCGTCCTTATGCTTAATAAAATAAACCCAACAATATCTAGAGAAATCATAAATAAAAATAAGAAAGTAAGAAGCTTTACCCATACTCTGTGTTTGCATTGGTCCACAAATGTCACTATGAACCAACTGCAATGGATGTTGGGCCCTCCATGCTTCACCATGCGAAAAATTCCCCCTTGCATGTTTGCCAAGTGCCCAGCCTTCACAAAACTCCTTGGAGTCTTCAACTTTCAGAAACCCATAGACAAGTGGTGAAAGCATCTTAAAACTATTATAATTTAAATGCCCAAATCGTAAATTACATAGCCTCTCCTTACCTTCTACACCAAAAAATGCTATAGCTTCCCCTTGATCTAAAAAATGTAATGAGAAGAGTTTTTTCTTGGTCATCTTTACAATGGTAATCAATTTTCTCCTCTGATCATAAATTTTGCACATTCTATCCTCAAACACTAACTTATAATCCTTTTCCAACATTTTACCAATACTCATTAATGAATTCTTTGAATGGGGTGCATAGTAAATATCTTTTACCTTCATTATTTTTCCTCTCCTGGTAGGAACCTCCAATTTCTCCTTTGGCAACAACCTCCAAGCTCTTCTCATACCCAAGCCTAATACTAGATTGATAAGAAGAATCAAGAGATGAAAATGCATCCCTCTTTTCGGTCATATGGTTTGTGCACCCACTATACAGGATCCATGTCTCCTTTGTGCTATTCTATGTAGAGAGAAAAGTTGCTTGCTCCAATTTTTCTTCAATCATACAGAACAAAGTATCATCCTCATAGGAATCCTTTTCTCCATAATGTGCTGATTTTTTTTAGCCTGCAATCTCGCTCATAATGGCCATATTTGTTAAAATTGTAATACTACACATTTCTCATATCTCGGGCTCTACCTCTTCCTATTGCACTGGATCCTCCTCTTGCAGCATGAGCCTGGTCATTATCTAAATCTTGAGATCTTCCTCGACCTCTACCACCGTATGAGCGTATTCTACCTCCTCTTCCATTTTTTCCTCTTCCTCTGGAACCCCTACCATGACCTCTTCCTCCATAATTCTATTTTGTCAAAAAATCTTGTTCCTCTATAGAACCTCCTTCTTTATCCTTCTTCCTCTTGGCAATTCTCTCTTCATGATATGTGAGAGAGCCAATTAATGAATCTATATCCATTTTTGAGAGGTCTTTCATTTCTTCTATGATAAGGGTTGCACTTTCAAACTTCTCTATCAAGGTTCTTAAAACATTTTTAATTACTACATTTTGCTCTATGATCTCTCCAAGTGTAGCCATTTTTTTACTACTATTTTTTACCCGAACACAGTAATATCTTATAGTTTTATTCTCCTCCTATTTGATATTTTTAGAATCTCTTCGTAAAGTCTGAAACTTCACCTTATTAACTTGGGCACTCCCCTGGTAATTCTTCTTCAATGCCTTCTAAGCTTCTTAAGCCAAAACATTGGCAAAAATCCAAGGAAAGGGACTCTTGTCTAGAGTCTACTAGATGAAAGCCAAAGCCAAATTTTTTTATTTCTCTTTCTCCTGCATCTCCTTATTTTGATTTGCATTCAATGCACTCCAGTATTTTGGTTCGGTGAACCCAGCTTCAACGATGGCCCAAGCTCCTTTTGCCTTCATAATCGTCCTCATATGGATGCTCCAATATTCGTAGTCAGAACCATCAAATGATGGGATAGAAATTGAATTGATTTTGTTGGCCATAATAGCTCCCTTCAACATGAACTGAAATCTCTGAGAAGCTTATGTAAAAATTGCAACAAAAATTCCACAGTTTCTTGAACCCAATTTTTTGATTGCCTCGCTCTGATACCAAATGAAGAATTTACAATAATACAATGAAACAAAATTGGAGCAACTATTATCTTCTTATAATCTAGAATAATTATGGCAGAGTTTTAGTACTATGTTACAATATCCTCACAGGCTCTGGAAAAGCTCACACACTTGCTACAATGCAAAATTATTCTTCATAAAAAAAACCCTAAAACTGCCTTAAGTAAGAAAAAACAAAGAAAACCCTAACCCTAGCAAATCACATCCATCAGATCTACATTGATGGTGTTTATTACATGTCTTAGTATTTCAGCCATAACTTTTGACTCGGGTGTCCGTTTGAGCCCGTTTTTTTTTATATTGTAAAAATTTCAAAGCTATACTATTTCATTTTATCTCCTCTATGAGGAGATGCTTTCCAAGGCTAAAAATTTTATTTAATGGCCCAAATTTTCATTTTAATGTATGGTTGACTAGATTTCCAATAAATTAGAGGGTATGCTAGGTGATCCAAATGTCCATTCACTAAATATGCCATATTTGAAACCTCCCTTATAAATGTGAAGATGTCATATTTTGAGGATCAATATCCAACGAAGAAGAAGGAAAAGATCTCAAAGGATTCAACTAAATTTAAAAGGGATTCACCCACACTGATGCTTTTTACCCCCAATAAATGCATATCCTTCCGTAGTAAGTTGGAAGAGAACCATTAGGCCCTAATTGGGACTCTCCAAGTGGTAATTTCATTTGTAGAAGAGATATAGGGCATGATGCATCTTCAACGAGGCAAACTGAAAACTTCCAAAAAGGATATGAGGGACTTTGGAAAACCATATTCCAAAGCTTAATGTTGTATTTTTGGGTGGTTTTTTATTGTATATTGTTAGTATCGAATCATGATCCTGTTGGTCTATCTCTTTGCTAGTTTTGGAGATCCAGTCCTATGGTGGATATTCCTTTTTGTTGGTTTGTTGGATGGTTAAAGAAGTTTGATGTTCTTGTTTTATTGGCACTTTTTGTGAGGCCCTCTTGGGTTGGTCCATGGGCTCTGTCAAGTTCTCTCTTGTAATAGGGTTGGAGACCATTTCAAAACCCCTTATTTTATCAAAATAAAAATATATAATTTAGCCAATCATGATGTTTGTATTCACCTTGGTAAAATTTAATTCTTATATGGAACCTGTTCGAACAAGATTTTATCTCTTAATGAGAATGATATAGAATTGATTGCAGAAATATATGTTTGATGAAGATGAGGAATATATTTGATATAAATATTGATGAAGAATATCTTTAATAATAAGACTTCAAGCTAGATAAGTTTTAACCTTATAGAAAATGTAGTTTTCTTGGAGCAGACCCCAATAGGAGGCCTACATAATATATATATATATATACACACACACGCATAAGATTTTATCTCTTAATGAAAATGATATAGAGTTGATTGTAGCAAACTTAACTATTTGAGGAAGAATATATTTGATATAAATATTGATAAAAAAATATTTTTAATATTAAGGCTTCAATTTGGATAGGGTTTAACCTTATAAAAAATGTATTGTTAAGAGTGGACCCAATAGAAGGCCTACATAACATACATACATATGAATATATATGTGTGTGTGAATCATTTACATATTATTAAGCTTTTAATAACAATATATTAAATAACTTATTTAAATTAATTCCACCTTCTAAAAAATATTTTATAATGATATATTACCTAAAAATGATTTTTACATTATATATTATAAATAATATACAATTTTTAAGAATTTAATAAATAACATTTTTTATTTTATTTTACATGTAAACATAATTATCACCAATAACATTTTTCCAACAAAAAATACTAAATTTTATTAAATAGAAACTAGATTACATAGTTATGAGGCCTTCCATACATGGGCCACAACCTGGAAGTACCTCCAGATATACATGCCTATAATACCATGAAGGCTAAATGCCCAATTAGAGAAAATATAAAATTGCATAGAAAAACATTACTACACCAAATCACTGAACAACATATCAGTGTAAGACTCCTTAAAACTGCAATAAGATAAAACCATCAGTTTATTTTCCTTGTATATTGCATATCCTCTTGAAACCAATTTGAGAGGTATTTATTTCTAGTGGTGAATGTAAATTCCTATAGCTCGACCAACTCATCTTGTTAATCTTCACTTTATATGTATGTCCTATCTCTACTGTCCTATGTACACATTAATTCGAATAATTCCTAATCATAAAAAACATAAGTTTCCATGTTACTTACTCCTTCCCCATAATTAGGGTAATCTTGTTGAAGAAAAACCTACAAGTACATATAATATTCTCCCAGGTTTTACCCCCTACCATAATCCCACCAATGATGACATCTCTCTATTCAAAAATTAGACAATCTATCTACAAATTTATTCTTTTCCCTCACCATGTGGAGGAATTTTATTGTGCTCTATTTTTTAAACCCATAATATTTTCCAAGACTCATTGGACCTTCCATTCCATTTCCTCTCCTATTGTTGCTTGTTCAACCTATTTATTAAGACTTGAGAGTCAAACTCCATATATGGCCATGGTATTTGCAACCATGTTTTTGTTCCTCACAATTCCTTGATGGAAGCCCAAAACCATCATTCCTTCATGTGTATGATCCACCCCTCCAAAACTTGCCTCCCCTGGATTGCTATGAGCAACACCATATCAGTGTTAAAATTAACCCAATACATCAGCATTGGCTTCTACTTCCCTCCTCTATCCAAATTTTTATAAGGATAAGCCTTCCTTATTCTAAAGCTCCAATTCCATAACAATTGGGACTGAACCCACCTAGGAATCACAATTCCAAGAAGATCCAATAACTCCTCATCTTTTGGTTTAAGCTGAGAACCTATGATTCCTCTTACAACCTTTCTAATATTGAGAAAAAATCTTAAGATAATTGACTCTCTAGATGAGCAATCATCACAAAAAATATATCTATTACATTCCAGTTACACCTACAAAAAAGTGAAGGCCTTGAAATAATGAACTAGAAGGGTTGACTATCCACCCACCTCTCTAGAGCCCCACAGATCAAAGAATTGCTCCAATGAAATATCACCATGTTGGGGCAATTTAAACAACCTTTCACCTTGCTCCCAAATCTAACCACAAAAGGGGTATCAAACTAGAAGATGATCAATAGATTCTCCTACCCCATAACAAAGAACACACCATTATGGACCCATCAAACCCCTCTTATAAATATTATCTTGAGTTAAAATCCTATTCTAAATGACTAACCAAATGGAAATGTTGACTTAAATAGATACTTGAATTCCGCACCTTCTTCCAAATCGCCCACTACCTTTCCAATCTGTCTATGAGCCAGTCATATCTCTTCTTGAAAAAATATCATCCATTTTATTTATCTCCCCATCCCAAAGAGTCCTCCTCTTCTAACCATGAGCACTTCATTTGATCCAAAATAGCCCTTAGACTATCCTTTTCTTCTTCATCTATCTATCTCCAAACTAAGAGGTATTTCCACCTCCTCAAACCCACTCCCCCTTCATCTTCCTCCCAAAAGTCCTTAACATAGATCCAATGTGTGTTCTTAAAAATATTTGTAGCATTACCCAGGTTTGAGAACTAAGAAGTAATTATCTAGTATTGATCCCATACATAATCCCAAAATTTTGCCTTTCTCCCATTTTTAACTTTTCATAACAACCCTATAGTAATAACAATACTAGCATTTTTAATTGTAGTCCAAATAATGAACCCCCCATCAAAGGAGAGGTTATAAACTGGTTTTACCTCATACCCATACTTCATAGATAAAATATTTGACTTAAGGTTGGACTGGTCCAAAATCCAATTCCATAGCAATTTAGTTGATAAAGCCAAGTTTTTATTAGCCAATATATAGATATCCAATCCCCTTTTATTTAGCAAGAGGTAGACTGAATCCCACTTTACCAGACTTCATTTCTATTTTAATTTTAAGCCTCACCAAAGAAATTCCCTTAAAATTCTATCAATCTCCTTAACACAGTGCCTAGGACCAATCATAGTTGTAAATTGAAATACTGAAATAGCCTACAAAACTAATTTTATCAAAGTCAATTTCCCCCCCAATAAGATCCAATGATGGGTCCAGTGATTTAACTTACATTGAAATTTATCTGTAAGAGTCCTCCAAGATTATTTTCCAATATGTCTTCCTACCACTGGAAGCTCGAGATATTTAAAGGGGACCAAGCCTTTCTTAAAATTTGAAATATTAAGGATACGAGTTTGCACCCTATTATCAACATTGAAAAATAAAAACTTAGACTTATCTTCATTGATAACTTGACCAGTTGTTCTCTTGTATAGATCCAAACATCTTCTAAACCTCTTGGTCTGCTTGATCTTTTATATCCACATACAAGCAGAATCATCCATAAACTACAAATACGTCAGATGCATACCCCCTTTGGACACTACAAAACCTTTTATTTCTTGGGATTCCCTAGCTTTGAGGATGGTCCTATCCAAGTATTATGTATAAATAACAAACAAGTAAAGAGATAGAGGGTCCCCTTATCTTAGGCCTCTAATTTCCCCAAACTACTCTTATAGGACACCATTTATCAAGACCAAGAAAGTAGGATTAGAAAAGCCCCAATCAATCCATCTATCTTCGAACCCAAAATTTTGCAAACCTTAATAAAAAATCCAATCAACTCGGTCATATATTTTGGATATATCTATTTTAATAAACATATTACCTTTCTTACTAAGTCTTATGGAGTGTGTAACTATGCCAATACTTTGATCCATGATTTATCTTCCTTGCACAAATCCACCATGTTCCTTAGAATAATAGCCGATAAAACCACCTTCAAACACTTTGCCAACACCTTAGGAATAATATTATATATATAGTTACAAAGGGAAATTTACCGAAACTTATCAGCAAAGAGGTCCCATCTTTTTTCTGAATAAGAGCAATGGAAGTACAGTTCATAGATCTTAAGGTAGATTTAGATCTTGTGGCCTCTTCAACTACTTGTAGTATTTTCTCCCCTAAATCCTCCCATATAAATTAAAACAATTCAATTGGAAAACCATCTGGTCCTATATTTTTGCCTTTTTCATCTCGAAGACTACCCTTTGCACTTCCTCCAAAAGACACCTCTCTAGCTAGGAATAAATTTTGCTTGACCAAAATATAGGGAGGAATCAACTTCAAGATCTCTCACTATGCCTTATCATCCAGATAAAACTTCAAAAAAATATTAGAGAAATACTTCCTTGCTTCCCCCTACATATCACACCATGTCCTTATGACTTGCCTCCTTCCACAAGTTAGAGAATTCATAAACTTAAACTCCCTTCTAGCCATTGTTTATTGGTGGATTTTTTTTTGTATTTTTATTTTCTTCTCTCAGCCAGGTGATTCTAGAAATTTATTTCTATAATACCTCCTCCTTTCACTCCCATTCCTCCACCTTCATCATCACCCTGAGAAAGACCTTTCAAATGAATCCTCTCAGTCAATTTCTCAAGAGCCCACACCGCCTCTTGGGACTCTCTCTCAATATTTCCAAAAACTAGATGGTTCCATTATTTTAGCCTCTCTTTCATATACTATAGTCTATTTAAAAAGATAAAAATCATGGTTCCAAATCTTGGGCATCCCTCCATCCACCAACTAAGGATAAAATCCTTGAAACCCTCATGGTCGAGCTAAGTAATTTGAAACCAAAAAGGGTTGTTCCCTGGTTTATTCCAACTCAAGACGTCAAGAGAGACTAGCCAATGATCAGACCCCCAAAAAGAGAGAATATCTAAGCACAAAACTATTACTCTAGCCACCCATGAGTCATCAACTAGAAAATAATCCAATCTTTCCTATATATGGTCCAAGTTTAGTCTTTTATTACTCTAGGTGAACAAGAAACCTTTTAGAACATCTCTAAGACCTAACCTATAAATTTGGTCAATGAACAAACAACTCCCCACATCTAGGACTCTAGAGCCTCCCTACTTTTCATCTAACAAATTAATAGAATTAAAACTCCCTCCAACTATTTGAAACATCTCCCCTTTTTCTAAAATTTCCTCCATTGCCCTCCACTGCTCCACATTTTCCTTTATATTAGTTGGAGCATAAAAGTTAACTACTTGAAAGGGAGTCACATTTAAGAGCATATACCATTTTATATACAAAATTATTGCATTTTCCACTACATACACAACCTCTATCTTCCTAGGATCCTACATACAAATAAATCCTCGAGAATTACCCTTGTAAGCAACCACTAAACTCAAAACTTTCTTCCAAATTCTCTTGCAAACTGCTGAGCTTCCATATAAATTCATTTTGAATTCTTGAATCAATAGCAAATAAGGATTATACTATCTAATAAAATACTTCACAATATTTTTCTTGGGTTTTAACCCCAAGCCCCTCACATTCCAAGAAATAATCTTCAATTGGAGAAATAATTGAAATATGAATCAATAGTTCACATAATCCCCACTTCCACTAAATGCTCTCCTTCCTTATCTTGCTTGTTCTTTTTTTTATTTTCTTCTAGCCACATGTTTTCCTCTTCAATGCTTCCTTTGGGTGCTTGATGTAATCCCTAAGGGATTTCTTCTCATTCCTATCCTCCCATACCCATCAATCTCGATAGTTCTTTCCTCCCTCTTTGTATCATCCTCAACTGCATCCTTGGTCTTCACTAGAATTGACTCCTCCAAGGGCCCAACCTCTTCCTTCTGAGTTCTAAAGTCCTCTTGAGTGTACATATCTATTGGTTCCTCACCCCTACAAGGAATGACACAAAATCATCCTAAACAACCTTATAAATAGAGGGTAAATCCCCCCCACAACATCCACATCCACATCATTGAACCTGGATTCTTGAACATCAAACTAATTTTTGAAAAGAACTTCCAAACACTCCTTTTTGCACATGGTCAAGAAATTTTTTTTATGACTTTATCTAAGGGATGGTTATTAGTTTTTTACAAATGGAACTAGTGGGAAAAAAGGGTTCCTTTACATTAACACCAATGTGTTATCTTTAAATATTTAATATTCCTCTTAATTACATATTCAATTATTTCATAGTTATCGTCTACTTCCATGACAAGGAATAGACATCCTAATATCAACCTCCAATAAAGGGTAATTTAACATTGTAATTTGGTTTTTATTGATAGGAATTAATAGGATAAGGCATTACCAACATATTGGTAATATAAAATATTAGATAATTTTTTATTGCTTTATCTTGAATTAGTTGTGGTATTTGACACCTTGAAAACATAGAGATACTTGCTCTTCTACATTGTCAATATATCCCATAATAATAAAATATAATATTAAGCCAAGAATACATCAATAAAATGAATCATCACATTAAATCTATCAAAATTTCATTAAAAAACTATGTCATTTCAATCTACTATGTTTATTCACTATCCATCAAATTAAATCATGCTTCACTACTATCTTCATGTTTTTGAGATTCATCTGCAAGTCATAGTTGATAAATGGGATCAAGAAGGCAAACATTATAAAAATATTCAAATTTTAAGTTACACACATGTGCATGAATGAACACATGCACGTACACACACACACACACACACACACATGTGAAAACTTAACTATTTGGTTAATGAAATTATACAATATACCAATGAAAAAATGTGAGGATGGAATCCTAGAATAAATGAAGAATTGGTATTGTTGGTTAGGAATTCTACAATCCTAGATAGATAGATGGATGAATAAAAACTCAAATATTTGGTTAAGTAAATTATACTTTATACCAATGAAAATGTGGGAAAACAATATAGAAGGTGGTTATTAAGAGAAAAGGTGGGGAATGAAAGTTGAGTTGTAAAAAAAAAAATTAAGATAGATAACAAGAAAATATGAGTTAGGGAGAGGGGATAAGAAAATATGACATACATGGAAGTATAGAAGAAGGGAGGAGAAACACATATAAAAGTGAGGAGGAAGGAAGGAGAGGGGGAATTACATATAGAAGTTATATATTTGGCAAGAGAAGGAATAAATCATTATCTAGAAAGCAAAAAAAATTGTTAACAACTAACAAGGTACTTTTCTATGCTTCTAAAAAATTATAATATGTACAAATATAAAAAAAAAAAAAAATTGCTTGTTTTTAGTCTAAATCCCTATTTAGTATTTTTTATTGAGTATGTTCTCTATAAATTCTTTCCAAGGTCTAAACTTTTATGAATAAAAATATATATCCCACTATGTAACCTTGTGGTTTTTTCCATAGATGGTTTATTAAATAGTAGAATATTAATATATTCATTTTTCAGTAGGTGTGGTATGCATCATTAAGTCATGGGTACCATTCAACTAGCAAGTATGAGCTTCTTGTGTGCGTAGAATATAGAGTGAAATTATGATGCAGGAGCATCCGGAGGTGGAAAAGAAATCTTGCATCACCCAAAAATATTTTTCCCTTTAAGTGCCAAAGCTGTCGCAATATCGTGACACCTTTTTGAGAAGGAGCGCCAAAGGGTCAAACTGTCGCGATATCGCGACGCTTTTTGAGAAAAGGGGCCAAGGCGCAAAATGGTCATGAAATCATGACATTTTCGAAGCAAAGCAGCCTGGACACAAAATGGTCGTGAAATCGTGACATTTTCGAAGCAAAGCAGCCTGGACGCAAAATGGTCGCGAAATCATGACATTTTCAAAGCAAAGAAGCCAAGGCGCCAAATGGTCACGAAATCATGAAATTTTCAAAGCAAAGAAGCCAAGGTGCCAAATGGTCGTGAAATCGTGATATTTTCAAAGCAAAGAGGCCAAGGCACAAAATGGTTGCGAAATCGTGACACTTTCGGAGGCAAATCTCTAAGGCACAAAGTGGTCGCGAAATCGCAACACTTTCGGAGGCAAAGCTCTAAGGCACAAAGTGGTCATGAAATCGTGACACTTTCGGAGGCAAGACTCGAAGGCGCAAAGTGGTCGCGAAATCACGACACTTTCGGAAGCTGGGCTCGAAGGCACAAAGTGGTCACGAAATCGTGACACTTTCGGAGGCAAGACTCGAAGGCACAAAGTGGTCACGAAATCGTGATACTTTTAGAAGCTGGGCTCGAAGGCGCAAAGTGGTCGCGAGATCGCGACACTTTAGAAAGCAAGGTGACAGGGTGCAAAGTGGTCGCGAAATCATGACACTTTTGGGGCAAAGGCACCAAGGGGTAAAATGGTCACGAAATCGTGACATGTTGTAGTTTCGCGGCCCGAAGGAGAAATAGAGGCCGAACAACCAAAACGTCGCGATATCGTGACCAAAGAGGAGATAGGGCATAAGGAAGCAAACACGTCATGATATCGTGACAAAACGCTCATGCCTCCAGACAGGCTGAAGGTTGCAGAGGCCATAGCCAAAGGACACATGACAGCGAATTACAAGTGGCCATGGAGTATTAAGTAGTTACAGAGACCCTGGCAGAAGGACACATGGAAACAAACTACAGATGGCTATAGGGCACTCATATGAATGATGACTCGATGAGTTGATGGAAAGGCAGCTGTAGCGCACTCTGCCATTACAGGCCATGATGATTCGAGGCACCTGGCAGCATCTTGCAGGCAGCGACAGAACATTCATGTGGACGGTTATAAGGAATCCCACATTCTATGTAATGATGTCCGAAGAGGGTCGGGTCTGTGATAAAAAGGTCGTGCATGCATTGTAAAAGGACTCTTGGCCATTTTGAATAGACTGTTGTATTTTTGACCTTTGTTAATGAAATTTGTGTGAATTTTCTATGTGTGATATTAGTTATGCATTAAGTGGTATCAGAGCCAGAAGGTTCTGAGTGCGCAAACCGATCGCCGACAGTGAGGTAGTTTTCACCAGGATTGTGGTTGTGGGTGTGAGGAAGCAAACAGGATGCCCCCACATAGGAACCATGGTGGTGTGAGGAACATACAAGCAGAGGTCAATCTTAGAGCCTTGCAGAGGCAAGTTGAAGCCCTGCAGGAGGAAATCAAAAGAGGAGTTGAGCCAAGAAGGGAGGAACCCAGTGAAGATGAAGTTTGGGAAGAAGAGGGTCCATTTGATGAGGAAGAAGCATTGGATCCAGCAGAGGCTAGGCTGTATAGGGCCATATCCCAGATCGAGAAGAAGCTGAAGTTTGATGTCTCTACTTATTCTTGGAATCTCAATGCCGAGGAGTTGATAGATTGGATCAACGACATGGAGGATTATTTCGAGTATGAAGAGATCTCAGACCCAAATCGGATCAAGTTTGTGAAAACAAAGCTGAAAGGACATGCTAGCATCTGGTGGAAAGGAGTACAGCTAGAAAGGTACAAGAGGGGAAAGGAAAAGATCACCAGGTGGGATAGGATGGTAGAGAAGTTGAAAAGGCAATTCATCCCTACATATTATGAGTTGGATTTGTTGAGAAAGATGCAAAGTCTTAGACAGGAAAGTAAATCTTTCAAGGAGTACATGGAGGAGTTCTATCAGATCTCGATTAGAATCGGGCATTCTGAGGTGAATAAGGAGAAATTCGCACGATACATCAATGGATTGCGAACCAACATTTAAGAAGAAATGGAGCTGGTTAGGATGAGCACGGTGGAGGATGCATACCAGTTTGCATTAAAAGTGGAAGAGAAACTAAATAGGAGATTTGATGGTAAGCAGAGAGGAAAGGACAGGGGTGGAAGAGCTCGTGGAAGAACCAATGGAGGAAGATACAGAGATTTGGGGAAGACTGGTGAAGCAAGCAGTAGCCAAAAATAGAAAGAGAAGAATACCCAATGCCCATGCAATCAGAAAAACAACTACCCAAGGGGAAGAGGTAGGCCTGGGCGAGGGTTTGGAAGAGGTGTCTTTCGAGGAACCTGCTTCAACTGCGGAGAAGAAGGGCATCGGGCATACAACTACCCGCATCATCAAGAAAGGCCAAATCAAAGACCTGAGGGTCAAGCCCGAGCTGTTGTAGCAGATGAAGGTGTAGAATTTGAGCACTCTAAGGAGGCAGAATGAGGGGAAGCGATGATCATCAGAAGGGTCTTGTTGAATGAAGAAAATAAGGCAAACCAGAGGAGCAGCCTGTTTCGAACAAGATGCAAGTGCGCAGGCAAGGTCTGTAACATCATCATCGATAATGGAAGCACTGACAACTTGGTTTCTGAGGAAATGGTTTCCAAGCTGCAGCTGGAGAGGAGAAAACACCCGCATCCTTATCGGATTGCATGGTTGCAAAAGGACCATCGGGTGCTAGTCAGTGAACAATGTCTGGTGAAGTTCAACATTGGAACTTATCGAGATGAGGTCTTATGTGACATCTTGCCTATGGATGCATGTCACTTGCTACTGGGTAGACCATGGCAGTTTGATCGAAGTGTTGTACATGATGGTCGAGCTAATACATATTCCTTGTCAAAAAATGGAGTTCGACATAAGTTGAAGCCCCTAAAGGAGGCGGATGAGAAGGTATGCAGCAGTGCACGAGTCTGTCTAGTTGATGGAAGAAAATTTTTAGATGGCCTGAAGCAAGATCATATGTGCTATGCAATAATCCCTAGGGTTAGGGAAGAAGAATGCAAGGAAACTCCAGTGGAAGTCATTGGGCTATTAGAGGAGTTTCCAGATATCATTTTTGATAATGTTCCTAAAGGTTTACCACCTATTAGGAAGATCAGTCACCACATAGATTTGGTGCCTGGATCGAGCTTGCCAAATAAGGCTGCACATAGAATGATGCCTGTAGAAACTGAGGAGTTAAACCAATAGGTTCAAGATCTGCTAAAGAAGGGATTGATTAGGGAGAGTCTTAGTCCATGTGCAGTACCTATAGTACTAGCACCCAAGAAGTATGGAGAGTGGAGAATGTGCACAGACTCTCGGGCAATTAACAAGATCACTATTAAATATAGATTCCCATTGCCCAGGATGGATGATATCATGGACTGTTTGAGTGGAGCTGAGTACTTCACGAAGATTGACCTGAAAAGTGGTTACCATCAGATCCACATTAGAGAAGGGGATGAGTGGAAGACAGCCTTTAAAACCAGAGAGGGGTTGTATGAGTGGTTGGTCATGCCATTTGGGCTAACCAATGCACCGAGTACCTTCATGTGGTTAATGAATGAAGTCTTGAAGGAGTTTCTAGGCAAATTTGTTATTGTCTACTTGGATGATATCTTGATTTTTAGTAGAACCCTGGAGGAACACCTGATGCACATCAGGAGGGTTTTTGAGAAACTGCAGGAGGAGCAGCTGCTAATAAATCTGAAAAAGTGTAACTTTGTGAAGAGGGAGCTAGTATACCTGGGATTTGTTATCTCAGCAGATGGTCTCAAAATGGACCCCGAGAAGGTGAGGGCTATCATAGAATGGCCTGCTCCAAGAAGTGTGACTGAGGTGAGATCATTTCACGGTCTGGCTAGTTTCTACAGAAAGTTCATTAGAAAATTTAGTATTATTTGTGCATCCCTTACGAAGACAATGAGGGGAAACAAGAAGGAATTCAAGTGGACAGCTAGGGCAGACAAAAGCTTTGCAATGCTAAATAATAAGGTTATGGATCAACCTGTCTTAGCACTTCCATATTTTAACAAGGTGTTTCAGGTAGACTGTGATGCAAGTGGTAGTGCCATAGGGGCCGTATTGAGCCAAGAGGGTAAGCCTATTGCTTATTTTAGCAAGAAGCTCAATGATGCTAGAAGGAAGTATTCGATATATGATCAGGAGTTCTATGCCATAGTTTAGGCTCTGAATAAATGGAGGCATTATTTTTTGCCAAAGGAGTTTGTCCTTTATACTGATCATCAGGAACTGTAGTATATTAACAGTCAAAGGAAATTGAATCAGAGGCACCTAAAATGGGTTGAGTTCCTGCAGAGCTATACCTTTGTGTTGAAGCATCAGAGCGGAAGGTCCAACAGAGTTGTAGATGCCTTGAGTAGGAGGCAATATTTATTGATGGAGATGAAGGTGGAGGTTGTAGGTTTTGCTGAGCTCAAGGGTTTATACCCTGCAGACCCCGACTTCGCAGAAGCTTGGAAAGCCTCGCACCGCACTCGTTACATTGGACAGGACTAAGTGTTTAAATTTTTTGATTCAAGATGGAATGTTGTTCAGGGGGAACCAATTATGCATTCCTAGGAGCTCAATGAGGGAGAATCTCATCAAGGAAAAGCACAGTGGAGGTTTAGCTGGACACTTTGGTCGAGACAAGACCATCTCACTTGTTAGTGAAAACTACTACTGGCCGTAATTGCAACAAGATGTGGCAAAATTTGTGCAAAGTTGTAGGATATGCCAGATGGCAAAAGGTGTGAGGCAGCCTACTAGTTTATATCAACCACTACCTATACCTGAAATGCCATGGGAGGATATTAGCATGGATTTTATTCTTGGTTTACCCAGGACACAGAGGGGACACGACTCCATATTTGTGGTAGTGGACAGGTTTTCAAAAATGGCTCATTTTATTCCCTGCCAGAAGACTAGCGATGTGGTCCATGTGGTTGGTTTATTCTTCAAGGAAGTGGTATGACTTCATGGGCTGCCAAGGAGCATTGTGTTGGACAGGGATACCAAGTTTTAGGGTATTTCTGGTGAACCCTGTGGAAGAAACTGAAGACGGATTTAAAATTCAGTTCTGCATACCACCCCCAAATAGATGGCCAAACAGAGGTAGTGAATAGGAGTTTAGGTAATCTACTAAGATGCTTGGTTGAAGACAAGCCCAAGGGATGGGATCTAGTTTTGTCGCAGGCAGAATTCACTTATAACAGCTCAGTCAACAGGAGTACCAATAAATCGCCATTCCAGATAATCTATGGGAGCAGCCCAAGAAATGCTTCAGAGTTGAGAAGAATAGATACAAGAGAAAAATGCAGTGCTGAGGCAGAAGACTTTGCTGAACACTTGAAGGGAGTGCATGAGGAGGTGACAAGGCACATGGCTAAGATGAATACTCAGTATAAAGCCATGGCAGACCAGAAGCGCCAGGTTAAGGAGTTTGCAGTAGGAGATTCTATCATGGTCCATCTAAGGAAAGAGAGGTTTCCTGCCAAGACCTATAACAAGCTAAAAATGAAGAAGTTTGGGCCATACAAGATCATTGGAAAACGAGATTCGGGCAATGCATACGAGGTGGAGTTGCCGAGTGAACTTAACATCTCACCCATTTTTAACATTTCAGATTTGGTCGAGTACCATGAAGGAGGTAGTAGTGAGACACCCAGTCCAGATTTGTGGAGCATTCCAGTAGCCATCCCAGTTGCAGATGAGATAGAAGAAGTCCTTGATATGCGTGAAGGCCGAAGTACTCGAAACAGGTGTTATTCTGAGTATTTGGTCAAGTGGAAGGGCAGGCCCATAGAAGATGCAACTTGGTTGTCAAAGGCAGAGGTTGACCACCTGGGTCTACCTCAGACAGATCAGAAGTGAAGGTCACTTCTCAATTCACCTCGGGTGTCTGATGCAGGAGCATCCAAAGGTGGAAAAGAAATCTTGCATCACCCAAAAATATTTTTTTCTTTAACCCAAAAATATTTTTTTCTTTAAGTGCCAAAGTTGTCGTGATATCGCGACACCTTTTTGAGAAGGGGTGCCAAAGGGTCAAACTATCGCGATATTGCGACACTTTTTGAGAAAAGGGGCCAAGGTGCAAATGGTCGCGAAATTGTGACATTTTCGAAGCAAAGCAGCCTGGACGCAAAATGGTCATGATTTCGCAACAAACTACAAATGGCTATAGGGCACTCATATGAATGATGACTCGGCGGGTTGATGGACAGGCGGCTGCAGCGCACTCCGCCATTACAGGCCATGATGATTTGGGGCACCTGGCAGCATCTTACAGGCGGCGATAGAACATTCATGCGGACGATTACAGGGAATCCTGCATTCTATGTAATGATGTCCGAAGAGGGTCGAGTCTGTGATAAAAAGGTCGTGCATGCATTGTAAAAGGACTCTTGGCCATTTTGAATAGACTGCTATATTTTTGACCTCTGTTAATGAAATTTGTTTGAATTTTCTATGTGTGATATTAGTTCTGCGTCAAATTATAGGTTTCCTACATTTATTTCCAAGGGAATTGTGTCAATATTTTCCTAATAAATTGAGCTAGGACTTTTCCTAATAGTAGATAATTTTTCTTTTGTATTTTTCATAGAGTTTTTCCTTCAAAATTCAATATATTTAATGGAGTATATATAGGCTCATATATCACTCCATCTTGACCATAAAGATATAATTCCTTAGCATAATTAATTCTTTTTAATGATCTAATTGGTAAAGATAAAATATCATGCATTAATATGCACACTTTGTCCTATGTAGATGCCCCTTATTTGTATAAAGAAGACAATCTGTATATTTCCATTAAGATCAGTGTATTTGCTTATATGATGTTCCAAATTAGTGTCATTTGACTAGTTTGGAACATGTGAGTTAATTTTTTGAGAATGTAATTCAATCTAATTTTTTTTTATGTTTTGGCATCAAGTAGACCCAAATGATATGAAAGGTTATACTTATCTAGAAGAAACATTTATACCTTTTGGATGAATTGCCTACATTGACAATCTTAAACAATAGTTCAATTATCATGTTTAGGCACATGACATGGAGGCACATCAAATGAAAACATAATGCATTTTTTACTATTAATTTACCATAGATGCATTATCTTATTGTGTGAGAAAATGGAAATGTGTTTAGGAATATCATCCTTCCCCATCCATATATATGTGAACTCTAACTTATTTTTAGTTTGAACGTTCATCCCTAGTATTGTTTTTATTGCAATAACATGGAAAAAACGAGTATGATTCTATTATCTTTGACATGTCATCTAGAGAATTGGTTGCCAATAAATATTTCCAAAATTTTAAATTATAATTTAGTATTAGATGATTTTACTCCATTTGCATCAGATTTTCTAGTTTAGAATTAACTATAAAATGAAATAATGTTGAATTTTAATATTAGAAAATTAGGAGATATTTTAATTTCCTAGTTTAAAATGAAGCATTACCTAATAATCGGACCTATAAATATGGTTACTAATTATATGTTAAACTTTTATCCAAGATATAATCTACAAGAATATATATTATTATATAAAATAAATAAAATTATCTAAAAGGAGATTAATTGTTTAGTTTGTTTCTTTAAATAAATCCTTAGAAAGATATTGAATCCAATTCTATAATAGAATTAAGTAGTTATAGTTTCAATCAAAACAAATAAAGGAACCCAAATCCTATTATATAAATAGGATTGAGGAGTTATACATGTAGAAATAATTTCTTCCAACAAATTAAGGAGAAACATAAACAACATCTAGTTTTTTTTTTGGTGATTAAATAAAAGGGTTTTGAAAGGGACCCTCACCCTTTTACAATGAAATCTTGAGCTTGTAAAAAAAAACCAACTATGAATTGAATCTTTGGCTCTCATTGCCTAGATAAAAACATGTCTTCTAGTTGGGCATAAGAGACCTATATTACCTAATGCCTAGTGACAAGACACGTTTTGGTGGATCTATTGTTGAACAACTCTAGGGAGGGCCAAAAAATTTGTTAGAATCTATTGGGAATTAAATATTATGCTACTTGAGGGTGTTTAATAGAGTGTTGGATGGATCCCCTAAGCTTGAGAGGCTTATCTATCCTCACTAGAAACATAAAAAGGTTGAGATGAAAATGTTCAAAATCAATTTGTTCTCCTTATAAAGAGGTTTCCATTGGATCCACCAGTCAATAATATCCTCAGGAATCACCCAACTGAAACCAATATAACTCAACCAGTGATCCAACACTTCCTAAGAGAAGGAACATCTCAAAAAGATATGAGTAATTGTTTCTTCATTATTTTTACAGAGGTAACATCTATTGGGTCCTTGGAAGCCTCTCTTGATCAAGTTGTCCCAAGTAAGGATTTTATTTTGGATCATAAGCCAAGTAAATATTTTCATTTTGGGAATGCACTTGTTGTTCCAAATATTCCTTGAGGAGACTTTTGTTTGAGGTCTTTCTAGCATCACAATGTAACCAGTTTTAACTGTATAATATCTTGAAGTTGACCCAGTACACACCAATTGATTTGATTTCTTTGAATCTAGAATCTAAAAATACTTTATTTTGGCATGAAATTATTCTATATTGTGTCTTAGGTTGGTATTTTTCATGTTGGTTCTTCTGATTTTTACTCCTCTCTGCTTCACTGTATAGGAGTTGAAGGAGATGCCCTACTTAGCTTGGATATTTCTTCCAAGTTCCTCTAAATCTTGGTCTCTATCCAAAGGTCCTGAATCAAGCTAGTTGTCCTCCCAAAATTTTACTTTAGTTCCTTTCCCTATCCTCTAATGCATTCCTCCCCTTATGATGTCTATGCCTTGATGGATATGGTTCTATATTGTTGAGCCACCTTGGATTTGGTTGTTCTTAAAAAAAAAATTTGGTTCCTCCTAAATATATTTTATCCTCATGATGTCAGTCCATGGTCTTCCTTTTTCTTGAATGATTCTCCACACCATTTTTGCTGCTAAAACTTTGTTGAGGGTCTTTATTCTTCTCAGGCCTAGTCCTCCATAGGATTTTGGTAAGCACACCCTTTTCCACTTGACCAGATGGAATATCTTTTGTTCCTCAGTGCCTCTCCATAGGAATTTTTTATAGACGGTCTCTATTGCTTCCTCTATTTTAGTTGGGATCTTGAATAGGGAGAGCATGTAAATTGGTATGCTCTATAATATGGATTGAAGAAGTTGAATTTTCTTGCTTGGCTAAGAAGGTTGCTTTTCCAACTTGTCAATTTATTATTGAGTTTGTCAATAACATGGTTCCAATGGTTTGGCCTTAGTAGTCCAACTAATAAGGGTATGCCTAGAATAAGGATGAAAACTCTTCAATTTCACATTCCAATATTTCCTTTATCTTGATTTATCTCATGGGAGGAGTGTTGAGAATGTAAATTTTACTTTTTTAAAAGTTGATACTCTGAGAGGATGCCCTTTCGTATCTAATTAGGATTTTTTTAAGAGCTTTAACTTCCTTCATAGAGGATTACCCCAGTAATAAAGTGTCATCAACAAATTGGATGTGAGTTTGATTTGCTACCTTGTTTATTACTCCTAACCCTTTGATATAGCATTGTTCCTTCTCTTTTGCTATTAATCTGCCCAGAGCCTTTGCCCCTTAGAGCTAATTGAAGTAGCCTATAGGAGATCCATTGATTAGAATAGAAAATGTTGTGCTAGAAATGCAAATTTGGATGAGCTTCCTCCACCAAAATGAGAAACTAAATTTTTGTAAGACCTTGTCCAGTAAATTCCAAGAAACTCTCTCATAGGTCTTACTTATATCCAATTTAACCAGCATACCTACTTTTTTATTTTTCTCAATAAAGTGTATGGTATCATGGAAAATCACAATGCCATCAAGAATTTATCTGCCCTTAACAAAGGTCTACTAATAATCTGAAATGATGAAAGGCAAGATCTTATTGAGCCTTATTTCCAAAGCTTTTATAAGAATATTGTACGTAACATTGTAGAGATTGATTGGTATAAAGTCATCTATGTGGGTGGCTTCTATTTTGTTCTTGATCAGAGTGAGGAAGGTATTGCTCATGCTTCTCAAAATATTCCCTTTTTTTTAGGCTTCTTGGATTGCCTCCACTATATCATCTTTAAAAAATTTCTAACAATGTTGAAAAAACATACCAAAATGGAGCTTTATCTCTTTTCATTTCAAATAAGGCCATCTTAATTTCCTCTTCTGATATTATTTTATTTAGATCTTTGTTCATAGAGGTTGTGACCAGTATTGGAATATTTCTTAATACCTCCTCCATATCCTCCTCCTTCTCCTCTATGTTTTCTTTAAATCTTTGTTTGAAGAAATCCACTACTTTGATATTGATTGCTTCATCCTCTAGAACTTTGTTGTTATAAATAGCGGTGATTTATTTGATCCTTGATGCTCTTTTGTGTTTGATTGGGATGGTGTAAAATAATTGTGTATTACCCTCCTTCAACTAGATGGCTCTAGATTTTTGTCTCTAGTTGGTCTCCTCTTTACCAAGGGTGGTGTGGTAATCTATTAGGATATTTTGGTCTACCTGTATTATCTATTTTCTATAGCCTTACAATTTGATTATGTTGTTGATGTTGTTAATTCTCAATTCTAGTTCCTCTTTATGTCTAAAAATATTACCAAAATCTTCTTTTTTCCACTGCTTTAACTTTTCTTTAAGAATTTTGATTTTACTAGTTAGATAGTACATATTTGTTCCTTTAATTGGGATATTCCACCACTCTTTTATCCTATCATAGAAATCCTTATGTGTCATCCACATCATCTCAAACCTAAAGGGGGATTTTTTATGTCTAACTTCTTCTTGGATTGACACTACTATGGGATTATGGTTATAATAAAACCTTGGAATGGGATTAAGGTTTATGTCCTCATTATTTTTATAGTATTATTGATTTATAAACATTTTTTCAAGCCTAATCTATATGTATTGATCTCCTAGATTTCTATTCAACCAAGTGAAGGAGGCTCCGTGTAGGTCAATATCAACTAGATTACAGTAAATAATAAAATCACTCAGATCTATCATGCTTTCACTGAGGTTAGTCCTACCTCCCTTATTTTATACTAGGGTGAGTGGGATGTTGAATTCACCCACTACCAATTGCTTAACCCTTTCTAAAGTATTCCTCGTTTCAACTAAATAATTCCATAATTTCTTCCTCCAACTAGGGTGGTTTGGGGTATAAATATTAGTTATAGAAAAATATTATTTATAGGTATATATTTGATGGTTACCTGGTTGTTAGACTTACATATAATATCTCCTTTGAATTCTTCCTTCCTCCATGTTGTGATTAGACCCCCAGAAGCTTATTGGGTTGCTACTGCTATGCCATAGTCTTTACCCCAAATGGCTTCTAATAACTTTGCACTATTCTCTTCATTGAGTTTGGTCTCTTGCAATAATATGATGTCTAGACTATGCTTCTGAATGAAATGCTTGAATATTTTTCCTTTGTTGGGGGTGTTCAGTCCCCTCACATTCCATGAGAATACTATAATTTCCTCCCTCTAGAGGTTTTGTTCAAAGTGGATTATTTGCCTTCTATTATTTCTTTCTCTATTAACTTTCTTTTAGTTTCATCAGTCGGAGGTCTACCTCTTGGTCTAGTACCTGTAGCTATATCTAGAATTTTCTTCTGGGTCTTAGGTACCTTGGGGGTCATCTCTTATAAAATTTTAACAGTCTCCTCAAAGGTTTATATCATTGAGTTGGTGATAAGGGTATCCTCTTTCAAGTCTAATTCCAACTCCTTTTCTCCACTAAGGTAGGAGTGGAGTTGGGTAGTTTTGGTTTTGGGTGTTCCTGGTCCATTATCTTAAGAGGAAAATTTCCTTTACCTTTGTTCTACCAAGGTGGAGAAAGGCTTCCCATGACTCCTACCTTCTTAGTATGTGTATTGCTCATTTTTGCCTTTCCTTTTCTAGGACCAAGTTCATGCTAGGGAACTCCATGATCCTTTTGCATATTCTAAGGGAAATGGATGCCAAGGTGGCATATTTCATGGCACCATCAACACCTAAAGGAGAGTTTCTCATGGTCCAACATCTGTCTGTGTGATCCCAACTTCGAAGCAAGGTTGATTTCTTTTGAGAGAGGATTTTAGATGTTAAGGTTAACATAAATAACATCTAGTTTTCATTACAAAAGGATAGTCTATATGAAAATGGAATATCTTCTAATATAAATAAATTTTAATAAATATATTTTATATAAAATTTAACTTTTAGCTGTATATATGAACTAAAAAGAGGATATTGTTTAAATAAATAATTTGATTTAAAATAAGAATTAATTATACAAAATAATATTTTGTATAATTACTTTGACACACTTTGGAGAAAACCACAATTATTTCTATAAGGTTGTTAGTATGACTTCAAATTCCTAAAAATTAGGCCAATTCATATCATTATATAATGATTTTTTTTGCAATGGTAGTTATTGGAATGTAAATTTCAAATAAAATAAATTTACTTAATTTTATTATAACTAGATATTTATATATTTATATCAAAATTTGTGCTAATAGAGTTATTAACAAAAAACTGGAACTCTCATATATGGGTTAAATCATATCACTTTACAATGAAAATTCTATAAAAATGATTTTTCTTAGTAAGTTGTGTGGCTTCTATTGGGGGCCACTCTTGTCAAAATAACAAAACTTTATAGGTCAATTAAATGATATCTAACTTCATTTCAAATATATTCTTTATTTTCTTAATTTATTATGAAAATCATCTCTTTAACATCGTTTTTATTAAGATATAAAATCTCACTTGGCCAATTGTCTTCTAAAACTTGAATTTTGCTAAGACAGTGATCAATACTATGATTGGAAAATTATTTTCTATCCAATTTTCTTCTCTCTATATATGCTCACATTTCCAATAGACTTTTTCCAATTATAGTAAATTAAATCAACAATAATATTATTTTTTATCCATTACCCACATTTATTTTTATTGATGGTATTAATGATAATTTGTGAATCCTCCTCAATAAAAATACATTTTTATCTCTTTTCAATTATAGATTTGATCCCTAAAATAAGTTCCCTAGCCTATGCATACTTGATAGTTGAAGTTCCATGTGATTCTAATTAATAAAGGAGAAATTTTCATTCTTTATTTTAAAAACAAAACACCACCTCCATCATATTTTTGTTTTGGACTTCCTTTCAAAACAACACCAAAAACAATTTTGGTAAACCCAAATTTTAGACATTTATATTTTACCATAGATCAAAGTAAGTCCTTTCTATTAACTCAATTATTGAAAATGGACCTTCCATGTATATTAAAATCCTATAACTAAGAGGCTAGCACCTATTTGTTTTGCACTTGAGACATCCTATTATGAGCACCATGTCTATAAACATTCTACAAGAGAGGCAATAATAAAATTTAAAACATAGGTATGATTTTGAGATTTATTTTTAAAAATTGTATTAGTTATTTAAATTCCAAAAAATAATTAAAGGACCATTCCTCCATAAAATACATAATGATCTAGCTTTGAAGTAATTAATCTAACAATTCATCAACTCTTTAAATATTAATGGAGCTACCTAACACATAAAGGGACAATGAATAAGTAAATGATATGATGTTTCTAAATCCTTACCATACAAGGCATATCTAAAAGGTCCATCATATTATCTTCTTTACAAACTCTCTCCTATAAGATTATTGCTTTGGATAGCTAACCAAAGGAATGTTTAGGACTTATGGAGGGATTCAAATGACCATACATTTCTTCCAAGTAAAATCTATGGGACTTGAAAATTTTAATTTCTTTAGATCCTCCAATCCTAGCTTTACCAACTATCCACTATATTTTAATAGTTTATAAACCAAATCACATTACTACATAAAAGTAGGTAAATATAAATCTTGAAGCATATTTTAAAGCTCATATACTATTTTTTTGAATTCTCTCCTACAGCTAGGTTCCTAATAGAAATCTATGATATGGAATTGTTGGTCCTATTAATATAATATTTGAGATTTGGTTCATTGAAAGCTATACATGCTTGAGCCAAGGATTTACAATTTGAATTAGAAATAAGAGAATAAGGTATCAACTAAGCATCAATGTTTTTTAGAGTTACTCTCATTGTCTAAACATATAATATATTTCTAGATGAATATTAATGCATGTGATATGAAGTTCCATGTTATTTATCTTCTCGGTAGGATTTGTTTCCTAAATAATTTCATTGCATCAGAAAATCCTATATATTTTTGAAGTGGCATTTTTTTCCAAACTCTTTTTTTGATCTTTGAATAATATCCAACTACTTTTTTTCTAAATTCAATTTCATAAATTTGAAATTCCACAAGCCTACACCCCCCATATTTTTTCTTTGT
The DNA here is from genome assembly GCA_028583015.1 of Wollemia nobilis. Taxonomy (NCBI): domain Eukaryota; kingdom Viridiplantae; phylum Streptophyta; class Pinopsida; order Araucariales; family Araucariaceae; genus Wollemia; species Wollemia nobilis. The sequence goes on from JAQPPZ010001323.1 coordinate 2,210,426, forward strand.
AAACCCTAGTCCACTTGTAAATAGAAAACCTACACTTTTCTTACATCCTTTCCAAATAAAATATCTTTACATATTCTCAAATTTGGATGTTATATCTAATTGTGAAAGTGGTATCATATATATAGAGGTGCATTATAATATTTTTTTGGTAAATAAAAGTTTTCATTAATTACCGGGTTTTGCAGGTTAACCCAAAACCTATTACAATATCCAATCTTCTGTTGAGATTGTAGATCCTAGTCATCCTTGAAACTTTCTTACCAGCACTTGTGTTGAATCACCTACAACACCTTACTAACAAGGCACACCCATACCTAAACATAACTGTAAACATTACTTACATTGACAGGAAATTGAAGTTTGGGACTTTGCACTTGTGAAACCTGTTGCTTGCCCATTTCCTATTCTCTGTTGAAATCCTCCAATGCTTACACCCTGTTACTTTCATTTCCAATTTGGTATGATTTAGAGGGAAACCCCATAGTTATTACCAGCTCCATGGGGAAAGAACACCCATTCATATTTCTCCTTAATGGGTAGGTTTCTTTTCATGACTAATAATATTTTCCACTTCACATGGCACACCTTGTGTCCATGTCACCAAACTACCAACATCAACACCTATGTTGGCTAATTTGTTAGCTGACCTGTTGGCCTCACGGTACACGTGATGAGCCCTCTTGTTCTGTCTTGCCTCAAAAAGGATCCTCACTTCATGGATGACTCCCTCAATTCTCCATGGATGTTTTTTACCATTGGTTAATAGGTTGATGATGTTCATCGAATCACATTCAATCATCAAGTTACCTTGAGTTGCTTGGGCTACTTGCAACCCTCTCCAAAGGGCTCTAGCTTCTGCTTCATTATTAGTTTTGATTCCCAATGGTTCAGCGAAGGCCTTGACCAGATTTCCTTGATGATCCCTGATTATTCCTCCAGCTCCAGCTCTTCCCGGGTTCTCCTTGGCTGCACCATCAAAATTTAGTTTAAACCAACCCTGGGGGGTGGCTCCCAAGAAATCCCATTTCTAGGATTGGGCAAAGGAATGGAAGGTTTATCCTCAATACCTAAGGCCCGAGCTAATTGTTTTTCTTGGGGAGGAATTGAGTGGTTCTCATCCACCAAGGTGCTAAGGTTTTCTTTTGCAAAGACAATAATCCTATTGAGGATTTTTTTTGGGTTGTGAATGGTATCCTTAAAGGCTCTGTGGTTCCTTTCTAGCCAAATCTGCTATAGAAAATGATGCCAATAGATTTTCCATAGGTACTTAAGTTTTAGGCTAAAAAAGGGTTGAGGCCATTGATGGAACACTTCGGATATAAGAGTAGGTTTAACCCACGAGATCCTAAAGGCTTGGAAAATTTCATCCAGGATGGACTCCGCTACCGGACACTCCAAAAACAAGTGTTGGGTTGTCTCCCATCCTACCCTGCACATGTAGCAACGGTTAGCAATAACCATACCTTTGGATAACATATTGTCCATAGTGAGGATTTTTCCTTGAATCACCAGCCATGAAAAAAAGGATATTTTAGGAATTAAGCCTTTGATCCAAACCAAACTTAGTTGAAATTGTTGACCTTCCACATTGAGAAGCAAATTATAGGCAGACTTAACTGTGAAGTCACCGCTTTCAATCTCAGCCCAAATAATGTGATCTTCATCCTCTCTAGAGGGAATAATTTGTTGAGTTAAAATGTTATAAAGCTCTTCAGACTCTACTTCAAAACCCTATACTTTGATGTGTTTCCACCTATTGATATTTATATCCTACCACATATAATTTGCAACCTTCTTCCCAATATGCTGCTCCATATGCTCTTGAATCCTAGCCAAACGAGGATTTTGGGATAACTCCTCAGCTCTCACCCACTGATCCTTCCAAAAGTCTATTGTTTGCCCATTTCCTAGACTCCATCGAAGACCTTTCTTAACAAGATCCCTGATCATGAGGATTGCCTTCCAAAAAGCAGACCCCCTACTTGTGAAGTTGTCATTAAGGAAGTTCACACCTTGGAGGTATTTCCTCCTAACTATGGCGGTCCATTCATTATTGACGTTAGTCAATAACCGCCATGTTTGTTTGGCTAACAGAGTTGTATTGAGATGAGAAACTCTCCTCAATCCTAACCCCCCATCAACTTTAGGTTTGCAAACCTTGTTACAACCTACTAAATGTATCATTTTCTTATCCTCAGTCCCTGACTAGAGAAATTTTTTTGAAGCTGCTTAATTTTGTGATACACCTTGCTAGGAGCTTTGAACACTAATAGGAAGTAAACGGGTATACTTTGAAGTGAAGCCATAGTTAAAATTGTTTTTCCTGCTTGAGATAACATATGTCCTTTCCAACCTGCTAGCTTTTTTTAGATCCTCTCTAGAACTATGTTCCACATTGATATTTCAGGTTTCCCTGTAAATAGGGGAAGACCTAAATAGGAGGTGGGAAGGGATGCAATCTGACATTCCATGATCCTTGATATGTTTTTTTGCCTAGGAATGGGGGTATTGATGAAATAGAGTTTGCTCTTATCAAAATTCACTTTCTGTCAAGCCGCTTCTTCATACATTATGATAATATTTTTAATCCTTCTTGCCTCAACCATAGAAGCCAAAGTCAATAGCAATCTATCATCAACAAATTGTTGATGTGTCACTGGTGTAGTTAGCGACGTGGCCTTGATACCAGATATGAGTCCAGCTACTGTTGCTGCCTTAATGGTTCTTCCCAAGGCCTCAGATACAATGATGAAAAACATAGGACTTATGGGATATCCTTGTCTTAGACCACATTTGCTTTGAAAAAAACCTACAGTAGACCCATTAACCAAAATTGAAAAACAAGGCTTAGAAATACACTCTCTTATTAACTTGACCCATTTCATGTTGAAGCCAAATTTTAATAAAAGCGCCTCTAGGAATTCCCAATTTATCCTGTCATAAGCTTTGTTCATGTCTAACTTTAAAGCCATAACTGATTTTTTGGTCTGAGCGGTTGTATGAAGAGCCTCATGAATAGTAATAACTCCATCTAAGATTTATCTTCCTTGTACATAACTTCCTTGACTTGGATCAATGATAACTGGTAGAACTTTCTTCAAACGGTTGGCTAAAAATTTGCATAGATTTTTACAGGATATATTACACAGGCTAACCAGCCTAAAGTCAGCCATAGTATTGGGGTTGGGGCCTTTAGGGATCAAAGAAATTAAAGTTGAATTGAAACCCCTTGGAATATGATTTGAACTTTGGAACTCCTTGATTGAAGCAATAACTTCTGCTCCAACAATATCCCAACAAACTTGGAAAAACTATGGTGAAAACCCATCCGGACCTTGAGCTTTGTCAGGATCCATGTTAAACAAAGCCTCCTTGATCTCTTTGTCTAAAAAATCTGCTGTAAGAAACTCATTAATAATTTCATCAATGATTTGTGGAATGAATTGAAGGAGAGAGTCCTTTGCTTGGGCATTACAGGCCCGTTCTTCACCCAATAATGAACTGAAAAAATTAACAGCCTCGTCCCTGATCTCCTGAATGTTTTGAGTTGAGGATCCATACACCTTAGTTAAATTTCTAATATTATTGTTGCTTCTATTGCTCAATGTGGTAACATGGAAAAAAATTGAATTAGAGTCCCCTTCCTTTAGCCATAATGCCCTTGATTTCTGCCTCCAATACATCTCCTCACAAGCTAAAATATTATAAAACTCACAAAAAGTTTTCTTCTCTTTAGTCCTTGTCGCCTCATCATAGGTTCCATTTTGGATTTTGCTTTCTATTATTCTCAGTTTTTCCCCCACTGCTCTCTTATTCTCAAAAATATTTCCAAAGACTTCTTTATTCCATATTCTAAGGTTTTTTTTCACCATCTTAAGTTTTTGAGATAGTTTGAAGGAAGCACTTCCCTGAATAGGCTGCTGCCACCATTCCTTTATTATTTTCTTGAATTTTGGATGTTTAACCCACATTGATAGAAATATGAATGGCTTTTTAAAGGAGTTAGCCTAAAATGCCTCCCATAGAATAAGATTATGGTCTGAAGCACATTTAGGAAGGGCTTGTAACGTTGAATCACCAAACATTGTTGTAGCTTCCTTGGATAAAAAAACCTGTCCAACCTTTCTTGAATCAGCTGACTTCTATCCTCTTGTTACTCCATGTAAATTTGGCTCCTTTTAGTCTTACATCCATCAATTCATTTGTGTTAATGAATTCATTGAAGTCCTCCATGCTCCTTGAGGGTAACCCAGATCCTCCCTTCTTATCAGATGGCTAAATGGGGGTATTTAAATCTCCCCCAATCACCCAAGGAATGTCTTTAAAATCTTGGCTCAAATGCCCCAAAAACTCCCACAGTTTATATCGCCCTTGGACAGAGTTAGGGGCATAAACATTTGACATAATCCAATTCTTATTAGTATCAAAATCATGAAATAATACGCTTAATACTCTTTCATTTGCCTGAATAATACTTCCTTCTATTTTAATAGGATCCCATAATATCATGAGGCCCCCAGATGCTCCTCTCACTTTGTTGAAAGGCCACTTCCCCTTGCTTCCAAATCCTTCTAGCTATAAGTGTTGATTGTGCCGCATCTTTTTTGGTTTCTTGAAGAAAAATGATAGTAGGATTCTAATCCTTCCTTATAGACTTCACCATCCTTTGTTTTGGTGGGCCGTTTAGGCCTCTCACATTCCATGAGAGAACCTTCATTTAGACTGTTTGATATTTTTCCCTGCCCCCTTCCCTGAGCCAAAGGGGGTTTGTCAATTTTGCTATTATCCTGGCCAGGAATAGCTTGTTGTAACAATGTTCTTTGCTTTCTGTTTGTAATTTCTTCATTGATTCTCATTCTATAGTGCTCTTCTGTAGATATTCTCCCTTTCTTTCTTTCACTTCCATAATCTATTGGGGGCTTGGTGGTGCTTCTAGTCTGTTTTGGACTGAAATGAGGGGGCATATACTATGATAGTCTAGGGCTTGAAACTTCTTCCTCATTTTGGGGGTTTTCAATTCCCTCTTCATCCTCAGCCTTGTTTTGGTTCACCTCTCCTATCTGGTTCCTAAACAAGGGGCTTTCCTTCAAGGAACCTTTTACCGTTGGATCATCTGATAAGGGATAATTTGCTCCACTACCAGATTAGGAGCTACATTCTTGCCTCTTGTTTCCACAACTTCGACTCTTGACTCTATTTTTTCCATGTTTAAACTGAAATGACCTGGCAATTTTTCTTCATTTTGAGCATAGCTTTTGGGGATTTTTGTCATAGCTGTGGATGGTCCCGATTTGGATGGGGAGTCTAGGGTTTCAAGAAACTTGACACTAATGGTATCATCCTTACTATTTTCTTTTTCAACTTCTAGATTTGCTAGGATATCAAACATGTTCAAGCTGGGATCTTTATTACATACCTTATGATTTTTGCCTCCCTCATTATGTTGCTTTCCTTTCTCTTGGATTTTTGCCAGTTCTGTGTTGGCTTGGTAAGCCTGGTTATTCTTAACTTGTCTGTATCCTTCCAAGTTAAGACACGGTCCTTGAAACTTTGGGATCCCTCTCCCATTAGCTTTCCCCAGAAAACCTTCGCTCGTGGCTTCCTTGTTTGTAGTTATTGTCAGACATTGGGCTTGAAGGTGGCCTTGGGTTTTGTGCACGCTACAAAATTCCAGCTTGTTCTCATACTCCATAGGCTAAATCCTTAGAAAATCTCCATATGCTAGTTCCACCTAAGAAGGTAGATCAGAATCCAAGTTTGCATTTACACAGATCCTGGCATGCGTCAGTCTAGTCCTTGCCCGGGTTGAATGGTCAATTACCACGAGCTCTCCTATCGTCTTTTCTATGCCACTAAGCTAGTACTCATTTGAAAAATGGGTTGAGAGGTTTGGTAAGCGAACCCAAATGGGTGTTATATTAATGTTCTACTTCTCAGGGTTGAAATCCTCCCCGCACTTCCTTAGAAAGAGGCTACGCCTTCCTAGAAACCAAGGTCTTCCTATCATGATGTGCTCTGCATCATCTTTGTTGTTGAGTATTATCATAAAAAAACCTCTTGACATGGCTACGATTTCTAAGCTTCCTGAAGTTTTCCACTTTGCCGCGGCCCATGAGCGAATAGTCTCAATGTCTGGCCTTCCTCACAAAAACTTGCCAACTAAGTATGATGCCTCCATATCCAAGAATATTTCCATAATCTCCACTGGCACAGTTAACCTGTTATTTTTTTGTATTAGGGGCGGTAGTTCACTGACTGGCTCCTTCTTTTTCCCTTTCAACATTTCCAAAAAGGTTGGGCCCTTGTTGCCAGCTCTCAAACCCCAATGGGACCCTTTGTTTGAGGGTTTATCTAGAGGATCTGTACCTTTAGCATTTTCAAACTGAGCTAACAAGGAATCCTTTTCCTTTCTAGCTACATCATTCTGCCCTACCTCTGGATCTTCTCCTTCCGTTGGTTCAAAATTCCTACCTACCATTTTTGCTCCTCCTCTACTTCCTCCATCGCTCCTCATCTCTAGTTCATTTACTCCTCCTCTGCTAATAAAATAATTGTATTAAAATTTCACCCATAAACTATATCACTCTATTCAAATCAGGTGCATTATAATATAGTCTTTATTAGTTTTAGCATTTTAACCATGGTTAAGAACTTTCCTTTCCAACCTACAAAACATGATTTAATTCTATCCAAAATTGATTCCCAAAGCTTCTTCTTTTTTTTATCAGGCAAAGAAACATACAAAAATATTAATGGAAAAATTCTAATTTTAGATCCCAAAATGTCAATGATAATCCATTGTAAATCTAGGGTAATGTTAATAAAAATGATCCTAGATTTTTTAGCACTAACCAACTCTCAAAGAACCCATTCATTGTATGATATATTTTATTTGAACTCCATGGCCTCATTGATTAAGGGATGACCTAAAATAAAGGTATCATTAAAAAATGAGAGATGAGATACAAAGAGAGCATATGTTGCATCTTGAATACCTTTGATTTTTCCTTCCATTTTTTCTTTGACAAAACTATCCCCAAAGCCTCTAAAATATTTATAAATAGATAAGAAGATAGTGGTTCATCTTGAAGGAGTCCACAGGAAGATCAAAACTATTTATTAAGGGATCCATTTATCACAATAGAATATTTTAGAGTGTTATAACATGTAGTCCATTTATGCCAATATTTATCAAAACCAAATACTTTGAGAATATCATGTAGAAAATTTTGATAAACCCTATCATATGCTTTGTTCATATATAATTTCAAAAGCATACCTATAAATGTTATGGAATTAACATAATATATAAACTCTTATGTGATGACTACACCATCAAGAATTTATTTACCATGAATAAAACCACATCGTTCCTTTCAAATAATACAATCTATAATGTTTTTCTAATTTTTGAGATGATCTTATAAATCATATTACAAAGTATTATTAGATAAAAATTTATCAAAATATTTTTTCATATTTCTTGGGAATCAATGCAATGGAATTATATCATAGAATTTACCTAGGCAGTCTATTCAATCCTTATCTTCATATGGAGATAACTTTTTCAAAGGAAAAAATAAAACAAAAAAATTTAAGATATTGATGTTATAACAAATTGTCCTTTTGAATCATATCTCTTGTTTGTTAATGATATTTTTATTTTGTGTCATCCCTTTGTCAACAAGGCCATTAATATTATATCAATATTATCATTATCTAATAAGGTTGTTGGATAGTTGGTTAATACTAAAAAATCTAGAAACTATTTTATTGACATTACCCAAGACTAGAAATAAACTATTATGGAGATTTAGTATTTAAAGTTTTAAAATTACCATAAATATATCTAGGTATCCCTTTGTTTGATAAATAAAATAAAAAGAAGCTATGAGACTTAATTTTGTATAGAATGAAATCATTTTTGGTGGTAGGGAAATGTAAGTTCTTAACCATGGCTAGAAGGCTATAATTCAAAAATATATATTTCAATATATCTCTATATATATGATGTCACTTTCAAAATTTCTAGTAAATATAGAATTCATATTTACAAATATTTAAAGAGATTTTTTTTGGAAAATATGTGAGGAAAATTATGGTTTCCTCTTTGTAAATGGGAAAGGGTTTGTAAAGGAAATAATAATAGAGGGGTAGGCTTGTAAAAATGTAGACTGACAATTTTTGCATTAGGGGTAAAATATGGTTGGATATTATTCAAAAATTAGTGAAAGAGAATTATAAAAATGTTACTTCAAAAACATATGGGTTCTATTGATGTAAGAAAACCATCTAGAAAATAAATCCTACATAGGAACTCAACAATATGAAACTACATATCAAAGAGTTTGCATTGGTAAAGAAACATATTAGGTAGTTAGTAATAAGGGGGCTTGTGTAATTTTTTGGTTTTATGTTTTGTTAAAGATATGTCATCTTATTTATGATCTAAAATTGTAAATTATGACTCAATAATGTTTAACTTGTAGATATTCAAAGGTCAAAAAGTATATCTATGTGAGCAAAAACTTGGTTCAAGAAGATGACCTCAAACAAATAGGATATTAACTTCAAAATATGCTTTGAGAGTTATATTTTTTATTTTTTGTGAAAGGATTAGTTGGATGTGAATCTATAAAAAGATGATGAATTCTCAATCAAATTGGGATATAAAGCTTTAGATCATTTAGATTTTTCTACTCCAAAATATTTCCATTGGAAGAATGTTTAGTCACTTGAAGACATAACCAAGGCCTTAACATTTATTTTCTTTTTTTTATTAGATTTTAAAGGTACCTAAACCTTATACAAAAAGGAGTGCTAAATATCTAATACAAGTAGTTAAAGACCTTAGAAAACCAACCAACCCCAAAAGACAAACAACTAACAAGCCATTAAGGCAAGGCACCTATCTAAGCCCATAGGATACCCCAAGATTCTTTATATTCCTAGCTCAATGATCCATTTGAAGAAAGCCATTACACCAAGATACATAAATACATAGATCCTTCAAAAAATAAAAATAGAGAACCCAAAAAGGGAGGACCATCGAATAACTTTTGAATGATAATTCCTCCAAGTATTACCTTCAACATCCTACTGATCTGGTTTGGAAGCTTTAGGAACCTTTTAAAACCACATAAACATGTTTTTGATCTCAACTATGTACAAAATTACCTCATTTAACTTGCTCATGAGGGTATCCTAGCTATCGATCATTGAATTGAGAAAGGAGGGTATCATCTGTGAACTAATTGTGGGATGTTAGGTTAAGATTTAATGCAAGTCAAATTCCTTCAATCACTGGGTCTGCCTTGATCACTCTAACTAGAGCTTTCGCAATTAAGATAAAAAGATAAGGGGATAACGGTTCTCCCTAGTGAATACCTGTAGAGCTTAAAAAGTAACTAGCTAGGGATACATTAACCATAAATAATAATTTTGCTGAAGAGATGCATGCCTTGATTAGGTTGGTCCAATTTTAATTGAAACCAATTTTTTCCAACACTTTAATCAAAAATGCCAAGAGACTCTATTGTAAGTCTTATTAATATCTAGTTTGAGGAATAGCCTGGATCTCCCACTTTTGTCTATTGAGTCGATTAATTCATAAATACCTATTATTCCATACAGAATTGGTCTCCCTACAACAAAACCACTTTGCACCTCATCAATTAAGGCAGGTAAAAAAATGATCAGTCTACTAGCTTTAACTTTTGTCAATATCTTATATATTGTATTACATAAGCTAATGGGTCTGTAGTCCTTGAAGTCCTTTGTTCCTTTTAGTTTAGGTATTAAATTCAAAAAGTTGGAGTTCACTCTAAAAGGGATGAAGTGTGTTCTCTTTACTTCTCTTAAAGCTTCCCCAATCTCCTCGATGTGCCAATTTTTTTGGAAAAAAGTAGATAGGAATCCATCCAAGCTTGGGGCTTTCAAAACTTGCATAGAGAAGACAACAATCCTAGTCTCCTTTTATTTAAAGGGGTTGTTAAAAGCTAAATTCATGTCTTGAGAGACTAAGGGAGGTATGTTAATCATAAGTCTTGTTTCAAAATATCTGTCAACATCTACTTTTTCATCGAGTAGGGATATAAAATAAGATATTGTTTAATTTCTTATATATTGGATTTTTCCCACCTTTGACCCATCAACTTTAAAAAATTCTTTGATTCTATTGGAGCTCCTATGCTTGAGGGTGGAAATATGGAAGTATTTAGTATTTTTATCTCCTTTAAGCTAGAGCTCACAAGATTTTTGTCTTTGCAACATTTCTTCATGACCTAGGGTATTATGAAGCTTTGTTAGCAATAGTCTCTCTTTATATTTGACCTCGTGGGATAGACCTCCAACTTCAATTTCAATCTCGATGTTTCGGAGCTAGTTCAACGTTTCTTTTTTTCTCCAATATTTCTAAAAACACTCTTGTTTCAATATTTAAGTTTAGATTTTATAAATTTGGGTTTGGCAACTACTTGAGAGATGTGTGGTCCCAAAAATTTGAGATCCCACCTTGCCTCAATTCTTTTCTCCAACTCTAGATGTTGGCACCACATGGATTCAAATATGAATGACCTTGGGAATTTGATCAGGTCTTGATGGGAATCGAACCACAAGGGAGTTATGATATAATCCCACCTTAGATAGCAAACATAGTGAGGCATATCCAAATAAAGGAAAATATTCCTTAGAAATCAATATCCTATCCGTTATAATTTGAATGAATTAATTTCCCATTTTTCTATTGCTCCAAGTAAATTTAGAGCCTTTCATTTCCATATCTAGTAGCTCATTATAGTTGATGAATTTAGCAAATTCTTCCATACATTTTGACCAGAATAAGTTACCCCCTCTCTTATCAACTAAATACAAGGGGGAATTAAAGTCCCCAACCAGTAACCAACCTTCCATTTTAAAGGCATCTCTCAATAAGCACAAAGAGGACCATAGTATGTTTTTCGAGGGCTAGAATTTGGCATGTATATATTAGACATAACCCATTTGCGATTAGTATCTCTACTGAAAAATAAAATATTAATAATTTTTTCATTAGATGAAATGACTAAGCTCTCTGGTTTCTTCAAATCCCATAGGTACAAAATCCCCCTAAACGTCCCACGGGCTAGCCTCACTACAAAACTTACCTCTTTCTAAATAGTCCTTTTAATGGGTTCTAAATTACAATAATCTATTTTAATATCTTGGAGAAAAATGATATCCAACATTGATTACTTTATAATATCCACTACTAATTGCTATTTAGTGAGGCCATTTAGACCCCTAATGTTCCATGACAAAAATTTCATTTACCAAAATTTAGGTGGGTATTTTTCCTTTCTTGGTCCATCTAGATCAGGTGGTAGAAGAATTTTATCTTTAATTGGGACCCTCATAGATACCTTTTCTCCTCAATATTTAGTAAATCCTAAGATCCATTGGCAATCTCAGACTCCATTACTCTTTTCCTTAAGGTCTTATTTGGTGGGTTTTTACTTTTCTTGAGACCCCCACATCTATGGCACCATTCTTATAGCTTCAGGTCTTGGGTCTCAGGGAACCCTTTTCCACAAATGAGGTTAGGGAGCCTCCCGAGGGTTCAAAATCCTTGGTATCCATAAAAGGAACTATTTTTTCCCTTTTAAATCATATTCTTTTAAATAATTGAAGGAATTACAAAGGATATTATTATAACTAAGAACTTTAAACAACATAGTTATTGGGGCATACCTCGGCCTTAGGACATGAGTAGGTATTTCTTGAATCTTCATCAATGTTAGTATTCCTCTCAAATTGGGAAGAATCATTTGTTGGGAGTGGAGGCTTCTCTAGGGACTTGGAGCCTATCTTCTTAGGTTCATCCACATCCATGACGAGTAAAGAGTCTTCCTGAAAAATCTAGGCTTTCTATTTCCATTATTTATTTTTCCATTTCAACCTCTCCTTTTCCTCTCGCCTTTGACTTAGAGGGCACTACTCTGAGGTATGACCCACTTTTTTGCAATCAAAATAAATTAGGGGTCTATTTTCATACATAATAAGTTGGATCCATGTCCCTAGATATGAAGTAATATTAATAGAAGTGGGGAGGTTCATATTTGAATCTTACATGATGCACATCACTAGAGAGAGGTCAAACATAATTTTGGAGCCATACATACCTCTTCCTTTTGATGCCATGATAACATATGAATTGTTAGGGTCGAATGATTTCAAAATATTTTTGTGACCTTGGTTAGGGGTCCCACCCTCTTTCTTAGCTTTTGACAACCCATGACACTCCACCAAGCTTAAGACCACATCCGAAGAGGACCCCTCTCCAGCCTCAAAGTCCTTTTGAGTCTCAAAAACCACCTAATATTGTGGTTTTATCCCCTCCAACACCACGTTTCCCTACTTCCATAGCTTCTCAGAAATCTCATGCACTCACAATTCAAATTCTTTGCAATTGCCCGTCCACTCCTCCATCCACAATCTGCCATGGATTAGAAAATACATAATAAGAGGTAATATTTTGGTATCACCTTAACATTTCTTTGGATATTAGTCCAAATAAAAATTATGTAAGTGAGTCTATAAAGAGGAGGATATCATAGGTGTTAGGTGTGATTTTTAGAAGAGGGATTTAAAAATTTAGATCATTTATTTTTTATCATCCTCTTGCTTACACCATTTGGGGTTGCTTTATAAAGAAACAAAAAATATATAATTATTTATTGGGAAGCTCCATGGACATTGAAAGAGTTGACAAATTGTAGGGATAATTATTTCAAAGCTAAAAAATTATGCATTCTTTGGATAATTGGCTTTGCCATAAGTTGTTAGAAGCTAAATATTGAAAAGAATAATGAATATTTAAAAAAAAAACCTCAAAAATCATGTCCAATTTTTAAGTTATATTATTAACTATCTTGTAAGATGATTATATGATGACCTTATTCATGAATAGTCTTAAGTGTGAAAAAAAACTTCTAGCATCTTATTTATAGGATTTTACTATACATGCAAGGGCAATCTTCAATAATGATGTTAACACAAAGGATATATGTCAATCTATGGGTATGGAAATTAGGTTCATCAAACTAAATTGTGATGGTGCTTCAAAATAAAATCTGATAAAAGTTAAGGCAAGTGGTATTATTTTACAATTACAAAGAAAATATTATTCTCATGCACTCTAAATCATGCAATGTCACTTATTTTAGGGTTCAAAATTACTACTAAAAAGGGATGAAAACATGTTTCAATTGAATGTGATTCATAAATTATTATTTTGATGCTTTTAATAGAAAAAGGATGTTGGGATTGGATTAAAGTTAACATTAATTTTGATGTTCATCAACTATTGTTGTATATATATATATATATATATATATATATATATATATAGTATAGTATAGTATAGTATAGTATAGTATAGTGTAGTATAGGAAACAAGGTAATAAATAAGTCAATCAATCATGATGTTTGTATTCACCTTAGTGAAATTTAATTCTTAGAAGGCATATGATTGAACAAGATTTTATCTCTTAATGAGAATGATACAAAGTTGATTGCAAAAACATAAAGATGTGGAACATATTTGATATAATGACTAATATAGAATATGCTTAATAATAAGGTTTCAAGCTGGATAGGATTTAACCTTATAACAAATTTAGTGTTCTAAGAGTAGACCCCAAAAGGAGACTTACATCACCCGTATCTCTATATATAATTTAGATATTATTAAGTTTTTAATAATAATATATTAAATAACTTATTTAAATTAATTTTACCTTGTAAAAAATATTTTATGATGATATATTATATGAAAATTATTTTTTATAATATATATAATATACAATTTTTAAGTATTTAATAAACAATGTTAATATCTATTAATTTTATTTTACATGCAAACAATAAAAATCATTAATGATATTTTATATTAAAATAATATCATATTTTTTTAATAACTAAATAATATTTAGATTCAATTTTTAATCCAAACAACATAACTATTTATAATATTTTTAAATAAATAAATATTATATTTATAAGTTTTATATTACATAATCACCTGGCCTTGGTATCGCCCTCTTAACCTTCATATTCTCCATTACTAGGTTGGTCCACAACAAAGTAAACTATACAATAATATCCCATCAAAGGAACTTTATATAATCATTGTTTAGTGAAATCAAATTATATTTTACCCGTTTGACAAAAAGGGAGGATCTGGACTTCCATCAAAAAGCATGGAAGACTTTAATGACTTCATAAACATAAACTAATTGATGGATGTCAAACTAAAAGGAGCCAAATTTACCTGGACCAACCAAAGACTAGGGAGCCAACTGATTCAGGAAATATTGGACAATTTTTTATATCTAAGGAAGCCATCACAATGTTTAGTGATTCTATACTTCAGGCTCTTCCCAAAAGTGCTTCAGACCATAGCCCTCTTTTGTTTGAGGTCATTCAAGCCAACCCTTTCAAAAAACCATTATGGTTCCAATCAATGTGGGTTAAACATGATGACCTGAGGGAACAAATCAAAGAATGGTGGTTGCAACCTTGTCAGGGAAGTTCCTCATTCAAATTAGCTGAGAAACTAAGTATGGTTAAAGATAAACTCAGAATCTGGAATAGAGAAGTATCTGGCAATATTTTTGAAAATAAGAAAGCGGTTGGAGAGAAACTACAAATGATTGAAAGTAGAATCTAGAATAGCAGCTATGATGAGGAAACAATATTAGAATAGAGGGACACCCTTAGTGAGTTTCACAATATCCTTGCTTGTGAGGAAATCTATTGGAGACAAAAATCTAGAGCTCTATGGTTAAAGGAGGGAGACTAAAACTAAAAAAAAAATCATGTTTCCACCCTAATAAATAGGAGCAATAACAAAATCAACAATCTTATTAAGGTGAACGGATCCTCAACTCTGAACATCCAAGAAATCAGAGAAGAGGTAGTTGCTTACTTCAACACCCTGTTGGGTGAAGAAAATATCTATCAGGTTCAGGTAAAATATTATCTTCTCTAGTTCATACCTCAACTCATTGATGAGTCCACAAATAATTCTCTCATAGCGACTTTCACTGATGAGGAAGTCAAAGAAGCCTTGTTCAGTATGGAACCGGATAAGGCACCTGGACCAAATGGGTTTCCACCTCACTTATTTCAAGCTTACTGGGACATTGTGGTTGCAGATGTCGTGGCTGCCATTAGGGAATTTCAAACCTCAACACATATTCCTAGGGGATTCAATTCCACATTTATAGTGTTGATTCCAAAATTCCCAAACCTAAGGACAATGGTTGATTTCAGGCTGGTCATTCTATGTAATGTATCCTATAAAATCCTCACCAAGGTGTTAGCCAACAGGTTAAAAGTAATTTTACCAAGTATTATTGACCAATGTCAGGGGAGCTCAGTTCAAGGAAGATCAATTTTAGATGGTGATATTACGGTCCGTGAGGCCCTCCATACTGTAGCTCAGACAAAGAAAGCAAGCATGACTCTAAAATTAGAAATGAACAAAGCCTTCTATATGATTAATTGGGAGTTCCTGGATGCAATATTACTAAAATTTGAATTTCATCCTCAATTGGTTAGACTAATCAGAGGATGCATTACGAAGCCTTGGTTCTCTTTCTTGGTGAATGGGTCAATTATAGGATACTTTCAAAGCAAAATAATATTAAGGCAAGAAGACCCTATTAGCCCTATGATTTTCATCATTATGGCAAAAGCTTTAGGGAGGACAATTAGAGCTGCTTCTATTGCAGGACTCATTTCAGGAATTCAGGCGACCTCCTCTACCAATCCCATCACTCACTAGCAATTTGTGGATGACACGTTGTTGCTAACCCAAGCTTCAGTGGTTGAGGCTAAAAGGATCAAACACATTCTTAATATGTATGAAGAAGTTGTTGGTCAGAAGGTGAATTTCAACAAAAGCAAGTTCTATTTCCTCAATACCCCTGTTCCCAGACAAACTAGCATTGCTAGGATCTTGGAATGTCACACTGCTTCCCTCCCAACCTCCTATATAGACATGCCCTTATTCTCAAGAACCCTAGAAGGAGCAATGTGGAATAACATTCTGGAGAGGATCCAAAAAATGTTGGTGGGATGGAAAGGCCATCTCCTATCCCAGGTAGGGAAAGTGACGCTAACCATGGCTTCTCTATAGAGCATTCATGTTTACTTTTTATCCGTGTTTAAAGCCCCAAGAAAAGTGTATCAAAAAATTGAACAATTCCAAAAAAATCCTTTGGTCTAGGATGGAAGATAAAAAAATGATCCACTTGTTTGGGTGGAGCAAAGTTTGCAAACCCAGAACTAATGGAGTATTAAATATAAGGAAAGTCTCTCTCCTAAAAATGATGTTTCTAGCTAAACAAGCTTGGATACTACTATCTAATGTTGAAAATGAGTGGACAACCATAGTCAAAAGGAAATACCTCCAGGGAGTAGACTTCCTTAATGAAAATTTTGTAAGCAAGGGATTCGCCTTCTGGAAAGCAATTCTCACTAGCAGAGAGTTGGTCAATAATGGGATCAGATGGATATTAGGTAATGGCCACAAAATCAACTTTTGAGAAGATAGGTGGGCCAGATCCGAGGCTCTTTCAAGCAACCCTCACTTGGCTAGGCTCAAATATCACATGAAACGATCCATAGGGCATCAGGTGGTAGATTACATAAGGCAAGACAGGAACTTCCCAAAATGGTAGACAATCAGGGTCCAGGGTTTGTCAGTCGAGTGTGAAGAGCTTCAGAATATTCTAAATTAGCAACTCATACCCACAGGGAATACTGAAGACAATATAGTGTGGGAAAAAATATAAAGTGGAGAATTTTTAGTCAAAACCACATATAACTTACTTCTCAATCACAAAGACAACCAGTTTTAACCTCAACTGGTCTGGATAAAGGTCCTCATCCCCAAAATATCTTTCTTCTCATGGCTGGTTATTCAAGAAAGGATCCTTACCATTGACCAAATGCTAACTAAAGGAATGATTATTGCTAACCGATGCTACATGTGCAGGGTAGGATGGGAATCATTTCAACACTTTTTTTTAGAATACCTGATGACCACCTCTATCCTATACGGGATTTTCCAAGCATTTAGAATATCTTGGGCTAAACCGACATCAATCCCTGAAGTCTTCCAACAATGGCCCTTCCCCTTTGTTAATCCAAAATTGAGGTTCCTTTGGAGGATAAGTTGACACCACTTACTTTGGCAAATTTGGTTAGAGAGGACCCATAGAGCCTTTAATGAGTCCAAGCATAATTCTCAAACCATCCTCAACCGAATCCTCACCTTTTCATAAGAAAATATCAGCATCTTTCCTTCATATTATCGAGGAACCCTTCCTTTAGAAAAAACAATTAACCCTATCCCTAGGCATCCCGTTGGAGGATAATTCCTCGATACCAAAATCTAATCCTAGAACTGGAATAATTTGGGAGCCTCCCCCTATAGAATGGTCCAAGCTCAATTTTGATTATGCGGTGAAGGATAACCTGGGGCAGGCGGGTGCTGTAGGAGTAATCAGAGATCATCAAGGAAACATGATTTTGGCCTTTGTTGAACCATTAGGATCCAGAACTAACAACGAAGCTGATGCTAGAGCGCTGTGGAGGAGCCTATTGCTGGCTTGAGAGATCCAAGGCAACCTGATGGTGGAAGGAGACTCAAAAATCATTATCAACCTTTTAACTAATGGAAAAAAACCACCTTGGAGGATTGAAGCCATCATCCATGAGGCAAGAACCCTTTTTGAGGCCAGACAAGGAAAGAGGGCTCGCCACGTCTTCCGTGAGGCCAACAGATCAGTGGATAAATTGGCAAATGTAGGGGTTGAGACCAGCAGATTGACTACATGGACACATGACGTGCCTCATGAAATTGATCTCACCCTTCACAATGATAGACAACCTATGCTCTATGGGTGGCGGTAAAAAAGCAACCAATATCCATGTGGCCTATGTGCATCATGAGGCTGCTTTACAAAAAAATTCTAATCAGACAACGTTGATTCCTAGGTCAACGTTCTCAAATACCTCAGAAAGGATTGATGGGGGAATCCGCAAGGACAGGGTTCTAAGGTGTGGAAAGGTAAACATCTAGAACCACACCACCAACCTCCTATGGGTACTCAATGTCAAAATATTCAACATTATTGGTCGCATTTATGGTGACAAGGTGGGGGTCATTGTCGCACGGGCTCTGATGGCGACAATTTCAAATTTTTACAAGCATCTCAAGAAGATAAAGACTCGTTGCAATGAGAGTCGGACTACGAGGAAATGAACGTAGTTGACTGATAGGGCCACCTGACATGAATCCCAAATGGAGGACGTTGGTTGGACCGGGTCCATGCAAAGTACAAAGGATGATGAAGGCACAATAAAAATGGTGATAACGATAATTAGTGAGGATCCAAATCATAATGACACAGAGGCAATTGGGAGGCAGATAAGGCTGATAGATCACACATGGAAGCAGAAGATATAGGTGGAGGATTACAACCGGTCCTTTCCAATGCATGGTAATCTCCCTAAGGATAGTGTTGATTTTCAAACAATCAAAGGCAGTCTGAATCACACACTGGAACCCAAGGACAACTGGAAAAAATTTGATGTGGCAAAGGGGGGATGGATCCCCGAACATGACACACCAATTAAGGAAAACCCCATAACTTACCACCATGGCTTTAAACCCTATTCCTTCCCCAGTAGTAACAAAAGAGGAAATCGATAGTGTGTTAACCTGATAAAGTCTGACCGAATCATAAGGAAGAAGACTGCGAGCGAAAATATAACTTACGTTGAGCCAAGCATGGTCATCATGGAACCCATGGCTTAGGCCATCCTCATTGAGTGACATTTTACCCAATTTTTTTGACCTGTTCTCAAGGGTAGAGGAAGATATCACCTATGCGGTGATGGACACTTGGGAGGACAATAAAGTGGAGATACGAGAAAGAGTTCATCATTGATGTGAACATGCTGGCTGCGATAACTGGTTAGACGATGAAAGGTCACTCCATCCATCGCCAGAAACATCACTGGGAGGTGGAATTGAAGGAATTTCATGATAACCTAAAAATTTTCAAGGAAGCCAAGAATAGGCTCATCAGAATGGATTTGCCTACCCCATGGAATGGGATCATGAAAAACGTGATGGCATTTATCATGGTTGAGGATTCCAGTAAGACCTTGTTGAGCTTTCACTATGCATTCATAAACTTCTTTCGGAATGTCAACCCGATAAGTATTCCTTAGTTTTTGATGAACTCGATGAACTACACCATCAACGCCTATCGCAGTAAGAGAGGGTTTGCCATGCCGATGCACCAAGGATTGTTCAAAGTAATCTATAAGTGGGTGTTTGCCATGTCACCTAATCTCGAACCTCAAGTCATCGAGGAGATACCGCCCGGTCATCAGGAAGAAAGCTTGGGGGTAAGAGCTAGCCCAGGCATTAGTAAACCTTTGTCTATGTCTCCGACGAAGAAGAGAGTGGGGTAGCCCATAACCAGAGGGGGCATGACCAAGAAAAAACTAAGGATTGAGGAACCCCCAACGATATCCTCATTAAGACTCAAGAACAAAAAAATCCAAGGCAGTTCCAAAACCAGTGCTAGCGACCTGGACGATGCAGGACCTACAATCATGGTTCTTAAACAATTCGTTTTGAAATCTTATGCTGCCATCATCCACCAAATGCAGGAGCACTATGACACTCTGACTCAGGTGATATTCAACGAAGGATACATGCCGAAAGTTGAGGCCAATGATGATGACGAGGAAGAAGAGGACAAAAAGGAAGAGGAGCTCGAGGAAGATGTTGAAGATGAGGCATGAGGATCCTCGGGTCCTGGGGGTATCATTTTTTGTTTACGTTTGTTCAGAGGAAGTAATCCTCTTAGGGCTGAGGTCCCCTTTTCCTTTTGTAATGTTGATCAGTGTGGGTTGCTCGTCTTGGTTGGTCCTGTATTGTTTTTGGTCTATGTTTACGTTGTCTGCCCGGCTAGGGCTTCTAGGAAGATTAGTTGTTGTAGAGGACAAAAAATCCTCAAGATAACTAGGATCCGTAGCTTCAACTGAAAGTTGAATTTTGTAAAAAGTTTTGGGTTAACCTATAAAATCCGGTAATTAATAAAGAAATTTACTTACCAAAAAATATATATATATATTTTTGAAAATTCCATTAACCTTATTGAATTTAATTATTTACTTCATGCTCACAACATTAATAGGACCTCAACTATTTATTTTATAAACATAGTTCTCTAAAACCTCAACCATTTATTTCATATACATAACTCTCTATCTACAACTTCATATTTTTATTAATTATAAAGACTTTCACATTTAAAAAATAAAGATTTAAATTATATAAAAATAAGTTATATATTTACTTTCAAATTAAAAAAAAAACATTTTATTGAATTTTAATTTTTTATATAATCAACACATAACTTTATATTTGGTTGATATAAGCCTAACTAAAAGGCTAAACTAAAGGCCATGAAAGCAAGCCATAAAAGTAGTACCTATTATATAAAGGTGAATAAAATTTTCTAATACATTAATGTGCTTTTTAATTTTCGTTAAAAACAATATCACATCTCACTTTTAAAGGTGAATAAAAAATTTTAATACATTAAAAAATTAATGTATCTTTTAATTTTCATTAAAAAAATAATATCACAGGTCACTTTTTTGGTAAAGATTTTTTTTACGCGAAAGTACAATGAAACCATCCTCATGGTGAATTTAATTCCCTAACAAGCTCACAGCTCACTTTTTTTTTTAATATTTGTTTTGAAATAGTACGCGAAAGCACAACGAAACCATCCTCATGATGAACTTAATTCCCTTTGATAAGACATCACCCTTAAATTTGACTTTGTCAACAAATGTAGCTTGAAAGTAATAGTTTGTATGGAATTAAAAGACTTTTAAAAGCCCCGCATATGTAGTTAACCTTAAATTTGACTTTGTTTAGAAGTAGTAGTTTGTATGGAATTAAAAGACTTTTATGAACATATAGAATTATATGGAATGATTAATTTTTATTTATTTTATTATTATTTTGTTTGATAAATAGAAAGTTGGTTACAATTACATTATTTTTAATAATGGGTAAGTGTAGATTTCAAATCACATGGAATTGTATTTATCAAACCTATTCTATCACCTTGTTGTTTTATAATTCGACTTGAAATGGACCACTTGATGCATCCATAATTCGACTTGAAATGGACCACTTGGTGCATCCACCAAACCTATTCCACTTTGTTATTTTATAACCGATATAAAATAAATTTATACTATCATTATTAATCTAGAACACATTCAACAAATCTAAATTAAATTACTTCCTTTATAACTTACTTCCCAAGATTTAATTGTTTTCTTCCTTTGTGTGTTTGAATAGTGTAATGCCAACAATGAATGTTTAGTACAGACAAAACCATTATTTGCCATGCTGGTCTAAACTTTCCCATGTATTGTTCTTTATCATTTTTGGATATTCAAACTATTTTCTTTTACCATATCCAATAGAACAAACCATGGTTTTATGCTAATCCACATTATAAGCTGTTATTCTTGTCATGAAATTATTCAACAGATGCCATTTAGAATTGTTTTTCTAGCATGTTTTTGTCAGTATGAAGCCCATGATTCTAACCACCAATGTCCAAAACCTTCTTTTATATATCAGAAAGGAATCTTAAACAAAGTCTCTTTGTCAAGCATCTTAAAATTTGCTGCAGTTTGTCGATTCAAAGAAAGACACACCAAATTCTCACATCACGTTGGGTATTTTCCAAAAATGGGTCCAGTGGAATCTTTGGCCAATAAGACAGAACGATGTCATTCTTGCAATAGTTTGATATATACTCACAAAGTATATACAACTGGATATCTGCAGGCTTCTGTTGTCATGACAATGCTTGTCTACCTTCTGCCATAGGAAGACCATTCAAACTTAGAATCTATTTGGAAAAAATAATCTTCTTTCATTGTTGAAGTTGGCATCAGCTGTTTTTCTTTCTCTTGTTTTCTGTGAAGATGTAAAGAGTACATGGACGTGCAATCAAATATCTGGACCGACATGACTAATCGAAAACTCTTCTTTTCACCATGGCATCAACGAAAAGCGAATTGATTTTATTTACTGCTTCTCCTTTTTGGCGGTGTATGACATCAGGATCTTAGACGTCCTCCACTTCTTAGCAATGATCGGGTTGTAAGGAATGAATTGCCGGTGCTGAATCGCTTTAATCTTATCTTTTTCTTTTTTGAAGTTTTTGTGATGTGAAGAGATGCCCAGCGAATAATCCACCGCATTATATCAGTTTTGTCTTAGGTTGGAGTTCTTTAATTCACACTGGCCAACTCTGTTAGTGTCAGTTCTCGGAAAATTTTCAAAAATTTTATTACTTATTTTAAGTTAACAAAATAAAATAGATTTTAATGTTTTTTTTTAAATTTAATAAGGTCGTTTTAGTCTAAGAAATCATGATATAAGATTTTAATGTTTTTTTAATTTAGGAAAGTCGTCTTGGTCTAAAATGATGATAAGGGGTTTTACACTTACACCCTAAAAATCAATGGGGTCGGCTTTCTTGGGTATCCATTATACTTTGGTGGGTTGGAGATTGGAGATTTCATCTAGGACTTCCCTTGGAGAATTGTCCTACCTTCTCCAACTCCCTGTCGATAAATAAATTTTAATGTTTATAATAAGATATTGTATATTGAATATATAATTATTTTTAATAATATAATATATAACTTTATTTTTATTATTTAAATCTTAAATCTTTATTTAAAATTTTAAAATTTATATAATTAAATTATTTAAATCAAAAAAATTAAAATAATTAAACTTAATAAAATAAAATAAAACAATAATATTATTGAATTATATTAAGATTTTACATACACGCCATAAGATTATATCTGTTTTGATTAAGTGGTTGAAATCTTTCTTATTATCAGTAGTTAACTCATTTATTGTGTCCATTCTCGAAATTCTAAACAGTTTCTTCGCTCAGAGTTATCGGAAAAAAACAGTTACAATAATAATAAATTTTAAGTTTACTACCTTCCCGGTTACAGTAGACAAAAATAACAATAAGTAATTGTTAGTTTTTGTAGTTTAAGTGGAGAAGGTGAGTCTGTTGGAAAAAGCAGTTACAATAATAATAAATTTTAAGTTTATTACCTTGCGGGTTACAGAAGACAAAAATAACAATAAGCAATTGTCAGTCTTTGGAGAAGGTGAGCCTCGTCTGTTGAACAACAGGTCCATGGTTTGAACCTCTGGGATGCAAAGGGGATACAAAAGTTGTGTGTTAAATTCCTTATTAATAAGCATAGTTCTCTACTTTACGACGGGTCATGGTTGGGAGAAGACTGCTCAGCCTGTGCGTTGGTCGTAGGGGTTTCTCCCGCTAACCTAAAATTTTGAAGGTTAAAACTAGAGTGTTGGAGAAGACCGCTCAGTCTGTGCATTGGTCATAGGGGTTTCTCGCACTAACCTAAAATTTTGAAGGTTAAAACTGAAGTGTGGCGAACTGAAGTGTGGGCGAATGTGTGAGGAGGTGGGTGTGTGTGGTGACTTTGTGTTAAAAGCTATATTGATAAGTATAACTCTCGGCTTTACGAGAGATCATCGTTAAAAAGAGACTGCTTAACCAAATCATGCTTAACCCTAAATCATAAAAGTTTCTCACAATAACCAAATAAAAAAACAATAACCAATTAAATTTACTATTATTAAGATTATATATACAGCAGTAATTGAATTGAAACTATGTAGAACATAAGTTTAGTAATTATTTAATGATTTTTAATATTACTATATATTGAAAATTTAAATCTTATTTTTTCATACTTACCACCATTAACAAATAAATAAAAAACATAAATAAAACAAAACAAACTAACCTGGGAACCTATGATAGGTCTAACGCAAGTTGGTGATTTAAAACAACTTACCACTCGTGAAAAAAACTTGGGAACATGTGATCTGCCTAACGCAAGTTGGTGATGAAAAACAAGGGGTGTATATCCTGGGTTTATTGACGATCAACAAACAAAGTTCAAAAGTACTTTTCATTATATTATTTTAATGGTAGTTGGTTTTTAAGAGATTAAGTAGTTTGGTAATTGTTTGGTTGGTTAGATATTTATTAAGAAGAGATTTAGGTTCAAATTTTAGGCCATGTTATGTGATCTGAATTCGATGGACAGGTGATCCCCTTACTTCCAATAAAAAAGAATCCTAAAGGACAAGTGACCCCTTTATGTCGGGTCAAAAACTAACGAGGTAGTATAAGTTTGTTGGGAGCAGCCCCACTGATTTGAACAATGCACTTAACAATTACTAAAAATAAGCTTGTCAAAAGCAGTCCTATAATTTAAATCACACACTTGATAATTATTAAAAAATAATAAAAATATAACCAATACTTTTATGTATCTTAAAATATATGTTGCATGAGATGTCGCCTCAAAAGAGTTATAAAATGGGAGGTTCTTAGATAATGTAAGTTGTATAGTAGCTCATTGAATTGAAATGTTTTGAATCATCGTATAAAGCAAAGATTGTTGGGCAAAATCAATTATTAAATTTTGATTATTAAATAATAAAAAATAAATAAATTAAATTATAATATAAGATTATAGGTTAAAGATGATATAATTATATAAATGTATATTTATTTATGTAAAATTATAGTTTATAATTTGATTTTTTTAATTTTATTTTTAATTTAAATTTAAAGAATAATAAAAATTGTTTTAAACTTAAATTTCTTTAATTAAAATTCAAAAATTTGAACAATTTAAACTTTTAACTAAAAACTTTAAAACAAATAATCTTATTAAATTATCTAATATATATAATTTTTAATTTTTATAAAAATAATTTTTAATTTTATAATATTTATTATAAAATTAAATTTTAATATTTTTATACATACTAAAATCCTTAAATAATTTTAATTTATTTTAATAATTAAAATTTTATTTTTCTCCATCTACCTCTGGCTCATCCAACAAACCTCTTATCTAAGAAAAGACATCATACTAAAAGATCCTCTTATCTAAGAAAAGACATCATACTAAAAGATTTCCAATTTGGTTATAAGAATGACGGAAAGTTTCAAAAGTATTAAAAGCAAAACATATACTCATATTATTTTCCATAGCGAATAAACAATGATATAGCGTTCTTGGGGCAGTGCAGTAGTGTAGGCTTTGCCTCTTTTTCGGGAGGTCCAAGGTTCAAATTGCAACGTGAGTAAGTTTGTGAGAGGGTGGGTGTGTGGTGGTTGTATTCCTTATTGATAAACATAGCTCTCGACTTTATGAGAGGTCATGGTTGAGAGGAAACTGAATTTATCACACTAACCATAATAATAATAATATAACTCTTTAAAGGTTTGAATGTGTCTTTATAGGCGAATTATAAATTCTCACTTTGTATGTTTGAATATCTTTCCTTTTTGACAATGATTTTTGTTATATTATTATTTTTAGGTCATGGTTGAGAGGAGAATGTATTTATCACACTAACCAAAATAATAATAATAATAATAATATAACTCCTTAAAGGTTTGAATATGTCCTTATACGTGAATTCTCATTTTGTATGTTTGAATACAAGCTCTTGTATGTTTGAATATCTTTCCTTTTTTTACAATAATTTTCGTCATATTATTATTTTCATATATAACCCTCACCATACCAAGACAAACTTTTACTCAAAGTGAGGGGATCTAGGAGTAACCCTCACCATACCAAGACAAACTTTTACTCAAAGTGAGGGGATCTAGGAGGGGCTCAAGACTGTAACCTACAACTATATTTTCTTGGACCACTTAGGTGAATTGATATAAATAGATGTAATATATTTCTTTTAAATATATTATAATTATAATTATTTCAATTCTAGGGACAGTGCAACCGTATGGGGTTTGGCTATTTTTTCAGGAGGTTCAAGGTTTAAATAGCATTGTCCGTCATAGGGGTTTATCACACTACCCAAATTCAAAAATAATAATTATGTAAGATAAGATACTGAGCATTTTAATTTTAAAAATAAAAAATTTATATGTAAAAATATTAATTTTAAGGTTCGAGGTGTAGACCAATTGGTTCCCCCAAACCCGGAGTGCTTTCAGCGGTGTAAAAGGTTTAGAACTATTGTAGCATGCTGGTTATAGGGGGATACTATGCGGAGGCTTTCAGTGTGGACTGCACAAAATACTATGGTGGCTATAAAAATTCGAACAACCTATCTGGATTTGTGGTGGCTATCAACTCCTCCATGTAAAATAGAATAAAAACTAATTTTAAAAAATTATATATATAAAATTAAAAAATATATATTAATTTTAAAAATATATATATTATGTAATAAAATTAGGAAATATTTAGTGTTTATATATTTAAAAAGGTGTTTGGACACATGGTTAACATTATTAAATCTAATATTTTTTAATTAATATTAGATTTATAATATATTATTATGCCATGAGACTTGCAACATCACATAAAATGGTTAGAAAGGAAAGGAGCTTTAATAGAATGAAATCATGCCCAAGTTTGGAATTGCATTATTACCTCTTTTATAGAACGTTTATAGACATGGTGCTTATCACCGAAAGTATAGGTGCAAACAAAAAAAATAAATATTAGCCTCTTAGATATAGAATTTGGATATTTATAAAAGGGTTATTTATATAATGGATTTACTTCAATTAATGGTAAAAATATAAATGTTTAGAAATCAGGTTTATCAAAAATTAATGTTGATGGGGCTTTCAAAGAAATTTTATGAAAATTTGGTGGAGGTGATGTTTTTCAAAATAATGAAAGAAAATTCTCTTAGCTTACTCAGAATTATATGGAAATTTAACTAACAACTATGTAGTGGCTAAGACACTTCATACATGGATCAACATTTGATGTAAATATATTATAATTGAGGGAGGTTCATAAATTATCATTAGTGCTATCAATAAAAATGGATACGAGGATTGGATTAAAAAAACATTATTGTTAATTTTCATTAACTATTGTTGGAGGAAATCTCTTGGAAGTGTGAGCATATCTATAGAGAAGGAAATAAGTAGATAAGTTAGTGAATCCTTGATCATTTGATTTTTTAATGAATATGATGAAAATGAAATGGAGATTATATTTGATAAAAGCCCAAGTTGGATAATTTGACATATAAAAAGTGTAATATATATTTTTCTTGTGGAAGCGATAAAAAATAAAATTCTATAAGCTAAAGTTATTAAAAGAATGAGTTTTCAATCCAAAGTCTCATTTTAAAATCTTGCTACACAAATATGTACTACCCTTATAATAAGTACCTATTAAATACCATGTAACCAATTAAATTTTTTTATTTATAATTTTAATATTTTAAAAAGCAATAGAAAATCTCATATTTATTTTAAATAAGTTTAATTTTCAACAATAACATTGAATATATTACATCATTTGAAAATAAAGTAATTTAGTGTATGACAAGCAACATCTTTATTATAGATATTGTTCAAAATTTAATGATATATTTTTATAACTTATCATGGAAAATTACATTAAAATAAAATATAAGAAAATAGTTATAAAGTTAATTAAAGGATGAAATAAAAAAATTTATATCAAAGATTAACAAATACTTAGAGAAGATAAGTTTAATTTAAATAATTCTTTGATGATATATCTTATTATAACTCATCATAATAATCGACACAAAGGAGCATTGGAGGAGTGTCTAAGGAAGAAGGAAGGGTTTTAGATAGAGTTGAAGGAAAAAACAAATGAGGAAAATGAGTGGTTGAGGAAGAAGGAAGGGTTGCAAATGGAGTTGAAGGAAAAGCTAGAAACCCCAATAATAGACAAAAACATGAAGAGCAACATCAAAGGAGTGGCTAAGGAAGAAGGAAAGGCTATAGATGGAGTTCAGGGAAAAAGTAGTGGTCAAAAAATCTAATAACAGATAAAATCATGCAAAGTAGCATCATAGGAGTGGCTAAGGAAGAAGAAAAGGTTGTAGATAGTGTTGAAGGAAAAATTAGTTGAGGAAATAAAGAGTGATTGAGGAAGAAGGAAGGGTTGCAAACAAAGCTGAAGGAAAAACCAAAAATCCTAATAATGGATAAAAGCATGCAGAAATATTTGGTTTTGCAAGAGATGAAACCACAATTGAAGCAAGAAAATCCATGCCATGATCAAAAATTGAAGTCTTCCTCCATTATTAGGGTTCTCACATTTACTACCAAATCCAAAAAAGGTGTATTTTTTGCTAAATCTATGAAGGTAACTAGACATATAGAAGGAAGAATTAAAGGATTCTGGATAGAGGGGGTAAGGGTTCAAGAAATGAGTGATGGGTGGAAAAGAGATGGGAAGAAACCAAAGGTAGATAGGGTTTCAAAATGGAATGATGACAAAGAGACTTAATGAATAAGGAAGTCAGAGGAGCTTCTAAATAGAAACCCTTCTCATATAAATAAAGGAAGAGATAAGAGAAAACATTGTATCAAAAACCAAAATGATATAATTAAGATGGTGGGGGTGGGAAGGTAATGGTTGAACAAGTTTTACCATTGAAAGATAAAGCTTTGGTGGGAAGGTTCATGAGACACTTGATGAATACAAAAAAATCTTCATGATTGGATAAAGTCAACATGGTTGGAGTTGCTAGGATATCTCCCAACATACCATGTAATGAAAAAATGTTGGATAGCTTTTGTATTCTAGAAAGTAGAAGATGCCAAAACTATAAAAAGGGAATATGGAGATGGGTTCATAGTATCCTTACTATAAAAAATTAGATGCCTGAGTTTGATCCTTATTTTGAGAGGATAACCACCTAGCCTATTTAGGTCAAGTTGCCTAGACTACCAGTGGAATATTAGAATGATAAGATGCTAAGAGAGATAGGGAAATATTTAGGAGTTTTTCTCAAAGTGGGCTCAAAAGTTTTAAATGGAATTCAAAAATCAGTAGCTCAAATCTTAGTGGAGATGGACCTAAGTCTGGGATTACCTAAGAAAATGGAATTTGTAATAAGAATCTAGTATCATACACAAAAGTTAGACTATATTAGAGTCCCCTTTCGATGTAATTTTTACCAGCAATATGATCATCTCAAAGTATAATGTAGATTAGGAAGTAGTAGATATGGAAAGGAGTAGATATAATTTGAAACTCACATTGGTACAAGTAATAGAGAAGATAATAGTAACAAAATTTCAATCATACAAGGGATAAGCAACAACCTCAAAAGCTCTAGAAGAAAATCATAAGTAGGGTTATGCATAGAGGGTTGGACTCAAAATGTACTTGTAAAAAAATGGTGAATCCTAATCAAAATCAAGGTGAATCATGGATAATCCTAATAAAATCAAATCGAGCATCTTCACACCAAAATTTAGGGTATTTTAAGCCCTAAAATGTAATGTCATATTTGGATCTACTTTTGACCTATTAAATCATATTATAAATTCATAAAAATACCACCATTAGATCAAGCTTAAAAAGAGCTTTCCAATGAGTACAAATATGCCTATGTTTGGATATATATTGTGGTGAATTGACCCTAAGAAACAATTGATCCTAAAAATTTTAGGCAAATGGGCTGATGTCGAGGGTCCTCATATTCACCAATTTCAAATTTTGAAAATCCTAATATTCGCCCAATTGGTAAATATTTGCCACTATGCATAACCCTGATCATAAGCATCACTCAATCAATATAAGAAAAATGACCAAGCAACTAGACAAATATTCTTGAGAGCTATAGAAGAGAAGAGGTAGGCTTTATCATTTTATGAAAAAGATATTGGAGGACTAGACTTAGGTAATCCAATATTATATTTACATAATGATTTGAATGATACAAATAATAAATTTGTTTTCCTATATAAATTTGGCTTGAAATCGATTTAGGAGGACCATATAAAGAGTAGTCCTAAGAGAAGAATGATAGAAGAGAGTGCTTCTTCCTCAAAAAGGGAAAGTAGGAATATAATGGAGGATAGAAATGCAAAGGGATCAAGTAAGAATTTAGTTTGGGATGGAAGAGAGAAAAATATCTCTAATATCATGGAGAAAATAAAGAGAGGAAAAGGAAGTAAACTAAGGAAATCCCCCATTAGTAGGATTTTCTCTCCCTCTAGTCCCTCATTTCAATGCAAACTTTTTTATCCTATGGCAAGATATGTTTTAAGATCTCATGAAAAGGTACAGTAGATAAGAGCTTTGGGTAAATTCAAAGGGGACTAATCTTTAAGGCTATTCAAACTAAGGGTTCCTCAGTAGGTAGGATTCCATATTTAAAAATAGCCTAAAAAAGAGATGAGAAAGAAATTATTTCTGGTGAACAGATATTTATCTATGGGGTACTTAGAGTAGGATAACCCCTTGATTTAGGTAAACCATGAATAATATCTCTGAATATTAGAGGATTAGGGGCTCCTCACTAAAATATATCCCTAAAAAGACTTATTAAACTATAGAAGCCTAATTTTATCTTGATTTAGGAATCCATGTTAGAGGTATGAAAGGCAATAGCTATACTTAATTTTTTACTACCAGGCTATAAGTTTGTTGAGATAAACTCAAAGGGAAAATAAGGGAAAACTATATTAAGATTTAAATATTCTTTCTAATTTATTGAAAACTTCTTTATCAAAGTAGGAGAAGTATAATACTTCCACACCAAGGAGTTAAAACTATAACTATAGTAAATATGTATGGTCCATACAGAGATAGGTAGGTTTTCTAGAAGGATATTTTTGGTCAAGATCTCCTTGAAATAGGATAATTGAGTGGTGGAAGGTAAGTTAACTTTTATTACAAAAATAAGTAAAATATGGGGAGAAGAGGCTAGAATGGATCCACTAGTTGATTTTTTCCTTCACAAAATTTAGAGTGTTGGACTATGTGATATAGAACCAACAAAGTTTGCTCCTACATGGAGGAATAATCAAACTAGAATTCAAGGGATATACAAAAATATTGGATAAATTTCTAGTTTCAGAGAAGATATTAGCTTTCTATGATAAGATGAGAACATGGACAAATTAAAGGGGAGGATCAAATCATTCTTCAATCCTTTTATATCTAGAAAACAGTGAGGATAAACCACCAAGCCCTTTCAAATTCTATACCATTTGTTTAAGGGATGAAGAATTTCAAATATTAGTAAGAATAGAATGGAAGCATTATGATCCAATCTTAGAAGATATAACTATAGTCTAGTTCACTAGTAATTTTAGGAGAATAAAAACAGTCACATTAGGTTGGTCCAAGAAAATATTGGGAAGTGGAGACAAGACTTACTGAAATTAAATATGCTCTTATTTAGCTTTATAGTACTAGTGGTAATAAATGTTTTTAAGAAAATGAAATAATGCAAGTCAAAGAATTGGAAAATAAATAAGAGAGAAATGTTAGAATATGATAAGGCAAAATGGAGAATGAAAAATAGGGCTTTATGGCTAGAACAAGAGATGAAAATACTATTTTTTTCAAAATTATGCAAAACAAAGAAAATATACAAATACAATTTAGGAATTGAAAGGGAGAATGGAATTATTTTGAGAATATTCCAAGATTTGGTAGCATTAGTAGTAAACTACTTTAAATACTTATATAGAGATACAAAAAGTGAAAATATAGCAGAGACAATCAAACTAGTTCTAAATTACCCAATATGGTCAATGAGGAATACAAAGAAGCTTTGTTCTCAGGAATCATTGAGGAGTTATATTTAGTAGTTTAACTTATTTCATAGAGGAAAAAATCTAGGTTAGGATGGATAAATAATTAATTTTTATTTAGATTTTTATGAATTGTTGGAGGAGGATCTTTGAAAAGTGGTAGAAGAATCAAGGATTAAGGGACAATTGCTAGGATTCATAAACTTCATTATCTTGGCTTTGATTCCAAAAAAGGACGATCTAGAAACTTTCAAGAATTAAAAATCTATCTCTTTATGTTATACTCTCTATAAAATCATCTTGAAGATTATAGCTAAGAGAATTTAAGGGATATTCTCAAATAAAATTTTAGAAGAACAATTCAGATTTCTATGTAAAAGGTAGATTCATAAAGCAATAGGAGTATCCCAAGAAGAACTATATTCAATGAAGACAAGGAAGCAACAAACAATGGTAATAAAATTGAATCTAGCAAAATCATTCAATAATGTAAATTGTGCTGGTGATATTATATTATATGGTACATTGAAGTACCAATGAGTACTACTGTAAATATTTAGGTTAGAAGTGTGTTTAATATTTGTGTTAATAGTAGATATCAAAGTGTAAAGAGTATTTATGTGTCATTTAATTCAGTGTGAGTTGTGAGTGTGCAATGTGTCAAGTGTGCAAGTGAAGAGTCATAAGTGATAGGTGTCAAGATGTGAAGTAGGAGGTTATGTAATTATGAGAGTCTTTGTCATAATGTGACACATGTGAAAGGTTACATCTCTCGTGAGTTTGCGGAGAGAAAAAGTCATGAATATTATTATATACTAGAGATATATCTCTCTATTGTGTATTTGAAGTTTGTAATGATTTTTGAATATATTATTGTACATGAAAGGTGATCAATAAAGTTTGTTATTTTATGAAATATTGATGTGAGTTTATGTAAACATGATTATTCAATCCTATGAATTTTATCTAAGATATCTTTTAGGCATATTTTCCAATAGTGGTATTAGATACACCTTGGTTCAAGTGCCATCTTGATAGAAAGAGTGAAGCTTTGAGAGAGATATTGAAGTGGAGAAAATTATCACTTTTAAGAAGAGATAGATTGAAGGACTGATTTGAGGAAGGAGATATTGTAGGAGATATTTGGTGGAAGATGTGGATGACATTGGAAGAAACTTAATGGAGAGTATTTGAAGTTTGAAAGAAGATATTTGAAGACTGGATGAATATTAAAGAGGGAGATATTGAAACTTTGGAGATACAGATATATTGAATATTGAATCATTGAAGCTTTAAAGGACTAATGGAGAGTGAACATCATGGAGGAAGACACAATACAATGTTGTTTAAAGAAGTAATTTATGAGACAACATTATGAGAAAGTGCCTGAAAAGTATTTGTTTGGAGGAAAAATAAAGAGAGGAGGATGTTGTGAGAAAGCAGCTAAAGAGTGCTTGCCTGGAGATGAAACAAAGAGAAGAGTATAACAAATTTGAAAGAATGTAAGTGGAGAAACCATTACATAGTTGAGTTGCCTAGGAAGGTTACTGAAGGAGAATGGTTGTAGCTTATAACTAATAAGTAAACCAATAAAGAATAGAGAACCATATAAAATCCAAAAGAGGCTAGAGAAGTAATATGTTGTGCCATAGTTCGATAGAAAGAGAGCAATGAAGAAGATATACTCACCAAAGGCGAGTATTGAAGTCTGAGGAAGGGAATATGTACAATGAATATTATTGGAAGGATATGAATGTGTAGAAGGTTATTGTAACACCTTTGAAAAGACTAACAACATGCTAGAGCTATTTCTATAACGCTTTCCCTAGATTGGAAGCTCATTCACCTAACAAGACATTTTTTATAAGTGCCATTGATTATACAGGGTGCATATTTAATTTGGAGTCAAGTTCAATTAATCTAGGTGCATATTTAATTTGGAGTCAATTATTTGAAGTTATAAGGTGTATTGCTTATAAGGTGTTATTTTATGGTGTTGGGCATATTTGAAGCGAATAAAGAGAGAAGATAATAAATTAATAAAAACTAAAGAGAAATTAGAAAATTATGAATTTGGGAGTCATAAGAAGATAGAATAATTAAATTTGAAAATTGGTGAATGGTGAATTGAGATTTGAAAATTGATTGATGAGAATTGAAGATTGATTTGAGAATTAAGGAGACAAAAGTAGAAATTAAAATCTGAATTAGAGTGAAGAATTTGAAATTTAAATATTAAAAGTTTGATTGAAGGAATGAAAATTTTAAATTACAAAACTGATTAAGATTTGAAATAAATAATAAAATAGTTATGGAAAATACAAAGACTCTTCCTTTTTGAATATCAACTTCTAAAAGGACCAAACTTTACATCATGGAAAAATATTTTGAAATCAATTATCTTTGTTGAAAAACTTTGGGATACACTAAATGGAAAAAAGAACATGCTAGAATATGAACTTAGAAAAAAAAAATTAAGGATGATGATACAAAATCCCTTATGCTAACCATATTTGGAAAAACAAATGAAATTCAACCATATATAAGTGAAGCTGATACTTCAAAAGCTGCTTCAAAAAAACTATGTAAAATATTTGAAGGATAGAATGAAACAGTTGTCTTGCATTTGCAATCACAATTATACTCTTTAAAAGTTAAGAGTGGGGAAAGTATAGAACTTTTCCTTTTTAGGATAGTAGAATTAAAAGCTAAGTTATCTTTGGAAGAAAGAGTGGAAGAAAATTTTCTTGTCCAAGTTACATTAAGAGCACTCCCAGAGACATTTATAAAGTTAGCCACTTCTCTTCAAGTTCTAAATAAAACCACATCCTTTGATGAATTGGTTAATGTTCTTCAAGAGTATGAAGTAGGAAATCTAGTCAAAGATGAAATGACTAATAATTATTTGATATCAAAGAAAATATATCAAATAATATTGTAGCATCATCACAATATCAACTTTAATGGAGAAGAAAATATTGTCACATATACAATAGGGAAGGTCATACCACAAGCAATTGTAGGTATAATTCTTAGAATCAAATAAATTAAATTAATAGACCTTTTATAAAGGTTCCAACCAAGACAATATCAGCCTTGATATCAACTTGTACAACAACGACCAAAAGAAGAAAATAAAAATGGAAACTTAGTTCAAGAAGTTCAATAGATAAAATTGAAGGTAAAAAGAAATAAGAGCCCTTATGGTAAGGATTATAACAATGAATATGAAGGCCAAATTGAGGATGAGTGTGATAAGAATGATAAGGCAAATCATTCAAAAAATTTGAAGCTACTGATGTTTCAAATAAAAAAATTAAAGTAGATAAGAAAAAAATATATAAAAACAAAAGAAATGCATGGACTAAAATCAAGATTATTTTAGAATTATAAGATTTTTGAGAATACCAAACCAAAAATATGTCATAAATAAAAAATAAAAATACATTATGAATGGATTAGTAAATCAACATAGAACAGGATCATGGACATGTTAAAAACATTTTATGGAAAAAAAAAAGAAAATTTGATAAGAATTATAGGAAATAGGTCAATTGAATAATGTTAGAACTTCAAGTAGTAAGAATGACAAAAACCAAAGAATGAATACCAGAATCAGATATTGAAGACTAAAATTATTCATACCAAATAATGTAATATAAGGGGGTTTTGGCGATATTACATTATTTGGTACATTGAAGTACCATTGAGCACTATTGTAAATATTTAGATTAGGAGTGTGTTTAATATTTGTGTCAATAGTAGGTATCAAAGTGTGAATAGTGTTTATGTGTCATTTAATTAAGTTTGTGTGCAAGGTATCAAGTGCGCAAGTGGAGAGTTAGAAATGATAGGTGTCAAGTGTGCAAGTGAAGAGTCATAAGTGATACATGTCAAGATGTGAAGTAGGAGGTTATGTAATTATGAGAGTCATTATCATAATGTGAGGCATGTGAAAGGTTGCATCTCCTATGAGTTTGACAAGAGCAAAAGGCAGGAATCTTATTATATATTGGAGACAAAGTTCCATTCTATGTAACTGAACAACTTTGTAATTATTTTTTAATATATATTTTTTTTAAGCGAGAAACCCCTTGCGGGGCTGCCTTGGTCTAAGAGACCATGAACAGGGGGTTCTACACCATCAAAGTCACCCGGGGTTTGCACCCAGCCCTGCCCGCACCAACATTATCAATTGGATTTTGGGCACCCAATTCAGATTTTTGGTAGGGTGGAGATTTGAACCTGGGACCTCCCTTGGAGAATTTCCCTCTCCTCTCCAAATCACCTACAACACCTGGGTATTATTTTTTAATATATTATTGTATATGAAAGTTGATCAATAAAGCTTGTTATTTCGTGAAATATTGATGTGAGTTTATGTGAATATAATTATTTGATCCTATGAATTTTACCTATGATATTTTTAGACATATATTCCAATAGTGGTTTCAGATACACCTTGGTTCAAGTGCCATCTTGATAGAGAGTATGAAGAGTTGAGAGAGATATTGAAGTGGAGATTATTGTTTTTAAGAAGAGATAGATTGGAGGAGTGGTTTGAGGAAGGAGATATTGTAGGAGATATTTATTGGAATATGTGGATGATATTAAAATAAACTTATTAGAGGGTACTGAAGTTTGTAGGAAGATATTTGAATATTGGATGAAGATTGATGAAGGAGATATTGAAGCTTTAGAGGTATAGAGATATTGAAAAATAAACAAGATTAAATGATTTAAGCTTAAAAGGACCGATGAAAATTGAACATCATAGAGGAAGACATAATACATCATTGTTTAAAGGATAGGTAATTCATGAGAGGACATTGTGAAAAAGCGCTTGGAGAAAGAACCTGTTTGGAGGAGAAATAAAGAGAGTATATTTTGAAAAGGTGTCTGGAGATTTCTTGCTTGGAGATAAAATAAAGAGAAGAGTGTAGCGAATTTGAAATAACTTGAGTGGAGGAAGCATTACACAGTTGAATTTCCTAGGAAGGTTACTAAAGGAGAGTGACTATAGCCTATACCTAAGAAGTAAACTGAAGGAGAAAAAATAATCATACAAAGTATAGAAGAGACCAAAGAAATAATGTGTTGTGCCACACTTCAATAGTGAGTGAGCAGTGAAGAAGATATACACAACAAAGGTGAGGATTGAAGTTTGAGGAAGGGAAAACATGCAGTGAATATTATTAGAAGAAGATAAACATTTAAAAGGTTACTGTAACATATTAAAAATACTAACAACATGCCAGAGTTATTTTTGGAATATTTGCCCTAGATTGGAAGTTGATTTGCCTATCAAGACATTTTTTATAAGCGCCATTGAAGGTAAGGTTTTAATGTTTAAGTAGGTTTGATTATAGAGGGTGCACATTTAAATTGGAGGTATGCTTGATTATTTAAGGTGCATATTTAATTTGGAATTTATTATTTGTAGTTATAAGATGTATTGGTTAACTAAAATGATAAGGTGTTATTTTTTGGTGTTGGGGATATAAGGAAATATTTTATTAATGAAATATAGAAGTGAATGAAGAGAGAAGTTAATTAATTAACTTAATAAATTAATTAATTAAAATTTAAAAAGAGGAATTGAAAATTGTGAATTTGGGAGTCATAAAAAAAAGGATTGAATTTTAAAATTTATGAATGGTGAATTAAGGTTTACAAATTTATTGATGAGAAAGGAAGATTGATTCGAGAATTAAGGAGACAAGTAGAATTTGAAATTTGAAAAAGATGGAAGAATTTGAAATTTGAATATTGAAAGGTTGACTGGAGGAAGGAAAATTTAATATTAGAAATTTGAATGAAGTTATAAAAAAATAATTAATATTTGAAATAAAAAATTAGATTATTATAACAAATACAAAGATCTCCCTTTCTGAATCACAACTTCTAAATGGACCAAAATTTACATCATGGAAAAATAAAATTAAATCAATTCTCATCGTTGAAAATCTTTGGGATATAGTAACTAGAATAAAGAACATGATAGAAGATGAAGTTGGAAAAAATCTTATGCTAATCACATTTGGCATACTAGATAAACTCCAGCCATATATATGTAAAGCAGAGACTTCAAAAGTTGTTTGGAAAAAAATAATGCAAAATATTTGAAGGAAATAATAAAGTGATTGTCTTGCATTTGCAATCAAAATTATACTCTTTAAAATTTTAGAGTGAAGAAAGTATAGAGCTTTTACTTTGTAGGATAGAAGAATTAAAATCTAAGTTACTAACTTTGGAAGAAAAAGTGGAAGCTAATTTTATTGTACAAGTTACATTAAGAGCACTTTGAGAGATTTTAAAATTTAGTCACTTCTCTTCAAGTTCTAAATAAAACCATAACCTTTGAGAAGAAAATATTTTCACATATGCAATATGGAAGGTCATACTAGAAGTAATTGTAGGTATAATTCTTTGAATAAAACAAAGCATATGAATATACCTTTTCAAAGGTTCTAAATGAGACAATATGAACCTATGCAACAACAATGATCAAAATAAGAAAATATAAAAGGTGAAAATGAAATAAGATCCCTTATGGGAAGGATTATAGATAATGAAGATGAAGATCAAATTGAGGATGAGTGTGATAAGAATGATAATACAAATCATTCAAAAATTTCTAAAGGCACTAATGTTTTAGATAATAACATAAAAGTAAATGGAAAATAAACAATAGGAACAAGTGAAAGACATGGATTAAAATCAAGATCATTTCAGAATTGTAATATTTGTGAAAATACCAAACCAAAAATATGTTACAAAATTTGAAATACATAATTTATGTATTATTAAATCATAATGGAATAGGATCATGGATATGTTAAAATATTTTTATGGATAAAAATAAAATTTGACAAACATTACAGGGAATAGGTCAATGGAACAATGTCAAAACATTAAGAAGGTTGTGAGACAAAATTGAAGAACGAAGACTAGAATCATTGTTTGTAGACTAAAAATCTTCATAAAAAATAATGTGTTGCAAGGGGTGTTGGTGATATTACATTATTTGGCACACTAAAGTACCATTGAGTACTATTGTAAATATTTAGAATAGGAGTGTGTTTAATATTTGTGTTAATTGTAGGTGAAAAATATTTATATATATTTTAATTAAGTGTAATTTGTGAGAGTGCAAGGTGTCAAGTGTGCAAGTTAAGAGTCATAAGTGATAGGTGTCAAGATGTGAAGTAGGAGGTTATGTAATTATGGGAGTATTTTTCATGATGTGAAGCATGTGAAAGGTTGCATCTCCCATGGATTTGAGGAGAGTAAAAGTCATGAGTCTTATTATATATTGGAGACAAAGCTCCATGCTATGTAACTGAATGATTTTGTAATGATTTTTGAATATATTATTGTATATGAAATTTGATCAATAAAGCTTGTTATTTTGTGAAATATTGATGTGAGTTTATGTGAATGTGATTATTTGATCCTGTGAATTTTACCTATGAGATATTTTAGGTATATTTTCCAACTATGGTATCAAATCCACTTTTGTAAATTCTTTACTACACCAAGTTTTGTGGTAGACCCATAACAAAAACCTAGTATTTGCAAAGATACTAAAGTATAAAAACTGCTATCAGATCAACCATGCTTTCTAAAAGGGGCATTAAGTAGAATGTAACACCAAAACCTATTATCGAAAGCATATATTGATCAATTGATGGGACATGAAAACTACTCGGATACATTTTCCAAAGTAAAGACTCATTAATAATGCATATGATAATGAACTACCTCCTTGGTCAACTTTGAAAATGGATGAACTTAGGCTAATGATGCACTCTACAACATTGTACCTTAACTGTGACCATTAATAAATGTAAGATTTTTTCAAACCTTGTCATTTGGGAGGGAATTTTAAATTTTTATTTTGGATGTAAGAATAATAAATAGTCATTAAGAGGCCCAAGGAAAGGAGGTTGAATTGTTGTCATGTCTAGTATCTAACCTTGAGTAATTTTTCCTCCTCTTCCAATTTTGTTTTACGGTCCTAACTTGAGCCTTGGGT
Source organism: Wollemia nobilis (assembly GCA_028583015.1). Lineage (NCBI taxonomy): Eukaryota > Viridiplantae > Streptophyta > Pinopsida > Araucariales > Araucariaceae > Wollemia > Wollemia nobilis. The sequence continues at coordinate 2,250,236 of JAQPPZ010001323.1, forward strand.
CACTGCATGTATAGGTCACTGACCCTCTTTTAATTGTATAGGAATGTAATGCACTTTAACTTAAATACAAAGAGTTGTGACTAATCCAATATTTCTATCCTAGTCTATGTTTATATACCTTTTTGTGGGGTGTTGTGACTACTCTAGTATATATGTCTTAGCCTTTATAAAGGATTATTATATTTATAGTATTATGAAATTAGGACCATGTTCAATTTATTTTGTCATGTTTGATTCATGTGTTCACTAATCCCATTGAAGTGTAGAATGGAAACTGTAATCCTTAGTGCATCACCACCTATAGCTTAGGTTAGTTTGACTAGTTAGGTTTACTTTTCTACCATATCCTTTTCAATTATTTACTACTTTTTTCTCTTTCTTTTTTCCTTGTAAAAACACCTAATAGGTTAGGCTAGATTAAGAGGAAGAGTATCACATATTACATTCAAACAAGGAGCTAGCCTTCCTAGGATTAACACCCCAAGTGAGGAGCAGGTACCTGATGCACCCACCTAGATAAAATATCATCCATGGGTGGTTGTGATGCCTAGGGTGTAGGAGTCATTTAAAACCCCCTATATTTAAAATTAACATGTTTTATGGGACACATATTGCGAAAATCCATCCCTTGATAATAAGTTAGATTGAGGATTTGGTGAAGACGTTAGCCCCTACTTATAGAAGTACCATGAAAATTCACCCAGTGATTTTGCTATAGAAGAAAAACCTAAATAAATTTCCCCCCAAGATACTATCCAAGGTTACTATGGGAACTTCTTCCCTATTAACAATAGAACACCACTTAGTGACTCCATTGTACAAGAAGACAAAAACAACTCTAATGAAGAAATCAAGGACAAAATATTGTTGCCCATCTCAATTTTAACCAAAGGAGGATTCCAATGTGGGATGATGGGGGCCCCTTATAGCCACCAATAGTACCATCCAACTAGAATGAGGTCCCAAACTTTACTTTAAAGTGCCTACCATATTTTCTAAGAGAAGATGAAATGACTCTAATCAAGAACCTCTGGCACATGGTCAACATGTATGCTCTCTATAACATTGGAGAATAAAATATTTTGCTAAAAATATTGATGGATTATTTTAAAGAGAAATAAAGAGAGTGGTTTATCTCCCTCACCCCTCACTCTATCACTGATTGGTACCAAATTTTAAACTTGCTTATGAATAGGTTGAGAGAAAAAATAGATGAAGTATCACTACTAGAACAACTAATAACCATCAAAAGGACCCTATGGAATCCATGGATGACTTCAATGCTATATTCCAAAAGCCTTGTTATAGTATCCTAGAGGAGATACATCTCATACCAGGTATGAGTTTTATCTATTATGTAAAGATAATAAATTCTAAAATAGCCATGATGGTAAAAATAGGGGAGACAATTCCTTGTTGATAGCCTATGTGATAGTCATTCAAGCTAAGATATATCTCATCCAGATTGGAAGGCTATCCCCTAGACCACCTATGCCTCTCTTCCTTTATTTACAAACACCATATCATCCTCCTCTGACTATACAACCCACCACCTTCCAACCAACCACTATTTTTGGTCAGACATTTGTGCAAGTATCTCCATTTGTTACTGACACATTCCCTTTGGCCTCTCAATATCTAAAAATAAAAATAATGTAAAACATGATGAAGGACAATAATAATGAAATTATATCCATCAAGTGCCAACATAACTTCTAGACGTTTAATTACCAGAACTACCCAAGACCCCCTCTCCAACAAGGCAACCAAGAGTACTGACCTCAATTGAATGGATATTAAAGATACTTGCCTCAACCAATTAGATATTTTGGTCTACCCCAATATCCCAAAAGGAAAATAGTACCTATTCCCATTCCTATGCAACTAGTGCCCTAAAATTTGGTGAGAGATATGGTCCTTGCTTAAAATAATTATATAGGTGATCTATATGGTTGGCCATATTACTATCTTGACCATAAAAAAATCTAGAAGTAAATCTACCTAATGCCTAAGACCACGTACTAGAGCCATATTATGTAGACATGGAGGCAACCTATTCAAAACCCACCACAAAAATCTTCTCCAACTTTGGAAACCAAAGCATCAAAACAAACCTTGGTGGCATGGGATTAGGGAGAAGCCTATGCCATCCCCAAATGAACGAATTCTCCATAAAACAACCAAGACTATATTTATTTTAGTTTTATTACAAGTTCAAAAAGGAGGGTGGTTGAAGAGGCTCATAGGCAGCAAGGCTAAACACTAGAAATCATTAAACTAGAAACTAGTCAAATTTGGTAGCCAAACCAAGAACCTAAGCCACTAGTACTAGAGTGACTAACACCAAAGCAATTTCTACTAGAATTTTTCTAAGCACCCAACCTTAGAATCAATCAAACTAAGCCCTAAATAATTCCAAGAAATGTGTCAAAATCCTAGCCACTAAAATATTTTAACATGGTTGAGCACCTAAAAATTTCCACTTTACCCATTCCATTATGGGATGTCCTCACCCTATAAAAATATATGAAACAGTTGGAAGAAACCCTAGATAAGTGAAAGACCACCAAAAAATAAAAATAATAGTTATCTTCACAAGAATTTGATCCTTCTTTTAATAGACCAAAAATATCCAACCTACCTCCTAAATAATATATTTAGGTGAATGAGGCTACCATAGAATACACCCCCAAGTGGAAGAAAAATAGTTAGAGTTAGTAATAGAAGGAATGCAAAAATATATTGAAGTATAAAATAAGCAAATGAATGGATGAGCCTCTAAATGATTGGTATTAGGTGATTATGATGACATAAATCTAATAAGGATAGGCATTTATCTTATACAGGATGGAAAATAGCTTCTATCAGTAATCACCACCACTACTTTGGAATTTATATTTGGATAGGTCTAGATAAAGGTCTAGAGTAGGAGTATGTGTGTGTCGTATATCACCTAAGGCAAGGAAAATGTTGCAAGCCTTCCAACTATAATTTAAATTCTCAAATAAAATGTATGAATATGAGGAACTTGTACATGGTCTCTTACTAGCTTCTAAAAAAGGGGTTGAGGAGATGCAGATAAATTGGGACTACCAAGAGATAGAAATTGAGACCAAGACAACCTTATAGATAGAAAAGGTTGCTACTTGGGATGAAAGAAAAAAACGATTGACCTTTGCTAGAATGCATAGGAGTGATGTCCTATATTTACAAATATCTGGAAGGGTACAAAAAAGACATCATTCAACACACCATATAATTTGAACTAGATACTAAGCCTATGAGGCAAAGGTAAAGGGCCATAAATCCTAAGATAGAGCCCCTTATAAAAAAAAAACTTATCTAGATTATAGAAGAAAACATTATATACCTACTAAAGCATACCACTTGGGTGTCCAACCTAGTCCTAGTCAAGAAAAATAATGGGAAGATCTAGTTGTGTCGACTTTAGGAACCTCAAATAAACCTCACTAATGTATCATTATTCATTTTCCTCCATGGGACAAATTTTGCAAACATTACTAGGATAAAAAATGTTCTTGATCCTAGATGGGTTCTTAGGTTATCATTAGGTTTGGGTGAAGGATGAGGACTAGCACAAGATGGCATTTACCACCAAATGGGGTATGTTTTCCTACCAATGAATTTCTTTTGGCCTATCTAACACCAAGGCAACATTCCAAAGGGCCATGTATATTTCCTTTCATGATATTATAAAAAAAATCATCCTTGTCTACCTTAATGATCTCACTGTATTCTACAAAATAAAGAAAGACTAGTTGGAGCATCTAGAGAATGTGCTCAAGCACTGTCAAGAATTTGGGATCTACCTGAACCCAAAAAATGTATTTTCTATTATCCATAGGGAGAATTCTTGGGACATGTGGTATCGAAGGAAGGAATAGCTATTGACCTAGAAAGGATGAAAAATATTCTAAATTTATCATTGCCACAACATGAAAAGGAAATCCAGTATTTCCTTAGAAAAATTAACTTTGTTAAGATATTTATACCCAACTTCACTTCCAAAATATAGCCTATCACTAGAATTTTTAGGAAGGGACACTTGTTAAAGGGGATTGAAAAAGGGAAGTAAGCCTTATAGAGAATCAAACAAGCTATCATGGAATCCTTGATGCTAGCTAATCTAGATTTTGACAAGGATTTTATCCTTTATGCCTATGAAGGAGAGTCAAATATAGTTGCAGTCCTCACCTAGAAGAATGATGAAGGAGATGAGAATTACACTGCACTTTTTAGCTAGACTCTCAAATATTATGAGGAGCTCCATGGTTTCATAAATATATAGGTATATGCCCTAATCCAAAGATTAAAATAATTTAGGTATTTTATTTCAAATAGAAAAATAGTAGCCAATGTTGTTTATTCAAGCATCAAATAATATACTATGAATGGAGAAATTAGTGAAAAAAGAGTTATATGGGTTACCTACATTTTTAATATGACATTGATACCAAGGAAACCAAGCTAATTATAGGTAGAATGTTATGCTAAATATTGGCTTAGGATTTTAAAGAATTAGAATATGGAGAGGAAGAATGCTTGATCATTTCTAGGCAAAATGAAAATTGGGTCCAAGACCGTATCAACTATATGTATTACAAGCGGAACCTACCAAAAATAAGTCAGACCCAAATAAGGTCATATAGGATACAAAATTCTCACTACACCCTCATTATAGAGGTATTATTTTGCAAGAATTTCAATGGTACTCATAAGATGTGTATAAACCATATGAACAACCTTGTTGCTACATGAATTTCATCAAGGGATCCTTGGATAACACTATGAAGTGTACACCATAATAATAAAAATAATGAGGTGCTATTTATTGTTATCAAATCATATTTAATGGCATGCATCAATGGGTAAGGGAGTGTAATAAATATAAATTCTTCACTTGAAGGAACAAAAATGCTTCCCTACCTCTCAAGCCTATTAGAACTGATGAACCCTTTTCACAATGGGGATTCAATTTCATAGTTGCAAATAATCATATTTCTAGTGAATGACACAATTGATATTGATTTCCATAGATTACTTCACAAGATAGACCAAGGAAATTCCACTTAAGAAGGCTACCAGAAATGTTATTGTCAACTTTCTAGAGGAAATTGTCACCTGATTTGGATACCTCACACTATTATAACTGATAATGCATCAACATTCATCAGAGTGGAGGTAATCTAATTTTTCCTCAAGTATGGTATTTACATTCTTCTAACTATTACCCCTAGATAAATTGCCTAGTGAAGTCTTCAAATAAAAGTTTACTAAGGATCCGAAAGAGGATAGGTGAAGACAACCAAATATTGTGGCATGGACATATCCACCAAGTGCTATGGGTGGATAATATAACCTTGAATAAGGGCATTGGTTTCTCTCCTTTCTCCTTGGTCTATGTCTAAGAAGCCTGACTACCTATCTTTATTAGATTATTGACCCTTCAATTACTAGATCAGCTGGATCTCCAAGAACATAATGCCATATTTTTAATAAGAGGAGAATTATTGAAATTGGAGGAACAAAGGAAAAAATCAAGAGCTCATATGAGGAACACTAAGAATATGTAAAAATATGGTTTTACAAGAAGACCACTACCCAATAATTATGGATAGACAATTTGATGCTCAAATGGGATGAAGAACATAATAAACTAGGTCAACATACTAAGTTTAATTCCATATAGAGTGGTTGCTATGTTATCATAGGGATGAAAGAAAAAATATTGTGGAGCTAATTGAACTAGAAGGGATACCACTCCCAATTCTTGTCAATGGGATTTATTTGAAAATCTATTACTAGTTTAGAAAAAAAAGAAAAAAAGAAAGGGGTAAATATATAAATAAATAAATAAATAAATAAATATATATTATATATATATATATATATATATATATATATATATATATATATATGACCCACATGTTGTAGGTGAGTTGGAGATGGTAGGGAAATCATCTAATACAGGTCTTTGGTTCAAATCTTCATCCTACAAAATGTACATTGGGTACCCAAAATCTAGTTGATAATGCTAGTGCAGTCAAGATCGGGCATGACTTTCGGGTGATTTTGATGGTGTAGAACCCCCTGGTTTGGTTTCTCAGACCAAGGTAGCCTCGCAAGGGGTTTTTCACTAATTAAAAAAATATAAAGATATATATGAAGGCAATGAGAAGTATGAAGTAGAAAAGAATGGTACAAAATATGAAGGCCATGAAAATCATAATATTGCCGTAGAGGGGAAAAACTACCCTATCGTGTACAATTCTCAAGGTTGAATCCACAAAGAGAGAAAGCCTTGAGGTGAACTGTGGGGGTATGTTGTTCTCTATACTCAGTGCTAAATGGAGGGGGATCACCAAGAACTATTTAAGTACTCGCTCCAAGTTCTCTATTTTTCAAGAATGTTTTATGTATGAGATTCAAGACAAACACCTATATTTGGCCTTTCTATATCTATGCTATAAAAAAATAAAGGATAATACAAAAATATAGAATGTAGGTATGCAAGAGCTAACCCTAAAATTATTATTTATTTGAATTATTTCTAACCCTAGGGTTTTAAATAAATAATATTTAAGCAAGAGCTAAAGAAGATATGCACAAACATAATTAACCCTAAGTGCACAATATGTTGTTTATATTTAAATACCTAGAACTTAGTTAAATATATTTCTATAAAATCATATCTAGGATTTATAACAGAATTATAAAGGATTCAAAAATATCCTAAATACGAATTAGAACACTTATCTTATTCGATGATTTATTATTTCTTTTATCCTTTTTATCCAATGCTATTAATAATTCTTGTTCATGAAAGATAACTTAACAAACACTTGAAAAATAAAATTAGCATTAGGGGGCCTACTTAGGCCACTGTACAATAGTGCTTGGAGACACAAAAGTCAAGCCCCCAAGGTCCTTTTAGCTGATATTTGATAATTAAAACAAAAAATTGACCTTTGAAAGAAAACAAACATAATACAATATAGCAGAGAAGAATGAATCAAAATCACAGAAACATAATACACCACTATGCTCTAAATGTAGTCTAGAATGCAATGATGAAAACTAGAACCGTATATTTCCCTTAAATTTAGCTCAGGTGAAACCACATCCCGTAACAGGTGACTATGATAACGCAAGACGAAATTTCACCCCATAGAATACCAAGCACAATTTCGTAGAAGTGAGATGAAACATCTTAGATTGAAGTGAAATAATGAAACTATGATGTAGTGAATGAAATAAAACAAGCAACATAACTTTTCACCTAGCAGAGAGCGAGGAAGGAAGGAGAAAGGTTTGATATCTCCAAGGTAGTCAATATCTCCTTAGGGTTTCAACAACAATCCACCAAGAGTGAGCAACAACAATAAGATCTAGGGTTTATAAGAAAATTATAAAACATTCAACAAATAGCCTAAAGACTAATTAGAACACTTATCGTATTCGGTGATTTATCCTTGCTTTTATCCTTTTTATCCAATGCTATTAATAATTCATGTTCCTGCAAGATAACTTTAAAACACTTGAAAAATATAATTAGCATTAGGGGGCCTACTTAGGCCATTGTACAATAGTTCTTGGAGGCACATCAATCTAGCCCCCTAGGTCCTTTTAGCTAAAATTTGATAAATAAAAGCGAAAATTGATCTTTGGAGGAAAATAAACATAATACAATATAGAAAAGAAGAATGATGAAATCACAGAAATAGAATACACCACTATGCTCTAAATGTAGTCTACATTATAATGAATAAAAATGGAACAACAAATTACCCCAAGATTTAGCTTAGGTAAAATCACACCTTGTAACAAGCAACTATGATAACACAAGGTGAAATCATACCCCGTAGAAGATTGGTCACAATTTCATAGAAGTGAGATGAAACATCTTAGATTGCGAAATAATGAAACTATTATGTAGTGAAAAAAATTAAAATGCAACAAAATGTTTTCACCTAGAAGAGAGCAAGGAAGCAAGAATAAAGGTTTGAGATCTCCCAGGAAGTCAATCTCTCCTTAGGTATTTAACAAAAATCCACCAAGAGTGAGCAATAGCAATATAATGTAGCAGACAATCAATCAAACTCCACACTTCTAACTTGCTTGCAAAAGAAATAATAAGGATGTAGACCAAGTAAAAGCACTTTGTGAGAAATCAAATGTTAGCAAGAAATAAATCATCAATCCCTAGAATGCTAATTATGTGAGCATGTATGAAAAAGTGAATTCAAACCCTCCTTATATAGTGGGTTTGAAGGAAAAAAGAGTGGGAAAACCAAGAAGGGCTGATGTAAAACATGGTAAGCCAAAAAAATTAGGGTTTCAATGTATCAAGCCCTAAAAATGTGAACCCCATTAGGATAGACCATGATTTTGCAATGTGAAGTTATTCCCCACCAAGGACCGAAAGTGATTTCGCATACAGAAAAAAAAGGTAAAAAAGAGGGGAAGGAGCCTTACCTTTGCCCTAGGCAAGTCTAAGGGGTCCCTTAGGCTCAAGGAATATTTCCCACTAAAGTGGGTCAATTTTCCATGTCTACATTTTGTGCCCTCTTTAATGCATTTATGACCTAATAAATGTGTCAAAGAAAATGTGTAAACACTCGAAAAAAAAGGATAATAAGCAGAAATGGGGTGGCTAATTTAGAAGAAAGAGATGGTACAAAAATGGTGTTATTTCGAACACTTTTATGTTTTACATGAAAATTGAGCTATTAGGGACATTAATACATCTAAGGCCAATGTGCTCCCTTGAGTTTTTTGAGGTAAACATTCCTCATAGAAACTCAAAAAAGCAGACTCAAAAGAAGAAGAAGCAAGAAAAAATAAAAAAGAGAAAAAGTGCATGAAAACAAGGTTAAAAGTGAAAAGGGAGCAAAACCCTAATTCATTTTAACCATACAAGAAAGCATAAAAGGAGCTTTGCAGAAATGGGGGATATGGAAATACTGATACACCGTTAAGAAATCATGAGGGGTGAAGTCGACATAGAAGCAGAGCAAGAATAGGTAGGGTCGAAAACCACACTTCCAATTTGAAAATTTCAATTTTTTTTACAATTTTTGGGGGGTTTTCCATCAAAATTGATAGTTTTAACACGTAAAACCTGAGCACGATCTCGTGACCTAGCCACAATTGTACCTTGTGTAGTAGTGGTAAAATCACACTTGGAAAAAACAACCAGGTGTGATTTTACAAAATTGTGCCTCATGGACATAGGGCATGACTTCACTTCAATGAAATCATGCTTCTAGAAAACCAGGCATGATTTCACCGAAAAGGGAAGAAAAAAATAAAAATAAAAAGAAAATAAAGGAAGAAAGAAGGGAAAGGAAGAAAGGAAGCAAGAAAAAAACTTAGGAGATGTGAAATTTAATTTTGGCAATGATTAATATTTTTTAAGTTCTTAATTAAATTAATTCATGGAAAAAAAAATATTTTGTTGTTATTGCAGCTTAGGGTACTTGAGAGCTACGAGTGGAGAGCTAGCTCCCTAGAGGTGGAGATAGAGGCACTGGGATAGGCAAAGAGGGACACATTGGTAGTGGTGGGGCTAGACCACCTAGCTAGACTACCTTGGATAGAGGCAGACATGACTCTACTGATAGCACTAATAGAGATATGGTACCCAAAGTCATCTACCTTCTGGTTACCCATGGGAGAGATGACCATCATACTAGAGGATATGTGGCACATATTACGTATCCATATTAGAGGGATAATATTTTATAGAGCGTGATGGAGACTAGTGACCTTGTAGTGATTTTTAAGAGGTTTGACCCACCAGGTGCATGAGAGCACCATAGTTGTAGACGACCTAGTGGGGCGGTATGGGGTGGACCCATTGATGGATCTGTGGGTGGTTGTGAGTATGATGATGTGCCATACTAGCAGGTGATATCTACCATGGATTATGGTAGATGTAGTAGTAGACATGTGATACTAGAGAGTTAGGTTTGCATCGGGTCCATATGTGTTGGCCCACTTGTATAAGATATTATACAAAATTATGTACAAGCGACATACAAGTATAGTGTGCATGCCTTTGCTCCAGGTATGGAGCTAGAAGTAAATAATAATGTAGATACTGGATGTACTACTAGGACCATTGCCTAGTCCGAATACACCAACAACATATATGGTCCAGATCCCTAGAGCAAGTCATGAGGACTTACATCAAGCATCTGCCACTAGCAATGTGGATAGTAGATGAGTTGAGGGAGGTCAAGATAGTATGGTTGTCCTGGTGTATACACCTAGGATGGTTTGAGGACATGATAGAGTTGGTAGGGATTAGGAGGATTAGGTGGCTAATGATAGAAAAAGGTTATCCAAAGATATTTTAGTTTGATCGAATCTTGAGGTAGTTCAGGATCTTATAGGGCATCTTGAACCTAGGGGATCACTGGTACTGAAGAATCTACTAGGTCCTAGTAGGGGTAGGAGGTATACTTGACCTGAATAGGTGGGACAAGGAGGACTTAGATGATCCTCCTTACATGGATCCCAAGGTGGATGACATAGGAGTGACCTTCGACTACTGGTGATAACATAGAGGGGTCATTCCTCATAGGGTCTCCCTGCTATTTTTGATACAAAGGTATCAGGTGATGGACCTGGGTCTAAAATTATCTTTTCAAGAGGTTACTTGTAGATCTATAGAGAGGACACAACATGGCCTAATAACTTTGATATAGAGGTAGGTTCATGTTTAGATTAAGATTGTGATGACACCAGTGCTATAGGGACTAGGGAGGTAGGGGCATCTAGAGTTGCTTGCACAAAGGCTAGGATACTACTAGGTGTAGGATTGAGAGAGACATTCACATTAGCAAGATCTAGCCTAGGTCAAGCTTTAGGATGAGGGTATCCAAGGGAGGAGGTAAAGGCACTATGAGCATAGGTGCTGACTCTGTAGGGGCAAGTGGACCTACTCTAGGAGGACATGTCAAAGAGGATCGAGGGACTAAAAGGCTCACTAAGCATCACAAAGAGGGAGAGGGATATGGCTTGAGTAGAGGTCTATCATATTTGATGAGGGGTGAGTCAACTTGACATAGAGCACTAGAGAGCTCGAGCAGAGGAGATGACTATCATTAGGAGCATCCATGCTAGCGATGAGATAAGCCTTCTACATGTAGAAATATAAAGGGTAGGGGAGAGGCTAGAGATGGCCATTTAGCGAGCTACATTTTACAATACTATGTACTGCCAGTTAGTACCAGAAGAACATAGAGAAACACTTCCTTCATCTCTTTTATCAGCTAGCAGGTCACAATCTCGATCACAAATATTCTTAGCATCACCATCCATGGGTATGCGGCTACTTGGACCACCTTCTCCTTTAGGTAGAGAAAAGGAGATATGCTCTCAAAGCTAGGTCTAAGTATCAAGATGGCATGCCAATTTTTATTGTGGCATGCACCCCTAAGGATTGGTTGAGTGTACTAGGATTGGACTGTGGCACACAAACCAGACACCAATATACCTCTCTATTTTTCATCGAGTAATACATAGTTGCTTCTTTTTACATTTTGTGAATGTGTGCATGTAATTTAATTTTTATCTTGTATGTTCTTTAATTTGATGCTTTATGCATGCAATCTATCTTAATGCAAGTCTATATGAAATGCATGGGTGGAATAAAGAAAGAAAACATGATACAAAGACAAAGAAAGAAGACCAAAAATATGAAGAAGAAGAAAATAGAAGATGAAAAGAAATCAAAGAAGAAGATAATCCATAGGTCAACCATTTGAAATAGAGAAGGATGGGCGAAACATAGTATTGAAATCAGCGTAGGTTGTAGGGAACCAATGTGACTAAATACTATAAATTGTACTAGAAAATAAGTGAGCTAAACCTATTGTAGGTGTAGTGCTTGTGAAGATGAATAAGGTGTTGGAGTCAGACCCGCTATAGGTGGTTTCTCAATAATTGACTACTGTGGGACAATTACCCACTAGGATGTATACTGAGGCCTACTAAAAATGGCCAAGGATATTATCTTGTAATGGGGTGTTGAGCCTTGAGTCAAAAGGGAGTATAACCCGATAGAATATCATATCCGATAAGATACCCGCTAGGATGTATAGATATCCCATGTGGGGTGTAATATAAGGATATACTATATATTATGTGAGTTCTACCCATGATAGGGTTTTAGATAAGAAAACAAGATAGTTGGTGTGTGCAATTGTGTCGAGAAGACAACTTAAAAAGGTCAAAAGAAGAAACAAAATGCATGTATATCATTTTCAAAAACAAAGAAATACAAAGAAAAATGAAGGCAATAGAAAAGTAACAAGGAAATATTAATGAGCTATTATCCTTGATCTAAGAGATACTCTCACTATTTCCAAGACCAAGAAAAAAAACTTGAAGAAGCAAACAAAATAAATAAGACTAAAGAATAAATCCCTAGGTGGGGATCTTACTAGGCATTATAACCCTAGAGAGAGTGCAATACATGTGAGATAGGACCTAACTAGGTATCATCACGTGCCATTGTCACAAGATCCCCAAAATATATATGATCAAGTAGTCATGAACACACAATCATGCAAATAATATGATACTCAAGTATGCAAGTTGAACTAAATGTTAGGTAGATAATGCAAAAGGATGACAAGCAATAATGCAATATGGACAATCATAAAAATTCAAAAAAAAATACAAATGCATAGCTAAATGATAATGGATTAATGTAGATTCTAAAATTTTAATTTTTTTCTTATTATTATTTCTTTAAGATTGATTAATTTAAGCAAGCAAAATGAAAATCGACACAAAATATAAGTTTACTGCTTTTCTAAACAAAAAATAACAGGCATACCATGGACTAGTTTATCAAAGAAATTTCTAAAAGGTAAGCTTTATTGATAATTACTATTATGGAGAGGTTCCTTTATAGCTATTTATTTGGCAGCCATAGCACAATAATCAATTCAATCTCGAACATAACCATTCTTTCTAACATAAGGAGCAATTCCTAACTTCGCAAGGTCACTATAGGAAAACGAAGTAGGGTCCTCTTTAAAAATATAAGTCTTACTTTTAGAACACACATAATAAATAATATTGTAAAATAATATATCAGAAGAATAAGCAACACCATCATCCTCATCATCCACTCCTGACTTTTGATAATCCATATATTCAGCATAATTCATAAGATGATCATCATTATCAAATGGTAAAGGTTGGTCCTTACTAGGTATAAAACCTATGCCACATCTTCCAGGCCAGATCTCAACATACAAAGGCTCTTGAATGCCCTTTTTTTGTGGCCCTGTACCATACTAAAAATTATGTACCTAAGATATTGCATCATTATACCAAATATTAAAAAAATAAAGCATTTATAAAAATGAATAAACAAGAATGTGAAGGTTTCTTTTATTAAATCATTGTAAATATTGGTTACAAGTAGGTCCCTCTTAGGGATACCAAAATCTTGATACAATTAATACAAATTTGAATCCCCTAAATGGGGATGGTGCAATCCATAGGATTTTAGAGTAGACATGAACTGCTCAAGGGCCCATTGATCCCTTCTTCTCACTTGCTTGGAGGAATTTGATGCAAATAATGCTTGGAAGATATTAAGAACCTTTGATCTGCATTCAAGAAACAACATAGCACAATTAGAAGCATATGAGGCCTCTCATGATGAGGTTCTTGTTGAATATTTACAAATAATATGATAAATATGCAAATAAAGCATAAAGACTTGTAAATATAATCATCAAATCTCTAAATTGTGACAATGAATGCTAGGAAAATAGTAAATCTAGCTAATCTGATGCATAAGTTACAATTAAAACAAGAAATAGATCCAATCTAAGAAGACAAGTGCAAATTAGAAAATGTGATGAAATAAGATCAAAGCTACCTCTAATTTCTATAATTTAATCGTACATATCCATTTATGAAATTTAATCTAGGTCAGATCTAACTAATTGCATATATGAAATTGATATCCTACAACTAAAATGAAGGGAAAAGTGATTCAAACCCTAGTCATGGGTTCTAAGTGTATATGGATTTGTTAGTCGTGGCTGAGGGAAAAGTCCTTTTTTCTCTTGTAACTAGGGCTTGAAATTGCTAATTCCTTCAAGGAATTGATGATCAAGGATTGCCTCATAATTTTGGAATAGATTTGTAGTGAAGTTCAATTGAATTTGCAATGGATGTGGTTCAATTCATAAATCTTACTCCTCAAGCTCTTAGGATCTTAATTACTTCAAATGCAATCATGATTCTCCAAATGGACAGCATGTAGACACTCAAGGGTTGTACGTGGCTCTCTAATTCGATAGGGCTTCGCTGCATTCAATTGAGAACTCTTCTAGTAGACTTTTCCCCAATTTGGAGGGGGGTATTATAGCACTCTCAGTTCCTCATCCTAGCTTCCTTGGGAATCCAAGATCAAGAATTGAGAGGTTGGAGTAGTTGGGAGGAAGAATCCAAAAGCTTCCTTGCTTGAAACCATTTGAAATCCATTGCCATGGCCATTGTAACTGATTTTGGTTTGGCTCGAGAGTCCATGACAATTGCAGAGCTAGCCATGGATCTTAAGTGTAGCTAGAATCCTAGCCATGGGTGTCAGTCACAGCTGAGACCTTATCTAAAAATGCCATATATGACTAATACTGAGTAGGCCAAATATGCCTAAATTGAGTGGTGAGAATCACTGATTTGCCTTGGAAAGGTCCAAGATCATTCATATGGTCTGCAAAGATGCCCATATGAGTAGTCATCTAAACATGATATGTTTTAGGTGTCTACAGATGCCCCTTTTGGGATGCATTGTGGGAACACAAAACTGAGTAAAAATAAACCACCTAAAGCCATTTTGTAGGTTGAATGATGATAATTAATCTGATCAACATTAGATGCCCAGTTCTACAAAAGGACATACATCCTCGAATCATTGCTTCCAACAGGGTGGAATGCTTAAATTTGCAAAGCTTTCGCGTGTCCACGGTGATTGAGTAACTAGTGCTATGCTTGTTCTGATAGGTGGAGAGCTTAAAGATTAATTTTTATATTTGCTTTTTGCCCCAACAAAGGGTAAGCTTATGATAGTTGTTGGCAATGATTCATAAGATGAACACAATTTATAAGATCGAGTGATATTTTGTTGAATTTGATTATGATAATTGATATTATGACTACCCTCTCAAGCGACGAGTCGATGAGGGAAGGACAATTAATAAAGTGACTAGTCGCTTGACCAAGATGAATAGTTTGGAGGATTTAAGAATTTTTCATTTAGTTATATGGCAAGGCCCATTTTAGCCATGAATTCAACCATTAATAGTAATTGTACATATCTATCCCATAGAGCAATATAACTGCAAAGGCCTTCTTAGGGAATCAAGATGATAACAATACTAATTAGGCTTGTGTTGAATCACTATGTTTGCTGATCTGCTAAAAATATCATAGAAGAAATGAAATAATTACCTCATTCTTGTGGGACAATCTGACCATCTTGGCATTCTTCAGGATTGAAGCAATGACATCTCAATTCAATGATGACTAATTTGTCTCAAATGGCATTATGGTGATTTACTCATCCTATTGAATTACATGCAACGTAAATCACTACAACCACCAAGTGTGTAGAATAAAGTATTGAATACGAGGTACATTTGAATCTTGATTTATGCAATATTTTTAAGATTTATTGAAATTTTGAGGTTTTTGAACCATTGAATATTTTTAATTTTACATTTTAAAGCTATCCATGGTGAAAATTTGCAAGCATTTATTGTTATCTTCTAGTCACGGTTGTCATCCACGACTAGTTTTGACAAATTTCTTAGCCTCAGATGATACCCATGGTCGAAAAAAACCTAATCTGCGATCACAGTTACCAGTCGTGGTTGAGGGCAAAATGAGAAATATAAAAGAAAATTTTACCAATTTTAATTTATTATCTCTAGTTTACAATTTTCCAAAGAGAGATCTAAGAGATGAAGTTGAACTTCTGACATAGAAATTTTTTGCAAATATTACCCTTTCTGATAGCTAACCAACCAGAGGTATCCACTAGTGGCAGATTTGGTGCTACAAAGGTAGCATCATGAGCCTCTTCATTCCATTCATCAATTTTTAAAATGAACCAAATTAATTAATGGTGTTAATGAACACATTAAACTATTGGTAATGAACCACACCTTAGAACCCAGGTGTTGTAGGTGAGTTGGAGAGGAGAGGGCAATCCTCCAAGGGAGGTCCCAGGTTCGAATCTTCACCCTACCAAAAAGCTAAATTGGGTATCCAAAATCCAATTGATAATGTTGGTGTGGGCAGGGTCGGGTGCGACCCTCGGGTGACTTTGACGGTGTAGAACCCCCTGTTCGTGGTCTCTTAGACCAAGGTGGCCTTGTAAGGGGTTTTTCGCTTAAAAAAAAAAATGAACCACACCTTAGTTAGGATTAGAATAGGCTAGTTTTAGAAGGTGGGTTTTAATTTTTGGGTGTTTCTTGGGGCAAGAAATGACCTTGAAAAGGGTATTTTCCATAATTGTGGGTGGTAGCCACGGCTCCCAATTGACCAATTGGGGGACTTGGTTGTCATCCATAGCTGAGGTCAAACAACAACGATAAAAAAAATTTCTGTTGACATTGGCTGTAGGTGACACCTGTAGCTAAGAAAAATTAGGGAAATTTTTTAATTTTTTAAAATTTTCTACTATTTGACTTGATTTAATTGTTTTTTTTTATTTTTGAAAATGATAATTTTTATTTTTTGAACATTTTGAATGTATTTTTGACCGCTTTTATTATTTTGAAAGGTTTTTGAATTTGTTTGGACTTTTGAAGTGCATTTTAATTATTTTTGTGATTTTAATCATTTTTTATTACTAGAGTGTGGGAGTCATATCTCCTCCATGAGCTCCTACCTAGAGTAGGTTATGCTAACTGATATTGGTTTGGGGTCATAGGATTTAGATATATTCTTTGATTACCCTCTATCTGGGTTGACCAGACCTACATGACTGTATTGGCCCATCGTAAGGATGCATGGACCAATACATTCCACCTTCCCACTAGAGATATCACTGTGACTTTGAAGGATGTCTACCACATATTTCATACCACCATTGATGGGGAGGCCATCACCTATTATCCTATTAAGGAAAATCCTACAATATTTCAGAGGATCTTCGGTGCCTATAGGGACAAGGTGATGGAGGACATTGATCATGGTGGGGTTCCCATTGAGTGTTGGTATAGGGTGCATGTTTTATCACAATGGAAGGTTGTGTTGATGCATATCATTGTGAATGTTGTGCTTCCTGACACATCCAAAGTGAGGTTCCCTTGGAACCTACTGGCCAATATATAGGACCTACTGGCTAACACCACAATGCAACCATTGATTCTATCCTAGTGGAGTGCTCTCATTTATCATCTTTATGATGAGCTATACTGTATTAATCAGTGGGGGAGAGCAGGAGTGGGATGCAATTTTTTTCTCTAGGTTTGGGCATGGGAGCATATCAATATTGATCATCCTGAAGGACTACCCCTACATATTTGTGTTATTGTAGAGGAGTCATAGTGCTATGCATCTTGCTATCCTAGAGAGGTTGAGGGCTATAGTGTGACCAGGAGATCATAGTTTGATTAATCAAATGATAAATTACATTAACCATATAGTTTAGGAACTATAGTTTAAATAGGATACAAAATAGCATATAAAACAATAATGCTGAAATCACGCTAACCAACGCGTCATAGAAGGTAGAGTGTTTGGTTTAGGATTCTTAACCTAGGATATTTAGGAATTACCATTAGATATTTAAGACAAGTAAATATCTACATGGTAGAAAGTAGAAAAGTAAATGTAATAATCTACCTATGTAGTATAATGCAATATACTACCTATTTTACCTAGTGGAGTAAAAGGGTAAATATCCCAAAGAATGGAATATTACTCTAACATCCCCCATTATTACATTATTTGGGTAATACATATACATCCTCCTATACAAAAATATTTGGGTAAAGTATATAATTGTCCCAATACAGTGAAAAATATGTTGATCTGCTGGTTCTTGCTTTGTCACAATGCTCTAGTTGCTCCTAAGCAAAAAATGGGTCATTCCTCACTTTGTCTTCACATCAATGAATTTCCTTATTTTAATCTTGTCATCCAACCGAATTGCATGGGTAACCAGCCACTGCAATCACTAGGTGTAGTAGAATAGATCACTTTGTGTGAGGTTCATTCAAGTACAATATGATTTTGCAAAAGATAAGGTAGCTAAGGTGTCGGTCGTTGCTAAAAATGCACCCTTATAAGTCTTCTTCTCTTTTTACAAAAAATTTTGAAGAAAAAGAAATGTATATCCCCTCTAAATAGAAAAAATATGTTCAACTCAAGAGTTTTGTGAAGGATTTTTACAAAGATTGCCTCCTAGATAATTTTACATAAGAAAATTCCCTCCTTTTATTACAAGAACTTCAAACAATGAGATTTTGCTATTTTATGAAGCCTAAAAGAGGTACAAACACCCCTTTATTACAAGTACTTCAAAAAAAAACTTATGCTATTTATGAAGCCTAAAAAAGAGAGAAAATGGTGTTTTGCTCAAGGTGACAAATGTGTTTTCCTTCTACAATATTGTTTTAGCAATAAGCACTCTGTGTGCTTTTTCTGAACTAGAATCAGAATCGGAACTAGACACTTCACTAGCAATATTGCCTTTGTTTTGCTTCTGTGCTATGTCTTTGTCTTTCTTTGTAACAACCCAACTATTGTATTATTTATTTTTGTCTATTTCTCTTTAAGGGTAAGGTACTGCTAATGTCAATTTGGATGCAGGTTCAGGTATTGCTTATTAAAAATAGCTCGAAGCCAAGATTTCTTCTATCAAAAAGGGTAATCGGCTTCAGGTAAGTCTAGGGAATGATGAGCAGTGGAGCATATGCCATAATTTGGATCTAAGTATCCATGAGGTAATGCGCCACCAAGCGGTTCATGTAGTCGCATATCATATAGATGCATTTATAGGTTGCATGTTAATAATAATAATAAATAAATATATATAATATGTTAATATAAATGGATTAATATATATATATATATATTGAAGAATTAAAATTATTTGATGAATATATATATATATATATATATATATATATATATATAATTAAAGATAATCAATTAATAATTATAGATAATTAAATATAGTTAATTAATAATTAATTAAAATATAAATTTTAAATTAAAAGAAAAATGGTATCAAAAATATGTCAAAAGTAAAATATAAAATATTTTCCATACAAACAAAGACATCATAAACATTAAAGTAAATGCAAATAATAATAAAAATGAATGCAATAGTAAATAATATAATTTATAAACTAAGGGTAGAGGGTAAGCAAAGCCATTTACTAATATTGAAATATAATATGGGAGGCTTATGAAAGTGAACATGGCCTCATTCCACCACCTGTCAAGTAAATAGATGACGTCACGATGCAAGCATAACAATTGTTCAACTTCATGTAAGATTTTTCTCCTTTAAAAGAAGAAAAGGAAAAGGTAAGGGGATCATCAGGGATGTGGTGGAGTGAAGACGTGAAAACTTGTTGAGCAGCCAGTAAGGATTCAGGGAGCAAGACAATGGTAAGTTCACTCGTAACTCCTAATTTGGTTGGATGGGATAATGATTCTACTAAAAAAAAAAAAAAAAAAAATAAGGCATGGAGCACATTATTTATTTAATAAGAATCTGAAGAATGCATGGTTACTATCTTTGAGTCTGGAAGTTTAAAATTTTATTTTATTTTAGATGGGCGCCTATAAATTTCTTTGAGGTGTAGGTGTTGTGTAAAGAGGCATATAGGATATAGACTACATTCATTGAGTAGAAGCCGCTCTGACTCTGGAAAATACTGAGAGCCTTTGGAATAAAGTTTGCATACCACTGTGTGCATAGTTTCCTCTGCCAGACTCGAAACAGAGAGGAATAAAGAAAGAATATTATTTAAGCTTATGTTGTTGTATATCTCACAACTATTAGAAGATGTGAGGCTAAATGTATTTAGCAGAACAGTAAATTAAAAAAAATATAGGAATATGATATTCCATTTCTCCATTTTAGTTGCATTGCCAGACCTGAAAAACATATATAGGAGAAGATAGTAACTCAGCTCTCAGATGTGCGTTCTTCTATGATAATCATAGAGTTTTACCTGACAGAGAAGTCTATTTTAAAAAATAAAAATAAATAAATTGATGTTTATCTATGGTTGAAATTAAATGACAATCAAATGGTGTACCTCAGCTAGCGTGCAGTTTTGCTTGCTTTTGTCATGATTTACTTTAGCTTAAGTTTGAGGAGGACGATTACTTAGATTTCATATCTAAAGAGAAATTAAGTCAATTCAGCTGAACGAAACTCTGGTAATCAATTGTAGGGATTAGATGGTTTATATAATGTTTATTGGATTTTTAATGGACTGTACTATGTTTTACTTTGAGACTCCTTAGCTATTAATAAAATTATTTAGGAGTACTATTTCTTTTAAGTAGCGTGGCCATCAAATATATTATGGGTGTGATATTTTTTATGACTTAGAAATACCTAAGCTTGTAATCTTATGGGGTTAATGCTTGAAGCATATGTGATGAGCACCATAAATGCTCATATTTTGTACATATTTCTTTGATCAATATGCGGTTGTATAATAAGGATTGCATACTTTTATGAATGATTATATAGATATTTGATATAATTATGTGTGTTATCTAATTTGTGTGCTTTTAGTATGTTTTGTGGAATTGCAGTTGATTTAGTTAGATTTGGAACGGTCAAGGTCTTTTGATGGACCTGGCACTTTATTTCATCGAGGGTCAATGTAGAGAACATAGGCGCCTCCCTGCAACCGGAAGGCACCAAGGGAACAAGCACCTCCCTGCAATCGAAAGGCACCAAACCAAATACGAGCGCCTCCCTGCAGTCGAAAGGCGCCAACTGAATACCAGCGCCTCCCTACAGTTGAAAGGTGCCAACTGAATACGAGTGCCTCCCTGCAGTCGGAAGGCACCAACTGAATGCAAGCGCCTCCCTGCAACCGGAAGGCACCAACCAAAGACAAGCGCCTCCCTGCAACCGGAAGGCGCCAACCAAAGACAAGCGCCTCCCTACAATCGAAAGGCGCCAACCAAAGACAAGCGCCTTCCGACAGTCGAAAGGCGCCAATAGAAGGCAAGCGCCTCCCCACAGCCGAAAGGTGCTAATAGAAGGCAAGCACCTCTCCACAGCCGGAAGGTGCTAATAGGAGGCAAGCACCTCCCTACAACTGGAAGGCACCACTGATTCTTTTCCTGTTGACCAGAGTTGAACGATGTGGACGGCAGTGGTTGGTGTAGTTCCAGCTCTGCATCATGTAGAGCTAAATTGGAGATAGCACCAACGTATCCAAACGTCTTACCGATGCCAGGCAAAGCATGAACCAAAATGAACATGCCACCTTCAGAATAGAATTCCAGACGTCGATTGCATTCGCCAGACTATTCTAATTTAGTCTGGGAAGAATCGACTGTTGTAACCACTTCTGTAACAGAAGTTCTACGGGTGTGTTATATAAACACACGTAGATCATTCTAAGAATATATAGAAATAATTAATAAAGATCCATTTTGAATTACAGAAGATAGATTGTAATACGTTGATAGATATATTCCAGTTCCAGAAGTTCTAAAGCGCGTGTTCGATCGGGAAGAAGCTGCTGGAGCCTGGGCCCACTCCAAGCCGTATTTCTTCCCCATTTCTTTGTTGTTTATTTATTTTAATTAGTTTATTGCTTTCATAGGAACGTTCATTAGTTTGCTAGTTCCAGTAATTGTAGTAGGTTTATTTTCAAAAATATGTACATGATTTATTTCTGTAGATTTAATTATGTTCTTCTTACGTAATTTATTGAGGAGTGCGGGAATGATTGACAACCATCTCAAGAACACCCCCCAATGTAGGATTAGCAGATTCACCTCCAGTGGTATTGTAGTAACCTAATTCTGACTCTTCACAAGTTTACGAAGCTCCCTGGGTTGATAATTAAATGCATGGGCATGTGACAAAAATAGGAAACCATTCACCTTGTTTGGCCCACAACATTTTGGCGCCGTTGTCAGGGAAGCGTCTTAATTAGATTACTTACAATACCCTAAAACCTTCCATCTGACCTTGTATGAGTTCTTTGAGAAGAAGAGGACCTGACGGTCGCTTTATAAGAACTAATCCATCAGGACCTGAGTCAGCCGAGCATTTTGGATTTGAGTTAGACTCACCCGACCTACCAACATTCCATTGGAGTGAGGAAACGCACTTTGTGCAAAGCTCTGCCTCATCCCATCAATAAGGGGACAAACGAATCATCATAAATCCCCTATTTAATAGGACTCCTCTAGAGGAAGCCCTGTTGTGGAAGGCTATGGAGGATCAGACGATCTCGCCAGACAACCTTAGAGCATTGACTCAGAAAGTTTTAAACGATCGGAAGGCCATAAACATTGCATTAGAAACCACATTTCTCGAAAAAATGGATAACGATGAAGTCTCATCTGGCTTTAGTTTCCCAATAGAGGAGGGAGTAGGAGATACCAAAATGAAAAACATATCCCCTGCTCACCTCCCATCCTTTAGAGGACACCCGACTGAGGACCCTGACCTATTTTTATTCAAGTTTGATGTTTTGTGCAGGTCTATGGATTACAAATCAAACGCGTAGAAGTTGAAATTATTTCCTTCTACATTAGATGATGTAGCTCTATGATGGTTCATCGGTCTGGGAGACAAACACATCACCACCTGGGACCAGATGAAGACGCTCTTTCTAGAGCAATATCAAGATTTCGGGAGAGCAAGAGACTCCAGGGAGGAGGTCCTGAGCATGACACAAAGAGAAGATGAGTCTCTCGAGGAGTATTGGGAGAGATTCAGCTTTAATCTTCAATGGTCCCCTCACTCGAAGCTATCTAATAAGTCCCTCAAAAGCATCTTCTTGAAGGGACTTACCAATGAGTCACTGGAGGCTCTCAACATGATCTCTGGAGGTGATGTCTATCAACATGCTATGGACGACATCCAGAAATTATGTCGGAACTACTCGAGAAGGCAAGGAAAAATCACTGCCAGGACCAT
Source organism: Wollemia nobilis (assembly GCA_028583015.1). NCBI lineage: Eukaryota > Viridiplantae > Streptophyta > Pinopsida > Araucariales > Araucariaceae > Wollemia > Wollemia nobilis. The sequence goes on from JAQPPZ010001323.1 coordinate 2,273,442, forward strand.
GAAGGCGACTGCTTCAGTCACCAAGACAAAAATAGGCAACATGTTGGAGGATTTGAAGAGCGAAATGCTCTCATCTCTAGCACTGCAGATGGATACGCTATTGTTAGAAAAGAAGAAACAAGAAAATGACGTAGCATTAGCCTATTTCTTCCCAAAATGTAGAGGAAGGCACGCAAAGAATGCATGCCCAAAAAACAAGGTCAGAGTATGCGTAGTTTGCAGGTTGAATCATAAAACTCGATTGTGCCCACAATTGCCCAGTAACCAGGAAGTGGCTGAGAGCACGGAGGCCTACTTTATAGGCAATAGGAAGAGTTGGCCACAGCCCCCATGGGGAATATACCAACCGAAATGCCATCATATGGGGGAGGGTCATACATGCACCAAGGACCCCCTCAACCACCTAATATGGGGTGGTGGGGACCGTCACCCTGGATGAACGCACCCCCAGCAGCATTCCCGAATCAGCAGCCATGGATGCCATATCCATATCCTGGGTAGCAATGGAGAGGCCACAATGCGTGGAATCAGACTCCATAGAATGTAGCTCCTGCTCACATCCAATAGAACTTACCAGCATTATCAGCAGTGAGACCTATGTAGCTACCAGCACAACCGACAACAAACCCGAACAACAGAGTAAATCAACCGGCATACAACGTAGAAGGTGAGATGTATCATATGTACAATATTCAACTTAGATCAGGTAGGCAGCTAGGAGTAGAGACACCACCTCTAGTAGAAGAGGAGGAAGAAATGGTAGAGACACCTCCACTGGTAGAAGAGGAGGCAAAAATAGAGGAGACACCTCTGGTAGAAGAGGGAAAAGCACTTGAGAGAGTGGAGGCTCCATTTCCTAGCCGGTTGTAGGAACAAAGAAAAACAACACAGCCAAAATTCGACATCTTGTCGAGCTTGAAGAATCTCACGATGACAATCCCATTATTTCAAGCAATTCGAGATGTCCCCATTTACACCAAGGCAATTAGAGAAATGTGTCTAAGGATACCAGGATGAAAAGCTACCCAGACTATCAACGTCATGGGTAAACTGGTAGATCTAATGATGGGTAGAACACGTCATCCAAAGTATGCAGATCCAGGCAGCCCAATGTTGACCATAAAAATTGGAGGACATTCCCTATCCAACACATTGGTTGACCTCGGGGCAGCCATCAACGTGATGCCTCAAGAGACCATGCAGAGGCTGTGACTCACAAACCTAAAGCCAACCACGATAGTGCTGTAGTTAGCCGATCGATCAACCATGTCACCGAAAGGGATGCTGGAAGATGTGATCGTAATAGTCAATGCATGGGAATATCTAGCCAATTTTTTAGTTTTGCAAACCAAGACCAGGCTGGGCGGTTACCCGCTCATTTTGGGGAGGCCATGGCTGGCAACAGCTGATGCTTACATCAGCTATCGAGATGGGCTAATGACCATCTCCAATGGGAAAAACATCAAAAGGCTGACCATTTCACCACCAGCTCAGTCTATGGACTCGGCAGAAGAACCCAAGATCACCGAGCATGGAACTACGGAGTTGTCCATAATCCAGCCAGTGATGACCTTGGAGGAGGTGGCAGAAGAGGACGAGGATGGTGCTATCATGGAGTTTCTCCATGGAGAATCATCCACCCCCACACCTGGATCACCATTGACTAGCACCCAAGATCAGCACATCCGACAAATACACATTGGGCCAGGGAGGACATTAAACGTCAACAACAGGTTGACGCCCACACAACTAGAGAAATTGGAAGAGCTTCTGGTAAAACACCAACAAGCATTTGCATGGGACTACGCAGATATGCATGGCATCAGCCCAGAAATATGCACCCATCAGATTTATTTAGATGACCAGGAAACTCCTAGTCGACAGCCATAGAGAAGGATGAACCCAACAATGAAAGACATTGTCAGAGAAGAACTACACAAAATTTTGGCTGCCGAATTCATATATCCGATTTTTGACAGTGAATGGGTATCACCATTAGTGGTGGTCCCAAAAAAGAATGGGAAATGGCAGATCTGCATGGACTACTAGGCATTGAACAAGGCGACTAAGAAAGACCACTTCCCGCTCCCATTCATCGATCAAGTCTTGGACACACTCTTAGGAAGAAAATACTTCTCCTTTCTGGATGGTTTCAGTGGTTACAACCAGATCCAGATAGGGGAAGAAGATCAAGATAAAACAACGTTCACCTATCCATGGGGAACGTTTGCCTATAAGGTATTGCCTTTTGGACTGTGCAACGCATCGACCACCTTTCAAAGGGTGGTGCTTAGCATATTCTCTGATATGATAGGAGATGGGGTGGAAGTATACATGGACGACTTCACCGCCTATGGAGAAACCTTCGAGGAGGCAATGACAAATCTGGAAAGAGTGCTCGATAGGAGCAAGGAAAATCATTTGTCCCTAAGTAATGAAAAATGTTTTATGATGATGCAGGAAGGCATCGTGTTGGGACACCACCTCTCTGTAGAAGGAATAAAATTAGACAAGAGGAAGATCGAGGTCATCAGAGACCTACCTAGCCCCAGAACGTAGAAGGAGGTAAGAAGTTTCCTTGGATCAGCCGGGTACTATCGACGATTTATCGTCGAATTTAGTAAGATTGCCAAACCACTGCACACCCTACTTTCTAAGGACGTAGAGTTCAATTGGATGGGAGATTGCGAAGAAGCATTCCAATTGCTGAAAGAAAAATTGATATCTGCACCAGTCTTGAGAGGACCAAATTGGGCCATACCGTTCCATATTTACTGCGATGCATCTAACGGTGCGATCGAAGTAGTCCTCGGGCAAAAATATGGCGAAGAATTCTATGCCATCTATTATGTCAATAAAAACTTGGCGGGAGTAGAGCTCAACTATACAGTGATAGAAAAAGAATTCCTCGTAGTTGTCCATGCAATAAACAAATTTTGTCACTATATAACGGGATACAAGGTCTTCGTCCATACGGACCACGCGGCTATCAAGTATCTGATGAGCAAGCCGGCCATTGGTGGCAGAATTATCAGATGGTTGTTGCTATTGCAGGAATTCGACATCACTATAGTCGATAAACCGGGCAAGGACAATGTCGTGGTGGATTTTCTGTCCAGATTGATACCAGCAAATCATCAAGCAGTGGAAGATCAATTTTTGGATGAACATCTATTCACTATTAGTGAAAAAACTCCATGGTATGCAGACATAGCCAATTACTTGGCCATCGGAAGGACCTCACCTGCTCTCTCCTACCGAGAAAAGCAGGCAATCATAGAGAAGAGCGCATCATTCCTTTGGATGGATGGTCTCCTATTTAAAATAGGACGGGACCAAATTATAAGAAGATGCGTAGCAGAATAGGAGTTTTTAGAAGTGCTCAAGGCATGTCACGATGAGCCATGCGGAGGACACTTTGCAGGGAAACGAACTGCCTACAAAATCCTGTAGGCTAGGTATTTTTGGCCCACTTTGTTCAAGGACGCGACAGCGTATACCAACAAGTGTGATGAGTGCCAGAGGATGGGTAGACCAACCCACCGAGATGAAATGCCCCTGTAGCCCCAGGTACACCTAGAACCTTTTGATAAATGGGGCATGGACTTCATGGGACCATTTAATCCACCTTCGATGGGAAGGAGGTTTATTCTAGTCTGCACGGATTACGTCACCAAATGGGTGGAAGTGCAGGCATTAAGGGACTCAAAGGAAAGAATGGTCATCGATTTCTTATTTGCCCATATTTTCACATGATTTGGGGTTCCTCAGGAGATAACAACAGACCAAGGGCCCCAATTCACCTCCAAATTGATTGAGGAGCTGATGGAGTAGTATAGAGTTTGGCACAATAAAACCACGCCCTACCATCCACAGGCGAACGGGCAAGTAGAAGTGACAAACAGGGAGATAGAAAATATCCTGACCAAAACCGTGCAACAACACAAGAAATATTGGGCCACACGGTTTCCAGAGGCAGTTTGGGCATACAACACCACGTGGAAATCCACCACAGGATGCACACCTTTCCAACTGGTCTATGGAAAAAATGCGATGATGCCCATCGAGTTTGAAATCAAAACTCTGAGGACGGCTTCAGAATTAAATTTGAGCTTAGATGAAGCTCAAAAATAGAGGATTCGCCAGCTAGATCAGCTGGACGAAATCCGACTGGATGCTTTGTAGAGGACAGAGATTATACAGAAGCAGAGAAAGAAGTGGCATGATAACCACATCAAGCTGAAGAAGTTCTAGGTAGGGGAATGGGTACTGTTGTATGATTCTTGGTTCCAGGAAAGGAAGGGCAAACTTATGCAGAGGTGGATGGGGCCGTATGAGGTGGCAGAGCTCATTAGGAATGGGGCGGTGCACGTTAAGACAATTGAAGACAACAACACCATGTTCACAGTCAATGGCCACCGACTATGCCCCTATAATACGTTCGAAACGTTACAGGTGGAATCCAGAGTAGGCGTGGGGGAGACCCCATCTTGCTAAATCTGGACCGAACTCTCACAGGTGAAATGGTGGGCATGAAAGTGCTCACCCAAATTTTTTTAGTTAGTTAATATAGTTTTTTTTAATGTGTGTTTTTTTGCAGGGACGACGCCCGCATGCAAGCTACAGGCATCCTAATCCAGGGCCTAACAGGCATGGAACGCGTCTAACTGCCTTTATTTTCCTTTTTTTTGGTTGCTTTTTGTAGGTGGAGGACCTGACAACATGAGGGATAGGTATCTGGGGAACCAGGCCTGATTCGGCTCAGCATTCTGACACCGGCTCGTAGGTAGAATCTGGGCAGTGTGAAAAACTGGGAAAGGTTTGATCACCCTTTTTCCAGTCAAATCACCATCCAGAAGAAGGTGCCTTACTGCAATCAGAAGGCACCCATCTAGAAGAAGGCGCCCATCCAGAAGAAGGTGCCTTACTGCAGCCAGAAGGTGCCCATCCAGAAGAAGGTGCCTTACTGCATCCAGAAGGCGCCCAGTCTAGAAGAAGGTGCCTTACTACACCCAAGAGGCGCCCATCCAGAAGAAGGTGCCTTACTGCAGTCAGAAGGCGCCCATCCAGAAGAAGGTGCCTTACTGTAGTCAGAAGGCGCCAAGTCCACAAGAAGGCGCCTTACTACACCCGAAAGGCGCCCATCCAAAAAAAAAAAAAGATAAATATATATATGTAGGCGCCTTCCGTGGCAGGAAGGCACCAAGTCAAAAAAAAAACCAGCTGAATACGCCTTCCAACATCAGGAAGGCGCATTCATCCAACCGAATACGCCTTCCAACATCAGGAAGGCACATTCGTCAAGACGAGCGCCTTCCAACATTGGGAAGGCACGAACCAGAAGGAGGCGCCCCCCACATTGGGAAGGCGCATGTAGGCAAAAGTGCCTCCCACCAATCAGAGGCACCTCGTAGCACCGAAAGGCACATTCATTCGAAGAAGAGGGCACCATCCACATGGGGAAGGTACCAAAGAATGCCTCTCACGTGCAACATTTACATCTACCGGATGCCTCGGGTGGAACAAAGCATCGCACGAATAAGCAACATCAAATGACCATACCCCTCCCTCGTGTCACAAGTCAACAAATTAGCGGCTACCATGACAACTGGAATGCCGAATCAAGTACACGCATACTAAATCAAATCTTTTATATAATTATTTATAAATACGTAGTACCAAAAAATATAGCTGTCATAGAGATCGTACCCCCCATAGCCAAAAATGCATGCCAATGATAGGGCACCTTCCATAACTGCTAGGGTTAGGCATCTTTTCTATAAGAAGGCGCCTTCCTGAAGAAGGAAGGACAAAAAAAATACAACAGCAGAAGGCGCCATGGGAGGAAGGTCCAAGAACCACGCGATCAAGAAGAATGAACCCAGTGACACTGATGGGATCAGAGGGGCAGTGAAGACCCAATTCGAAGCCGAGGGGTGGCTCGAATACTACACCCTGGTCAGTCAAGGCCAAGACATAGAGGTAGCTAGAGAATTTGCCGCCTCTTTGAGGGGCGATGCGGCCCAAGTACGAGGGATGGAAATTCCAATCACCCCTGAGTTCATCTCACAGGTGACTGGATTGCCTCTCACGGGGGAATGTACATACAAGGGCGGAGCGTTAAAACTATACGCCAAAATACTGCTATCGGGAGAAAATGTGTAGATAGACAAGGAGGGGTTACTCAAAAATAGTCTCCCCATGAATATGCGGAAGATGTTCGAGCAGATTGCTCGATTCTTCACATGCACAGGGAAGTATACCCATCTGCACCTTAATCATGTGCACTTCCTCAATCACCTAGTGCATGGGAGGAAATTAAATATACCTTTCTACCTAGTGAGTGCTCTGAAAGATGAAGCGGCTCGGTACCAGAAAGGGGCACCATCTGCCTTAGCCCACCATGGGCTGATATCGGCATTGGTCCGCCACACAGAAGCACAAGGACAGAACCACGACGCAGAGGGAGATGGCGGCCAAATAGAGCAACACAATGCGGTTGCCGAATTAGGGCAAGGCGAAGCATCCCCTGCAGAGGAGATAACAAACATCGGGCAATTGGCATTGCCCTATTTTCCAGGAGGAGCAGAGCAGTCATCGGTGCCCAAAAACATAGAGGATAGAGGGCATTCCCTAGTGCCCGAGTATGAGGGGGAAGGAGCGCCACTCGCTGGTGGTGAGGATGAACCAGTTCCCAGGAGGAAATGTCTATGATGATTCCTCTCGATAGAGGAAGGACATAGTGACATAGAGATAGATGTTGCCACCCAAACCCTCCGAGAACTAACGAACCAGAGCCCATGGAATGAAGGAACTTCTGGGAGTAACGACTAGATCGATGCGGCCTTGGAGGAGGCGCTCGACTGGCAAACCGATTGCTGGATGGCACAACAAATTCTGGAGGATTGCCAAAACTAGCATAAAAGGGAATTGGAGGAAAGGGATAGACAAATCGCTCAGCTTGAGCAGCTGGTCCAGCAGTTGTAGGAGGAAAATCAAATGCTCTAGGATAGAGGAACAACAAGATAGGAGGCGTCCACTCAGACTGATTGGGTAGAAGAAGTGTCGACAAACTCTCCCACATCCATCGAACGAGTATTCTCTTCAGGGGAGATTCGATCGGACGCCCGACAGAGCAGCCCGGAGGCAGGGGAGGATTCCTTTGTTTTCAGGGGTGAAAAGGAAAGAAGTCCTACGATGCCCCCTGTCATTGTCCTGAGTGACACAGAGTAGGACAAAGGTCTCCAGTAGCAGATAAGACCAGAGGATACGGAGGACCTCCCTAGGCCTGAAGAAGGAGAAGAGCCTGAGGGGTCGACACCAGGTAGACAGGAGAATGAAGGATCACCCCCGGAGATAGCAGCACAATCGATCCTTCGGAGTAAAGAGAAGTCCCCAAAGGAGAAAGAAGAGACCCCGGTCCGAGCCACCACATTTTCTATAGAGGCCAAGGCAAAGAGGCCCAGGACGGCTCGACAGAAGGTGAAAGTGACCTTCATCGAGTCAGAGGAGGACGAATGGGACATGCAGCTATTCATTGAAAGGCAAAAATATTTTGAGCAGCTACGCAATGAAATGAAAGCAGCCAAGGAGGCCAGGAAGGCATCCTCGAGGGTAAAAGGAGATTCTGGCATCTACATCAATCCGGTAGAAGACAACCAGTTTTGGGACATCTATGGTTCATCCCGAGGGTGGCCTTCCATGATGAGGAGGTACTTGGAATGGTGGGGAGTATATGGCCCACAATTGGAGGTCGTTGCAATTGCAAAGGAGAATGCAGGGCTTACCCCTGAAGCGGCCGGATTATACAAGGCCCAAGTAGTGCCTTCCAGAGGGGATAACTCAGATATCCCTCTGGCAGTGGTCAGACCTCCAGACGTCGACCTCTGGCAAGCTGTCAAAGCTACATTTCAATCGGCAGGAACAACGCTGGCTAGACCACCACCAGTAGTGGCCAGAACAAGAAGGGGACAATTGACAGCCATAGTTTCCCATAGGCAAAGGCAAACCACACCTTCAAATGTTGGCATGAAAAGATAGACTCGGGCCGCAGGGGTAGCCGAATCCTCCAAGAGATGGCAACGATGAAAAGTCAGAGGGCTACCTGTAGTTTGGATGCCACGAGGGTGTGGCATATGTTAGGCATGGGGGGATGATGAGCACCATAAATGCTCATATTTTGTACATATTTCTTTGATCAATATGCGGCTGTATAATAAGGATTGCATACTTTTATGAATGATTATATAGATATTTGATATAATTATGCGTGTTATCTAATTTGTGTGCTTTTAGTATGTTTTGTGGAATTGTAGTTGATTTAGTTAGATTTGGAACGGTCGAGGTCTTTTGATGGACCTAGCACTTTATTTCATCGGGGGTCAATGTAGAGAACATAGGCGCCTCCCTGCAACCGGAAGGCACCAAGGGAACAAGCGCCTCCCTGCAATCGAAAGGCGCCAAACCAAAGACGAGCGCCTCCCTATAGTCGGAAGGCGCCAACTGAATACGAGCGCCTCCCTGCAGTCGAAAGGCGCCAACTAAATGCGAGCGCCTCCCTACAGTCGAAAGGCACCAACTGAATGCAAGCGCCTCCCTACAACCGAAAGGCGCCAACCAAAGACAAGCGCCTCCCTACAACCGAAAGGCACCAACCAAAGACAAGCACCTCCCTACAACCGAAAGGCGCCAACCAAAGACAAGCACCTTCCGGCAGTCGAAAGGCGCCAACAGAAGGCAAGCGCCTCCCCACAGCCAGAAGGCACTAATAGAAGGCAAGTGCCTCTCCACAGCCGGAAGGCGCTAATAGGAGGCAAGCGCCTCCCTACAACCGAAAGGCGCCACTAATTCTTTGCCCGTTGACCAGAGTTGAACGACGTGGACGGCAGTGGCTGGTGCAGTTCCAGCTCTACATCATGCAGAGCTAAATTGGAGATAGCACCAATGTATCCAAATGTCTTACCGATGCCAGGCAAAGCATGAACCAAAATGAACATGCCACCTTCAAAACAGAATGCCAGACGTCGATTGCATTCGCCAGATTGTTCTAATTTAGTCTGGGAAGAATCGACTATTGTAACCACTTCTGTAATAGAAGTTCTATGGGTGTGTTATATAAACACACATAGATCGTTATGAGAATATATAGAAATAATTAATAAAGATCCATTTTGAATTACATAAGATAGATTGTAATACGTTGATAAATATATTCCAGTTCCAGAAGTTCTAAAGCGCGTGTTCGATCGGGAAGAAGCTACTGGAGCCTGGGCCCACTCCAAGCCAGTATTTCTTCCCCATTTCTTTGTTGTTTATTTATTTTAATTAGTTTATTGCTTTCATAGGAACGTTCATTAGTTTGCTAGTTCCAGTAATTGTAGTAGGTTTATTTTCAAAAATATGTACATGATTTATTTCTGTAGATTTAATTATGTTCTTCTTACGTAATTTATTGAGGAGTGCGGGAATGATTGACAACCATCTCAAGAACACCCCCCAATGTAGGATTAGCAGATTCACCTCCAATGGTATTGTAGTAACCTAATTTCGACTCTTCGCAAGTTTACGAAGCTCCCTGGGTTGATAATTAAATGCATGGGCATGTGACAAAAATAGGAAACCATTCACCTTGTTTGGCCCGCAACAATATGAGCATAGGGGAAAATATCTAACATACTATAAACTCTATTATGTTGATAGTACAAATACCTATAACTCAAGTGGAGTAGTAAATATTATTAAACTATCAAATAAATAAACTTTGAAAGGCAGATTTATAAAGGGATTTAATAAACTATGTATACTAAGAATCAATGTACAGAATCGATCTTTAAAACTGAGCAGGATGAGGGCAGCCATCTGAAGAACCAATCCCTGGTTTTCAAAGAATTTTGGATATTGTTTAGAATAAACATTAATGCTCATAGTTTGCAAACAGAGATAGAAATGTGGGAAATTAAAGGAAAATTATAAGTATGTTTTTAGGGCAGACTTCGAATGGTTTGGGTGTAATGAAATACTAGTTTTGTGTAGAAGTGTATCCTATGTATATTGTGTTTTTTTGGATCTTGCATTTAACATAGGGAGACATATAACATTATAGGGAAAGCATCACAATGTAATGCTAAGTAGTGGAAGCTTGGCCGAAAATGTAAATAAAATAATAATTATTTTTATTCTAAAATTTGGATAGCCCTTGCTTGAGTAAAGCTATGTATTGAGTTGAATGGTTTTCTTTTAAAAAAATTAGTTATAAGAAGTGGTTGACTTAGTGATATATTAGAGTGGAATTAGGTGTGAGTTTAATAGGAAATCCATAAAATATATCTGGGTCTATATTAGGGCTTAATATTAAATTATGTTTTCAAGATGATGAGGTACATCTAAATGATTTATCATATTACAATACTTAATGATTAAAAAGTTATATTTACTTTAAACTAAAAGGTTAGGTTATATTTATATATATATATATATATAAATAAAAAAGAAAAGTTTATTATTTAATAAGTTATTTCAAGTTAGTTATACTTTAAATTATTGAAGATAGGATTGTTTTATATTTAGGGTGTATTTAAGAAATTTTATATTTTAAGAGAATGGTATTACTTGATTAGAACCCAACTATGTTCTAGGAATTTCTTTTAAAAAAAAAAATACTTATAAACTTGGAATGCAGCATTAGTTGATCAACCAAGACATCATGAAAATTGTGGGTAAATAACATGATAGTTGTGGGAAGATAACATATTGGTTGTGAAAAGACAACAAATTTATCGTGAAGGTTATGGGCAGACAACCTATCGACCTTGAATGTGGGAAGGCATTCATGTTTCCATCCTGAGATGAGGAGTGGAGCTCTCATTCTATTCTGGTTAATTCAAACTCTGGGAATGTGAGGAGAGTAATAAGATTTATGATATGGGCATAAATCTTAGACTAACCCATCTAGAAACCGGGCAGGAAGTCTTATGGAAATCTATGTAATGATATGGGCTTATACAGAAATAAGAATTTCAAAGTGCTAACAGGGAAGTAAAATCATAATGTAATTTAGGGAAGTGAATTGTAATCAGCCCAAGCATGCACACGCTATTATCTCACTATAGGGATAGGGGAAATAAGCATTCATGCTTTAGGTGATATGAGTCCTAGAGTAGGAAATCCCCTACCAATACTTGGTTACTCGAGATGGAGTGGAAGTATGTCAAGGCAACCAAAGCTGGGATCTGGCCAATCTTATCTTCTCAAATATTTTGTCTGCATAAGAATGGCAACCATTAATATTAAAGCATGCCCACCTAGATGTTAAATGGCTGGCTTTAAACAAAGAATTTTTTTTCATTTCTCTTTTTTTTACATATATACTTGAAACCAAGTGGGTTGAACTTGGGTTATTACAGTTGGTATCAGAGCCACATGAATTCTTAGATAACAAAACCATTAGTTTATAACAATTAGATTACATAAAAAAAATTAAATCAAGATTAACAAAGCTCTTCTCTGCTAACAGGCAATGGCATCCGGACTAAGAGCTAGTTCCTTAAAAATATAGGTGACAACGGCTCAGCGGGAAGGGCTGATCGAGAACCCAAAATGAGTCCTTAGAAGAGTCATAAGACCAAGTGTTGCTAAGGAAAAAACTGAACCCCCTCAGATAATAAAGAGGGAGAAGAAGCCTATGGCCAAGGAGGATAAGATGTCTCAAATGATCCAATTGATTCAAGAGCAAATAAGTCAGTAGAGAGAGCAGATGGAACAACAAAAATCCTAGATGCTTAAGCATATGGCTCAACAGAAGGCTCAAATGCTGGAACATATGGAGCAAAAAAAGTTCCAATTAACCCAACAGTAGGATATGATTACACAACAAAAAATAATTGAAAATTTTTCAAATGGAAAAGAATAAATGGTCATCAAGGATGAAACATATGTAGACCCTGTAAGGAGACTAGTAGGGTCTGAACTTGATAAAGATATGCATAAAATTGACATAGCTAATTTTTATGGTAAATGGAACGGAGAAGAGGTTGAGAGGTGGTTAAATATTTTGGAAGCATACTTTGCCATCAGAACTTTGTCCTCCAAATCTAAAACTTCTTATGCAGTATTTCGTTTGATTGGAGCTGCAACAAATTGGTGGGACACTTACAGGAAAACACATAATGTTGAAGCTACTGATGTGCCTTGGGAGGATTTTGTGACTATATTTAAAGAAATGTATTTATCCCCTCAATTTTATCTTGAGATAACCGTAGAGTTTGCCAGACTGACTCAAGGTAACATGATAGTCATTGAATATTATCAACGATTTGTGTAGTTGCTAAAATACATGTCAGAATATGAGCAAATAACTGAGGTCAAAGTCCAAAATTTTTGTTAGAACTCCATCTAAAATATAGTGACCTATTTCTCATGCTTAATCCAACATCATTAATAGTTGCATGGGACTTGGCAAAATAGTACAAAGAAAATCATAAGGACAAAAAGGCTTATTATCAAAAAATATTTGATAGGGAGGAACTATCAAAGAAAAATAATGATGGACCAGCTAGATGGGAAAAGAACAAGGGGAATAAGGGTAGGTATGAAAACAAAAATAGAAATGAAAAAGGCAAGAATAGGTTCCAGGGGAATAGGAGTTAGGGCAATCAGGGAGGTCAATTTAAAGGAAACCTCAATGGATATGAGTAAAAGGCTAAGGATGATGCATAGGGTGGTAACAATAGGGAAAAGAGGGAAAAGGCACCCTAGACTGGATGTTGGATCTATTAACAACTACATTATGTTGAAAAATGTCCCATGAGAGCTGATAGGAGGCAAGAGCCAATAGAGCTAGCCCATAAAATCTATGTTGCAACAGGTAACTCTAAACTTAGTGGTCAAGCTACTCCTTTTTTGTTAGAAGGCAGAATTTACAATAAGAATATAAGGATTCTAATAGATTCAGGAGCCATTGATAGTTTTATTTCACCAAACATATTGAGAGACATACTAGAAAGACCTGGGTTTATGGCTAGAGGATGGAAGGTTGAGTACAACTTTGGACAAACCTATACAGTAGAACAATGTCTGTTTGATCCTCAGATAACCTTACCCCAGGGAAGAACTAGTTGGCCACTTTATATAGCACATTTATATGCCTTTGATGTGATATTAGGAGTCGACTGGCTCAAAGCCCATAAGGCACTATTAAACTTTTAAGCAATATGGATGGATTTCATTGGCGAATCTAAACAAAGAATTCAAATTTAGAATTCAAATTTACTATGAATGTAAGCTAGAAGAACCCCACCTTCTATCAGGAATGCAATTCAAAAGGGCTATCAAAAAAGAAGTGGGGTGTTTGTAGTTAAACTTAATAAGAAATAAGAAGTAGAGTTGAAAACAAGCCTCTTCCAGAACTATCTAGTGTTAAATGAATTATGGGATGTTTTTCTCGAGGATTTACCCGGCCTACCACCCAAACGATAATTTGAATTCTCAATAGAACTGCTTCCTAGAGCTGCACCCATAGCTCGAGCACCATACCAAATGACTATTGTTGAACTACAAGAGCTTAAAAATCAGCTTCAAGATCTACTAGAAAAGGGGCATATTAAGCCAAGTGTTTCACCATGGGGTGCACCGGTTTTGTTTATGAAAAAGAAATATGGGACCCTAAGACTCTGCATTGATTATAGGATGTTGAACAAGATGACTATCAAGAATAAATATTCCTTTCCCAGAATAGATGATTTGTTTGACCAATTGAAGGGAGCTACAATCTTCTCAAAAATTGACCTTAGGTTGGGATATCATCAGTTAAGAATTCAAGAGCAAGATACTCATAAAACAACTTTCCACACTAGATATGGGCACTATTAATTCACAGCCCTACATTTTGGATTAACTAATGTCCCAGCAGCATTCATGAATCTCATGAACAGTGTCTTTCGGGAACAATTGGATCGATTTGTGTTAATTTTCCTAGATGATATATTGATATACTCTAAAACTAGGGAAGAGCATGATCAACATATGAGGGTTGTACTTGAAGTTCTAAGGAAAAATCAGTTATATGGAAAATTTTCCAAGTGTGAGTTTTATACTCCTCAGGTACAATACTTAGGGCATGTGATTTCAGCTAAAGGGGTGTCTGTAGATCCAAAGAAAATAGAAGCTATCATTGGATGGCTTGCTCCAACAAATATCTTTGAAGTGCAAAGTTTTATGGGAATGGCAGGGTATTATCGATGTTTTGTCAAGAATTTCTCCAAAATAGCTTATCCCATAACTAATTTTAAGTAAAAGGGGAAAGGCATTCAAATGGACAGAATGATGTGAGGAAGCTTTTAGAACACTCAAAGAAAAGTTAACCACAACACCAATTCTCAGGATACCAGATCCAAATCTTTCATTTACTGTATGCACTGATGCTTTAGTAGAAGGATTAGGTGGAATACTCATGCAAGAGGAAGGAGTAATAGCTTATGAGTCCCAAAAACTTAAGAAGCACAAATTAAATTATGCCACACATGACCTAGAACTAGCAGCAGTGGTACATGCTCTTAAGATGTGGTGTCACTATTTATTAGGTAAACCATTTGAGTTATGAACTGATCACCAAAGCCTGAGATACATCTTTACTCAGCCAATGCTCAATGCCAGGAAAAGGCATTGGATGGAATTTCTAGTAGAATACGACTTTGGTATTGATTATATAAAAGGAAAAGAAAATAAGCTAGCTGATGCATTAAGTAGAAGAAGGCACATTTCTGCTATGTCACAATGTCAGTTTGATCTTGTTGAACAGATAAGAATTCTACAACTTCAGGATGAATTCTCTCAAAAATGTTATCGGTTAGTGCAGGAAGGATCTGAAAAAGCCAAGGAGTTTCAAATTAAGGAGAATGCCCTATTTTTCCGAAATCGGTTAGTGGTACCTAATGATCAGAATCTTAAAGGTAAAATACTTCAAGAAGCACATTATGCTCCATATTCCATCCATCCTGGTTATGTAAATATGCATGAAAATCTTAGAAAATATTATTACTGGTCAGGGATGAAAATGGATGTGGTAGAGTTAGTGGCAAAGTGTTTAGAATGTCAGAAAGTGAAAGAAGAACATTTGCATCTCGTAGGACATTTACAACCACATACAATTCCAGAGTATAAATGGCAGGTGGTAACTATGGATTTCATAGTCAGGTTGCCTAAAAATCACTTCCAGCATGATGCTATTCTCGTAGTAGTTGACAAGTTGACTAAGGTAGCACATTTTATACCCAAGAATGTAAAGGATAGAGCGCCTACTGTAGCTCAAAAATTTTCCAAGGAAGTGGTACGACTACATGGTTTTCCTAAAACCATTATATCAAACAAAGATTCTCGATTTACATTTGAGTTTTGGAGAGCATTGCATCAAGCATGGGGAACAAAACTTAACATCAGTACTGCATATCACCCCGAGACTGATGGACAAGCTAAAAGGGTTAACCAAGTTTTGGAGGACATGTTGTGGATGTATTGCATGGAACATCAAACCAAGTGGGAAGATTACCTGTATCTGGTAGAATTTACCTATAACAACGGATATCATGCTTCACTTAAAATGGCACCTTTTGAAGCTCTATATGGCAGAAGGTGTAGGACACCTTTATCTTGGAGAAATCCGAAGGATCGGGTGATGATCAGACCAAAAATGTTAAAGGAAATGGAAGAGCAGTTAAATGAAATTTGATCTAGGCTCAAGGAGGCCTCTGATCGAAAGAAGAGCTATGCTGATCTGAAATGAACTCCAAGGGAATTTACTATGGGATACAGAGTATTCTTGAGAGTTAAAAATTCAAAAAGCTCCATTAAATCCACCAATCTTAGCCCAAGATTTGTAGGACCATTTGCCATTACTAATAAAATTAGCCCAGTAGCCTACAAACTGGCCTTACCCCTTAATCTATCCAAAATCCATGATACTTTTCATGTGTCTCTCCTTAAGAAATACATACCAGATCCTTCTCACATTTTGAATTTTGATCAACTGCAGATGATAGATCCCTTGTGCATTGAGGTGTGCCCAGTCAGGATACTTGGTTACAGAATAAAGCAACTACGAAAAAGAAATATTAGTCAGTGTAGGGTCTAGTGGGACCAATACTCGGAAAACAATGCCACATGGGAAGATGTGAAAATTATGAAAAAACAATTTCCATTTTTATTTGAACTATGATGAAATATAAACATGTATTTCATTTTGTGCATCAAAGTTGTTTGATAAACTATACAAAAATTAATGAAAAATTGTGTTTGTGTTTGTTGTTACAACTATGTGGATTAATAAAAGTTTATAACAATTTTTGTTGCTATATATATTGTAAACACAAGGACTGTGTTTAATCTTAGGGGGTGAGTATGTAACAACCCAGCTATTGTATTATTTATTTTGTCTATTTCTCTTTAAGGGCAAGGTACTGCTAATGTCAATGTGGATGCAGGTTCAGGTATTGCTTATTCAAAATAGCTCGGAGCCGAGATTTCTTCTATCAAAAATGGTAATCGGCTCTAGGTAAGTCTAGGGAATGATGAGCGGTGGAGCATATGCCATAATTTGGATCTGAGTATCCAGGAGGTAATGCGCTACCAAGCGGTTCATGTAGTCGCATATCATGTAGATGCATTTATAGGTTGCATGTTAAAAAGAAATAATAATAATAAATAAATATATAGAATATGTTAATATAAATGGATTAATATATATATATATATATAATTAAAGATAATTAATTAATAATTATAGATAATTAAATATAATTAATAGGTAGGGAGTGGGGGGGGGCAATCCCCAAGGGGGCCAAAAAAAAAAAAGGGTAAATATATATATATATATATATATATATATATATATAAATATAGTTAATTAATAATTAATTAAAATATAAATTGCAAATTAAAAGAAACATGGTATCAAAAATATGTCAAAAGTAAAATATAAAATATTTTCCATACAAACAAAGACATCATAAACATTAAAGTAAATGTAAATAATAATAAAAATGAATGCAATAGTAAATAATATAATTTATAAATTAAGGGTAGAGGGTAAGCAAAGCCATTTACGAATATTGAAATATAATTTGGGAAGTTTATGCAAGCGAACATGGCCTCATTCCACCACCTGGCAAGTAAATAGAGGACGTCGCCATGCAAGCATAATAGTTGTTCAACTTCATGTAAGATTTTTCTCCTTTAAAATAAGAAAAGGAAAAGGTAAGGGGATCATCGGGGAAGTGGTGGAGTGAAGACGTGAAAACTTGTTGAGCAGCCAGTAAGGATTCAGGGAGCAAGACAACGGTAAGTTCATTCGTAACTTCTAATTTGGTTGGATGGGATAATGATTCTGCTAAAAAAAAAATAATAATAATGCATGGAGCACATTATTTATTTAATAAGAATATGAAGAATGCATGGTTACTATCTTTGAGTCTGGAAGTTTATAATTTTATTTTATTTTAGATGGGCACCTATAAATTTCTTCTAGGTGCAGGTGTAGTGTAAAGAGGCATATAGGATATAGACTGCATTCATTGAGTAGAAGCCACTCTAACTCTCAAAAAAATTTGAGAGCCTTTGAAATAAAATTTGCATACCACTGTGTGCGTAGTTTCCTCTATAGAACTCGAAATAGAGAGGAATAAAGAAAGAATAGTATTTAAGCTTATGTTGTTGTATATCTCACAACTATTAGAAGACGTGAGGTTGAATGTATTTAGCAGAACAGTAAATAAAAAAATATATAGGAATATGATATTCCATTTCTCCATTTTAGTTGCATTGCCAGACCTGAAAAACATATATAGGAGAAGATAGTAACTCAGCTCTCAGATGAACATTCTTCTATGATAATCATGGAGTTTTACCTGACAGAGAAGTCTATTTTAAATATATATATATATATATATGTGTGTGTGTGTGTGTGTGTGTGTGTGTGTTTATCCATGGATGAAATTAAATGACTATCAAATGGTGTACCTCAGCTAGCATGCAGTTTTTCTTGATTTTGTCATGATTTACTTTAGCTTAAGTTTGCGGAGGATGATTACTTAGATTTCATATCTAAAGAGAAATTAAGTCAATTTAGCTGAACAAAACTCTGGTAATCAATTGTAGGGATTAGATGGTTTATATAATGTTTATTGGATTTTTAATGGTTTGTACTATGTTTTACTTTGAGACTCCCTACCTGTTAATAAAATTATTTAGGAGTAATATTTGATATTGTATTAAATTTCTTTTAAGTAGCGTTGCCATCAAATATATTATGGGTGTGATATTTTTGATGACTTAGAAAGACCTAAGCTTGTAATCTTATGGGGTTAATGCTTGAAGCATATGAGCATAGGGGAAACTATCTAACATACTATAAACTCTATTATGTTGATAGTCCAAATACCTAGAACTCAGGTGGAGCATTAAATATTATTAAACTATCAAATAAACAAAATTTGAAAGGCATATTTATAAAGGGATTTAATAAACTATGTATACTAAGAATCAATGTACAAAATCGATATTTAAAACTGAGCAGGATGAGGGCAGCCATCTGAAGAACCAATCCCTGGTTTTCAAAGAATGTTGTGTATTGTTTAGAATAAACATTAATGCTTATAGTTTGCAAACAAAGATAGAAATGTGGGAAATTAAAGGAAAATTATAAGTATGTTTTTAGGGCACACTTTGAATGGTTTGGGTGTAATGAAATTATTAGTTTTGGATGGAAGTGTATCCTATGTATATTGTGTTTTTCTAGAGCTTGCATTTAACATAGGGAGACATATAACATTATAGGGAAAGCATCACAATGTAATGCTAAGTAGTGGAAGCTTGGCCAAAAATGTAAATAAAATAATTGTTATTGTTATTCTAAAATTTGAATAGTCCTTGCTTGAGAAAAGCTACGTATTGAGTTGAAGCTTGGATTTATTTTTAAAAAATTAGTTATAAGAAGTGGTTGACTTAGTGATATATTAGAGTGGAATTAGGTGTGAGTTTAACAGGAAATCCATAAATGATATTGGGGTCTATATTAGGGCTTGATATTAAATTATGTTTTTAGGATGATGAGGTACATCTAAATGATTTATCATATTATAATACTTAATGATTAAAAAGTTATATTTACTTTAAACTAAAAGGTTAGGTTATATTTATATATATAAAGTTTACTATTTAATAAGTTATTTCAAGTTAGTTTTACTTTAAATTATTGAAGATAGGTTTTTTTTATATTTAGGTTGTATTTAAGAAATTTTATATTTTAAGAGAATGGTATTACTTGATTAGAACCCAACTGTGTTCTAGGAATTTCTTTAAAAAAAAAAAAAACTTATAAACTTGGAATGCATGAAAATTATGGGTAAATAACATGATAGTTGTGGGAAGATAACATATTGGTTGTGAAAAGACAACAAATTTATCATGAAGGTTGTGGGTAGACAACCTATCGACCTTGAATGTGGGAAGGCATTCATGTTTCCAGCCTGAGATGAGGAGCGGAGCTCTCATTCTATCTTTGGTTAAGTCAAACTCCGGGAATGTGAGGAGAGTAATAAGATTTATGATATGGGCATAAATCTTAGACTAACCCATCTAGAAACTGGGCAGGAAGTCTTATGGAAATCTGTGTAATGATATGGGATTATACAGAAATAAGACTTTCGGAGTGCTAACAGGGAAGTAAACTCATAATGCAATTCAGGGAAGTGAATTGTAATCAGCCCAAGCATGCACACGCTATTATCTCACTATAGAGATAGGGGAAATAAGCGTTCACGCTCTAGGTGATATGGGCCCTAGAGTAGGAAAACCCCTGCCAATACTTGGTTACTCGGGAAGGAGTGGAAGTATGTCAAGGCAACCAAAGCTGGGATCTGGCCAATCTTATCTTCTTGGATATTCTATCTACAGTAGAATGACAACCGTTAAGATTAAAGCATGCCTACCTAGATGTTAAATGGATGGATTTAAACAAAGAAATTTTTTATTTCCCCTTTTTTTTATATACTTGAAACCAAGCGGGTTGAACTTGGGTTTTTAAATTCTTGTTTTGCTTTTTTTTGAACCAACACCGATTGGTGTCATGGTTGTCCTTTTTAAAATGCGAGCAAAACATATTTTGAGATTAATTTGTCTTACCCTTTGAGGATGATCCTCCCTTTTGAAATTTTACTTTCTTCTTATCACCCTTATTGTTTGAATAAAGTGCATTGTTTGACACTTCATCATTTTGGAGTTGATTTTCTTCCTTAGTTTGAAGCAAATTGACTAACTCCACAAAGGTGACAACTCTTTGTGAAACATTAAGGGATGTACTCAACATTTTTTAGGTTTCAAGAAGAGCTCTCAAAATTACTAAAGTCAAAATGGTGTCTTCAACTTTGGACCCTAAAGAATTAAGTTTAGACTTTAGATCTGCCATTCTGCAGAGGAATAGTTCTACTGATTCACCTGACTTCATATGGAGTGTATGAAGTTATGTTTGAAGGTTTAGAATTGTTGATTGATTTTTACCTTCAAAAATGGTACTAAGAGCATCCCACGCCTCTTTACCAGTTTTAGCTTCACTTATGTGAGGTTGGATCTCATCAGTAGTTGCTAGGAGTATTAACACGAGAATACAATAGTTCTTTTTATGCCATGCTTTTTGATCTACTCCTGCTATTGCAGGTCTTGATTCAGTGCCATCAACTAAATCCCACATGTCCTATACAGTCAATATGGCTTTCATCTTAATTTTCCATGCTGAATAGTTAGGACCTTTTAGCAATTGTTTATCACTTAAGTATTTATTGATAATTGCCATGATGAAGGTCCTACAATTTGTACTAAGATGATATTTATTTCAGTATGCCCTCAAATGAGTATATGGAAGAATTTAATTTGCTCTTTAAGATATTTAATGGCACCTACCTTAACACCCTTAACAAGGGATGAAAAGTTTGAGGAATTTTAAGCCAAACAAATAGAGCAAATTAAAGGGGTAGGTTTTTGAATTTTTTTGATTTTGCTCTCTAGGATATTTAATGGCACCTGCCTTAACACCCTTCAATAATGATGGAAATTTTGAGGAAATTAAGCCAAACAAAGAGAGTGAATCAAGGTGTTTGAATTTTGACCTTTGATGGGGAGTAAAAATTGACTTGTTTAACTTGTGCAAAGTGTAGCACGATTTAGTGAAGTTTGGGTTTTTGAAATGCTCTTCAATGTTTATGATTGTTTAATTGCAAAAACATGATGGTTAGTGCAATAATAAAAAATATATTAACCCAAATTTTTATCACTATAGGTGTCAGATGCAACCAAAAATGCACCTAGTATAGTCAATTTTTAAGAAAATGTGTTGAGTATAATCAAGAATGCACCTATCTTGTTTTGAAATATCCCCCCTTTCTATTTACAATTTTGAAAAGAATAGAATCATATGATATGACTTATATCCCCCCTTAATTTTTACAAATTTGAAAAATACGAGCACTCCTTTCAAGACAAGTCAACACACGACCCGCATTTGAAAATTTTTCCAGACCAGTCGACACACGACTTGGATTTTATTTTCAACACTTGAAAATAGGTGGTGTATTAGGATCAAAAGGTTCACGAATCCTCATGGAACCATAGCTTCTGTCCAACCCCTTCCATGGATCAGTATAGATAATTGAGTGAGGAATGGTTCTACGATATTCATGAAGCATACAACGAAAATGATATTGTGTTGTTTGCCTTCGTAATTTGTTTCTCTTTCTTATGATTCTTTGTCGATGAAGAGCTTTCCTTACCCAAGACTTGATATTCATGAAAAGTTGAAGATTTAGGAGGAATAAAGGAAATTTTGATGAAAATTTGATAATTAGAGCAACAAAATGTCTTCTATACTTTGTCTCTTTATCCCCACATTTGGAGAAAACTAAATAAAGACAATTGTTTAGTTGCATAAAAAAAATTGGCACTTCTATTTTTAATTTAAATGCTAAAAAAAAAAAGTTTTTAAAGCTTTTTAAATAGAAAATAACATAATTTTTTTAATAAAAAGATCAATTTAATAGTTTTAAAAAAAAAATTGATACAATTTATTTTGCAAAAAAATGAAAAAATTAAAAAAAAAACTATTTTTTTTTTTAATTAAGCATAAAAATTAAAAAATTAAACTTTAGTTTGCCAAAATTAAAAAAAAATTCCATGCAAAATTATTTCCCTTTGTAAATTGGCGAGCGGGGGAGTTGAACCTATGATCCGATCTAGCCTTGGCCAACCAACCAAGCGCCGAGCTTGGTTCTCAGGCCTTGGCGCCTGAGTGTTGAAGAAGCCTTTGGGCTTCTTTAAGGACTCTATGGGAATTATCCCACATGCATCTGAAAATCGAATGCAAAGGCATTTAAAGGCCTTGATGAGCTTATTGCTCATGATTACCCTTTGGAAATTGAGTTTGAACCCTCCTTTTATCGACATCCATGTGGCACGGCAAGGGGGTCCAAGTCAAGTCCCATCATTCCAATGGTTGTTCGCCACATCAGGTCTACGTCATCTAGTGGGTCCAATCAGCAGCCAGGTGGCGCATGGCCAGAGTGCCATGTGTTGCCTACGTAGAAGGTCATGTCAACATGTCTCAAGGTGCATGCAGGTCGGTAGTGATAGGTCATCTCCTGGAGATGCATGTAGGCATTTCAAGGTCTGGTCAGCACTAGCTTGGGATGCGTACTATGGGAAACATGAGGGTGCTCCTACCCTCTAGGTGTTCCCGTTGGTAGTCTTGGTATGCAGGACCAGTGGGGAAGCCAATAAAGCTCTCCCCATGCCATATAGAGTGTGAGGACCGCCTACCCTCAGACGCTCCCATGGGCGATCTACGGGCCCGTAGAGAGGATTGTCAATGGGGAGTAAAATTCTCAATGTTCATGATCCACGATGGGGGAAAATAACCCCGTAGGTGGCGATCACCACTGACGGTCAAATTATCCCAAAATCAAGATTCATGCCCTATGTTGCAGGCACTAAGCCACTACGGGCCTTCCTACCCTCCTGCATCACATCATTTGGGGTTTCCAGTCGATATGGGGCGACAATTAGGATGCACAAGATAATCAAAAAATAGGGAGAATTAAAAAATTAGGAGAATAAAATAGAAATTAATTAGAGGTCACCCATGGTGCCAAAATTCCAACGGTCCCTGCTAAACTCCCTTGCTCCAACTTTGCTACCAATGTTACCAAGAGATCATAGTTTGATTAATCAAATGATAAATTGCATTAACCATATATTTTAGGAACTATAGTTTATATAGGATACAAAATAGCATATAAAACAATAATGCTGAAATCATGCTAACCAACGCATCATAGAAGGTAGAGTGTTTGGTTTAGGATTATTAACCTAGGATATTTAGAAATTACCAATTAGATATTTAAGACAGTAAATATCTACATGGTAGAAAGTAGAAAATTAAATGTAATAATCTACCTATGTAGTATATGCAATATACTACCTATTTTACCTAGTGGAGTAAAAGGGTAAATATCCCAAAGAATGGAATATTACTCTAACATATAGGATTAGGTCCCATATAAGGGACCTCCATCATTACATAGACTAAATTATAGGACTACAAGTAGGGTAGGTCATCTTGCACCCTTATATGGATTACCCTACATGGGAGGAGGTAGACCACTACTTGAGGCGGGTGCGACATGATATATGGATCATTAGGTTCAAGCCCGGTTGCATGGGTTCTTATACTTCTCACATGTCTCTCAATATTTTGGGATATATCGGGATACCCTAGAGGAGCCAGTAATCTACTATTTCCTTAAGGTAGAGACTTAGCTAGTTTTGCCTTGGGTGACCCCATTGGGTGATGAGGATGATGACTTCTAGGACTCAGGGCTAGCTAATGTAGGGACCACAACAAACTATGACATCTGGTGGACTACCAGGCTATGGTAGGGTAGTGGTCCTCTAGGCAGATTTAGATATGGGGTGGTTTTAGAGGGTGTAGGTGAGGGACGATGAGTTCACCATAGGACATAGGTTGGATGGGGCTAGGCCATCATATCAAATGAGGAGGCCCAAGATGAGGAGGAGGGTGAGGAGGATCTAGATGATGAGGTGTCCCAGCTTATGGCCTAGGTAGCTAGTCTAGAGACACAATTGTAGATGGTGCAAACACAAATCCTGGAGAGAGATACATCCATCATGATCTTGCAGGCTTAGGTAGCATCATTATAGGCATAGCTCACAACAATGTAGATGCAATGGTGGGGGTACCATGTGGAGATATTAGCTTTCCAAGAATATATTACCACCGTTGACATAGAGTTATACAAGATCACTGGGCATCATGATCTTCTCTAGTATTAGCTATAATTTAGGACTACAGAGAAGGACTTGATCAAGATAGCGAAGGGAGATCCCTCGACTTCTCAAGATACTCCTACAACTTTAGATATATAGGGGCAAGTAGGGCTAGACATGGATATAGATATTTGGTGATTGTAGGCTATAGTGTCAGATGATGCAAGACAACATGCTTATGATGCAACACACATCACTATCCTTAAGGGTGAGGTTAGACTACGGGGTGACATAGTTCATAACATATCTACAGAATCAAAATATTAGAGGACCAGGAGGAGTGATATAGGGTAATCATCAACATATCCCAGTCATAGGATAGGTGGTAGATCATAGAGGTCCATAGGCACCAGCTCGAGGCACACTCGTAGAGAGGGTGGAGATGGGGGTGGAGGCTAGCGAGGGGGTGGAGGCCTATCTTAGTACAAATATTTAGATACATATACAATTTTGAGTGTAAGGTTTGAGGACCTACACAATTGTAGCCTACGGGTATTTTTGATACACCCCTATGTACTTGGACATACACACATATATATGATATGACATTATACCTTGAGATTCATTATGTGTATTATGTGTTATTTTTTTATGTTGATGTTTATGAGATGCACATGTATGCAATGTTGATATGATTTTATTACTACTATATGATATGATGTTTTGATGACATGCACTAGCTAGATAATTTATTTATACATACATATTATGATGTAGATGTGTATATGGACTACCTATGATGTGTGCATATAGGGATGCAATAATTTGTTTTAAATGCATGTTTTGATTTTGATTTAATTGTATGCATCTAATTTATGATATGATGAATTCAATGTATATAATACATTATTTACGTGATGATGATCTAATGTAAATGAACCTATATGCTTTAATCACTTAAAACATAAGGAATGAATGCAATACGAGGTTAACAATCTAATGGATGACACCACAAAATGTATAAAAATCATGAATGTAAATGTTAAATCTTATCATAAGAAATAGTCATTTAAGCATCCATATGTGATATGATATGATATGAGATGTAGTGGTTTTCTATCGTGAGCTTCTGTGAATTAAAAGATATGCACAAAATAGTAAGTGGTCATCTAAATATCATTGCTAATATCCATTCAATATTTGTTCTATGTTATGAACACCCTTTAATAAACAAAACCTCATAAAAATAAATTGATGATTGATTGATTGAAATGAGTTGTTGCTATAAGGGATTTTTGAGGTTTTCCATGAGACTCAAACACCCTAGTTGATTAATCAAAAGTTGTATAATGACCATACTAAAACTCCTAAAAGACCAAATTTTTGTTATGAAAGATCGAGATATTAATTATCCCTATATGTGCAAATGAATATATTATATGAGACATAATACTACCTTATTACCAGGCGGTATTCATTCAACTCATTGTTGTAATAAGGATCACCAAATTTTCACCTTAATCCTAAGTTTGGAGGTGGTTAGACTAGACCACTAGGCAATACATGCCACCTAAAGCTAACTCATTTGTAAACTGCTTAGAACTACCCCAATTCCAGGTGGGATTAATTCAGCCCATTGCTATATTGGGGATCACTCTATGGTTTCAAGTAGTGACCATTCCAAGGATTCAAGCTCTTCACCCCCTTATTTTCTTTTGATTTATTGGGATACTTGCTCATACTTAGTGATGAAAATCATTGTTTATTTTGTATTTTTTTTTTTTTTTGAGCAAGGGATTTAATTTTATTTTGGGATTTTTCTCATTTTTGTAAGGTATTTCTTTGGTAGGGGGAGCTTGTCCTTTTTCCAATGATCAACACTCTAGACAATGCACATCACAAAATGAGCAAGTAAAAACCTTTCACTTAAGGTGACTAGGACCACTTTGTAGTGTTCATATTTTCTTGTCCTAATTAGGATTTTTAATGTGTTGATTAGTGATGGGATTTTGACATATAATAGGTGTTATAAAAAATAGACCTCATATCCAAAAGTGAAGCAAGCTTTCTACAAAATCTGAGAAGACCACTAGGTATTGCTGAATGACCAAACAAATCTAGTATATTCCTTATAGCAATAGGAGGGGTTGTGTTGAAAAATACAATTACTCACAAGGGTGATGGATGATGATGATAAATAGATGCATGATTAAAATACAAGTGTGGTGTCACTTGTAAGATTTTAAACACAACCTATTCTAATGCAAGTGCAATGGATGGACATGCCTAATGCAATACAAGTAAATGAATGCATGTGCAAAATGAAATGCATAATGTAAATATTTTTGTATTTTTGATGTTTTGCAATGTTTTTGAATTTTATTGCTTTTTGATTTTTATGGATTTTAATGTTTTCCATGTTTTTTTTGAAATTTTGATTATTTTGAATGTTTTTGAATTTTTTGAATTTATGTGTGAAACGCCTTAAGATGAAGAATGTTGAGGGGTTCAAGCTATTCAACACCTTCAAGATATGTTAGGCAATATTTCCAGGTCCTATCTTCTCTGAGATGATATATGGACCTAACCAGTTGGCCGTAAATTTATCTCGTAAGTGCAACAACATGTTTTAGTTTTGTTGGTTTTCTTTTAGTACAAGATCCCCAACTTTAAGTCTCTTAGATGGACTTTATTATTATAAGCTCATTTTAGGAATTCTTGATAAACTTGGAGATGCTCAAGTGTATTCACATGATGTTCATTAAGAAGCATTAGTTGATCGAGGTGAGCTTTTCATGCAGTGTCATCATTGATGAAATCTCTCAATGCAATGTGTAGGGTTAGAATTTACAACTCAAATGGTATAATGGCCTTAGATCCATATACTAGAGAAAAAAGGGTTGCCCTAGTGGGCATCCGTATACTAGTCCTGTAAGACCATAATGCAAGGGATAGTTGGATGTGCCAATATTTATGGTTTTCTTGAACAATCTTTTCAAGATAGCTACCACTGTCTTTTTTGAAGATTCTGCTTATCCATTTGCTTGTGGATAGTATGGAGTCATAAAACTATGATGTATATTATACTTGGACATCAAATCCCTCATAGTTTTATTTTTGAATTATGTTCCATTATCTGATATGATCTTGGATGGTATCCTAAAATGACTTATGATATTGTGTAGTATGAACTCTACAATACGTGCTCCTAATGTCATTGTTAAAGGGATTGCTTCAACCCATTTTTTAAAGTACTTAGTAGCCATTATAATGAATGTATGTTGGTCCAATGATGGGAGAGAGATATTGCCAATTAGATCAAAACCCCATTGAGCCAATGGCCAAGCCACTTGAATGGACTGTAAGGCCTATGATGGCAAGTACATAAGATTAGTGTGATGTTGATATTTAACACATTTATTGAAATACGTGATGCAGCAATTCTCTATAGTGGGCCAATAATAACCCATTAAAAGGATGCACTTAACGATGACCATGCCACTGAAATGACCATCACACGTACCATCATGAGCTTGTGATATTGTCCAAGCTAATTATTGGGTCTCAAGACAACAAAGGAGAACTCCATTGTAGATTCGATGGTACAAAATGTCTCTTAAAAAGACAAAATTTATCACTTTATGTTTGCATGTGTATTTTGTAGCATGAAATAATCCCTACGAGATTAAACCAAGCTTAAGGAAATCATGCCATTGTGATATCCAATCCTAATAAGTTATAGCCTTGATTGATAAGATGACTTGTTCCCTTTAAGATTCAATATACATGAATGCATATTGGGACACAACCTTGTGGTGAATGGTGGTACCTGAAGAAGTGAAAATAACGACATGCCTTAAGGGTTCTTTATTGAAATGTAAAAGTGTGTTAAAGTAAGTGTTCAAAGGGAAATATGCACAATATGTAATCTATTGAAATGAAGAATAATGTGCAATAAAAGAGGGTGGATTTATCCTTATATTTATTTATTCAATGATTCCAATGGTTACAATACATCCCCCTTTGAGGGCTTTTCTTTGATACATTTCATACTCAAAATACCAAGGATCTAATCCTTTCAAAAGCTTGATGGTGTGTTCCAATGTTCATCTCACAACCCACACTCAAGAGATAGTCTTGGGACTATCCTTATATACCTCTTAGCTCCTCCCTCATGTATAGAATATTTGCACCTACACACAAGATATTGAAATATATTAAAAGCATATGTGTTTATAGATTGAAATATAGGAAAACATAGAAAGCATGCATCTAGAAATAATGAAACTTATTTTTAATAGATCTAAAAAACTCTAAATAACATGCAAATCTACTATGCTTCTATTTATATGGTTTTGGAAATATCTAAGCATGAATTGAAGGGGTGTTGTTAGTAGAAATAGTGATCGTACCTGATAGGAACAACTAGACTTGTAATCATAAAACTCCAAATTGACCCATCAAAATAACTCTAAATATCACCAAAATTGAATGCAAGATTAATATAAATATTTCTAAATGATATATGATGGAATTGAATCAAAATTCCTTAATATTTTCTAATCATACCTAACAGGTGCAACTACCCACTACTAACTGTCCCAGGGTGGGACGGTTACCAATCTGAGTACAATTTGCCATAAATTCCAAAGGGATCTAGTTTGAAAATATCCTAAATTTTGTAGTGGTAAATGTGGTCAAATTACTCTCCAATTTTACTTATTTTGAAATAAAATTGGTGTGTTTTGGATGCCCATGAAAGCACATTCGAATGAAGAGGGGTTCAAGGAAATACTAGGGCAAATGTGATAGAAAAAGTGAGGGTAGAATTGGGTAGCACTTTTTGGTCTGTGCTTCAACTCTTCTATATTTAAATTGGGTTGAGCGCACCTCAATTTATAGCCCAATTAGGGAATTTGGGGCAAAGGGGTAATTTTTGGCATGCAAGGCAAGTACCGCCACTTGTTGAAACCTTTTACATGCAATGGTGGAAGAGGTTGCCCATTTGAGGCCTCTAATTTAGAGTTTCTGATCTCTATGATAGTCTCCAAATCAATTTCTGATTATTGGGTGGGGAATATGATAGTAATTTATTGTCATTTCATCCCTTTAACTTTTGGAGGGTCTATTTAGGGACCGTCCCACCCAGGGATAGTTATGAGTGGCTGTCCTTGGGTGGGATGATAACCATATGTGATTTTCCTAGGGTGGGATGATCATAAGGATATGATAAAAAACCTCCCAAAACTAATGGAGA
The DNA here is from genome assembly GCA_028583015.1 of Wollemia nobilis. Lineage (NCBI taxonomy): Eukaryota > Viridiplantae > Streptophyta > Pinopsida > Araucariales > Araucariaceae > Wollemia > Wollemia nobilis. The sequence continues at coordinate 2,303,017 of JAQPPZ010001323.1, forward strand.
CCTTCACAAAAGTGATATGGAGCCTTATGTTACCCTATAGGGTTACCTAATGGGGCCATATGATGTCGAGAAGAGTGGCACAAGTTGCGCATTGGTAGTCTTATCCAATTTACATGATCTTAGTGTCTACAAAATGAAAGTTGATAAGCGTAGATACAAGGAAACTCAAATGGGACCTGACAAATCCATAAAAGTGGGAGTGAACACTATGAAAATATAACTTGATAAAATTAGGGAATTATACAAGGAATTTTTAGACATCATTGCCTGGAATTATGGTGACCTAAAATTCTACTCCAAAGAAACCATCCAACATACAATCAAACTCAAGGAAGGTGCAAAGTCGTTCAGAAAAAAATCAACAGTAGATGAATCATAAGATCGAAGCCTTGATGAAGTAAGAGCTACTAAAATTGATTGAAGCTAAAATTATCTACCCAATCAAGCATTCGAATTAGGCCGCTAGCCTAATCCTGGTTAGAAAGAAGAATGAAGATATTCAACTATGCATCGAATTTCACAACTTGAACAAAGCTTCACTTAAGGACCATTACCCTCTCCTACATATCGACCAAATCCTATACATAGTATTAGGGGTAGAAATGTTCTCGGTCTTGGATGACTTCTATGGGTACAATAAAATTTGGGTCAAGAACAAAGACTAATTCAAGACCATATTTACAACCAATTGGGGAATTTTTGCTTACAAGAGAATGCCCTTCAGGTTATCCAATTTTGGAGCAACTTTTCAAAGAGTTATGGATGTGGTGTTCAGAAAACTTTTCAATAAAATAATAGTGATATATCTAGATGATATGCTAGTGTTATCTCACCAAAAGGGAGATCATATACCACATCTCAGGAGTGTGTTAGAGAAAAATAAAGAATTTGGTATCTCCATAAATACCAAGAAATCTATATTTGTTATGGAAGAAGGAATTTTACTTGGCCATGTTGTTTCTAAGTTCAGTCTAGCTATAGACCCCAACAAAGTGAAAGCACTGTTAGAACTCCCTCTCCCCCCTAAAAAAAAGGCTTGCAATCATTCTTCATCCAAATCAACTTCATGCATAAATTCATATCTGATTTCATGTAAATCATCAAACCCATGATTGAGTTGTTGAAGAAATACGATGTGTTCAAGTGGACATATGCAAGGAAATAGGACTTTTAGTAGATCAAGGAATAAATAGCTCAAGCACCTATCTTAGTGAACCCAGACTACTCTAGAGGATTTATCTTATATACTGTAGGTGAACAAGAAAGCTATGTTGTAGTGCTCACACAAAAAGGGGATGACAATGAAGAAAGGTCCATAGATTTTTTGAGTCAGACTATGCAAGAACACGAGGAAAAGTATAACTTCATTGAAAAATAGATCTATGCAATAATGAAGTCTTTAAAAAATTTTAGGCATTTACTCTCATAGAGCAGGACTATAGTTTATGTAGTCCACCCTAATTTATGAAACTTCATCATACAAGGGAAACTTGATGATAAAATAGCCGATTAGGTGATAAATATACAAGAATACGATGTAGAAATATATCCAACCAAACTAGTAATAGGTAGAGCACTCTTTCAAGAGCTCTCCAAGCAAGATTTATCAGAATGCATACCTTATCTAACTCAAGAAGTAGCATCAAATGATGACCAACCTTTAGAGCCACTCAACTAGGTAGATGAATTAGTCAGGTACTTCCAAACTAGGAAGTACCCAATAAGTTTGAATGCCTCACAAAGAAGGAGGTACATGATCTAATATTTAAAATACACTGCTATTCGAGGGGTTATATAGAAAAAAATTATATGGAGTGTTACTCCGGTGCATTAAAGAAGAACATAAACAAAAAATATTGGAGGAATTTTATGGGAGCTTATCAAGGGTACACTACTCAGGGAGGACCACTACCTTAAAAATTATCAAAACTGGGTGTTACTGGCCAACTGTTTTTGTAGAAAATTTTAGAATAACAAGAAAATATGAGGAATGCTAGAGATACAATGGGAGGAATAGGAATGATTCGATACCTCTAAATTCCATTCAAGTTCAAGATCCTTTTCAACAATGGAGATTAGAATTCATTGAAATAATAGTGCCCAACTCATCCATTGGACATAAGTACATCTTGATGGATACCAACTACTTAACAAAATGGGTAGAAGCAATACCCACTAAAAAAGTGGACAAAGAGGTTGTGATGGTATTTGTGGAAAGTCTGATCACAAGATTTGGTATTCCACATGCGTTGGTCACAAAAAATAGTTCATTCTTCGTAGGTGCCAAGATGATCGAATTTACATGTAAATATGGGATTTACTTGAAAATATCCTCAAAGTATTTTCCACAGGGAAATGGACTAGCTGAGTCTACAAACAAAAACCTTCTCAAGATTCTGAAATGAACTTTAAAATATAATAAAAGAAGTTTGCACTCTCTAATAAATCAAGTGTTGTGGGTCGATAGAATAACCATCAAGAAGTCCATAAACACATCCCCTTACTCTCTGGTCCATGGAAAAGAAGCAGTTATTCCATCACACATACAAATACCAACTTTGAATTTGCTCAATTGAACTAGCATAAAAGATGCAGAACCAATGGATAATAGGTTGATCCAACTCATGTAGTTAGAAGAATAGAAAAAACAAGCTTACGACCACTATCAAAAGTATATGGTTTCCACAAAGGAATGGTTTAACAAAAGGGCCACTCTGAGAAATTTTAGGGTAGGAGACTTGGTCCTAATATGGAATGAAAAGAAGTCAAAACTCAAAAATCATGATAAATTTGATGCGTTCTAGGAAGTTCCTTTCGAGGTAAAAGAGGAAGAATAGAAAAAATATTTCTAGCTAAAAAACAAGTAGGGTCAGGTTCAACCTATCCCCATCAATGAATTCCATTTGAAGCTATACTATAAGTAAAATGTTCCTTTACCTTGTATGTATTTTTATCTAAATATATCTTCTTTCAAAAAAAACCCAAGGAAAACCGTAACGACGACATGACAATTCAGTGCTCAAAGGCCTCTTCAATGTAAATAATCATGATTTTGTGACTTTTTGGAATTCGATAGCCACTCTAAGGAAAAATGTTGCGATTGCATGACATTTCGATGCTCAAAGGCCCCTCCAATGTAAATTATTATGATTTCACAACTTTTTGGCTTTCGATGGCCACTCCAAGGAAAAATATCGTGATTGCACTATATTTCAACTCTCAAAGGTCTCTTCAATATAAATTGTCATGATTTCATGACTTTTTGGTAGCCAATGGCCACTACAAGGAAAAATGTTGCGATGGTGTGACATTTCGGCACCCAAGGGTCACTTCAAAGTAGCTAAGAACTTTTGGTAGGAAAAGTCATTTTCTCAAAATTATAAAAAATCCTACTTTTTAAAGTACTACCATATCCACTGATTGGTCTAGAGTAGAGGTGATGCCAATTTATTAGTCCAAGATAGTAGTGGAGCAATATCATTGGCCCAAAACAAAATGGTAATGCATAGTAGTTGGCTTCTTGAAGGATCACATCAATCAAGGTACCCGACAACATTCAAAAATAGTATTGGGGTGTGTGCCACCAACCATAGTTATTGCATGTCATCTTGGCACGCACATGCATAGCTGATTATATCACAAAAATTTTCATCAGCATTTCATATTCTATATTGTTTCCCTTTTTCTCATTCTGCTCCCCGTTGATCAGTTGTGATAGCTTACATTTAAATTTGTCAATCTGAGGATAATCAAAGTTATATTTAAAGAATAAAAATCTAGTATATATCATACCATAGGGATCAATGCTAAGCTTAGTTTAGATTTCTTTTATTTTCAGGTGTTTACAAACATGAGTTATATTGTGTAGGAATGAAAGTAGAATGTAATTTCTAACAATAATTAGCTATTGATGAGTTTAACAGATAGTAATTATTTACTAATGAATTGATCTTATTGGTGAGTCTAACTATTGTTGAGGATCCTCTTGTAGTTAGTTTTATTTATCTATTCTAACTTTATATTTTATGAAAATTCAATTTACTTTATTTTATATTCTAAGGTTAATTAACTATTTCTAACCTATTGTATGGGCAAGAGCTTAGGGACTGGCTATAGGAGTGGGCCCTACCTCCTAGAAGATAAGGTAAGTCTTTCTCCCTTAGTTTACTTCTTAGTGACTAAAATGCATAACTATTTCTAACATGATTTTATTCTATGAATATAGGGAAATACAATTACAATTACATAATTGAAATTAAACAGTAAATACAAATGACACAGTTACCATATGCAAAGAATAAAGCGATACTTTTATTGCTGGTGATTCAAATGTACATGCTGATGTGATTCTTTAAAAAAATCTCAACAAGACAATTCAATATTTTACCATTTGGACATTTCGATATTAGACCTCTTCAAAGGTCTTCCTATGTAATATATGATGAATTGTACAATTATGAATAAACTTTTCCACATTTTTACCATGTGGAGTTTTTTGTACTTATGATGCAACAACTATGTACTTAACCAAAATAATCTAAATTAATACAATTTATATTCCTTATTGCACTTGGTAAACTTCCTAAATGGTCCAAGTGGCAATACATAAGCTAAATTAACAAAGAAACACTAACTTTGACATTTCACAAGATATACAATATAACCAAATATCCTTTATTATAGGAAAAGGTACAAAAATCTTGTGTTTAAATCTAATAAACCTAACAATAGTTGGATTACACAACTTTATTGAATAAAGTAATAACAACTTTATTAATCACAATATCTTATGTGAATAATACATGACAAATCAAATATTATGCTGATTGGAAATACTTGGTTGTCATGTGAACACGATGTGGCATGTAGTGTTAGTCAATGAACTTAATCATCCTTCGATAACTACTGGTAAAAATCCTTTGGTAACATATTTTAGTAGCTACCTTCTGTAATGTACTTTGGTAACTATCTTTCGTAACATGCTTTAGTTACTATCTTCTGTAACATGCTTCAGCTACCATCTTCTATAATAGTAATCTGCTATTGCTCCATCACCATGTCGTAGGCTTCTACATCCTTTGTTCTTATGTCCATATCTTTACGTCCAAGTTGCATCCCAAGGCTTGCGCTAGTTGCATAATTCATTTGTGGAACATTCTTCAAAACCTTGCCTACATAATTACTCATAACTCGAACACATTTTACATAAAACAAATACATTTATCAGATTATCTGTATTTATCCTTATATTGACAAATTACAAAAATATACAACAATAACTTATATAAAACACATTATAATCATTAATTAAACATAATAATGAAATATTCTATTACAGAAATTCATGCCAAATATCCTCTCATCATTTTCCCCCAAACTAAAATCTATGCATGTCCTCATGCATATGGAGAGATGAGATAAATAAAATATGATAGATTTTACACACATATCAAATGTCATCATCTAGATTCTTGCAATTGAAAGATTAAAACTAATCAAAATTCACACTGTCCTTTAGAAAACCATTTATAATCCATGAAATAAGACACCATGAGTCTGTGTAAAATTTTCCAGGAGTAAACATACAGATATTAGACATTGTTTCTAAAAAAGAATTTTTGATACTAAGAAATGAACATTTTTAGAAATATGTAAAGTATAAGTCAACATGTTACACAATTTCAATCGAACATATGCAATTGTAGATAAAATATTCCTGATATCAATACAATTGTATAGAACTTATTATAAAATAATAACTCTGGAATTCTTCATCAACACAAATAATTTTTTATAGAGAAATAATGTACTATGCACAACTATTTTTTAGAGGATAGTTCTGCAAGAGTATGTTATCAGAATAGTTCTAAACAGAAAAAGGCAATTTCCAATTTTTTTTTTTGCAAAAACATCAAACTTTATTTATACATACATATTTAGACATGAAAAACTATATACAATAACATCAACATTATTCAAAAATATTTATGTATACCACTAAAATAATTATAGATAAAACAATAAACATTCTATAGATAATAATAATAATATATCAATATAAAAATATGAATAAAATATTTTAACAGTTTTTCTTTATAGTTCAATTTATCCAACTTGTGTTCATCGGGTGGAGATCTGTGAAGATGGTGGTCTTGACTATGGTAAGTTTCGTTCCCTTTTCACTTTATGTACCTGCTCCTTGGCATTCTATTCACCCATTAGTGTCTCAACCATAACAGTTTTCATATGCTCAACTTCATGCAAATTTTCCTTCTACTCTACATCCTACGTTTGAGAAGGCAGAAGTTCCTCAACTGAAGCAACAATATTATCTATCACTGTGTTGATTTTTAGGGGTATCCTGGTATTCAAAACAATATTACTTGATGTGGTTCCTATCTTGATGGGATAAACTCATTTCTTAGGTTGATTTTGCTTTGTTAGGCTGATGAGTTGGTGGCAACTTTCTTCATCAAGGAGTTTAGAAAAGTCAATGGGCTTATGTGTATGTGTTGCTTTTCTAAAATTCATTGATTTTTTTTGCTTTTTACTAGGTGTGGAAATTTTTTTGGATAAGCATCGAAAGGTGGGGGTTTTTTGATGTAATCAATGTGTTTCGTCACCCTATCCACTAAAATTTGTTTGATTATGTCTATCTAAAGGGTAAGGGCTCGATGAATTAGTTTAGAATACTCTATGAAATCCTCTCGTAATTTATCAATTTTGATCTATAAGATAGTATTTTGCACCCGAAGGTGGGATAGGATTTCGACAGTCGAATAAGGTTTAGATAAATCAAATTCATGCTCTGATGTATCATTTTATTATGAGTTTTGACAATATGATGCCTAAATTTTTATTGGTTTGGTTTAATATTTTTAGCAGGTTGGCATTTACGTTTTGGATTGTCAGGTTCTTCCTCCTAAATGTTGGACTCATGTTCTTCTTTAGTCGAATTATCTTCTTCAAATCAATTCTTAGTTGATTTAGAGTACTTCGATAGGTTAGATTCATCCACTATATTATTCCACGTAATTTTAACTTCATGATATTTATTTAAGACTATTAACTTAATCAGGTCATGATGTACAAGTAGGTGCAATTTAGGTTTTTCTTGGGGGTTTTAGGCTTAACCTACAAAACATTAGATTTTAACGATTGAAACAAGACGTAAGGTAAATTGATAACATATTCACTATTTTTTTGAAACTTTAGATTCATTAACATACTAAGATGGTAAGCTACGTAGGTGGAAATTTGTCATTCTAGGGTAAAGAATTTAATAATTAGGATGGTTGCCTCCTACCATAAGAAGGGAAGTGAAGAAGTAGACACCCCTTTAATCCATCCCTTTTTATCCTTGATAATAGTACATTTCTCACCAAATTTAGCTTCTAACTGAGTAACACTTTTGGAGGTATTTGTGTAGTATGGTAATCCTACTTCTGATAGATTCAGTACCTCCAAGATTAAATTGGGGTTAATATTAAATTGAATACATCCAACTTGAGTGGTCATCCTATCAGGGTCAAAATTTAGGATAAAATATTTAGCCACCCCTTGGTCATGCCCTCTAAATTTGGTAAGAGCCTCCCACCATCTAGAATTTTGAAATAACTCAGTTACATCATCACTAGGGTTCTGGGTTTCGATTGAGGATGATTCACTATGCTTCTAAAACATAGAGCGAGACATAGTGGAGTCTAGATTTTTTTTCTTTAAAGTAGAAAGGGATAGTGATAGGTATTAGGATTGCATTTAATACTCACATGGATCGTGTGTATTAAATGTTTTTATAAATGCAAACATGCCTATAAATATATTTTTGATTAATGTAAATGATAGTGTTGTGGCTGATCCACAACACACCCCAAAATTGGGGACCCACCTTTTTGCATGCTTTCAAAGAAGACCTCAGTGACCCAGATGCTAAAAAATCAAGAAAAGGGCAAAATTGCACAAAAATGAAAAAGTGTCGCGATATCGCGACATGTCGCTCATCGCTGCCAAAAAGAAAAGTTGTCGCGATATCGCGACATGTTGCTCCGTCGCGACCGAAAAAAAAAAGTTGTCGCGATATCGCGACATGTCGCTCCGTCGCTACAAAAAATGAAAAGTTGTCGCGATATCGCGACATGTTGCTCCGTCACGGCCAAAAATGAAAAAACGTCGCGATATCGCGACATGTCAAGCTTTCGCGGCCCAGGCAAGCAGGAAGAGGTGTTGATCAAAAATTGTCGCGATTTCGCGACGTGCTGTGAAATCGCGGTCTAGAGAGGAGAGAGAAAGATAGAATGGAAAATTGTCACGAAATCGCGACATGTCACAAAATCGCGGTCAAACCAGTCAAACAGGGCAAGGCACTAAAGTTGTCGCGATATCATGACATGTCGCGTTTTCGTGACCTGAAGCAGCAAGACATGCCAAAGATGAAAAGCGTCGCGATTTCGTGACAGGAAGCAGCAAAGGGGTACGAAGCAGAAAAACGTCACGATATCGCGACAGGTCACATTTTCGCGGCTCCAAGCAGCGAGATGGTACGAAATAGAAAAGTGTCACGATTTCGTGATAGAAAGCCGCAAGACAGCTCCAAATGAAAAGGCATCACGATTTCACGACAGAAAGCTGCCAGAGTGTAAGAAACAAAAAAGTGTCACGATTTCATGACAGGTTGCAATCGAAGGCGTACGGAGATGAAAAGCGTCACGATTTCATGACAGGAAGCAGCCGAGGCGTACGGAGAGGAAAAGCGTCGCGATTTCGCGACAGGTTGCAGCCACAGGGCCCGATAGCATAAAAATGTCACGATTTCGTGACATGTCTCATTTTCGCGGTGCATGAAGGCAGACAAGGCTATTGGTAGGAAAATGTCACGATATCGCGACATGTCGCATTTTCACGGTGAAAGTAGAGGAGCAAAGCTGCATGCATAAAAACGTCGCGATATCGCGACATGCTATTTTTTGTCACGATTTTCACGGGGCCGTTACAGAACATGCAAAAAAGTGCGGAACACGTGGCGTACATGTGTAAGGGCTGCAGAGGCGTTACAGTTCACAGAGAAGATCAAGCGTCTCAATGTCGAGCATAAAGTCAAAAGCAATGGAAAGGCGGGGAAGGTGAAACGAGGCAATCTGGAAGACGAAACGAACCGTCGTGGAAGGAGAAGCAATTTACTAGAACTTTAAAAGCGAAAGCATAGATTGGTACGAGGGTCGAAAAACCACTACGGGCAGAGTTGCAGAGCCAAAGGCAATAAGCCATTTTGGGCCTGCTTTTGTGGTGTTTTTCTTCCACTTTGTCTGGATATTCCTTTACATTGGACTGGGTAGGAAATTGTTGTAAGCAGAGTTGCAGTACTGAAGGCCAGAGGGCCATTATGGGCCTGCTTTGAGGCTATTTTCTTCCATAGACTGGGTTTGGGAAACCAGAGATTCCGTTGTTGTATAATGACCAATTTTTAATACAGAAAATTCGGAGAGTTGCACCTCATTGGCAAGAAAGAAGGAGTTATTTTCTGCATGCAGGATTAAATGTTTATCTTTCCCCTTTTCAGATTTCTAGGCTTATAGGTGAAGTTTAATGCAAGTTCTCTTGGTTGCTTCATGCGAATGTCTAAATCTAAAAATTACAGTTTAAACCCCGAGAAACCAGCACCTAACTTACCTGGATTGTGCGAGTTTGCAGGTTCAATAGGTTAGGTTGTATGCAGAAAACCTCATTAGCTTCGGTTTTGTCAAAGAGGATAGCATCATACTGAATGCACTTTTTATTTTTCTTTCACATTTTATTTTCATTTTTTTTTCTGCATTTTATTTTATTTACAGGCATTAAAATAAAAATTAAAAAAAAACTAAAAAATTCCAAAGTCAGAAAATAGAAAATTTCCATTTCAAGGCCAGAGTTTCATTTTTCAGTTTTGTTTTTCATTCATGAGCAGATGATGAAATTCCCTTCATAAAATTCCATTTTCATTAAAGGGTTTATGTTTATGACATTTCATCAATTTTCATTTTGAAGTTACAGTATAGTCATAAAGGGATCAAATCACATTTGCTTTATTCGGGTTCAATGAACGATCATTAAAGTTTCACAGTAAAATAAACCAACATTGCCCCTTGTTAACAGTTACTTGCAACCACTGAGGTGTTCCAAGCATTTTTATTGAATATCTTTATTTGAGATTATTAATGCACAGATATAAAATGCTGACATAGCGGGAACCTTGGAGAAGTTGTTTGTTTAATTTCTTTGCAAGAGAGGATTTAGAACCCAAATCCTATCGGAGAGTGTGTTTTCACAATCGGGTGAAAATACCACTCAACAGATTGGCGCTAGAAGGAGGGCTGGATGGGTTTATTTTAGTGAGATTTAAATTTTTTGTATATTTCATGCCCTACTGATTGTTATCTTTAGCCTTCTAACACCACTCAACAGATTGGTGCTAGAAGGAGGGCATGAAAAGGTTTATTTTATCGTGATTTTAGATGCTACGGGTTTATAATTGTTTAAGAGCTTTACATTGCTAAATATTTCAAGTCCATTTGATTAGCATCTTTGGCCTCCTCTAACACCACTCAACAGATTGGTGCTAAAGGAGGGCCGAACGGGTTTATTTTAGTGTTATTTAAATTTAAATTTTTTATGCTTTAGTCCTCTAACACTCAGCAGATTGTAAAAAGGACGGCCTGAATTTATTTACTTTATTCTATTTTAAGCAATTCAGGTATGTTGTATATTATTCTAACACTTTTCGATTGTTCATACGGAAATATGTGATTTGATTTAACTTTGAAAATTTTGGTTCTTTCATGCAATTACTTTCATTTGATTTTTACATCTCTTAGTTGATGCTAACTTGATTTTTTTTGGGCATTGCGAGGTTGAGTATTCAACATGATTTGGTTCTAAAATTACATTTTAAGTTTCACTAATGGCAACACTTGAGGAGCAAATGGTATCCCTGAGAGCTGAAATAGTGTCTCTAAGAGAGAGAATGGTATCAATGATAGAGGATCATTATAAGGGTTTGTCTATACCTGTGGTACCCTATCAAATTCCTACAATGTTATTGGATTTTTTACGGTGTTTTAATCAAGAGGTGCCACTAGGATACTTGCAAAAACTGCATGTCTACAAGAATACATTATGTCAATTCCAGGTGTTCTATGAGGAGGTAGCTTGTAGGTTATTTGCATACATTTTGGATGATAAACCATTCTTTTGGTACAGCCAACTACCCATGGAGGTTAGGACTTCTTGGATACAACTAGAAGCAGCCTATCTTTATCATTTTGGTAATCAGGTTGACTTAGAAATCCTGAAAAATCAGTTTTCCTCCATATGTAAGGAGCCTAATGAATCCTTGAGTCAATTCAATGGAAGATTTCGTGAGTTGCACTCCCAAATGTGGGAAAATTTTAACACATTAGAAGAGGAAGCCATGGAAGTATACCTAGGAGCCATACACCCCACACTTGCTTCACTCATTGAGGAAAAGCTGAGTGGTTTGTCTTTAGAGAAAATCCATGAGATCTTAGAAGAGATAGAACGACAAGGTCTTGAAGAAGAAAAGGCACAACATGCTCACATAAGAGATTGTCCTTCTAAAGATATTGATGCCAACCTACACCAACCATCAAACATAGCACCCTCCACTCCAATGATATCTAAGGTGAATGATCAAGGGGATGAATTTGAATATCCAAATCTTACAACCACCTTAGATGTAGTCCACGAGGAGGTGCAAATTGCTAAGCCAACATCCGCTAGTGAGGATTATGCAGAAATGATCTCATTCATAGAGATACACGATTATTCGGATGAAGGGGTTCTAAATTCAACAATGTTTGATATATGTGATAAGACGGAACCCACCATAGAATTAAATGAAGTGGTTGAAAGTGAAATTGGAAGAAAACCAATAAATGAATTTGAAGATATGATAGAGTTTCACCACTTGTTCTTGGAAGATACTATTGATGAGATGTGTAAAATTAAGGATCAAGAAATTCTTCACCCTCCAAATTATGATAATGAATCATGGGTTACTAATTTGGACGATGATAGCCTTACAAATTTGAATTCAAGAAATAACCCACTTTTGGAAATAATTGAACCATCTAAGGAAGGTGAAGATGAGTTTGATGAGAAGCATATTGATGAATTGGAAGATGTTGAAGAAGTAGTTGAACGTCACCACTTGATTTTGAAAGATGATTATTATGATGCTTGGAAGAAGTGGGAAGATTTCACTCACTCCAAAACTACTAATGAAACTTGTGTGCCCATTGATATACAGGACAACATAATCGCCTACTCAAAGGAAGACTTTACAACTCCTGTACAATTTGAGGATGTTTTGGAAGAAAGTTTCAAATCTCATCAAATTTTGAAAGATCATGATGATTCTATTACCAAGGACAAAGAAGAAAAAGAATTGACGAATGAATCAAGAGATCATGTCACAAACATCATGGAATTTCATTCTATGGATTTGGATGACGATTTTTACAATGGTTGGGGGAGATATGATGATGCATTCTTTTCTCACATCTCTATAGATGAAACTCATATCTCACTTGATATGCAAGATATGGAAACTTCCACCTCACATGAAGAGATACCATGGATAGTGAACAAAGAATTAGAACCAAATGATAAAGAGATTGATCAATTGGAAGCAACTCAAATGAAGGATCATCAAGATGAGTCATGGGACATACACTTTGACCAAAAACATTTGAGGGTTGAAAATTTGCATGACCATGTTTTGAATTTGATTGATGTTTATGATGAAATGTCGTTAAAGGTGAATGAAAAACAGGGTATGATTTCTAATCACACCTTTGATAACATTGTTTCAATGAATGAAAAAGAAGTTGATGCACTTGAACTGTTAAACCAAATTCATCAACAATTACTAATTGAATCTAGGATAAAAACTTTTAATGATCCTAATTTAGTAAATATCCTAGATGCTTGTAAATTGTTACACAAATTTGATTGGCCTACAAATTTGGAAAATGATTTGGCTTTGAAATTTGTAGAAATAGGCTCCTACTTACAAAATTGCATATTTGAAAAAGATAGCCTAATTCTAAATCAAGGAGGGAATTATGAAGTTTACATTTTAAAGAATAGACATGATAAAATTGAAAATCATTTATTGTCTAATCATTCTAGTAATTTGATGCTCACCTATGGGAATACTAATGGAACTAAATTTAATTGGTGGGGTGAGAGAGGAAAGTTGAAGTGGGTTGCATTGTTTGGTCTTGTCTTGTTTTTGTTGGATTCCCACAACATTTGGCATGCATATCATGTTATATTTTTGTTAAAATGTTCTAATCATGTTTGGGATCCAGGAAAGTGATAGTCCAAGCTTTGCATCATCTTGTATTATAGTGTACATTTGTATATAGATTTTGGTTTTTGGTTTTGGGTTTGTGTTTTCAAGTTTCATTTTGGGATTGCTATTTGGATTTGGATTTAAGTTGTGTGTTGGTCCTTTGGACATTTTTGGTTTGTTTATGAAAAAAAAAAAAAAATTGGTTTTGAGATGTCAACTTATGCCTAAAATCAGGAGAATATGAAACATTGGAATTGTGTTGTAGAAAGCTCCACAAGTAACACAAACATTTAAATGATATCGTTTGAATCTTGTGATGCATGAAGTTGTCAGTTTTGCACATTATGGTAAAGTAGATGATATATTCCAAAAGAAGCAGTGCATTCACATCTCATGTCACATTCCACATTGCATATATACATGTCATCTCAAGTTACATTTTCATTTCATGTGCAATCATTGAGAAGGTGTCGAATCCTCTTAGGGTTATTCTATAACATAAAACATAAAAAAATCCTAAGGTTGGGAACCCGATGTCCGAACTATCTTGAACCAAGCACATTCCATGCACATTAAAAGAATCTTGAGCAAAATGGTCAAAACCATACTTGGATGAAAAGGTGAGGTGAAAAGAATATTTCATGTTTGTCCTATCATGCAACATAATCCTTGAAAAAGTGGTTTTTACCACTCCCATAAAATCTTAAAGCCTAAAACCAGAGTAGTAAGGATAGGGTTAAATCCTCATCGAACTTAGGTTGAGGATCCAACTCCCCAAAGCTCTGATTTGACCTACATGGAGTAGTAAGGATAGGACATAATTCTCATCTCGCTTAGGTTGAGAATCCGATTCCCCAAAGCTTCCATTTTTTCCACTTCATCATAAAGCTTGGATTGGAAGGATAGTACTACATGTCCTCTGCAAAGGATGGGTAGTCATCCCAAAGGTCCAAGTAATAAAATTAACTAATATTTCCCATTTTCGTCTTAATATTGGATTGGAAGGATCGTACTACATGTCCCTAGCAAGGATGGGTAGTCATCCCAAAGATCCAAGAAGTAAAAAAAAAAGAGAAAAGAATGAATGAAGCCAAGTCATGGATTATGGGGTTAAGTATGCTCATGCGTGGCAACATGTCTTGTCTAAAAACAAGACCACTGATTGCTCATATGGATAGACTAGCCTGACCATTTCATCCATAATAGGTTAAATTATTTTGTTCAAGATGAGGTAATGAACTCCAAATCAGAATAGTAAGGATAGGGTTAAATTCCCATCTCGCTTAGGTTGGGAATCCTATTCCCCAAAGTTCTGATTTCACTTACACCTGCACATGGGTTCAAGATGGTAGTGACACATAACCAACTTTGGGATCTAATAAATTAATTCAGTATACATATATTTATTTGGCCTTAAGAGGGTTTGATAGTTTTGATATGTTTGTTCATGATATTAGAAGGTTTGAGCCTTTGCAATGCAGGTTGTTATATCTTTAGCATCTTCATCATGCATTAAATCCTGCACAAATTATTCATAGCCTTGCATACAAATCATAAGTGAAACTGACAATGGAATGTTGATCAAGTTTAAGCGATAGGGAATGAAAACACATTGCACACACCGAGATGATACTTAATGATTCTGATGTTTCATGTATTTTTGATCTATCGGTATTAGTTTATCCTTTATGTGCTGACGCTTGTATCTAAGCTTCTATATTTCAAGGTTGGGTTCTCACCAAAATGCTCAGGAGCATTTGACAGCAGAGTCACCATTTGTTGTGGCTGATCCACAACACACCCCAAAATTGGGGACCCACCTTTTTGCATGCTTTCAAAGAAGACCTCAGTGACCCAGATGCTAAAAAATCAAGAAAAGGGCAAAATTGCACAAAAATGAAAAAGTGTCGCGATATCGCGACATGTCGCTCCGTCGCTGCCAAAAAAGAAAAGTTTTCACTCCATCGCTGCCAAAAAGAAAAGTTGTCGCGATATCGCGACATGTCGCTCCGTCGTTGCCCAAAAATGAAAGTTGTCGCGATATCGCGACATGTTGCTCCGTCGCGGCCAAAAATGAAAAAATGTCGCGATATCGCGACATGTCAATCTTTCGCGGCTCAGGCAAGTAGGAAGAGGTGTTGATCGAAAATTGTCGTGATTTCACGACGTGCTGTGAAATCGCGGTCCAGAGAGGAGAGAGAAAGACAGAATGGAAAATTGTCACGAAATCGTGACATGTCACAAAATCATGGTCAAACCAGTCAAACAAGGCAAGGCACTAAAGTTGTCGCGATATCGCGACATGTCTTTTCGTGACCTGAAGCAGCAAGACATGCCAAAGATGAAAAGCGTCGTGATTTCGCAACTTGAAGCAGCAAAGGGATACGAAGCAAGAAAATGTCACGATATCACGATAGGTCATGTTTTCGCGGCTCCAAGCAGCGAGATGGTACGAAATAGAAAAGTGTCACGATTTCACGACAGAAAGCCGCAAGACAGCTCCAAATGAAAAGCATCACAATTTCACGATAGAAAGCTTCCAGAGTGTACGAAATGAAAAAGTGTCATGATTTCGTGATAGGTTACAGCCGAAGGCGTACGGAGATGAAAAGCATCACGATTTCGCGATAGGAAGCAGCCAAGGCGTACGGAGAGGAAAAGCGTCGCGATTTCATGACAGGTTGCAGCCATAGGGCCCGATAGCATAAAAATGTCATGATTTCACGACATGTCTCATTTTCATGGTGCATGAAGGCAGACAAGGTTGTTGGTAGGAAAATGTCGCGATATCGCGACATGTCGCGTTTTCACGATGAAAGTAGAGGAGCAAAGCTGCATGCATAAAAACGTCGCGATATCGCGACATGCTATTTTTTGTCACGATTTTCACGGGGCCATTACAGAACATGCAGAAAAGTGCGGAACACATGGCGTACATGTGTAAGGGCTGTAGAGGCGTTACAGTTCATAGAGAAGATCAAGCGTCTCAATGTCGAGCATAAAGTCAAAAGCAATGGAAAGGCGGGGAAGGTGAAATGAGGCAATCTGGAAGACGAAACGAACCATCGTGGAAGGAGAAGCAATTTACCAGAACTTTAAAAGTGAAAGCATAGATTGGTACGAGGGTCGAAAAACCACTATGGGCAGAGTTATAGAGCCAAAGGCAATAAGCCATTCTGGGCCTGCTTTTGTGGTGTTTTTCTTCCACTTTGTCTGGATATTCCTTTACATTGGACTGGGTAGGAAATTGTTGTAAGCAGAGTTGCAAGTGTTGAAGGCCAGAAGGCCATTCTGGGCCTGCTTTGAGGTTGTTTTCTTCCATAGACTGGGTTTGGGAAACCGAGATATTCCGTTATTGTATAATGACCAATTTTTAATACAAAAAATTCAGAGAGTTGCACCTCATTGGCAAGAAAGAAGGAGTTATTTTCTGCATGCAGGATTAAATGTTTATCTTTCCCCTTTTTAGATTTCTAGGCTTATAGGTGAAGTTTAATGCAAGTTCTCTTGGTTGCTTCATGCGAATGTCTAAATCTGAAAATTATAGTTTAAACCCCAAAAACCAGCACCTAACTTACCTGGATTGTGCGAGTTTGCAGGTTCAATAGGTTAGGTTGTATGCAGAAAACTATTGAGAAGCAACACACCCCCACTGAAAAATGAATTTCCATCCTTTGAAAACTTTGAGATTTCATTTTTGCAGTAGGGACCCTCTTGATGATTTTCAGGTTTAATTCCAATTTTTTTACTTGCCTCTTTCTTCTTCAAGTTTTGCCTATGTTAAAGTATCCAAGTATTCTTGCATTCTGGCTTTGTTATCTCAGACTTCACTTTTTACATGCTAGAATCATTCATGGATAAAGAAAATCTTACACCGGTATGAAAAAAATGTAGAAAACAGATAGATAAATTCATTGAAAATCAAAACTTTTCTTTTTTGGAAGTGTCGCGATATCGCGACACTTCCATTTATGGAAATGTCGCGATATCGCGACAGGTTTTCAGAAAATCGGCTAAGTCAAAAAAGCGTAGCGAAATCGTGACACTTTCCATTTTTGGAAATGTCGCGATATCGCGACATTTCCATTTTTGGAAATGTCGCGATATCGCGACATTTCCATTTTTGGAAATGTCGCGATATCGCTACCGGTTAGGAGAGAGAAAGCCCGATCGTACGGAACGTTGCGAAATCGCGACATGTCACAAAATCGTGACAAGTTTGGAGAGAGAAGGCAGGATTGTACGAAACGTCGCAAAATCATGACATGTCACGAAATCGTGACATGTCGCATTTTCGCGGCTGCGAGAGAGAAAAGTTGCTAAGTGTGAAAAATGTCACGATTTCGCGACATGTCACGAAATTGCGACATGTCGCATTTTCGCGACAGGTTAGAGAGAAAGAAGCCGAAGGTAGAAAAGGGTCACGATTTCGCGACATGTCGCGAAATCGCGACATGTCGCGTTTTCGCGGCTTCTAGGAGAGAAAGGGCCCGAGACGTACGGACTGTCACGATTTCGTGACATGTCGCGAAATCGCGACAGGTCCAGGCAAAGCAAGCAAGAAGCAAGCAAGAGGAACCAAAATTGAAAATCGACTAAGGCAAAAGGATGTCATGAAATCATGACGTCACGATTTCACGATGTCACGAAATCACGACAAAATTGGCGGAGGAAGCCCGGGGTGTACGGACTGTCGCGATTTCGTGACATGTTGCGAAATCGCGACAGGTCCAAGCCAAAATTCAAAGAAAAGTCTAAGGCATTTTAACGTCACGAAATCGTGACATTTTGAAGAGGCAAGGCTCGAAAAGACAAGAGTGTCGCGAAATCGCGACGTCGCAATTTCACGACGTCATGATTTCATGACACAAATGAGAGTTGGCAGCAAGGAGCCACCATGTCACGATTTCGCGACATGGTGGAGAGAAAGGAGTGCAAGGAAGGTAGGCATCACGATTGTCGTGAAATCGTGACATGTCGCATTTTCATGGCAAGCAAGGCAAAAAATCGGCTAAGGCATGGAAAGGTCGCGATTTCGCGACATGTCACGAAATCGTGACATGTCGCATTTTCGTGACAGGTTGGACAAAAAAGTGCTGAAGGGCAGAAGGGGTCGCGATTTCGCGACATGTCACAAAATCGTGACATGTCACGTTTTTATGGCCAAGATGGAAGGAAGAGGCCAAGGCAGGAGCATGTCGCGAAATCGTGACATGAAGGAAGAAAGATGCATGGAGCAGGGTCGATGTCGCGATTTCGTGACATGTCGCGAAATCGACATGTCGCATTTTCGCGGCCTATGGAGCAAAGAAGTTACGCAGCAAGGGGGATGTCACGATTTTGCGACATGTCGCAAAATCGTGACATGTCACATTTTCGCGACCCTGACAAAAAAAGGCTAGAAATGCAAGACATCTGGAAATGGACACGTGTCGCGATTCTGTGACACATGTCAAAACACTGCAAGCCACGTATTAGACAAAGCATGCCGCATATACTGAACCTTAGGGCTTATTTTTAATATTAAAGCTTTTGATTTAATAATTTTAAAAGGCTAATCCTTGTTTGTCTTTCATGCAGGAAGCCATCTGGCACTTACGGGATAACGGAGAAATGGCCATAAAGACAAAGTCGAGTGCAAATTAATCAAAGACAACCATATTGAAAGGAAAGATGCCAGAAGTTGCTGCTTCATCCAATTTTTACAGATCTGGCCGCAAAGAGACTTTACGGTGACTAAGCAACTGCCCTTTTAATGGAGTATGTCGGGAATTGGCTGAGAAATGGAAATATCTGCACATAATTATTGGAATTTGCCGGTGAATGCATTTAATGAAAATTTATGGCAAAATTAATAGCTTGCAGATATTTTCAACTCGGGGATGGCTCGACGGAGGTGAAATGTCAGAGAAGTGGTGATTCATCCAAATTACCCGAGGGCATTAATGAAGACATTTATTTACAGTTGCGGGTGAATGCAAGTGGCATTCGAATTCTATCTTCTCCATTTATGGCAAGTGACTGCACTGATTTGCAGAATGGTTAAGTTTTATCCGGACTTTGTTTTAAATGGCTTTATATTGTAAAACCCGGGTCCTAGGGTTGAAGATGATAAGACTTAGGGTTTGAGAAGAAGATATTTCTGAAAATATCAGGGTCTGTCTTGAGTCTATAAATACTTCTTCTCAATGTAATCGCAGGAGGCGGAAACTTAGAAATAAAAGGCTATTGAAGCAATTTCTTGCAAATTTTGTTAAATACTTTGTTTCTGGACTTGAAGTTGATGTGCTCTTGTTTTCTGTGATAGCATGGCCAGGAGCCTAATATTTTGCAGATTGTGATAAGTTCATCTCCTTTTGTTTTTCGTTTCTTTAAAGTTTATTAAATATATGTTGTGAATCTGTGTTATCAAGATTAAATATGTTGTTAGGCTTCAGTTGTTCTATTGTATGCTAGGGGAAATTACAGATTTAAGGTTCAGGTCTGTTCTAATTGCTTTGTCCTCACTGTGCGAGCTAGGATGTCGGTGAAAGATATCAATTTTAACCGACTTCCCTTCGGTTTATAATTTTCTGTTAGATCTGTTCCATCTCTGCCTTATGCTCTTAGTAGAAAGTGATCTTAGAAAGCTGGACACTTTCTTCTTTGATTTGTTCTGTTGTGAAGGTGATAGTATAAATAAAATTGGTAGTTTTGTTTTACGAGTTAAGTTTGATAGACTTCTCTTTCTGCCTTACCCTACCCTCTTTGTTTTACCGTGAAATGATCCATTTTTATTTTCTTTAATTTGTCTTTTATTTAAATCTACTGACCCATAAGAGCTAGATCAAAGAATTAATTTTAAATCTGATTGTCAACAAGTGACAACTCCTAAACACTATTGAGAAAGTTCAGAGCCCGTTGTAAGGTAACAGATAGTCCATATTGAAGACTATTCCAGAAGCGGAAAAGAGTGAATTGACATTCGACTCGACTCTGTAACTCACACCTTGGATAACCAGCTAGATCCTAAAGTGAGTGGGATTTATCCCGTATAAGTGTTATTAGAGTTTTATGCTCATTCTTCACAGGGTGTGTATGAAAGTCGGACCAACATTTAAAAATGGCGCTAGAAGGAGGGCCTACTAAAATTCGATCAGTATTATAAGTTGTCAGTACAATTTTTTAAGATTGCCAGAAAAGAAGACCTCAAGTTCAGTACTCTGTTAAGAACTGTAAGTTTGTAAGTGCTTGTGAAAAGTTGGATTCTACATACAGGGTAACAAGGTCCCACCCCAGAGCTGGAGAGCTCCTTGTCCCTGAATTAGAAACTCCGAGAAGAAGTAGCCTCAGAAGGGCTAAGTCTCTGTCAAAAATAGTTTTATCACCGCTGATAGTTACTCCAACCACAACTCAGAATATCACTAACAACCAAGTAGTGATGGCAAATTGGTTGGGCTCCACTGCTTTGAATATTTTGGGTATTGCCCATGACCTACCTAGAAATTCGGAAAGATATCTCCCCAGATATAAACATGATGGGACAAGAACTACAGAAGAACATTTGGTTGCATTCAAGAATGCTTTGAAATTATTAAATGTACAACATGAGGATGTTGCCTGCAGACTATTCCCGTTCACTCTCCAGGAGGGAGCTTATGATTGGTTTCTAAACCTCACTAATGATTCTGTCACCAGCTGGAATGACTTAGAAAAAGTTTTTGTGTCACAGTTCGGAGAAGTGATAGATCCTAGTATATTGTACCAACAGTTTTTTGGCATCAAAAGAGAATTAGGTGAATCTATCAGGTCTTATAATGTTAGATTCCAGAAAGCTTATGGCAGACTTACTGGGTATTATGTACCGAATGCTGACCTGGCATTAGAGATCTTTAGAAACTCTCTGGATCCAATGACCTCTGTATTTTTGAAGAGAGATCCCACTATTACTAATTTGACAGAAGCTTATAAAGAAGCTTTGATTCTGGAAAGACAGTTGGGACCCCAGCCTTTAAATGCCCAGCAAGTTCCTCTGGTTACACAAGCTGCCCCTGTGTTCAATCCCATTCCACATCAGATGATGCTGCCAGTTTGTTAGACTCTACCATCAGCAAATCCATTGGTAGCACATGTTGAGAATGTACAAAACCCAAGCAAAGAGGCTGACAATGCAAGAGTTGAAGAAGTCTCCAAAATAGTTTAGAAGCTGGCCAATGATTTCTTGAGTTTTAAAAGGCAAGTTTCTACTAGGGACAACTCCAACAGATATTCATATCAACCGAACAGATTCAACCGGCCCCCGTATGAACCTAATAAAGATTACAAGGGTAAGGCTCATGATGTGAATATTTGTGATTTAGCTCTGCCTAACTGGTGCAGAATACATGCCACTTCTCAGCATGGGGAGTTGGATTGTCTGGAATTTTGCAATGCATTTGAAGCTTTGTCTGGAGATTTGATCTCCCCTGAAAATCAAAGAACTGTTGATGGCCCAAGTTCATCCGGCCACAGTGCAGCTATGGTCCTGGATTCTTTCACTTTCTCGGATGAATCTGAGAATGTAGTTGAAATGCCTATGGATGAGGTGCAGGCTTTCCAGCAGTACAGAAGAGATAATTACAACCTGAGGAACAGGAATCCGGAGCCTAATACTACATCAACCCCTCCGGACAACTCTCACAATGTTCCTCCCGACCCCTCTCCAAGCAATAATCCATCTCCACCAAAGGGAGGAAATATGATGAGAGGACCAGATGCTTTTGTCCCTCCACTTAATAAAGGATATAACATAGTGGAGGATATGAAAAATATTAAGGCCAACATTACTCTACATGAGTTGGCACAGATTTCGAAGCAGAGAGACAACCTGATAAAAACATACTCTGGCCCTGCTACTAAACCTGTGGACAAAGGAAAGAAAATAGCAAATGCCAATCTAGCCATGTACAAAGAAAAAACTGAAGTTCCCCCCTTTTTACTGACTGTCCGTATTTTTGGGAAGAACTTACATAATTGTTTGGTAGATTCAGGTGCATCTGCTAATGTTATGCCTTTGGCCATTTGTCAGCAATTGGGTCTCACCCCAATGAAGTCTGAAAGGAGAGTTGTCCAATTAGACAAATCAGAGGTTAAAGTTGTTGGAGAGCTTCAAAATATTCATATCCAATTAGCATCTAAGCCAAGGGCTCAACATAAAATTGAAATTCAGGTTGTGGATATCCCTGTGGGGTATGGGATGCTGTTGAGTAGAGATTGGTCGAGATCTCTGAACGGATACTTGGCAACAAATTTTTCACACATGTGGTTGCCGTGGAAAGGAGTGGCAAATCAATTACGGGTTGAAAGAGAACCCAGGTACAAGCATACAATTACTGAGTACAATGTAGAGAATGAAAATGTAAATATTGCGGAGGTAGATATTGGAGTCTACAATTTAACAATGGGACAGATTAACAAGTTTAATAAAGCTCATCCTGTACATACTAATGAAGTCTGGACACTTCATGTGGATGGGGCTAGATCTAAACAGGGTTCTGGAACAGGGGCAGTCCTTAAAGGGCCTGAAAGTCAGACATATTTTATGTCTTACCGCCTACAGTTCCCTTGTACAAATAATTTAGCAGAGTATGAAGCTCTGATTTTAGGTTTGAAATTTGCTTTGGACAAAGGAGCAAGAAATATTCAAGTTTTTACTGATTCAAAATTGGTGGCAAATCAAGTCAAAGGTAAATTCTAGTGTAAAGCATCTTATTTAAAAGGATACAAACATCGGGCTTGGGATCTTGTAGAAGACTTTGATGCTTTTAATCTGACACACATACCCAGAGAGCAAAATTCACATGCAGATGTCTTGGCTTCTTCAGTCGCAAGTTTAAAACCATTGGAAGAATTTAAATGGAACAAGTTTTCAATTGAGTTAGTCCCTTGTCCTTCGGTTCCAAACAATATAGATAATTTTCAGGTTTTCTTCGATGATCAACAAATTGTAAACTTTTTGCAGAGTACTAACACATTTGAAAATGCTATAATCGATGAGGGCCAAAGGGATACCCTACTGGAGCAGTTAGATGATGACAGGGGAATAATGAGGTTGAAGGACAACAAAATTCCAAAAGGGATGGTGGAGCTGGAGTGGCTCTTTGATGTTGACAAAATCAAGCAAAAGGTGAATTCTGAGGATTATGTGGGTGCCACAGACAGTGAGACTAAAAACCTGAACATAGGGACTGAAGAAGATCCCAGGCACATCAAGTTGGCTAAGAACTGTGATCCAAAAATAAAAAGAGGTATGATTGATTTTCTTCACAGGTCAAAGGATGTTATGGCCTGGTCATACAAAGACTTAAAGGTATTTGATCCTAAAGTTTACACTCATATTATACCTTTAAAAGAATTTTGCAAACCTTTCAGGCAAAAACAGAGGCATGTCAATGCTCTGTTAGAGCCCCTCATCCAGAAAGAAGTAGAAAAGCTATTGAGTGCAGCCATTATTTTTCCCATCAGGCATTCTACTTGGGTGGCCAATCTGGTGCCAATCAGAAAGAAAAATGGAGAGATCCGCCTGTGTGTGGACTTTAGAAATTTAAACAAGGCATCTGAAAAAGATAATTACCCTCTGCCTTCCATGGATGAGGTGCTACAAATTGTCAATGGTTCAGAGATGATGTCTTTCCTGGATGGTTTCTCAGGGTACAATCAGATTTTGGTTGAGAAGGAAGACAGAATGAAAACTGCTTTCACAACTAAGTGGGGAACTTTTTCTTACAAGAGGATGCCATTTGGATTAATAAATGTCGGAGCTACATTTCAACGAGCAATGGATCATGCTTTCAAGGGCCTTATGGGTAAATGCATTGTTGTTTACATGGATGATTTAACAGTCTTCTCTAAATCTCGGTTTGACCATGTAAAACACTTGGAGTCTGTGTTTAATAAATGCGGGGAGTTTGGTATTTCTTTGAATCCAAAGAAGTGCATTTTCTGTGTAACTAAAGGAAAGCTCCTTGGGCACTTGGTCACAAAAGATGGCATTTCCATGGATCCGGGCAGAGTTGAAGCCATATCCGGCATACCATTTCCCAACTCTAAGAAAGAGTTGAGGTCCTTCTTTGGAAAAATTAACTTTGTCAGGAAGTTCATCTCCGGTTTTGCAGAGATAGTCAAGCCAATGAATGACATGCTAAAGCAAACTGCTCAGATTGTCTGGACCACAGAAGCTAAAACTGCTTTCCAAGAAATCAAGACAGCCATCAAACAAGCACCAGTTCTGGTAAGCCCAGACTTCAGTGCAGATTTCTATCTGTACACTTTTTCTTCTGAACATACACTTGTTTCAGTTCTGACCCAACGGAGAGAAACTTGGGAACATCCAATTGCTTTCAAGAGTACCAATTTGAATGGGACTGAGCTGAAATATTATCGTTTAGACAAACAAGCTTATGCCTTGGTGAGAGCGGTTAAGCATTTCAGGCACTATATATTAAGAAGCAGAATTCATGCTATAGTTCCAGACCCAATTGTTAAATACCTTCTAAGTCAGAATGAATTGGGTGAATTGAGGGGTAATTGGGTTACAAGGCTGCAAGAGTATGACTTAGAGATTAGGCCTGCTAAATTGATCAGAGGACTTGGTTTGTCCCGACACATTGCCGAAGTACCTGTACGGGAAGAAGTTAATCAGTTAAATTCTGAATCTGATGACTGGTATGGAGATATCATCCATCTGCTGCAATTTGGAATTTTCCCGTCTCACTTGAACAGAACCCAAAGGAGAGCATTAAAACTGAAAGCTGCTCATTATCTCCTCAAAGCAGGTAATTTGTATAGAGAGAATTATGCTGGCATTTTCTTGAGATGCATTTCTCGGAGTGAAGTCAATGAAGTCATGTCCAGTTTTCATGAAAAGTTAGGGGCAGGGCATTCATCAGGATCTGCTACTGCGCATAAAATATTGAGAGCAGGCTATTACTGGCCTACACTATTTAAAGATGCACATCAGCATGTAAGAACCTGCCATCAGTGCCAAACTTTTACAGCCAAAGAGGCCAACTGGGCTCTACCATTGCAACCTGTTGTAATAAATAAACCTTTCATGCAATGGGGACTTGATTTTGTGGGAGTGATTAATCCAAATTCTTCAGTAGGGCATAAGTATGTTCTGACAGCTACTGATTACTGCACAAGATGGGTTGAAGCAGTAGCCACCACAAGAAGTACAACTCATGAAGTGATTGATTTTCTAGAGTCAAATGTCATAACTAGGTTTGGGGTTCCTCTGAATTTGGTGTGTGATAATGGACCAGCCTTCCAATCATTGGAGTTTGCAGAATGGGCATACCAGATGGGGATAGTTATCAGATTCTCATCCAACTATTATCCCCAAGGCAATGGACTGGTTGAGTCCACAAACAAGAATTTAATGAATGCCATTAAGAAATCTACAGCAGACAAACCCAGGCAGTGGCATACATTATTGAAATATGCACTTTGGGCTGACCGGATAAAATATAAAGTGGCTCTTAAAACTTCTCCTTTTGCTTTGTTGTATGGTACCCGACCAATTGTTCCCATCTCTCTGAAGTTACCTACTTACCAATTTGTCTTAGACTATTTTGAGGATCAAGATGATGCAGAGGCTCGTGTTTTAGATCTAACTAACTTGCAGGATGAAAGACTCCAAGCCCTGGAACACTTCAGTCGGCACCAAGAAACCGTCAAGCGGTGGTTTGACAAGAGGGCCAAAGTGAAAGCTTTCAGACTGGCAGACTTGGTGCTTCTATGGGACAAGGCCCATGAGAAGAAGGGTAAGCATACAAAGTTGCAGCCACTGTGGATAGGCCCCTACCAGATTGCTGAGATTCTGGGTAGTAATGCATTTTGTTTACAAGACCTTGATGGTAATTTTTTGGACCTCCCTGTTAATGGTCAATACTTAAAACATTATTTCTCGGCTGTCCCGTCCAATATATCATTTGAATGAGTCATAAAGAAGTTGTAACATGTGTATACATTGTGAATAACTCTGCAGTTATTTTGCTTTAGCTTAATTTTAATTGCCTGTACAGTTCTTAGTTTATTTATTTTAATTTAATTCTAGGTGCTTGTACAGTGTTGTTTGTTTTAATTTGTTTTTAAATGTCTGTGCAGTGTTGTTTAATTATTTTAATTCTATCTGCCTGTACAGTTTTTAGCTTTAGTTTTAATTGCCTGTATAGTTTTTAGTTGCTTTGTTTTAATTTGTTTTTAAATGTCTGTGCAGTGTTCTTGTGTTTTATTTAATCCTAATTGTCTATGCAGCTTTAATTTATCTTGAAGTTTTGTATTTTATTTCCTTTGAAAATAACCCTGCAGTTTTGTTTGCTGCCTGTACAGTTTTATTTTAAAGTCTGTGCAGTTTTATTTTATTTTGTTTTTAGAGGCCTGTGTTTATCCTTGGAAGTCTGTACAAAGTTCTTTAGCTTTTAAGATTCTGTTCTTTAGCCTTTGCTTGAGCATCAATGAAAAGTCAGCCTTCTAAAAATTGTTTTATTCTGAGCTGATCAATCCAGTGTTCATTATCATAATTGTGAGATAGTCTGTTTGAACTGAACAGTGGAACTATTTTCTTAGTCAGGACAACAGTGGAAGGATGATTGGATTTTGTGTCTTACTTGCCATAGTTGTTTTAATTATAAAGAAAGCGCTATGCTTGTTTGGTTGGAGAAACTCCGGGGAATCCAAGAAAAGTTGGTTATAAGAGGGGACTATGATTCATGTAATTATTTGAGTATCCATAGAGGCTATCAGTGCCCAGGCTGAAGCAGTTCCAGATTGATGAAATGTTAAAAGAAAATTGTTATTCTTTCTAAGGCTTTTCAGATGTTGATGTATTTCAAAAGAAAGAGATGAAAGTTGAGCAGGCAGCATGAAATTGGCACTCTATTATTTCCAATATATATATAAAAAAAGAAAAAAAAAGAGAGATAAAAAGAAAAAGAAAAAAGAGTTATATAATCAAAGAGGCAGCCAAGACTTCAAAAGATGTTTTTCTTCTACTAAGTTGTAGATTCTACCTTACAGTTGTAAATCTGGGTCGTGTAAATCTAAAGGGTAACTCTGTCGGGGCTGTAAAAGGCTAAACTAGTAAACAGAGCTCTACTCGGTTTCACCTTTTTACAATCTAGAAAAGCTGATCAATCCCGAGTTCAAC
The DNA here is from genome assembly GCA_028583015.1 of Wollemia nobilis. Taxonomy (NCBI): domain Eukaryota; kingdom Viridiplantae; phylum Streptophyta; class Pinopsida; order Araucariales; family Araucariaceae; genus Wollemia; species Wollemia nobilis. The sequence continues at coordinate 2,330,535 of JAQPPZ010001323.1, forward strand.
ATTCGATCCAGTCATTCTTGAAGAAAGTTTTATACCCTTGTAATTGCACATCATAAATCTTCCTTAAGTAATTCAGCCTAGTATGTCCTTGGAAAATTTTAACAACTATCAGTTAGTAGTCAATTTATTTTGAAGAATATCTGTGGCAAGGCAAGATGCATGGTCTATGTTGTTTTGAAACTAGAGTCCTGGGTTCTAAAATAATGCTACTATTTTACCCATAGATATCGCCATTTGTTGAGAAGCAACACACCCCCACTGAAAAATGAATTTCCATCCTTTGAAAACTTTGAGCTTTCATTTTTTTGCAGTAGGGACCCTCTTGATGATTTTCAGGTTTAATTCTAATTTTTTTACTTGCCTCTTTCTTCTTCAAGTTTTGCCTATTTCTTTATCCAAGTATTCTTGCATTCTGGCTTTGTTATCTCAGACTTCACTTTTTACATGCTAGAATCATTCATGGATAAAGAAAATCTTTCACCGATATGAAAAAAATGCAGAAAACAGATAGATAAATTCATTGAAAATCAAAATTTTCATTTTTTGGCAAAGTCGCGATATCGCGACACTTCCATTTATGGAAATGTCGCGATATCGCGACAGGTTTTCAAAAAATCGGCTAAGTCAAAAAAGCGTAGCGAAATCGTGACACTTTCCATTTTTGGAAATGTCGCGATATCGCTACCGGTTAGGAGAGAGAAAGCCCGATCGTACGGAATGTCACGAAATCGTGACATGTCATAAAATCGTGACAAGTTTGGAGAGAGAAGGCAGGATTGTACGGAACGTCGCGAAATCACGACATGTCGCATTTTCGCGGCTACGAGAGAGAAAAGTTGCTAGGTGTGAAAAATGTCATGAACATGTCGCATTTTTGTGACAGGTTAGAGAGAAAGAAGCCGAAGGCAGAAAAGGGTCGCGATTTCGCGACATGTCACGAAATCACGACAGGTCACGTTTTCGCGGCTTCCAGGAGAGAAAGGGCCCGAGACGTACGAACTGTCACGATTTCGTGACATGTCGCGAAATCACGACAGGTCCAGGCAAAGCAAGCAAGAAGCAAGCAAGAGGAACCAAAATTGAAAATCGACTAAGGCAAAAGGATGTCGCGAAATCGTGACGTCGCGAAATCGTGACAAAATTGGCGGAGGAAGCCCGGGGTGTACGGACTGTCGCGATTTCGTGACATGTCGCGAAATCACGACAGGTCCAAGCCAAAATTCAAAGAAAAGTCTAAGGCATTTTAACGTCATGAAATCATGACGTTTTGAAGAGGCAAGGCTCGAAAAGACAAGAGTGTCGCGAAATCGCGACGTCGCGATTTCGTGACACAAATGAGAGTTGGCAGCAAGGAGCCACCATGTCGCGATTTCGCGACATGGTGGAGAGAAAGGAGTGCAAGGAAGGTAGGCATCGCGATTTCGTGACATGTCACGAAATCACGACATGTCGCATTTTCATGGCAGGCAAGGCAAAAAATCGGCTAAGGCATGGAAAGGTCGTGATTTTGCGACATGTCGCGAAATCGTGACATGTCGCATTTTCGCAATAGGTTGGACAGAAAAGTGCTGAAGGGCAGAAGGGGTCGCGATTTCGTGACATGTCACGAAATCGTGACATGTCGCGTTTTCATGGCCAGGATGGAAGGAAGAGGCCAAGGCAGGAGCATGTCGCGAAATCGCGACATGAAGGAAGAAAGATGCATGGAGCAGGGTCGATGTCGCAAAATCGTGACATGTCGCATTTTCGTGGCCTATGGAGCAAAGAAGTTATGCAGCAAGGGGGATGTCGCGATTTCGCGACATGTCACGAAATCGTGACATGTCGCATTTTTGTGGCCCTGACAGAAAAAGGCCAGAAATGCAAGACATCTGGAAATGGACACGTGTCGCGATTATGTGACACGTGTCAAAACACTGCAAGCCACGTATTAGACAAAGCATGCCGCATATATTGAACCTTAGGGCTTCTTTTTAATATTAAAGCTTTTGATTTAATAATTTTAAAATGCTAATCCTTGTTTGTCTTTCATGCAGGAAGCCATCTGGCACTTACGGGATAACGGAGAAATGGCCATAAAGACAAAGTCGAGTGCAAATTAATCAAAGACAACCATATTGAAAGGAAAGATGCCAAAAGTTGTTGCTTCATCCAAATTTTACAGATCTGGCCGCAAAGAGACTTTACGGTGACTAAGCAACTGCCCATTTGATGGAATATGTCAGGAATTGGCCGGGAAATGAAAATATCTACACACAGTTACCGGATTTTGCCGATGAATGCATTTAATGAAAATTTATGGCAGAATTAATAGCTTGCAGATATTTTCAACTCGGGGATGGCTCGGTGGAGGTGAAATGTCAGAGAAGTGGTGATTCATCCAAATTACCCGAGGGCATTAATGAAGACATTTATTTACAGTTGCGGGTGAATGCAAGTGGCATTCGAATTCTATCTTCTCCATTTATGGCAACTGACTGCACTGATTTGCAGAATGGTTAAGTTTTATCCGGACTTTGTTTTAAATGGCTTTATATTGTAAAACCTGGGTCCTAGGGTTGAAGATGATAAGACTTAGGGTTTGAGAAGAAGATATTTCTGAAAAGATCAGGGTCTATCCTGAGTCTATAAATACTTCTTCTCAATGTAATCGCAGGAGGCAGAAACTTAGAAATAAAAGGCTATTGAAGCAATTTCTTACAAATTTTGTTAAATACTTTGTTTCTGGACTTGAAGTTGATGTGCTCTTGTTTTCTGTGATAGCATGGCCAGGAGCCTAATATTTTGTAGATTGTGATAAGTTCATCTCCTTTTGTTTTTTGTTTCTTTAAAGTTTATTAAATATATGCTGTGAATCTGTGTTATCAAGATTAAATATGTTGTTAGGCTTTAGTTGTTCTATTGTATGCTAGGGGAAATTACAGATTTAAGGTTCAGGTATGTTCTAATTGCTTTGTCCTCACTGTGCGAGCTAGGTTGTTGGTGAAAGATATCAATTTTAACCGACTTCCCTTCGGTTTATAATTTTTTGTTAGATCTGTTCCATCTCCGCCTTATGCTCTTAGTAGAAAGTGATCTTAGAAAGCTGGACACTTTCTTCTTTGATTTGTTCGTTGTGAAGCTGATAGTATAAATAAAATTGGTAGTTTTGTTTTACAGTTAAGTTTGATAGACTTCTCTTTCTGCCTTACCCTACCCTCTTTGTTTTACCGTGAAATGATCCATTTTTATTTTCTTTAATTTGTCCTTTTTTTTTAATCTGCTGACCCATAAGAGCTAGATCAAAGAATTAACTTTAAATCTGATTGTCAACAAGTGACAACTCTTAAACACTACTGAGCAAGTTCAGAGCCCATTGTAAGGTAAAGGACAGTCCATATTGAAGACTATTCTAGAAGCGAAAAAGAGTGAATTGACATTCGACCCGACTCTGTAACTCACACCTTGGATAACCAGCTAGATCCTAAAGTGAGTGGGATTTATCCCGTATAAGTGTTATCAGAGTTTTATGCTCATTCTTCACAGGGTGTGTATGAAAGTCGGACCAACAAAAACCTCATTAGCTTTGGTTTTGTCAAAGAGGATAGCATCATACTGAATGCACTTTTTATTTTTCTTTCACATTTTATTTTCATTTTTTTTCTGCATTTTATTTTATTTACAGGCATTAAAATAAAAATTAAAAAAACTAAAAAATTCCAAAGTCAAAAAATAGAAAATTTCCATTTCAAGGCCAGAGTTTCATTTTTCAGTTTTGTTTTTCATTCATGAGCAGATGATGAAATTCCCTTCATAAAATTCCATTTTCATTAAAGGGTTTATGTTTATGACATTTCATCAATTTTCATTTTGAAGTTACAGTATAGTTATAAAGGGATCAAATCACATTTACTTTATTCGGGTTCAATGAACGATCATTAAAGTTTCACAGTAAAATAAACCAACATTGCCCCTTGTTAACAGTTACTTGCAACCACTGAGGTGTTCCAAGCATTTTTATTGAATATCTTTATTTGAGATTATTAATGCACAGATATAAAATGCTAACATAGCGGAACCTTGGAGAAATTGTTTATTAAATTTCTTTGCAAGAGAGGATTTAGAACCCAAATCCTATCGGAGAGTGTGTTTTCACAATCGGATGAAAATATCACTCAATAGATAGTTTTCATTTGTGCTAATTCCTTATGTCTATTTTAGAGTGTTTCCCATATCAGTGGTATCAAAGTCAATTTTTGGATTGGCAAGTATCCTCTTTCCCTAGGCTAGATTGGTTCACAGGGGAAAAAAGAAAAACACCAAAAAATTTGGGCTTGGGAGGAACACTCTTTCATTTTTTTGCATGCCTTTTGAGCACTTCTCATTCAAAAACTCTACGGATGTACCTCTTGTCACTGACCTTCAACTAGCCAAGGTTCCTTTGACCTCAACCCTCAGCTCTTGATCTATGTTTTTGTACTTGGTTTTAGCTATTACTAGTCATTAGTTGACTATTTATCCATCTTCCTGACCACTGGGGCCTCACTTGCAGCATCCATTGGAGTGTTATAAACCCATTGATCATTGGGACATTACTTGCTCTGTGCATTTCATAGAGGATATTACTAGCCATTGAAGTTATCCGGTGGTCCATTGGCACCCAAAAAGCATTTTACTACTCCTAATAGACCGATGGTGACAAACACGGCCATTTTTTAAAAGTTGATAGAACTCATAGCTTCTCACGATGAACAAATGGCAGCTCATTAGGAACAATTGGCAGCACAACAAGAACAAATGGTAAAAATGGCTGCTATATTGCAAGACATACAATTTTTTTAAAATTCTTTCCACCCAAAGTGTGATGTGAAATTGAATGAAGGCTCACAAGATCCTAATGTCCTCTACAACTGGATCCTTGACATGGAGAATTGGTTCGAGTACAACCAGACGCTGAGTACACAGAAAGTTCCAATTGCAAAGTGTAGAATTTCTAACATAGACAAAGTCCTCATCGCCAATCACAAAATTGGTACATGGGAGGAGATGGTACAAATTTTAAAGTCTTATTTTTATCCATCAACTTATGAGGATGCCTTATTGAATCAATGGCTATGACTCCATCAAGGAAAAATTGAATCCATGTAGGGTTTTATCCATCACTTCAACCGCCTTCGAGTATTACTTGGGATCTCATATTCTGATGCGGTTTTGATTGCAAAGTTTAAAAGTGGTCTTATAGCCCACTTTTACAAAGAAGTCAAATACACTATTTGCATTAAATTGGATGATGTTTTCAAACATACCCTTTTAGCTGAAGAGAAGTTCATCGCACAACACCAGGAGCCTCGCTACTCATATACATCAACAGAGGATGGGTACAAGAATCAATTTGATAGCAAGAGATCTAATTTTTCTTCTTCTATTAATCCCACTTATTATGCATTCCTTATAAAAATTCTTCTTCTTCTTCATTTTCTCATGCTCCAACCACTAAATTCTATAACTATTGTAAGAGGAAAGGCCATGATAAAACTCAATGCCTCCAATTACAAAAGAAGAAGAATATTTTTGTACATTCCAATGAGGGAACTTGTGATAACCCCATTGAGACTTATGGTGAAGAAGAAATTTATGAAGAGTTGAGAGGGCAACTCAATAATGTAACACTCATGAATCACCATTCCAGAGCCAGTGATCATGACCATATGTTTGTCACTAGAGCTCACTTACTCCATAAATTTGCAATAGATTGTATAATCGATAATGTCTCACAGAAGAACCTGATTGCTTAGTCCATTGTTGACAAGACTAAGATACCTAATTCAAAACATCCTCATCCATACTCTCTTGGATGGAAGGATGACACAAACACATCCAAAATAACACACATGTGCACACTAGCTTTTGAATTTGGCCCTAAATATTGAGATTCAGTAATGTGTGATGTCACACCAATGGATTTTTGTGGGTTACTTCTAGGTAAACCATATCAATATGATATGAGAGCAACATATGATGCATATAAAAATACATACACACTGCAAAAAGATCAAAAATATTTTCCCATTAAAAGCACTCCAATATTTGCAAAGCAATCAAATAATATTTTGCTTACTTGCCACCAAGCCATAAAATCCAGTAATAATGCTCAAGCACTTGCACTTATTTTCATTCATCCAAAATAATAGCAAGTAAAAGACAAAGGGCACACCATTACTTCTCAAGTCAACAATTTCCAAGTAAACAAAATACTACAAAAATATGAAAGTGTGTTTTAGGAACCCACTTCTTTACCACCTGAAAGAGCAATTAATCATGCAATTGAGATCATTCCAGTAGCACCTCTTCCAAATATTCCAAGAATTGATGACCTATTAGATCAACTACAAGGTGTTAAATTCTTCAACAAACTTGATCTTAAAAGTGGATACCATCAGGTGAGAATATAGGCTGAGGATACTTGGAAAATAACTTTCAAGACTAAGATGGGGTTATTTGAATGGTTGGTTATGCCCTTTGGACTCACCATTGCTCCAACTACATTTATGAGGCTCATGAATGAAGTGTTCAGGGAATGCATAGATAAATATGTCATTATTTATTTGGATGATATTTTGATATTTTCCAAAACATGGCCAACACACTTACATCATCTAGAGGATTTCCTTGCTATAATTCGAAAGAACCAATTATTTGCCAGCTTTAACAAGTGCTCCTTTAGCAAAACATCTATTTCATATCCTGATTTTGTTAGTGGTTTTCCCATGACTGTCCATAAAAATGATTGTCTTTGTCATTGTCGACCATTTTAGTAAGATGGCTAAGTTCATTCCATGTCGAAAAACAAGTTTTGCAATATTGTGGTCCACGTCAGACCTCCTACCATCCGGTTAGATGTATCATTGAATGGCTTTCTGTTGTCTTGGTCAAATCCATCAAAGTTCGTCATTCCACCAATTTTTAATGTGAGGGCCATTTAATACACCGTATTTTAATTAAATTAAATTATTTTTTTAATTTAATTTAATTAAAACAATAAATTAAATTAATTTTTTAATTTAATTTATTATTTATTATTTTTATGTTTTTTCATCATTATCATTTTCATAGTCGTTGCATTCCGCCTCGCATTTTGTAACATATCTGCTTGTTGACCATTGATAGTCGTTGCAATCATTAATTAATTAATGATAACCGTCCCAGTATTTGTCAAAGTCTGTGTTGAGTCATGTCATGGACAATTTATCCATCCTAGAGTCAATCAAATTGTATTTTATTATTGCACCATATTTTCATTCAATCACATTTATTGATGCACCATATTTTATTTAATCGCATTTATTAATGTGCCATATTTCATAAATGCCATTTTCTCGCATTCAATTATGTGACATAATTGCATCATCAATACCTTTCATTAATACTTGAGGTCTAGCATTCAAAACCATAGGTTTCATGCCAACAAAATTCAATTTTTTTGCTTGGAATATTTTGTGCACGTGGTTCGAGGTATTTTGATGTATCTTCTTTTACACTTCTATTGCTGCTATTCTTCTACCAAATTTAGGGACCCATTTTTAGCTGTCCATTGACATAGCAGTGTTTACAGTCATTGGAGAGCATTTGTTGAGCCTGATCCAGATCCAGTGTCAGATTTTGATTTTCTAAAGACATGTAAAACTTTGTTAGTTTTTTATCTTCATCTTTTTGTAACAAGAGTGCATTTTCGGTTGTACCCGACAGTCTTCAGTTACCCATATTTCTCTTCCACACTTGTACGCATTGGGACCCAATGCTTCCTCAGTGGGGAGGAATGATAGGGATTAGGATTGCATTTAATACTCACATAGATCGTGTGTATTAAATGTTGCTTTTGTAAAGACAAACATGCCTATAAATATATTTTTGATTAATGTAAATGACAATTTTTATTTGTGCTAATTCCTTATGTCTATTTTAGAGTGTTTCCCATATCAGATAGGCAAAATATTTCTTAGAAATACCAATTTTTTATAAACAGAAAACCCTGCAAATATTTCAAATTAACAAAAGAAATTGCTTTATAATTCTATAGAGTAGTTTGTTTTTCTCGAAAAGGTAGAACAATATTGAAGTCCTGGGAGCCTTTGCAGATAGTTTGAACCCTACCAGTTGTGCTAGTAGTTACTAAAAATCGTGATTGTAACCATTGCTTCTATATATCAAAAAAAAAATATTGAAGTAATTTTTTTTTTAAACCCATATTAAATATAAGAAATTATTATCAAAACTATTTTTTAATGCCTCCTAATATTTTGCACACCTTCTACAATTTTAATATCACTTAATCCATGTGCAATATAGAAATAAGAAATAATTTTTGACATCCGTAACAGTAAAAAAAAATTCTTTACCTGTCATTTTTTATTTACTCTGCCACCCTTCCTACATCATCAAAAAATTGTCCTTCTACCCATGAAATTATGCTAAGTTTTGAAGCTCACCACTATCTAATCAATTTTTTTTTAGCAATATCACTAAAAAAACTAGGAAATTTCACTCAAAATCAAGTTACAGAGGGTCTTCGGCATCAAAGGAGGTGATTTAGGTTAATTTTAATTTGCATGGTTACGTGCAGAGGTCATATATTATCGATTAATTCTATGCAATGGTAGAGACTATTTTAATTCCAATCGATGATGGAGACCATTTGACCTAATTTATCGTAAAATCATATTGAACTCGTCGTCCATTGATTTGGCTTTAATCGACGACCTACAACTTAGATCCAAGTGCTGCTACATTATTCATCAGTGAATGCCACGTGTTGATGATCGTGTCCTTCTCAAAACACTTCTAGACTCATCATGTTTTCCCTTGCATCGTGACCCTTTGTTTAAATGTTAATAAAGGGTTGGCATTGATTATTTGCATCATATCTTTCTATTGGTGGAGGGAATCCATCTATCCTTTATTGGTATGGTCTTTGGGCGATTAGTTTTTTCTTGGAACCAACCCTACCTGCCACCTTGCATGGCGAGGTGGGTTTGATTTATCACATGTTATAATTTTTAGTCACCCATTGGATAAAATAAAATCAATATTTTAATCGTTCTCTCATGCCATGTTTCGTCCTACATGGTGACTTATTGTTTAAGCAATCAAGAAAATTCGTCCACAGTCTCATTAATGCACACATCCCAATCAAAACATGTCATTATTACTTTTTACCCTTAGGATGATTGTGTTTTCAATAAGAACTATGAATTTTAAGTGGCACGTGGCACTCGTTTATATGGATATGTGATAAGAGGCAGTATGTGGAACTGGGTTAAATGTACAAGTCATGAGAGGGCTAAATTTTTTTATTTTGTTGTCTTGTCCCTCTTAATTGATTTAAAACATTACTGCCAAGTTCCCCTAAAAATTATTTGTTGGCGTTCCCTTATTACTTGTCCTAGCGTTTCTTGAATTGCCACGTGTTTCACTTTTTTTGACCTGATTTTAAATTTTGACACTTAGAATATTTCATGATATATGCTTATGGATGACATATATAGATGATGCTTACAGAATATTGTTACTGATGATACCTACAAAAATTATTTATAGAAGATTATTATTGATAATATTTATGAAATATGCTTACATAAAATTTCTACAACAAACCTATATGGAAGAAATCTACAGAAGATATCTACAAAAAATATCTACAGAAGACACCTACGGAAGACACCTATAGAAGACACCTACAAAAGATACCTACAAAAGATACCTATAAAGGATACTTACAAAATACATCTACGAAAGACATTTACATAATATACCTATAGAAGATACCTATGAAATATATCTATAGAAGACGTCTACAGGACTATAGTTTCTAGAGTTTGGAATAATACTTTACCTATTTCTTCCCCCCAAAATGTATTGTGAACTTTATATACATCTATTATCACCCCCCAAACTATAATTTTGGCTATATAGCCTAAACAAGATGAAGGGTGTTTTATTTATAGTGATGGATGACATAATATTGAATTTTATTTATAGGAGTTTATTATAATTTTTATGATTTTGCTTCCTAAATTTCATTAAGGAGTAACCAAATGAGAGAAATATAATGATTATAAGGCTTGATATCAATCATAAATGTATACAAAATAGGTATATATCAAAGACTTGAAGTATTTTAAAAAAAGGAATAGATATTCAAATGTTATGATGGCTTTTGTAAAAAGATATAGAATTTTGATAAATGAAAGCCATATTTTGACAGAAGAAAATGAACTGTAGAAATTTGCTTCTAATTTTTTCCCTCTTAGGATACTCTCAAGTTATTTCTAAAAGACTTCAAACATCCTAGTGATCTTTAAATAATTTCTTCTATTAATTTCACAAATCATCATGGTGTTAAATTTATCCTAATGTTTTCAAACATTTCTCAAGGACCAACTATGTGTGTAGTGAATATTCATTTACCATTGTGAGTGAGGATTGAGTAACAACAAAGATCACTTATGCTAAAAATCTAGCTTATCTATGAGCATCAATAGGTCTTGTCCAGACTTAGTGCTATTGCGTAAGGATAATTTAATGGAGATTACCCCATGGTGTTCAAGATACTAAGAATTCTAGGGATTCAAGCTCTTTTACCCTTATTTAACTTTTCTTTGGGGTACTTGCTCATTTTGAGAGAGAGTAAGGGATTTTTATTGCTTTTAGGGTTCTTACCTATTTTTATGAGAAGCAAGAAGATACTTGCTCTATTATATGAGGAGAAAGGTATTTTTTTTTGGAGTAAGAATTTTGGGGAGTTGGATTCCCAACCACTCTATCAAAGTTCTATGGGAATTTGATCATATCTTTACTATTCTTCTCCTTTTCTTATTTTTGTTTAGGGATGAAGGGTGAGCTTTTCCTTGTTAGAATAAATCTTAATTTCTACTAGGATTGTATAACTTGAGTTTCCACTCTTGCATAAGGTAGGTAAACTCCTAGTTAAGACTAGCTCAGATCTATTGAGTTGTTGTAATCCAACAACTCACATTGATCAACTTTGCTATTTATACAAAGTTGATCCCATGGAATAATCAATCAGTTCTTAAGCTTCACTCCAATACTTGTGATGTCTTGCACAACTATTTATTTGGAATAGAATATTGTTTCTCAATTATTCTAACATGGTACCAGAGCTAGGATAGTTTATCTGCAAACATTCAAGTTTTTTGAAGCTCTTGTTTTTAACACTGGTTCATTTTTTTTGAAGCATAGTCATCTTTGTTCTAGATAAGTTTGTTCTGATTTTATTGGACCACTTTAAGAAAATTATCCAATAGTGATAAGAAGCTTTACTTAGAGCATATCAGTTTTCTATCCTTTGATATATTGTTTCATTTTTTTTAAGCTCGTGTAGCTAATGTTTTGGGCAATACATACATGATAGCCTGTTCATTTCTAGAAATTTCATAACAGGCTACGACTTTTGATTCTAGGTGGTTCATGTCCACCATAGGCTAACATATAAGGTTGGATTACATTTTTTTTATGTTTATTAAGCTATTTTTAAAGTGGCAGGAGGTCAACACGAACTCGATGAGTCATGTTCTCCTTCATGGATGACTTCTATACAAAGGATCGTGGCTAAAGCTTAAAAGTTGGATTTAAATTTTTTAAGCCATTAAGAAGTCCAAGAATTTGGGCTTTATTTTTTCAAATATGGAGCGCTCCACAAGACCCATTACCACCAAAAATTATTGATGTTTGACAATATCCTTTTGAGTATTTATTGTCATGATTCAAGGATGAGAAACAATATTGCCTAGCACTATGTAAGATAAGGTGCAATCAACTAAAGCCCCTCTAGTTAAAGTAGTAGATCACCCTCCTCTACATTGACGATAATAGACAAACATGTTGAAAATCTCCTCAATGACCATTTCATTGCATCCAATGCTTCAAACAAAAAAATCCATTCACCGACATTTCTTGCATCTGCAAAGTGATATGTTGGTGTTGCTTGCAAAGTGATAGAGATACATTGATGTATTTTATAGATGCTATGATTATGACGTAGTGTTATAACTTAGGATGTATCAATGTTAAAGAAAGGAGACCATGAGTGAATTGCTCAAAATTTGAGAAATCTGAAGTTGATATAGTTACCACAAAAATGGAGGTACGATCCTGTAGATAAATTCACTCAAAGGCAAAATACCCTCAATAAAGCACCATTCAAGAAATTTCATTCATTAGATAGGAAAATTGATAAATAGGGAAGGATCAATGAAGAGAACCAACCATTATAATGGCATGTTGAAAAAATATAGTGACTGTCTCTGTGGCATACATTCTATTTGCACTTGGCAGGTTGGTGCCCTAAGATGAACCCAGCCTATGAGTTGGATAACAAGACCATCGATGGGATGAAGAAAATATGGGAATATTGGGACCTTTCTAAGATATTATCATGGTGGTAAATGAGATGTCACCTACAAAAATTCTCTAGGTATGGGGCAAAGATCGATAAGGAGTTATTGAAAAAATACAATGAGAACCATGGTGAATGGTCTACAATTTTTATAGATAAAGTTCCTCTAGGCATCAATGGTGTCCCCATAAAACTAGTTGAGAGTAAACTGGATACTAAAAAGGACAAAGGGAAGGAGGTCACCATTAAAAAAATGGAGGTCCCTAGAAAAAAGAAACCTTGAAGTTTCATTCCACCTTCTAGATCAGACACAGAGTCCGATGATGCTCAACTTGACCATAGGAGAAAAAGAGCATAATAAAGAAAGCAAAAAGTAGAATCAACAAAGGGAAGAGACCAAAAGAAAATAAAATGTGAAGAAACACCTTCCGAGAAAACAAAATAATAGGAAGAATTAGAGGATCATGAAGAATTAGAGGAGCATGAAGAATCATAAGAACATGAAGGAAAAAGGGGCCAAGAAGGAACAGGGGAAAGATCTAAGCAGAATTTTGAGCATCATAATATAGATGAAGTGGTCAAGATGGATAAAGAGCCTATTCAATGAAATAAACCCCTAGCATGGAATAAATTCCAACAAAAGTAACAACTGGCCTCGATGACTCAAGTTTAAAGCAAATAGCAAAAATATACATCAAGACTCTAAAGAGGTCATAGGGAACTGGAGACACCAATCCATAAAAATATTTAGGTATATCTCCTATCAATATTGATACTCCTTATTCCTCTTCTCACTCCCAAAAGAAATCCCCTTACCATTCTTGAGGTTAGGGAATTTCCTCTCCCACCTCTACTCATCAAACTCCATCATAACCACAATCAATTCATCAACATCCACCATCGCCACCATCAACTCATCAAACTCCACCATCTCCACCATGAACTCATCAGACCTTGAAATCATCCTCCTATACCCCCATAGGTTCTCCCATCAAAAAATCGAGCGTAGAGGCCTCTCTAGATACTACTCCTTTCCCTTACTGCACTAACCTGCTAAGCTTTCAAGCTATTCATATCACTTCTCCTGAGAGCAACCCTATCATTGCTAAATTAAAAAAAACAAAAAGGCAACCTTGAATGTTACTACATGGATGAAGTTGTAGAGCTCCCAAATTTAAAGATATATCCCATGTTAGAGAAGGAAAAGTGTTAGATCCTGTCAACATGCAACATTCCACTATGAAAATAACCCCACTTGTATAGAATCCAGAGAAAAAATGACCTTGGAGGACTACCAAGCTAATATGACCATGAAATATATCACTCAGTTACCAATGGACGACAAGTGGGGAAAGAATTAGACCCACATGGGAACCATTTATCTAAATGCTGAGTTTTACAAATAAAAGTACCTCCAAGCTGAGAAATCAAGGAAGCATTTGGAAGAAGCCTTGCACCGGCCAAAAACAATCGAAAAGGCTCTAAAAAGTGAAGCTAAAAAATGGAAGTTTATGTTTAATGAGGCGACCCCCTACAAAGATAAAGTGGTGAAATCTGAAGAGTAAATTAAAATGTTGCAACAATAGGTCAAGGACCTTAAAAAGTAGCTCTCTAATAACATTGATAAAACAAATGGGCTATCTAAGAAAAAAACAATAACAGTTAGGAGAGAAATGATTGGAAGCGTCAACAAGATGACCTTGAAGGCTAGGCCCACAATATCATATTTGCTCAAGATCAAAGACATGCTGGGCCAAGTGGAAGATGAATTTTAAGCATCAATAAAACTCCTGGTAACAAAGGCTATCAATAGCTACAAAAATTCAAGTCTTAGTGGATAGCACACAAGCAATAATTGGATATAGAGCATGGGATAAGAATTGGTACCAGGATAATTTAGCTACTAGAAACTTCTTCAAAAGGTACAAGCTGGTAACCAAAAGTTCTAAACTTATACATGAGCTCAAATTAGAGGCTAAGGTGATTCTAAAACATGTAAGCATAGCTAAAAACTGTGATATACCTATATTTTGGAACAAATATTCAAATATCTTGGCAGAAGATGAATTGAATACCACATGGAAAAAAATTGTAGAATATGAGTAAAAATTTGATATTTGGGAAGATCCTGTTAAAGAAGAACAAATATTTAGCATGGATAAGGATATTATTCAGATAAAATCTTGTCTACATGAGTTATACATGAAATCAAAAACTTTATCAAATGATAAGGCTGAAGAGTTGGAGTATATGTACATCACTTTCAAGGGAAAAATATATACAGATGAGGAAAATTGGAGGAAGGCCTACACCACTTATAATGAAGTAGTTTAGGAAAAGTACAAACAAGAAAAGACTAAGAAAGCCTCATCAAGTAGTGCAATAGATCCTAGTCAAGGTGAAGCAAAAAAATCTAATGAAGAAGATACTCCGGAAGAATGATCACCCCAAAGCAGGAAGTATTTTTGTGCTTGGTATCATTCCCCTTATTTCCCTTATTTTTCTTAAGTTGTTCTTTTTACTCTGTTCCCCAATGGATAAAGGCTCTAGGTTATAACATTCCACTAATGGAATTATCGAAGAGGTTCCAAGAATGTTGGTCAAAATAACCAAATCCAGGGAAATAAGGAGTAGTCTTTACAAGATTTTTCTAAGTGTAGAGAAAATTCATGATATCATGAGATATTTTAAACGGCAAAAGGTAGAACTAAGGTGAAAATTCACAATAGCATAACATTTTGAAGGCTGAAAATAGAACTAAGGTGAAAATTCATGATGGTGTAATATTTTGAAGGCAAAAAGTAGAACTAAGACAAAAAGTCATGATGACACAACACTTTGAAGGCTGAAGGTAGAGCTAAGATGAAAAGTCACAATATCACAACATTTGAAGGCCGAAGGTAGAGCTAAGGTGAAAATTCATGATGGCACGACATTTTAAAGGTTGAAGGCAGAGCTAAGGTGAAAAGTCATGATGGCATGACATTTTTAAGGCCGAAGGTAGAGCTAAAGTGAAAAGTCATGATGGTGCAACATTTGGAGGTCAAAAGTAGAGCTAAGGAAAAATGTTGCAATGGCATGACATTTTGAAGGCCAAAAGTAGAGCTAAGTCAAAAGTCATGATGGTATGACATTTCGAAGACCAAAAGTAGAGCTAAGGCAAAATTCATGATGGCACAACATTTTGAAGGCCAAGTGAACCATGACGTCTCTAAGGAGGTTAAGGAAGATCACTGTAACAAAAATATCTCAACCACTTCCAGTTGAAGACCCCATGCTCTCTTAACTGCTTATTTACTAGAATGAGCCTACGGGCATAATGTTGTAACAACTTTTAGTTTTTTTGTTATGTAAAACTCTTATATATAGAATGAGCAACCCAAACAAAGGGTTGAATCTTAGGTGTTACAAGGCTATGTATACATACTTTTGAAAGCTTAATAAAATATCATCCATTCCAGTTTTTGGCTCATTGGTGTTCTAAATCAAGTATGTATGTATTGTTGATTGCTATATAAATCTAAACTGAATGTAACCTGCATTAATTCTTAATCTGAATTCCTACAATAAAGTTCTGCTAGATCTAAAATTAACTTTACATATAATCTTACACTTAAAATAGATTTTAACCAAAATTTTAGTTTCCCTGCTTTGGTGGTTCAGTTATATGCTTCTTTGTAAAGGGTTGTAATAGTTGTTTTGTTGTTACCTAATCTATATCATTTAAAATATCTAGCAATAGCTACATTTCCCCTTCTTTATGCATTTCCCTCTTTATCACTTTTCCTAAAATAAGTAAGGAACCAACCTCCTCTAGATATTGAACCAGTTAAACTCCGTGTTATCCTAATATTTCAATGTTGGCAAAGTCTTGGGTGCAAACGTAACCAAAGGTAGATTTTGCTCCAAAAACTCCATAACTCCAACCTAGTATACACCCTAATTAAAAAAATAATTGTCAAGGTTTGATGTCTAGGTGATCTTAGGGTAGAATGACCATTTCTTTAAAATTGCACATCATGAAAAGGTTGCATTAGTCCAAAGGGGTTTCATTGTCATGGAAGTTTTAGGTTAGTATCAAATTTGTGATAAGGGAAAATCAAAATTTCAAAGGATCTCCTTCACAAATTCATTCATTCACTGTTCATTATTCTATAAAATTATCATTCCAAATCCTATACATTATCACTAAGGCCCTACCACCTTCTCCTTTCCATTATATATTTCATAAATACATTCATTCCCCCCATTATTTTATAAAATATTTATTTGCTCCTTGCATTAACCTTCGCTAAAATCCAATTTTTAATATTTTATTATACCCCCTTAACTATACCTTAGTCCCATATAATATTTTATTATAACCATCTCCTTCTATGTTTGGTCTAAGAAATAAATCATGAATCTTATTGTTCATAAGGTACAAAGTCACGCCCCTTAAAAATATTGGTTTTGTGATCAAAATATCATTTCCCTAAGCCATTAATAACACCAAAATTTTATTATCTTGGGAATATCAATCCAACACATCCTATTGGTGCACATATCCTACCCGATCACATTCCATTAGTTATTGAATATTTTATTTCCTCCTAAAGTTTTTAAGGATCAAGCACCAATTTTTAATTAAATCAAACGTACCATCCAACAGCTCCCCATCGAGTCTAATTCCCTTAAGTCCTAAAGGTTAAAAAATCCATGCAATGTGAAATCCCTAAAATGTTAGAGCGCCAAAATTAGAAGGAATATTGCCTAATACTATCCATTAAATATCATTGGCTTGAATGAAACACTCGATCATGCCCCATTGGTTGCTTTAAAATTGTATTTTTTTCTAAAGTTTCCAAGGGTCTCATCCACGTAAGTATTTTTCCCCTTTTGGCCCGAAATGGAAATATTTTTTACCTTCAAAAATATTGCACTTCATAAAGGTCCATAAGATCCATTCATTTAATCCTTAATTGCTTGAACATTCTACCTAACCTCACCCCATTGGTAAGCTATCACACCCAATCACACCCCATTGATCAACTATCCTATCTGATGACACTCCATTGGCTTAGGTAAAAGAAGTAAAAGTTTGAGTGTCTTGGCCATGTAATAAATATTTCCCCTTCTTCAGCCTAATGTAACTTTTCCATAAAAACCTAAGTCTCCACTCGGTATTATCTTTTGATTACATCCTATTGATCGACTGTCCTAACCAATCACATCCTATTGGTCCAAAGTAAAAGGCTAATTAATCTTTCCTAAGTCCATACCCAATGAAATTTATTCTCTCACCTAAGTCATACCTATTTTTTATCATTTCAGTTGTCATTGAAACAAGTCCCATTGGTCGGCCATCTCACCTGATGATACCCCATTTGCTAGAAGTCAAAAAACATAAATTTTTGGGTTTTTACTAAAGTTTTTCAAGGGTTAGCTCCATGTTGAAAATTTTTCCCCATTTTTTTAGCCTCAAAATAAATTTGTTCAATAATTCCCTTGATCGCATCCTATTGTTCGGTTGTCCTAGTTGATGTCCCATTGGTAAAAAGTCAAAGAAAGAATTTTTTTCATTTTTTCTATCTCAAGGGTCAACATATATGTAAGATTTCCCCTTCGTAAATTTTTGAACACCTAGTGTACCCCCCTTGTCACTTTGAAAAGTTAAATTTACCTTGACCACATAAAATTGGTTAGTTGTGTCACCTAGTCATGTCCCATTGGTACAATTATTCTAAGCATATCTATCCAATTGGTTGCTTAATATTGTATGCTTCATGTCCTAAAGTTCTTAAGGGTTGATAATGCATAAAAAATTTCCCCTTTTTTTTGGCCCCACATTGCTTTTCTAATAAAAGGGTTTGTTAAATGTGCCTATTTTAGGTTGGTCATAGCTCCCAATTGCATCCCATTGGATGGTCATCTCAGTCGACCACATCCTATTGGTTTGAGTCAAAAAATTAAATTCACCCAAATCATGCTAAGGTTATCACATGCATGAAAATTTCTCCCTTTTTCATCCTAAAGTTGAGATAAATTTCTCATGCCATAGGTGCATATAAGGTTTTCCCCCTTTAATGGAAAATATTTTCAATAGGTCTTGTTAACCAAAGTGAAAAAGCTTTTTCTCTAGCTCAGCTGCATCACCCAATTGTACCCCATTGGTCGGCTGTCCTAACCAATGACATCTCATTGGCCTAGCAAAATTAAATAGACACACTTGATTAACTAAGTTTGAAAAAGATATTTTTAAAAGAAGCCCTAATTCGGCCATCATATGTAGTGATTTTCACCCTTGTAACCATAAACTATGGTCTTCATCCCTATGCCTTTTTTTGAAGGATCCTACTTTAAATGTGTTTTAAATTTTCCAAAGAATAGGGTGTACCTTAGGTCTACATTAAAGTAAAACTGTTATAATATTATTAGTGTGGCTATCATAAGCACACACTTCCAATTGGTTTAGCAACATCATACGAATGAGCCCGATTGGGTCATTTTAGTGAGATTTATTTTTTTGGAAGCCCAAGGTCCACGTTTAATAAAGAAATATTCTTATTATCTCAGCTAAGAAAAACAAATTCTTCCCATTGGAGTGGTTTTTATAATTGAGCATGTTCGATTTGGTAAAATTTAATATATTTTAATACCCTAAGTTTTAATGTCAATCAATTGCACATGCCTGAAATGGATGATGCAACTAAGCTAACTAGAGATAAGTGAATGACTTAGATGTGGCAAAAGGTTGTGGTAAGATATTTTTACCCCAAGGAAAATTTTGTAACTGTTTTAAAGAAAAAATAACAATTCTTATAAACTAACACCTATGGTAGATTCAATAAAATCAAGATTTTCAATGGTGTATGTGCTGAAATTTGCCAACCAGTTTAAAATTAAATCTACAAAAAGGACCGATTGCCTAGTTTCATGTATGAACACAACTCACATGTCAATAATGAAGTATTATAGGAACACCATGACTATTAAGAGTAGTTAGTGGTAAATATACATTGCATGATTTGAAAAGCTTGGTTGAGTCTAATTAAAGCTGGTACACCCAAAGTTACTATTATTATGTGCTTAAGCTTTTAAACCTACTCATCAAAATTGCTTATAGTAAAGAAGGAAAAATACTAGAGGATTGTCATCAAGGAAGAGAGTTGCACAAAGAATATAGAAGTTATATCAATGTAAAAAGGAGCACATGATAGTATCGAGATGGCTTCCTCTAGCTCAAGCCAACAAGCCTCACTTCCACTAGTCATGGAAAAAATTGAAGATCTCACTAACGACTCACATTATTAGTAGTTCAAAAAAAAGTGGCCACCATTGATATAAAATAATTTACAAAATAGTCAGAGCCTAATTCAAAAATTACTCTCATGTACTAGTGGAGGATAGAAGAGTAGGCAATATTTTCTTACAAAGAAATGAAAAATACCTATAGTTGCTATCCTTGGTTGTTATTGTAGTTGTTTGATAGAGCATGGAGATATAAAATTTTTAAAATCCCTTACTCCAACCAATGGTCCTATAATATGGTAAAATTGATATGCCATAGGGTGAATTTTTCCTTAGACCTTTTGTCATGGATCCCTATGGAATACGATTCTAATTCTTAACCAATTAAAGACTTTTCTAATCAGTCAATATTCAATATTACTCTTGATATGATTGCAAATCTATTTGGGATGAACAAAGCTATGTTGGATCTAGATAGAAAGGTAGTGGAAGTTCAATCCTACCATCTTGTTGGTACTTATTTTTATCCAAGATTTTTCAATAATAGTGTACAAGTTTCATATTTGTTCCTGATTCATAAGTCAAAATTACACCCTTGGGTTAGAGACTACACTAATATGATAAATATAATAATTGGGGAATGATATTTGAATTGGGTATCTAGAGAAGTGTTGTATTTGGTGAGTTAGTGTAATAGATCAAGTTATTCTACCATGTATATATGGGAACAAGAATTAAGTGACACAATGGAACAAGAATTGTAGAAAGCCATTACCCAAAAGAGAGAAAATTCCTTGATTTTCACACTACTCTTTCCTTATACACCGTATTATGGTGCAATGCACAATACTTTTATTGATAAGTGGGATGGGGTATATGAAGAAGTGATCCAAGATAGAATTCCATGGATACATCAAGATTGGTCCAACCATACCCAATTTTTTAGTGACTCCCTCCTAGAAATTCATGAGAGACATTATGGTTATAAAACAAATATAATGGGAAATGGGAAATCCACCTTCTTGACAAAAATATTATAGGATATTATTTTCTTAGAGAAAATTTTACTTTCATTAGGATCTATGGAGCTAAAATCCCTCCCAAAGCACTACCAAATTTTTTTCCCATGTCAATTGTAGCCTTAGGGATTATAAGGTAGATAGCTAAAGAGAATAAAATGAGGGTTTCCAAGCACAAATTAAACATACTTGGATAGGTTTATCTTGCAGAATGGGGTAATACACTTACAAAGGACAACTAAGTATGATTGATGCTTTGGAAAATATGGATTTGTTTCGCTTCTTCAAAATTACTTGGAAACCCTATGATCCTTTTGACTATTATAATAGGAATGCATTTGATAAGGTACAACTGAAATGGTCACACATTGAAAAGATGAATTTAAATATAAAATACTGCTATCCATAATGAAAAAAGAGTCATTGACTTATCTATGGAGTAGATATGCAAATAAAATGGATCATACTCAAATTAGAATGGTTGACCACTACTCTGTAGAACTAATTACATTAAGATAAAACTTAGTGGAAAATTATACACCATATATTCCCCCTATTCATCTTGAAGATCTATAGGACCCAATGCTAAAGGCAATAAAATCAAAATACAATGAGATTAAGATAGTTATGAGTTGGAAGCACCTTCAACAGAACGACCCACAACTAGTTTAAAGGAAATAAATAGAGGTAATAAAATAGTCACCTTATCATACAAAACTATTAAGCTAGAAATTTTAAAGATGGTACAAGCAACAATGGATCCAAAAAAAACTGAGACGACTATAAATTTGCCAAAAATTAAACCTAGGTCAATAATAATCAATTAAGAGGAAATTCTAATTTCCAAAATTTATTGAAGTTCCTCTTTGTGAAGCCATAATCCTTCTTTCCATGACCCCTACAATGCACTAATTTATGTCCAAAATGATTACATGAGAAACAGTAACCTTGAAAGAAATATTCATCTTGCCTTGGAGGATATGGACCCATGGTTCATTATTTACCTTTTCTGTGATAATCCGTGTGCCTTGATTGTGCATTATTTTCTTCCACTTTGATTCTTCCATTTTTCAATACATTAGCATTATTATTAGGTTCTTCTTTAATCACTTCTGGTTCTTCTATTTCTTTTGACCTTGAGCTTGACTCCTCTTCTTGTTTTCCTTGTCCTTCTTCAAAACCAAGTCCAGTCTTGATAAATGGAGATCTTTGTGCCTTGAGAATGTCATCCAAATATTTTGAGATTTTCTCAAGCCTATGTAGCTTATCATTAGAATATTTCACTTCCAACCTTAGAGAAACCACTTCATGTTCTAATATTTCACATTCTAGCTCTTTTCCCTTTAACTATTTAGCCATACCTTCTTCAATTCTCCTTGCCTCTTCAACCTTAATTTTGAAGTCAATGAGATCTTGTAGAATTTTTGCATTAGTTTTCTCATCCTCTTGTACTGGAGCATTCAATATTAAGTTATATCTTTTCAACTCTTCAAAAACTATGACTTCCTTTTCTAAATATTTCTCTTTTTCTTGGTCTTCTATAATCGAATCATCTTCTTTTTCAATATCTGAGAGACTTTCATCACTGTCACTTGAAGCTCTAATTTCTAATTCAACATAAAAAATCTTCTTGTGTCTTTGAAATACCTTGTTTTCATGATTGCTTTGACCATGCATATTTTTCTTTTCTTGATGATATTTTATTTATTTCTTTTCCTTATATTCCTTTTCCTCTTCACTGCTAATATACCCATTTTTTGAACAATGATATACAAGGTGACAATATTTACCACAAATAAAACATTTGAGTATTCTTAGATCCTTATTAGAAGCTTTGAATGCTACCTCTCTTTTGGATGTTTGATATTTCTCTATCCTTATCTCATAGGTTGTGAGATTTATATGTAGCTCATCCATGTGTGTTCTTGTAAGATCTTCCTTCAAGATGTTAGAATTTTATGAAGGAATCTGCTCTGATACCAATTGAAGAACACAAGATTATACTAAGAGGGGAATGTACAATATAAGATAAAATTTTACATTTCTTTCCAAAATAATATTATCCAATGTTATCAATTGCAATATCTTTCCAAAGTATTATTATCAATAGCAGTAATAAATCAATGCATAAATCGTCATACACATTAGAGATACATATTGAATGTGGTTCACCCAATGTGGGTTACATCCATGGAGAATATATTTATTCTAAATTTTCTCAACAAATATTTTAGGAACCAAATCCCTATTACAATGTTTATGGGCCTCTACCCAAAGGAGACTCCAATCACATATACTCAAGTTTGTGGACATCTATCCATAGGAGAACTCTGTCCCATCAACTCTAGTTCATGGACCTCTATCCCCTCAAATATGGTTCATGGACCTCTATCCACAAGAGAACTTAATCCCTACAACTCTAGTTTGTGGACCTCTATCTATAGAAGAACTTTATCTCCTCAACTCTAGTTTGTGGACCTCTATCCATAGGATAAATCTATCCCCTCTACTCTGGTTTATGGAATTATATCCATAATATAAATCTATCCCTTCTACTATGTTTCATGGACTTCTATTCATAGGATAATTCTATCCCCTCTACTCTAGTTCATGGATCTCTATCTACAAGAGAACTCTATCCTCTCTGCTCTAGTTTGTGGACCTCTATCCATAGGAGAACTCTATCCCCTCAACTCTAGTTCATGGAAATTTATCCATAGGAGAACTCTATCCCCTCTTCTCTAGTTTGTGGACCTCTATCCATAGAAGAACTCTATCCCTCTACTCTAATTTATGTATCACTATCCATAAGAGAACTCTATTCCCTATGCTCTAGTTTGTGGACCTCTATTCATATGAGAACTCTATCCCATCTACTATGGTTCATGGATATTTATCCATAGGAGATACCTCTCCTCTCAAATTTATCAACTCAAAAACCTACTCACTTATCTACTCAACTCTTCTCAAATCCCACTCACATGACTTGCTCAAAAAAATCTCAAAAACCTTGCTCAAATCTGCTTCAAGACTTATCTCAAGGCTTTCTCAATTCTACTCTCAATTCTGCCCAATTTTGCACCAAATCTACTCATGAGGCTTGTTCAAAATAGCTCACCAATGCTGCTCAAATATAATTTAAAACCTACTCTTAAATCTTATCAGGTCTGCTCCAAGTATACACATAAGAATTTCTCAAAAAGTACTTACCAAAACTTGCTCTTAACTCTACCCAAATATGCTCACATCCTGCATGGATCTGCCTCAAACCTGCTTACACACACTACACAAAACTACTCACTAGCCTTCTCAAATATACTTACTATCTTTGCACAAAACTACTCACAAGTATTCTCAAAAGGCCTGCTCAAAATAGCTCACAAGCCTGTTCTCAACTCTGCTCAAAACTGCTCATAACACATGTTCAAAACAACTCATAGCATATGCTCAAAACTTTCCCAAAATTCTTTCTTTGATTAAAGTGATTCAAACATATTCTATCTAGATTTAATTTTAAAGAACATATAGATAATGATATGCAATGTAAATACTCAATATGTTCTTTTCAAAAGTCACTCACAAGTATTCTCAAAAGGCCTTCTCAAAATAGCTCACAAGGCTGTTCTCAACTCTGCTCAAAACTGCTCATAACACATGTTCAAAACAACTCATAGCATATGCTCAAAACTTTCCCAAAATGCTTTCTTTGATTAAAGTGATTCAAACATATTCTATCTAGATTTAATTTTAAAGAACATATAGATAATGATATGCAATGTAAATACTCAATATGTTCTTTTCAAAAGTCACTCAAGGCCCAATGCACAAATTGTTTCACAAAACTTGATTTCAAACACTTTCACAATCACTTTCAATGTCACTCAAATCAATGCCCAAATGCTTCACAATGATGCACAAACTTGTTCTCAACCCTAGCACAAGTGTTTCCAATTTCTTTCAAATATAAAGCACAACTTGTTCTCAAACCCTAGCACATATGTTTCCAATTTCTTTCAACAATGAAGCACAACTTCTGCCCTTTGTTTTACTCTCAATTCAACCAACAATGATGCACAAAATCTACCCAAATGATGCACAAAATCTTCCCAACTATGATACACAAAATCATCATCAACCTATTGATAATTCTCACATAATATTACCTTTTTACCACTTCAATTATAATAATACTTCCTTTATGCCTTATTTCTATCTTTTGCACAAGTCACACATAATAAAGCTTTCACTAACACAATATCTACTTATATATCGTTTTCTACAATATTCACAATAATGCTACAACATTTTATTTCAAATACCAAAGTCAACAATAATGCCATAAAATAAAATTATCTTTGTACCTTATTGGCTGGGTATCTTTCCTCCAATCCTATGTTGTATTTTGGTCTACCCAGATCAAACATTTGTGTGACTTCTTAAATTTATCTATCATTTCTTTCCCTTGCTCTTCTATTGCATCTAGCATACAATGTCAATATGTGCTTTGTTATTCCTACTTATTCATTACACAACAAATGTCTCTTATTACCAATAGCAAGGAGCTCTTCATTCAAAATAGTGAATACTCTCTTTCACACAACAACAAACGATAATGGACAACTCTTATCTCAAATGAATGAACAGTGGACAATACTCTCTCAAATGAATTGACAGTTGTGGACAACTCCTTCTTCAAGTGAAAGACAACAATGAACAACTCAAACATTGGGTAATTCCTTTTCTTAATAAAACGATACCAATGAGTAACTCCTATCAATTGAATAGCAACAATGGATTACTTGAACAATGAGCAATTTATTTTCTCTTAGGATAAACAAACATCAGTGGACACTCCTTTGGGAAACTCAAAGGACAATGAAATGACAAAATGCTTTCTTTCAATATGATAATATTTCAGCAGTAATATCACTCCTTTAAGTGACAACAACACAATTAAAATTTCTTTCCATGAAGCGCTACTCATCCAACAAACTGAATCTTTCATGAATAGTGATGAAACTCTTCATGCACAACTTAAACCTTGAACAAAATTTCTTCATGAATCCATGGCAATACGATGAATGAAATGACTCAAGGGTTAATGACAAACCAGAAAAAAAATATCTTAAGAGGCAACGATGAATGAAATTCTCTCAAGGGCTAAAAAAAACAAAAGACTCAAGGGCTACGATGAATGAAAAAATATCCTTATTTTTCATCAAATCAATTTCCTCAAACTTTAACACTTCATTTTCTATCATCCAATCAGTTTCAACATTCCTTTGTGTCAATGCACAACTGCCAAATCACTTCAACTTGAAACATTAGCTCCTCTCATTTCCTATTCATCAAATGGTGCTCATCTAATTGTCTGCTTCCGCCCTATGAAATCTCTATGAACTTTACACATACCAATAGTCATTAGATAGCACAAAGAAAATATCATTCACATTTATAATATTTTTACCTCCCGTTTATATATAGTTTGCTTTCAAAATAAGTCACATCGGCAAAGGTAAACAAGTACTTTGGGCACCAAATTTAAACACAACTTTATATTATAATATTTAAGAAATATTATAACTTTTGAATAGTTGGATTTTTATGAACCCATTTATATATTATAATATTTAAAAATATTATAATACTATATTTTAAAACATTTTGTCCTCATATAAATATTTTAAGCCTTGATCTACCTTTTAACTCCTTTGCTCCAAATCGCTTATTTCAATTACTGAAGAACATAGGCTTATACTAAGAGAGGGATGAATAGTATAAGATCAACTTTTAATTTTATTTCAAAATAATACTACGCAATATTATCAATGGCAATATCAACAATAGTAATAAAAGAAATGCACGAATCATCACATACAATAGAGACACCAATTTAACGTGGTTCACCCAATGTGGGATACTCCACGGAGAAAATATTTTCATTAAATTTTTCTCAAAAAATATCTTGGGAATCACTTCCCTATTACAATGTTTATGGACCTCTATCCAAAGAAGACACTAATCCTCTAAGCTTTTCTTTGTGTATCTCTATCCACAAGAGAACTCTTTCCTCTCTTTCCTAGATTTAAGAACTTGATCCAGGAGAACTCTTTCTCCTCAATTGTTTAATGGGTCTCTCTCCATAGAAGAAATCTATATTCCTATTTGGTTCATGGATCACACTCTATAGGAGAAATTTTTCCTCTTGCTTTGGTTTGTGGAGCTCTATTCATAGGAGAACTATTTCTCCTCTGTTATGGTTGGTGATCTTCTAGAAGACTTCTACCCCCACTACACTGGCTTGTGGACCTCTCTCCATAGAAGACCTATAACCTCACTACCCTAGCTAATGGATCTCTATCCACTGGAGAATACTATCCTCTACTATGTCACCTCTAAATATTACTCATAAATCTATCTCAAATCTGCACCAAACTCTATCCCAAGTGTAGTATAAATTTTCTCTAGCTTTATATTAGGTCTAGAACAAATATAATCATAAATCTACACCAAAATATATCCTCAAATCTATACTCAAGACTTAATACAAATATTTTTCAAATAGCCAATCCACTATGCTCATATCTAACCCAAAACTTAACACAAAGCTTAAACAAATCACCAATCAGCTCTGCTTAGATCTACCCCAAGACTTAACACAAAGCTTGAACAAATAAATCAATCAACTTTGCTCAGATCTATCCCAAGCCTTAACACAAAGCTTGAATAAATCAATCAATCCACTCTACTCATATCTTTCCCAAGCCTTAACATAAATATTGAACAAATCAATCAATATGTTAATGTTGTTTCAAGTCTTCACAATACTTGCTCAAATATACCTTCAAGTCCTCTCAAGAACATAATCAATTCTTCTCTCAAGCCTTCACCAAGACCTACTCAAATATACATTCAAGTATTCTCAATAACTTTCTAAATTCTACTATCAAGCCTTCACAAAGACTTGCTCAACTTTATCCTTAAGCTTTCACAAAAGCTTACTCAAATTTATCCTTAAGCTTTCACAAAAGCTAACTTAACTTTGTCCTTAAGCTTTCAAAAAATCTTACTCAACTTTGTCCTTAAGCTTTCACAAAAGCTTACTCAACTCTGTCCTTAAGCTTTCAAAAAATCTTACTCAACTCTATCCTTAAAATTTTACAAAATCTTACTCAACTCTGTCCTTAAAATTCCAAAAAAGCTTGCTCAAAATTGTCCTTAAGTCCCTTCAAGGACTTGCTCAAATCTATCCAAATGATTTCAAATATTGCATTCAAAAACACCACTCAAATATCTTTTAGAAAACCTCTCTTCAAACATATTCTACTTGCCAATATTATTCTCAAATTCAATCAATAAAAAGATCTCACACAGATACTTAGTTTATTTTGCAATCCTAGCACAAATTATTCTCACTCTTTATCTCAAAACTTCCCAAATCTCATTTAGCAATAACAGCCTAGATTTTTCTTAAAAATCTATCTTAAGGATTTCCAAAACAATTCTCAAATGAGGTACACAAAACTTGCTCATACATTTCCAACAATGTTTATCAAACAATCCTCTTAACTCCACCTTATGTTTCACACACTCATTCCAATCACTTTTAAACAGAATATTATTTGCCCATACCTCTTATTTGCTTGATGAAGAATTGTCTACAAAATCTGTCTTACTTACAACCAAATAATTTTTGTCAATTCAAGGTTAGATAGGAAAAATCTATCTCAAAATCTCCACAAGAATATTCACCTCAATAAATATTTCACTATACAATGCCAAATCACTTATACACCTTATTACTCCTATATTTAAAAATAAATTTCATCAACAAAAGTTATCAATCACATAAACAAAATTCTCACATACACCTTATAAGTCCTTTTTTAAAATCAAGCACTTAAATAATTTCACAATATTACTCGTTAACCCTTATGACTCCCAAATATGAGCATACACAATAATATTTATTCAACCCTCATAAATTTCAAATCATAGCAATAAAAACTTTATTCAAAACTTAAAAACTCCCAACTATGGCAATAATAAAAAAATTATTTTAAACCTTAAAACTCCCGACTATGGCAAATGCATATACCTTAATAAAAAATCAAATATCACCATTGTTGCTCAAACTTGTGACCTCCTTGTCCCACATGCTCTAACACAAAGTCCATCGTCACATGGGCTATGCTGCCCCACGTGAATCAATGAGTACGTTCTCCTTAATATCCTTTTCCATCGGTGTGAAAGTCAAAATATCCGTACCCAAAAGAACCTTTGTGCAGTTCAAACACCGTACCTCAATGCACTATGCAATCCAATCTTGCTAGCTTGACTGCCACTTCACTTTAGTAGGGACAAGCCCCTTCCACTGTTTGACCTTTTACTTGCTCCAAAAATGTGAAAACCTATGCCTACCTCCCTCTACCGCGTACAAGAAATAATCGTGCAAGGCTATTACTTTGGGGAATTATATCATGCGATTTTCTCCAAGGCTTAGGCTAACCTTAACCTTATTTATACACAAGCTCAACTTATTATTTGATGTCGGCTTCCTTTTATAATTAAAATTTGGATATTTTAAATTATTATATTTAATTATAATACTTTAAATCCTAAGGGATTTAAATATTATAATTTAAATATTTAAAACCTTTTGGGCTTTTTATTTTTAGGTATAACCTTGCCATCATTAATAATTATTGTAACCTTTGCCACCAAGGTAATTTATTTCCACCATTAATAAATATTTTAACCTTTTCCAAATTACCACCAAGGTAATTTATTGCTACCATAAATAAATATTTTAACCTTTGCCAAATTACCACCAAGGTAATTTATAAATCATTTTCCAAATATTATGGAGAGGTATTCCTTTCTTCCTACTGCCTTATACCTCATGTGCCATAAAGAGAAATATTCTCAAATATTTTCATTAATTTAGGACCTCTAACCTCTTGATATTAATCAAAAAATTTATATTAATTTCATAAAATTTAGACATCAAACCTTTTGACATCAATGACAAAAAAACATGCAAAACATGTTCAAATTTCCAACAATCTCCCTCTTTTTCATTTATGGAAATCCTTTTTATTTAAGCATTCATTTTACCTTTTTCTAATACTACTCCCCCTAAGAAACTGCTCCTCTTGACTGAATGCTCTTCCCCTAACTCAAATATCTCCCCGATTGACATCAATGGCAAAGGGACTCCTTTGGGGCTAAAGATAATACTCTTAGCTTAGCCCCCTCCCCACCTCCTCTCCTTGAGGAAATTAGTTTTGGGGTGGGAATAAAACTACTTCCAACATATAATGTTTTTTTTCTTTGTCTACCTTCTTTCTCAACTGATTCTTTTGATTCTTCTGAATAATCCTATTATTTCTTATCCCTGGAAATTTTGTTCTGCACCACTTGGCCATATGCTCAACGTTATTACACTTATAACACTTAATATTTTTGTTCCTAGAGGGCGCAAATGTATTGAAGTTCCTCTTGGTGAATCCATGCCCATTCCTATCATGAATCATGTAATCAATTGCTTTATGACCAAATTGATTACAAGAGTAACAATACCCTTGAAAGAGATGCCCATTTTTGAAATTTCTCTTAGTGAAACCATATTCCTTTTTTTCATGTGTCCTACACTGCATAGCCTTGTGACCAAAATTGTTACATGAGAAGCAACGTCCTTTGAAGAAATATTGCCTTGGATCCATTGGTCTCTTAGTCCTTTCTTCCCTGTGATATTTCCTGTTCCTTATTTTTGCATTGTTTCCTTCCTTGGTTAAGATTCTATTTTTCAACTTATCCTTATAAATCTCATTTTCTCCTTAACTATCTTCTTCTGAAGCTTCTTCTTCTTTGGAGCTTGATCTTTAATTCTCTTCTTGCTTTCCTAGTCCTTTTGAAAAACCAAGTCCTATCTTGTTTTATGAATATGTTTGTGCATTGATAATATTATCCAAGGTCTTTGAGCTTCTCGTAAACTTGTGTAGCTTGTATTTAGACTCTTTCACTTCCTTTCTTAGTGAACCAACCTCATGATCTAGTATTTCACATTTTGAGATTTTTACCTCTAATTTTTCCTTAAATCTCCTTGTCTTAGCTATTGAGTTTATCATATCTTGTATAAGCTTTCATTTTTCTTCATCACATTATTGAAATTGAGCCGTAAGTCTCAAATTTTGTTTTATAACCTTTTTTAATTCCTTAAGAGCAAAAATAAACTCAGATTTTATATCTACTACTCCTTCCTATTAATTTTTTGATTCTTTCTCTACTTATTTATCTTCAAGAGAATCTTCATATTTATCTTCAATAGAAACATTTCCTTCTTCCTCTATTGCCAAGAAGAGAATTTCCTCTTCTTCATTATCTGAGGATCTTCCATCACAATAACTTGAGACCTTACCTATATTTTTTGCATAGAATATCCTCTTATTCCTTTGGAAAAACTTCTTTCCATGCTTGCTTTGTTTATCCCTATTTTTATTTTCACACCTGGATTTTCTTGCTTCCCTGTTCTTATGATCCTGTTTATCTTTATTGCTACTGCTTTTAGCTTCTATACAGTTATATGCATGATGACCATATTTACCATAATTGAAACACTTTACTATTTTCATACCTTTGTGCTTTCCTAAATTCTTCTTGTTCCTTTTGTCGTAGTTAGCTTCCTCATCACTGGTTGACTCATCACTTGAAATAGATTTCTTATCCTTTGCTTTCTTTATTGCTTTGAAAGCTACTTATTTCTTCGAAATATATTCCTTTACTAATATCATCTCATATGCTGTGAGTGTTCCCTATAAATCATCCAAATTCATATTTTCAAGATCTCTTATTTATTCTATGGCTAAAATATTTTCATCATACTTCATAGGAAGTGACTTCAGAATATTTTGACAAACATTGGATTCTTCAACTTTAAGCCCAAGTCCTTACATGGAGTTAACAACCTCATCCAAATGAAGTATGTAACAATGTATTATTCATCCTTCATATTAAAGTCTTCAAATATTTTCTTGTGATTTTGTAATTTTACCATTTAGACCTTTTTATCTCCCTCATATGCTTTCTTCAATTTTTCCCAAATCTCTTTTACTGATTTTTAATGCAGAAATTTTACAAATTTTGCTTCACGTAATCCACCCAAGATTGCATTTATTGTATTTGCATTACATAGATGTAGGAGCTTCCCATATTTATCTATAGGAGGACTAGCTGGAGGTGTGTATACATCCTCAATTGCTTGCCATGTCTCATATCCTTGTGCCATAAGGTAAATATTTATTCTTATACTCCAAAAGGTATAATTGTTCCCATCAAACAGTGGTGCCTTATTTTTTGAAACTCCACTCTAAGATGACATTTGTGTTCCTATACACTCTTCCTTCAAGTTGTTAAACTATTCTAAAGTAACCCGCTCTGATACCAATTGAAGAATGCAAGCTTATATTAAGAGGGGAGGTGAACAGTATAAGATCCACTTTTACTTTTATTTCCAAATAATATTATCAAATATTATCAATAGCAATATCAATAGCAGTAATAAAAGCAATGCACAAATCATCACACACAAAAGAGACACTAATTTAATGTGGTTTAACCAATGTGGGATACTCCACAAATAAAATATTTCCACTAAATGTTTCTTAAAAAATCTCTTGGGAATCACTTCCCTATTACAATGTTTATGGACCTATGTCCAAAGGAGACACTAATCCCCTAAGCTTTGCTTTATGGATCTCTATCCACAAGAGAAATCTTTCTCCTTTTTCTTGGTTCATGGAACTTGATCCAGGAGAACTCTTTCTCCTCAACTGGTTTTTGGATCTCTCTTCATAGAAAAACTCTATCTTCATAGTTGGTTCATGGATCACACTCCATAGAAGAACTCTTTCCCCTTACTCTGGTTCATGGAACTCTATCCATAGGAAAAATCTTTCTCCTCTACTTTGGTTGGTGATATTCTAGAAGACTTCTACCCCCACTACACTGGTTTGTGGATCTATCTCCATATAAGACCTCTATCCTCACTATCCTAGCTAATGGACCTCTATCCACTAGATATTGTAGTGCAAATATGCTCTAAATCTATCTCATGTCTAGCATAAATATACTCATAAATCTACACCAAAATCTATCCTTAAATCTATTCTCAAGCCTTAACACAAAGCTTGATCAAATCACCAATCCACTCTACTCAAATCTAACCCAAGCCTTAACACAAATCTTGAACAAATCACCAATAAAATCTACTCAGATATGCCCCAAGCCTTAACATAAAACTTGAAAAAATCAATCAATCCACTCTACTCAGATCTAACCCAAGCCTTAACACAAAGCTTGAACAAATTAGTCAATCCACTCTGCTTAGATCTACCCCAAACCTTAACACAAATCTTGAACAAATAAATCAATCTCTTAATGTTATTTCAAGTCTTCACAAGACTCGCTGAAATATATCTTCAAGTCCTCTCAATAACTTGCTCAATTCTGCTCTCAAGCCTTCATCGAGACTTGCTCAGATCTACCTTCAAGTCATCTCAATAATTTGCTCAATTCTACTCTCAAGCCTTCACAAAGACTTTCTCAACTTTATCCTTAAGATTTCACAAAAGCTAACTCAACTTTGTCCTTAAGATTTCACAAAAGCTAACTCAACTCTGTCCTTAAGATTTCACAAAAGCTTACTCAACTCTATCCTTGAGCTTTCATAAAAGCTTACTCAACTCTATCCGTAATATTTCATAAAAGCTTACTCAAATTTATCCTTAAGCTTTCACAAAAGCTTTACTCAACTCCATCCTTAATATTTCACAAAAGTTTGCTCAACATTGTCCTTAAGTCCCTTCAAGGACTTGCTCAAATCTATCCAAATGATTTCAAATCTTGCATACAAAAACAACACTAAAATATATTTTATAAAACCTCTCTTCAAAAAAATTCTACTTGCCAATATTCTTCTCAAATTCAATCACTCAAAATATCTCACAAAGATATATTTTTTTTTTTGCAATCCTAGCACAAATTATTCTCACTCTTTATCTCAAAACTTCCCAAAACTCATTTAGCAACAAAATCCTAGATTTTTCTCAAAAATCTATCTTAAGGATTTCCAAAACCATTCTCAAATGAGGTACACAAAAATTTCTCACACATTTCCAACAATGCTTGTAAAAATATCCCTTTCACTCCACCTTATGTTTCACACACTCATTCCAACAACTTTAAACAAAAGATGATTTACCCATACCTCTTATTTACTTGATGAAGAATTGTCCACAAAACATGTCTTACTTACAACCAAATCCTTTTTACCAATTCAAGTTTATATAGGAACAATTTATCTCAAAATCTCCACAAGAATATTCACCTCAAAAAATATTTCACCATACAATGCCAAATCACTTATACACCTTATTACTCATATATTTAAAAATAAATTTCATCAAAAAGAGTTATCAATCACATAAACATAATTCTCACATACACCTTATAAGTCATTTTTAAAAATAAAGCACTTAAATTATTTCACAATATTACTCACTAACCCTTATGACTCCCAAGTATGAGCATACCCAATAATATTTATTCAAACCTCATAAATTTCAAATCATAGTAATAAAAAATTTATTCAAACCTTATAATTCCCAACTATGGCAATAATAAATTTTTTATTTTAAACCTTATAACTCCCAACTATGGGAAATGCACATACCTTAATCAAAAATAAAATGTCATCGTTGTTGCTCAAACTTGCAACCTCCTAGTCTCAGGAACCCTAACACAAAGGCCACCGTTGTGTGGGCTATGCTACCCCACATGAATCAAGGAGCACACACTCCTTAATGTACTTCTCCATCAGCATGAAATTCAAAATTTCCACACCTAAAAGAACCTCTGTGTGGTTTGAACTCTGCACCTTGCTACTCCCAATGCATTGTGCAAGCCAAGCTTGCCAACTAAGCTTCCACCTCACTTCAGTGGGGATAAACCCCTTCCATCGTTTGACCTTATGCTTGCTCTAAAAAATAAAAAACTTGTGCCTACCTCCCTTTGATGTGTGTGAGAAATAATTGTGCAAGGCTATTACTTTGGGGAATTATCTCATGCGATTTTCTCCAAGGCTTGGGCTAACCTTAGCCTTATTTATACACATTCCCAACTTATTATTTGATGTCAGATTCCTTTTATAATTTGAATTTGGATATTTCAAATTATTATATTTAATTATAATATTTTAAATCCTAAAGGATTTAAGTATTATAATTTAAATATTTAAAACCTTTTGGAATTTTTATTTTTAGGGAGAACCTTACCATCATTAATAATTATTTTAACCTTTGCCACCAAGGTAATTTATTACCACAATTAATAAATATTTTAACCTTTGCCAAATTACCACCAAGGTCATTTATTGCTACCATAAATAAATATTTTAATCTTTGTCAAATTACTACCAAGGTAGTTCATAAATCCTTTTCCAAATATTATGGAGAGGTATTCCTTTCTTCTTGCTGCCTTATACCTCATGAGCCATCAATAGAAATATTCTCACAAATATTTCCATAAATTTAGGACCTCTAACCTCTTGACATTAATCAACCTTTTTTGATATTAATTTCATCGAATTTGGATATCAAACCTATTGACATCAATGACAACAAAACATGCAAAACATGCTTAGATTTCCAACAAGTACCTCTCAAAAATTTTGACCTTATTCATAACATTTTTGCCTTAAATTTTATCCATATACCTTGCATCAAACCAAAGTGGAATATTTGTGCCTTGACTATCACATCAAACTATTCTTACCTCATGTACCATTTGACATCAATGACAACTCAATATGCTCAATATTTCCAAAATCCCCATGTTCCATTTAGGTCAATTATATTTTTCTTTGTGTTACCTTAGTTTCCATCCATTATCTTTCTTTCCTATTCTATTATTGAGAGTACATCTAGTTCACTGAGGATATTCCCAGGATCTAGATCAATAAGTTGAAGGATTCAATGTCACTGTTATCAAGACAAAGGATAAAATCCCCTTGTTACATAATTTGAATAAGGTGGATATTATTTTAATTTTTGAAGAAGAGACCTGAGTGATGAGCATTAGAAATGCTCATATTTTGTATACATTTTCTTGATTATTATGTTGCTATATAATAATGATTGCATATGTTTATGAATGATTATATAATTATTTGATGAAATTATGCGTGTTATCTAATTCATGTATTTTCAATATGTTTTTGTGGAATTGTAGTTGATTTAGTCAGATTTGGATCAGTCAAGATCTTTTCATGGACCTAGCACTTTGTTTCTTTCAAAATCAATGCAGAGAAGGTAGGTGCCTTCCTCTTCCAGGAAGGTGCCATAGGCACTTTCCTCTTCTAGGAAGGCACCAAGGAAAGACAAGCAACTTACTCTCCTAGGAAGGTGCCAATAGAAGGCCAACGCCTTCCTCTCATAGGAAGGCACCAATAGAAGATAAGTGCCTTCCTATTCCAGGAAGGCACCAATGGTAGTAAGATGCCTTTCACATAGAGAAGGCACCCAACATACTTAGGCACCTTCCTCATAGGGAAGACACCCATGTTCTTCATTCGTTGACTAGATAAGAACGATGTGGACAATAGAGACTGGTGCAGTTCCAACTCTACGTCATGTAGAGTTAAATTGGGGATCATACCGATGTATCAGAACATCCTACCAATGCTAGACGAAGCACAAACCAATCAGTGAGTATGCCACCATTAGAAATGAATACCAATTTTAGCAGATGTTGATCACATTTACCAGATTGTCTTAGTTTAGTTTGGAATGAATCGACCGTTATAACTTCTTTGTAACAAAATATCTATAGGTGTGCTATATAAACACACGCAGACCTCTTTGAGGATATATAGAATATTTTGATAGTAAATGTAGAGAGAGATATAGAAGAAGCATTGTAATACTTTGATAATTATAATACAGTTTTAAGAGTTTCTAAGTGCGTGTTCAGATGGGAGGAAGCTGCTGGAGCCTGGGCCCACTCCAAGCCAGTATTTCTTCCCCTATTTTTCCTATGTTTTCTATATTAGTTTACCACTTTTATAAGATTGTTTATCGCATTGTTATTTCTAGTATTGCAATAGGTTTATTTCTAGGAATGCGTGAATATTTCTTTTCTATAG
Organism: Wollemia nobilis; assembly: GCA_028583015.1. Classification (NCBI taxonomy): domain Eukaryota; kingdom Viridiplantae; phylum Streptophyta; class Pinopsida; order Araucariales; family Araucariaceae; genus Wollemia; species Wollemia nobilis. The sequence continues at coordinate 2,367,376 of JAQPPZ010001323.1, forward strand.
ATTTAATTATTTTTACGTAAATTATTAAGGAGTGTATGAATGATTGATGATCATTGAAACACCCCGCAATAGTAGAACTAGTGGACTCTTCTCAAGTGGTATTGTAAGAAATCTTTTTCAAGACCCTTTGCAAGTTTACGAAGCTCCCTAGGTTGATAAATTAAATGTATGGGCATGTGACAAAAGTAGGAAAGAAGTTAAGCTTATTTGGCCTGAAACATTTTTGCACCGTTGTTGGGGAAGCATCTCAACTAGATTATTTATAATATATAGAAAACTTCCATCTAACCTTGTATGAGTTCTTCGATAAGAAGAGGACCTGACGACCGGTTTATAAAAACCAATCCACTAGAACCTGAGTCATCCAAACATTCTGAATTTGAATTAGAATCACCCGACCCACCTCTAGCAATCCATTGGAGTGAGGATCCGCACTTTGTACAAAGTGCCTCCTCATCCCATCAACTTGGGGAAGAATGAATCATCATAAATCCCCTATTTAATAGGACACCCTTAGAGGAAGCCCTATTGTGGAAAGCTATAGAAGATCAAACAATAACACCATACAACCTTAGAGCCTTGAATAAAAAAGTCTTAAATGACCGTAAGGCCATAAATACTATATTAGAGACTGCATTTCCTAAAAAAAATGGCTGACAATGAAGAAGTCTCATCTGGATTTAGTTTCCTGATTGATGAAAGAGTAGGAGATGCCAAAATTAAAAACATATCCCCTACTCACCTTTCGACCTTCAAAGGATACCCAACTGAGGACCCTGACCTATTTTTATTTAAGTTTTATGTCTTATGCAAGTCTGTGGACTACAAATATGATACGCAGAAGCTAAAACTCTTTCCTTCCACATTGGACGATGTAGCTCTGTGGTGGTTCATCAATCTGGGAGACAAACACATTGCCACTTGGGATCAAATGAAGAAGCTCTTTTTAGAGCAATACCAAGATTTTGGGAGAGCAAGAGACTCCAAATAAGAGGTCCTGAGCATGATGCAAAAAGAATATGAGTCTCTCAAGGAATACTGGGAGAGATTCAACTTCAATATTCAATGATATCCTCACATGAAACTATTTGATAAGTCCCTCAAAAGCATATTTTTGAGAGGACTTACCAATGAATCACTGGAGGCTCTTAACATGATTTCTGGAGGTGATGTCTACTAGCACACTATGGAAGACATACGAAAACTATGCCAAAACTACTCAAGAAGGAGATGCAAGACCACTTATAGAACCATGAAAGTAACTGCTTCAGTCATGAAGACAAAAATAGGTAACATGCTAGAAGATTTAAAGAGTGAAATGCTCTCATCTCTAGCATTGCAGATGGATACGCTGTTGTTAGAGAAAAAGAAGTAAGAAAACAAAGTAGAATTGGCTCATTTTTGCCAAAAATGTAGAGGAAGCATGCAAATAATGCATGCCCAAATAAAAAATTTATATTATGCATAGTTTATAGGCTAAACCATAAAAATTGATTATGCCTGCAACTGCCCAGTAATCAGAAGGATGCTAAAAGCATGGATGCCTATTTCATAGACAATTAGAAGAGTTGGCCACAACCCCTTGAGGGTAATATGCAAACTAAAATTTTGTCATATGGGGTAGGACCATACATGTCCTAAGGCCTGCTTGAACCACCTAACATGGGGTGGTGGGGGCCATCACCTTGGTCAAATGTACCCCCAACAATATTCTTGAACCAGTAACCATGGATGCCATATCCATATCCTAGGTAGTAGTGGAGAGGCCACATTGCGTGGAATCGAGCTCCATAGAATGTAGCACCAGATCACCTCCAATAGAATTTACTGGGGTTGCCATTAGTGAGACCTACACAGGTACCTACACAACTGATGGAAAATTCTAATAATAGGGTGAACCAGCCAACATATAACATGGAGGGTGAGATGTATTCGATGTACCATATTCAGCTTAGGTTTGGTAGATAGCTAGAAGTAGGAACACCTCCATTGGTATAAGAGGAGGAAGATGTAGGAGAAACACCTCTTATAAAAGAGGTGATAGAAGAAATTCCTAAGAGAGCAAAGGATCCATTTCCCAAATGACTATAAGAACAAAGGAAAGTAACGTAGCCAAAGTTCGATATCTTGTCTAGCTTGAAGAACCTCACTATGACAATTCCATTATTTCAAGCCATTGGAGATGTTTCGATATATACCAAGGTTATAAGAGAGATGTGTCTAAGGAAGCTAGGACGAAGAGCAACCCAGACTATCAATTTCATGGGTAAACTAGCAGATTTGATGATGGGAAAAATGTGCCATCCTAAGTATGCAGACTCGGGCAGCTTGGTGCTAACTATAAAAATCAAGGGACATTCCCTATCCAATACATTGGTCGATCTCGGAGCATCCATAAATGTAATGCCTCAAGAGATCATGCAAAGGCTACAACTCACGAACCTAAAACCCACTATGATAGTGTTGCAGCTAGTCGATCGATCGATCGTGGCACCAGAAGGAATGTTGGAAGATGTAATAGTGATAGTTGGTGCATGGGAATACCCATCCAACTTTTTAATCTTGCAATCTAAAACTAGGTTGGGTGGTTACTCGCTCATCTTGGCAAGGCCATGGATAGCAATAGATGATGCTTAAATCAGCTACCAAGATGGGCTGATGACCATATCTGATGGAAAAAAATTAAAAGGTTGACTATTTCACCCCCAACACAGTCCGTTGACTCATTAGGATAACCCATGTTGATCGAGCATAAAAATCTTGAGCTATCCATGATCCAACCGATGATGACGTTGGATGAGTTGGTATAAGAAGATGAAGATGGTGCTATTTTGGAGTTCCTCCATGGGGAGTCCTCCATATCTACACTTGGATCATCGTTGGCTGGTGCCCAAGATCACCATGTTCAGCAGATACACATTGGGCCAGGAAGAATGTTGAATGTCAATAATGGGTTAACTCCCACACAATTGATGAAAGTAGAAGAGCTCCTGGTTATACACCAATAGGCATTTGCATGGGATTACTTAGATATGAAGGGTATTAGACCAGAGATCTATACCCATCGTATATACCTCGATGATCAAGCAACTCCAAGCAGGCAACCACTGAGAAGAATGAATCCAACAATGAAAGACATTGTCAAGGAAGAACTACAAAATCTCTTGACTACCGAATTCATCTATACAATTTTTGATAGCGAGTGGGTATCACCGTTAGTGGTAGTCCCTAAAGAGAATGGGAATTTTTTAATCTATGTGGACTACAGAGCGTTAAAAGAAGTTACCAAGAAGGACCACTTCCCTCTCCCGTTAATTGATCAAGTCTTGGATACACTCTCTAGGAGGAAGTATTTCTCCTTCCTAGACAGATTCAATAGATACAACTAGATCCAGATAGGAGTAGAGGATCAAGATAAGACAAGTTTAACCTACCCATGGGGAATGTTTACCTATTGGGTATTACCTTTCGAATTATGCAATGCACCTGCCACCTTTCAAAAGGTGGTGTTTAGCATATTTTCAGACAAGATGGGAGATGCGTTCAAAGTATACATGGATGACTTCACTATCTATGGAGAAACCTTTGATGAAGCAATGAAGAACTTGGAAAGAGTACTCAAAAGAAGAAATGAAAACAATTTGTCCTTGAGCAACGAGAAATGCTTTATGATGATGCAAGAAGGCATCGTACTGGGACACCACCTCTCTGCAGAAGGAATAAAGGTTGATAAAAGAAAAATTGAGGTCATCAAAGACCTACCTAGCCCCAAAATGTAGAGAGAGGTGAGGATTTTTCTTAGATCAATCAGTACTACCGATGATTTATCACCAAATTTAGCAAAATTGTAAAACCACTACACACTCTATTATCTAAATATGTGGAGTTGAATTGGATGGAAGATTGTGAAGAAGTGTTTTAGTTGCTTAAAGATAAATTGATATCCACACCAATTTTAAGAGGACCAAATTGGGCCATACCATTCCATATCTACTGTGATGCATCCAAAAATGCGATTGGAACAGTCCTCAGATAGAAGGATGGTGAAGAATTTTATGCCATCTACTATATCAGTAAAAACTTGGCAAGAGTTGAACTCAACTACATGGTGACGAAGAAGGATTTCCTTGCAGTTGTGCATGCCATAAACAAATTTTTCCATTATATCATTGGGTATAAGATATTTTTCCACACGGACCATGCAACTATCAGATACTTGATGAGCAAGCTGACCATTGGTGAATGAATTATCAGGTGACTCTTGTTACTGTAGGAATTTGACATCACAATAGTCTAAAAACCAGGCAAAGACAATGTTGTAGCAAATTTTCTATCCAGAATGATATCGATAGATCATATAGTAGTAGAAGACAAATTTTTGGATGAACATTTATTCACCATTAGTGAGCAAATCCCATGGTATGTAGATATAACCAATTACTTGGCCATCGGAAGAACCTCACCTACTCTCTCTTTCCAATAAAATCAGGTGTTCATAGAGAAAAGCTCATCGTTCCTATGGATTGATGGCCTCCTATTAAAAATAGGATGTGACCATATTATAAGGAGATGCGTAGCAAAATAGGAGTTCTTAGAAATACTCAAAGCATGTCACGACGAACCATGCAGAGGAAACTTTGTAGGGAAACAATATACATACAAAATCCTATAGGTTGAGTACTTTTGGCCCACTTTTTTCAAGGATGCAGCTGCGTACACCAACAAGTGCGATGAATTCCAAAGAATGGTCAGACCAACCCATCGAGATGAAATGCCCCTCCAGCCCCAGGTACACTTGGAACCTTTTGATAAGTGGGGCATGGACTTTGTGGGACCAATTAATCCACATTTAATAGGGAGGAGGTATATTTTGGTCTATACATATTACGTCACCAAATGGGTTGAAGTTCAAGCATTGAGAGATTCAAAAGAAATAATAGTCACCAATTTCTTATTTGCCCACATTTTTACACGATTTGGGGTTCCTAGAGAGATAACAACAGACCAAGGGCCTCAATTTACCTCCAAGTTGATCAAGGAGCTATTGGAGCAATATAGAGTTTGACACAATAAAACTACACCCTACCATTCGCAGGCAAATGGGCAAGTGGAAATGACGAACAGAGAAATAGAGAACATCCTGATGAAGATCGTGTAGCAACACAAAAAATATTGGGATACATAGTTGTCGAAGGTAGTCTAGGCATATAATACCACATGGAAATCCACCATAGGCTTCACACCCTTCCAATGGGAAGAGTGTGATTATGCCCATTGAATTTGAAATCAAGACATTGAGGACGACTTCAAAATTGAACTTGAGCTTGGACTCAAAAATAAAATATTAGGTAGCTAGATCAACTGGATGAAATCTGAATGGACACTTTGCAAAGAATGGAAATCATACAAAAGCAAAGAAAGCAGTGGCATGATCATCACATTAAACTAAAGCAGTTCCAAGAAGGATAATGGGTGTTGTATGATTCTTGATTCTAGGAAAGAAAAGGTAAATTAATGCAAAGATGGATGGGACCGTATAAGGTGGTAGAGCTCATAAAGAATAGGGTAGTATGTGTTAGAACAATTGATGACATCAACACCGTGTTAACGATCAATGGCCACTAACTATGCCCCTATAACACATCCAAAACCTTACAGGTGGAATCCAGAATAGACGTGGGGGAGACCCCATCTTGTTAGATCTGGACCAAACTCTTAACAGGAAAAACGGTGGGCATGGAGGTGCTCACAAAAATCAATTAATTTAGTTTTTTTTCTTACAATGTGTTTTGCAGGGAAGACACCCGCATGCAAGCTACAGACATCCTAATCTAGGGCCTAACAGGTATGGAATGTGTCTAACTGCATTTATTTTTCTTTCTTTTCATTTGCTTTTTGTAGGTGGATGACCCGACAGCACAAGGAATAGGTATCTAGGAAACCAAGCCTGATTTAGCTCAAAATTATAACACCGACACTCGTAGGTAGAAGGTGAGGTAGTGTGAAGCGAGACTGAGAAGGCTTGATCACCCTTTCCCAATCAATCGCAACATGATTACCAAGAATAAAGCACCTTCCACATCGAGAAGACACAGAAGAAGGTGCCTTCCTTATGAAGAAGGTGTCCCACCAGAATAAGATGCCTTCCTTATGAAGAAGGCACCCCACTAGAATAAGGCACCTTCCTTATGAAGAAGGCATCTCACAAGAAGAAGACGCACACAAAAAAAAAAAAATAGGCACCTTACACATCGGGAAGGTGCCACATAAAAAAAATAGCCCGAGGTGCATTCCACATTAGGAAGGCACATACAGATTGAGGTACCTTCCACCCTAGGAAGGCGTAGGTATACAATTGTGCATTCCACCCTAGGAAGGCATAGGTATTCAGTAGTGCCTTCTACATTAGGAAGGCAAACCCATTCAGAAGCACCTTCCATAGCAGGAAGGTGCCATCATCAAAAGGGCGTCTTACACCACCGAAAGGTGCATCCATTCAAAGAGCACCGACCACATCGGGAAGACACCACATAAGCACCTTCCACATTGGGAAGGTACTAAAGAGTGCCTTCCATGTACAACCAACACTTAAGTCTCATGAATGCCTTGATCAGAATGAAATCACCACACGAATGAGCAGCATCAGATTACCACCATCGTCCATGTGATGGAAATCCACCCCAATCAAACAAATCTTAGAGAATTATGGTGTGAGATCAGCGTGCACGTTCCAAAGATGATGGACAGATGATGTTTTGAGCAAATCAGGAGTCTATCTTCAGCACCAACCATCAAAAAACTTAGAACCAAAGTCTAGCGTAATTCACACAAATGAAATACCCCTCCCCCATGTCACAAATCAGTGAATCAATGTTATTCATGATGCATGAAACACCAAATAAGGTACACACATACTAACTCAAATATTTATATAATTATTCATAAATTATGTAATACCAAAAAAAATATTTTCGTCATAAAAATCATATACCCCCATGTCCGAAATCACGTGCTAATGATATGGATCAAAAGGCGTACCCTCGAATTAAATTCTAAGGTTAGGTGCCTTCCCTATAAGAATGTGTCTTATTGAAGAAGTAAAGACAAAAAAAAAAAGTGCAACAGTAAGGGAAGGTGCCATGAGAGGAAGGTCGAAGAATCACGCAGTGAAAAATAATGAGCTGAGTGATATGGAAGGAATCAAGGGGACGGTAAAAACATAGTTCGAGGCCAAGGGATGGTTTGAATACTATACCATGGTCAGTCAGGGCCAGGATATGGAGGCAGCCAAGGAATTCACTACCTCCTTGAGGGGCGACATAGCTTAGGTGCGAGGGGTAGAAATTTTGGTCACCCCTGAATCCATCTTGCATGTGACTGAATTTCCCCTCACAGGTGAATGCATATAAAAATGCAAACTTCTGAAGTCGTACACTAAAGTGCTACTACCAGGAGAAAATGTGTAGATATATAAGGAAGGGCTACCCAAAAGTAGCCTTCCATGAATGTGGAAGACATTCGAGCAGGTTGCTTGATTCTTTACATGCACCTGGAAGTATACCCATTTGCACACTAACCATGTGCAGTTTTTGAATCACCTAGTGCATGGAAGGAAGTTGAACATGCCCTTCTACTTAGAAAATGCCCTGAAGGAAGAAACGGCTAGGTACCAGAATGGAGCATTGTCTTCCTTGGCCCACAAAGGGATGATATCAGCACTGGTCTACCATGTAGAAGCACAAAGGAAAAACCCGAACGTAGAGGGAGATGGTGGCCAAGAAAGGCAACATGATGTTGTTGCCAAAATAAGGCAAGAAGAGGGAAGCCCTGTAGAGGATATGGCAATTATCAGGAAATCAGCATTACCCAATTTCATGGAATAAATAAGGCATTCACCAGTGCCCGAATGCATAGAGGAAAGAGGGCATTCCCTAGTTCCCGAGTATGAAGAGGAAGGAGCACCGCTTATTACCAACGAGGCCAAGTTTTGGTCACCAAAACCAATACCCAGGAGGAAATGCCTACGGTGACTCCTCCTCTTGATAGAAGAAGAAGAGAACGACCTAAAATTCAATATTGCAACCCAAACCCTCTAGGAATTGACAAACCAGAGCCCACAAGATGTAGGGAATTCTAGGAGCAATGATCAGGTTGATGCAGCCTTGGAGGAACCGCTGGAGTGGCAGACCAATTGCTGGATGGCCCAATAAATTTTGGAGGACTACCAAAATGAGCATAAATGGGAATTAGTAGAACAAGAAAGATGAATCACCCAGCTCGAGCAGCTGGTCTAGTAGTTGCGGGAGTAGAACCAACAACTCCAATATAGGGGAACAGAAAGAAGGGATGTATCGACCCAAACTGATTGGGCAATAGAGGTCCCGATGAATTCTCCCACATATACAAAATGAGTATTCTCTTTGGGAGAATTTTGATCGGACGCCTGACAGAGTATCCCGAAAGTAGGGGAGAATTCCTCTATTTTTGGGAGTGAAAGGGAAAGAAGTCCCACAACACCCCCTGTCATCGACCTAAGTGATACAGAGTAGGATGAGGACCAACAAAAACAAATAGGACCGAGGGATAAGGAATAACTCCCTGAAACTAAGGAAGAAAGAGAAGAACCTGAGGGGTCGACATAGGATAGACATGGGGGTGAAGAAACAACCCCAGGGATGGTAGCACATGTCCCCCAGAGTGAAGATAACACTCCAGGGACCACAGAGCAGGCCCCTTAGAGGAAGAATACATCCACTAGGGAGAAAGGAAAAACCCTTATTTGAGCCACCACATTTTCTATAGAGGCCAAAGGAAAAGGGCCCAGGATGGCTCAAAAGAAGGCAAAGGTGACCTTCGCCAAGCCAGAAGAAGATGAGTGGGATATGCAGCCATTCAGAGAGAGGAAAAAATATTTTGAATGGTTACTCAAAGAGATGACAACAACTAAGGAGACCAAGAAGGCAAACTCAAGGATGTAGAGGGACTCTGGTATCTGTGTCAATCCGATAGATGACAACCAGTTCTGTGAGATTTATGGGTCATCCCAGGGATGGCCATCCAAGATAAGAAGGTATTTTTAATTATGGGAGGTATATGGCCCTGAATTGGAAGCTGCTACCAATGTAAAGGAGAATACAGGTCTTACTACTGAAGTAGCCTGATTGTACAAAGCCCGAGTAGTTCATCTCAATAGGTATAATTTAGATATCCCTCTTGTAGTGGTCAGACCTTTGGATGCTGACCTATGGTAAGCTGTAGAAGCTGCCTTTTAGGTAGTAGAGATGATGCTATCTAGATCACCTTTGATAACAGCCATGATGAGGAAATAAAATTTGATAACAACACCCACAGCCCCGCATAGAAAAAGAGGAGCCACACCTCCAGATGCCAGTGTACAAAAGAGACAGACACGGGCCACAGGTATAATCAGATCCACCAAGAAATGGCAACGATGAGGGGTCAACGAGGCTACCTACAATTTTGATGCCATGGGGACATTTCATATGTTAGGCATGGGAGGATGATGAGCATAAAAAATGCTCATATTTTGTATACATTTTCTTGATTATTATGTGGATATATAATAAGGATTGCATATGTTTATGAATGATTATATAATTATTTGATAAAATTATGCGTGTTATCTAATTCATGTGTTTTCAATGTGTTTTTATGGAATTGTGGTTGATTTAGTTAGATTTGGATTAATCGAGGTATTTTCATGGACCTGGAACTTTGTTTCTTTCAGAATCAACGTAGAGAAGGTAGGCACCTTCCTCTTCCAGGAAGGCGCCAAGCATAAGTAGGCACCTTCCTCTTCCAGGAAGGTGCCAAGGAAAGACAAGCGCCTTCCTCTCCCAAGAAGGCACCAATAGAAGGCCAGCACATTCCTCTCACAAGAAGGCATAAATAGAATATAAGAGGAAGGTGCCAATGGTAGTAAGGCACCTTTCGCATAGAGAAGGTTCCCGACATACTTAGGCACCATCCTCATAGGGAAGGAGCCCCTGTTCTTCGCTCATTGACCAGACAAGCACGATGTGGACAATAGAGATTGGTGCAGTTCCAACTCTACATCATGTTGAGTTAAATTAGGGATCACACTGATGTATGAGAATGCCCTACCAATGCTAGGTGAAGCACAAACCAATCAATGAGCATGCCATCGTTAGAAATGAATGCTAGTTTTAGCATATGTCAATCATATTTACCAGACTATCTTAGTTTAGTCTGAAATGAATTGACTGTTATAACTTATTTGTAACAGAAGATCTATGGGTGTGCTATATAAACACATGCAGACCTCTTTGAGGATATATAGAATATTTTGATAGTAAATGTAGAGATATATATAGAATAAGCATTGTAATACTTTGATAATTATAACATAGTTCTAAGAGTTTCTAAGTGCGTGTTCAACTGGGAGGAAGTTGCTGGAGCCTAGGACCACTCCAAGCTAGTATTTCTTCCCCTATTTTTCTTGTTTTTTCTATATTAGTTTACCACTTTTATAAGATTTTTTAGCGCATTGTTATTTCTAGTATTGCAATAGGTTTATTTCCAAGAATGCGTAAATATTTCCTTTCTATAGATTTAATTGTTTTTACATAAATTATTGAGGAGTGTATGAATTATTGACAACCATTGAAACACCCCCCAATAGTAGAACTAGCGGACTCATCTCAAGTGGTATTGTAAGCAATCTTGTTCAAGACCCTTCATAAGTTTACGAAGCTCCCTAGGTTGATAAATTAAATGCACGAGCATGTGACAAAAGTAGGAAAGAAGTTAACCTTGTTTGGCCCACAACACCGAGCATATTGCTAGGCTCTGTTATGTAATTTTTGGACATCAAATTAATACAACTTAACTTATTCTCTCTATTGATTTTGTTGTTCACTGAATGTTGTATTGCTCATTCATGTATTGCATTAATTGATCTTGTGAATAATATTTTCCCTCACTAGTAAAATGGTTATATGTGTTACATAATTTGAATACATGTAAACATCCCACTTCACTCTTTTTTTTCTTGCTTAGTCATGGGTTCATTAATCTCGACTATAGTTGTCCAATATATAAGACACCACTCTACTTATTGAAGCTTAGGTTGGGAGTTGCAGTAAATTATTTGGTCATAATTGAATTTACGTAATCCATTTAATCTATTTGAGCTTAGGAAATTGGAGGTAAATTACTAACTAGGGTCTTTTGGGGTATCTTGACCCAACATGACTTCCTTGGAATTTATAATTTTTAGGTTGAAGAGGCATGTTTACCATAGTTTGCATATCTTATTGTGATTTAGAAAATTTAAGTAGTGTGGCTGCTTTATTTTTAGGATTCTTAAATTTCCCACAATAGTTTTATGGCATCATTGTTGAGGATGATTTTCTATATTGTTTACATATCATTTCTCTAAGTTTATCCCTCAATTACATTTTAATTTACCATCACAATTTTTTTAAGTATTTTTATGATTTGGATCTTCATGTTATTATGTCCTATAATACCTTTATGCACATCTGCGAGACTGATAGGATATTAAAGCTAAGCAATCTTAGCTAGATAAAGATTCTTTTGCACCATGGTGCTGGTGATTCTTAATAAACCTAAAGAATAGAATAATCAAAGATCTGACATGGTGCATACAAGAAGAGGCAATAATAAACTCTTCCAAGAATTCAAATATCCAGAGTTATTTATCCAGACCTAGAAAGCTCCAGTTCCTAAGAGTAAATATTTTTTTTTTTAGTAGAAAATTTGCTAAGAAGAATATCCCTCTAAATAATTTTGTCGAAAGTATTTCTACCAATAGCCTTGCTATTGTTATAGATATAAATTTTTCTATCACTACTCCTTTAGCTAACATGGCCAAAATCCCCCAAAATAACAACAATCAAAAAATAAAAAAAATCAGAACCAAAACCTTCAAACATGGAGAACTAATAGGTATAAGCCCTTCAAGCTACCACCCATTTTACATGACTTACCCAGTAAAACTCACAAATATCTACCAAAATTCCAATGTAATAATGCAATAATATAGGAATATCATATTAAAAAAAATTTGTATGCCTTAGATAGTCTTGAAATTGAGGAAGAGGACATAGTTCTCAAGTTATTCCTACAGACTCTATAGAAATATGCTAGGGATTGATTCAACAATCTCCTAGAAAATCATATTTTCAATTTTTAGACTATGGAAGAAGTTTTCTTGAAAAAGTATGGAGAAAGAAAGAATGAGCAGTCACTATTAATAGCGTTAGTAACTATGAAGAAAAATAAAAATGAATCTATAGAATATTTCAATAGGATATTATTCAAAACTAGGAATAAGATCACTACAAATTTGAGGTCAAATGATAATAAATCCATCTGCTTCTATAAGAATGCATTTCCTGGAGAGTTCAAATATGAGTTGAGACAATAGAGGGTCAATACTATTGATTAAGACATGGAGAAAGCCATAGATATTGAAAGAAATATGTTAAATTGTGGGAAAATGAAACCATACTCTTTGGATTCAACTAAATATCCAACAAATAGAAAACCTAAAAAGGTTGCCTTCTCATTGTTAAAGAAAACTAAACAATATCCCATAGAAAATCTATCAAGTTAGTTGACTAATATGTTTAACTCAATAAACAATAGACTATCTAGAATGGAAAGAGAGAGAAAAAATATTGAGTCCTCCCAATCACAAAATAATAGCAGACCCCCATTTAAGAGGAATTTTAACAAGAATTAGGGATGGAATAATACAGATGAGGGAAATAAGAGTGCAAAAAATAATAATGGGTGGAGAAAAATGGATTAATAGAAGGATGTAGATATAGTTCCAAATCCCATAGCCTCAACCAATGTGGCTTATGACTTTCCTTTATACTATCCTACATGTGATGCACCTCACAACTTAGTTGACTGTGGCATACATCTTGGCATGAATTCTAATTTAGAAGAAGAATTTGATGAAAAAATATGAGTAAATGTGTGTTAGACCTAGGAATATGAAGCTAGGGAAGTTTAGTTTGAAAAACACATGAGTGAACTGCCCACAGTAGAAGCAACACCTAAGTCTTTCATGTTGGAGAATGTAGAAATATTAAAAACACCTCAAGATAATAGATTCAAAAGAATGAAGCAAGGAAAAATAATTTCCATAACTGAAGAAATTAAATAACTAGAAAGAATTCACACAATGAATTTGAGTAGAACAATACTAGATAGAATAGATGGTAAGCAAAACAAAAATCCATAGAATCAAAATAAGGATAAGGTGGCTAAAAATTCAAACAATAAGCAACACATCATCCCAAGTTTTAGGTAATTAGGAGTTTTATTTATTAGTTTTAGGTGATTAAGTGAAATATTTGAGTTAGTTGTTTCAAACATAAATCCTCCATAAGATCTAAGCAAGCAAGGTCATAATTGTAGGTCCATATTTTGTCTTAGATCATCAAGAAAAGTCATAGTACACATACGTGTGGTCAGGTCAACTAGATATCCTAGGGTCCTCAAGATAATTTTTAATCTTTAAAGATCAAATATGTCTCTTGTGTTAGATTAGGTTTTTTAACTTAGCTCATGTTCACCTAGGTAATTTATTTCCTTTTTATTTAGTTATTCCATGTATTTTCCCCACCCACTTAAGTGTGGATATTTCATTTATATTATTTAGATATTCTGAGATGTTATATATTTATTTCTTAGATATTATGGAGATATTTTTAGGTTTGACTATTCATAGGAGTTAAGGGAATATTTTTAGGTATATTTTGAGTGTTGAGATTCTTTCTCACCATAGCGGTTACAGATCTATGGACCATATCACATATTCCTTTTGTATGGTGGATATTTATCCTTATCTTGATCCTACAACTATGGTTGATCATATTTGCATTTATAAGAAAGGCACCTTCATTTTACTTGGAGAGGAAGTTCCATTATTTAGGTATAATATATGATATTTTTGCTCATTATTTTGCATATCCATTTGTAAGCTTATGCCATCAATTTGCTTTCAGATTCTTCTTTTGGTTTAATGTGGTGTTCTATTAACACTTGATATTATTGTAGCTTATAATGATGTTATTATAATTCCTTTCATGGTATCAGAGCAATAGGTGTTGCATTCATCCATTTTTGAGTGTTGTGCAACTATTTCTCTTATAGGTTCAAAGATTAGTGTGGAAGATTTAGTTTTTGTGATCGGGTCCTTGGTGGAGTTTTTTTGGCCATTTTGTGTCTCTCCTTCCATTGTCATATCATCACCAGCCTCCTAAAATCTTTTCTTCACATACTGTAATAGCATTATTCCCTTGTATAGATCCTAAGCATTTTTTTCTTGAGCATTTTCTTTTTTGGTAGGGTCACCAGGCCAACCCATTTTTATATTTTACATGTATCTCCTGATAAAAATGGATTTTTTTCACAAAATTTTTTGGAGGTCTATAGATGCATTTATATGATTTATTCCTAAAATTTAAGCTAATATAGATAATTATTCTTAAATATATATTGATTTTAAAAAAACCTGCACTTTTTTAGTAATTTGTGTATATCTTTGTGAAGACAAAAATGCAACACCAAATAACAAGATATAGATTGAACTCAAAGAAGAAAATATTGCATAATGAATGATTTTTATTAATGGGTGGAGCCTCAAAAATCCATTTTTACAATAAATAATCTTTGAATTATTTGATACAAATTTTATAATAGCTAGGGTTCTTTGAAACCCTAGCAAGCAACATTGGTGGTGTCTCAAAATGCATCTCTACTCCCAATAAAAGTGAGTGGGCTTATAGTTATCTAATTATGTGCCACTTCAACTTATGTAGCTATCTAATGCTAGTGTAATGTTACTAGATCTACACACAAAAAATAGCAAATGATTCAGTAATAACTATGAGGGCTCGACTGTGTGAGGCCCTCAAAAATCAAGACTAAACCCTAGCTATGCAATAAAAAAATGTGAAAATATTATAATAACATAATATAATACAAAAAATAATTTGATTTACCTTGCTTATATGTCATTATCTGATATGATGTAATATTATGTAGTGGATTGGTGTGGTGATGCCCTAACATCGCTTGAGAGCTAGTAGGGCTTTAGAGCTCTAGTGTAAAATACCCATAGGCACTCAGTGGCTATATAAAATTTTCATGGATGATCAATAATGGTGGAGAGCACCTAGAGGAACTTGGTGGTGGAGGAGAAGCATTGGGAGGTTATCGATAGTGATAGGAAGTGCCCAAGGTCATTTGGCGACTAAAGGAAAAGTTTGTAGAAGTAGATCTAGATGAGTGAGAGGGGAAGTGATGGATGCAAGGATTATGGAAAAAGGATGGAAGGCGAGAGTACTTGGATACTCTAGGGAACTCAGAGGTAGAATTCAACTCAAGGTTTAGGACTTAGGAATTCAAACAACTTCTTAGGTGTTGAGCCATCAAAATGGCTCCTATTAATAGTCCAATCTAGGGCATGCTAGGGTTTCAATGAAACTAATTGTGTGGCTAAGATAAAAGTATATCAGAGGGTGGATATTAAATATAGGGTGTGGCATGGATTGATATGGTTGGATGGATAGGATTAAGTAAAATTGGATGGTTGGTATTAATTCACTTATATAAATATATATTTATTAAATATATAAAATATTAATATGTAAATATATATAAAATAAATATATATAAATATATATGAATAATGAGTGGAAATAGAAAGAAAACCAAGATGGACAACAAGTGGCTAGGTTTTGGTGTCTACAAATACCCTTTTTTTTACTACATTGTGTGAAATACAATGCAGTGCAAAAACATAAGACACGTGTTTGGGAAAGGTCCAGAAGCAACTTTCTCTTAAGATGTGAAATACAAGATTTAAGATAAAAGAATGAAAGAATTTTGAATTCTATGTAGCTTACCCCTGAAGAACACAAGCTTATACTGATAGGGGAGGTAAACAATATAAGATAAAATTTTACTTTTCTTTCCCAAATAATATTATCCAATATTATCAATTGTAATATCAATAGTAGTAACAAAGCAATGCACAAATCATCACACATATGAGAGATAAATTTAACGTGGTTCACCCAATATGGGTTACATCCATGGAGAAAATATTTCTTATAAATTTTCTCAATGCATCTCTTGGAAACCAATTCCCTATTACAATGTTTATGGACCTCTATCCAAAGAAGATATCAATCCCTAATGCTCAGGTTCATGGACCTCTATACATAGGATACCTCTATCCCCACTGCTTTGATTTGTGGATCTTTATCCATAGGATAACTCTATCCCCTTTGTGATGGTTCATGGAAATCTATCCACATGAGACACCTCTCATGTCTACTCTGGTTTATGGGACTCTATCCATAAGATAACTCTATCCCATTGTTGGTCTGATTCATGGAACTCTATCCATAGGAGAATCCTCTCCTTTGATATGGTTCATGTAACAATATCCATAGGATAACTCTATCTCCTTGTTGGTTTGGTTTGTGGAACTCTACCCATAGGATAATCCTCTCCTTTGATCTAGTTCATGGAACTCTATCCACAAGAGAACTCTATCCCTTTGTTGGTCTTGTTTGTAGAACTCTATAAATAGGAGACTCCTATTCTTTGTTTTGGTTTTTGGAAATCTATCCATAGAAGACTTTGTCCCTCTCTACTTTGGTCACTTCCAAAGCTAGTACACATCTCTGCTTTGACTCTGCTCCAAGCCTACTCATGAGGCTTACTCAAGTTTTCTCAAAAATCTATCCAAAACTTATTTTAAGTATTTTACAAATATACTCTTGAAACTGTCACAAATATACCTTACAAGACTTTCTCAAATTTACCTCAAACCTGCTTCAAGTCTTCTCACAAGACTTACTCAAATTTGCCTTAAACTTGTTTCAAGTATTCTTACAAAACTTGCTCAAATTTACCACAAATAACTCTACTTTGCTCTACTCTAATACATACTCAAAATAAATCATAGCACATGCTCAACCAATCCCAAATCTTGCACACCAATGATGTTCAAAATAATGCTTATATATCTTTCAGAAATGCTTTCTTTAGCTAGGCAATTCAGACATATTCTACCTAGAATTTGTTTAACCTCTTGAACATATAGAGAATTATATGTACTATCAAATACCCAATATGTTATTCATATTCACATATATTACATTCATCAAATTAGATATCTACTTCTTGCAAATCCCTTTCAATTGTAATCAAACTAGTGTATAACTTTGCTTCAAAAACTAGTTTATCTTCCTTGCAAATTTGCTCTCAAATTTCAAACACAATAATGCACAAATTGCTTCACATAATGGATCTCTAACACTTACCCATTCACATTCAAATGTCACTCAAATAAATTCCCAAATTCTTCTCAAATTCTTTCAACAAGAATACATAATTTGTATTTAAAAACCCTAACACAATTGTTTCCAATTTCACTAATCAATGATGTGCAATTTGTTCTCAAAACCTAGCTCAAATATTTCCAACAATACACAATAATAAACCCTTTTATCTCCACCTTATGATTCTGAAATATTCACTCAAACAAACACCTTAGAGAAGGAATAATGTCAACATACCTCTTAACTTGCTTTGATGAAAATGTGCCCTCAAAAACCTGTCTCAAAAGAATTTCTTCTTCAAAGTGTCACTTCAAAACTGATTAGTAGATTTCTCTTTCAAACCATCAACATTAACTTTCTTCTCAAAAAAATATCCTTAATGAAATCTGAAAATTATATTCAATGATGCTTCGTTTATTCTCAAAATATAGGACTTTAACAATCATCAAAACTCCTCAAACTTAATTTTCACCATACAAAGATTTTAACAAAAAATCAAACCACAATAACACCTTATAACTCCCTATTACTTAAAAATTAATACTTTGAAATCACAACAATATTTCCTCAATTTTATTTCACTAAAATAAACAATTTCTACCCTTTTAATTTCCAAAAATATTACCTTAAGTTCCAACCTTATAATTTCCATAAATATCAACTTAAGATCCACACAACAAACCTTATGACTCCCTATATTAATTCAAATTAAAAAAAAAAAACAAAATTTATGTTGCCCTAACTAATTTCTACCACCACTAGGAATCAAATGCAAGACCTCATGTAGCCCACGCTCTAGTGCAAGCTAGAGTGCCAACTAGACTGGCCCACCGGATGGAAACAAAGGTGCACCAAAAAGGTTTTATCTCTTTATCTTCTACCCAATATGTTAACAAAAAATGATTGCCACTGTGACTTGAACCTGAAACCTCTTGTATACCCACATCTAAGTGCCAATTAAACTACCAAATGGGCTAGCCATCCACATGGGTAGTAATGTGCACAAAAAATATTTTATTTCTTTCCTTTCTACCCAATATCCAATGCAAAAGGATCACCACCGTGAATCAAACTTAGAACCTCTTATGCATCCACATCCTATTGTAGGCTAGGCTACCACTTAGGCTAGTCGTCCAACTAAGAACAACATTTGCAACCAAAAATATATTTTAAATATTCTGTCACTACCTTTTCAAATGTTTCTTCCCTGATCTTTATTTCTCACACTTGCGCATGAGGGAAATCAATTTTGGTATTGATCGAGACACACTCCAAAGTGAATGATTTTTAATCCATATTTATATGGATTCCTTATTCTTCCAATACATTGGTGTATATGAAATTCAAATTTATTTTCTCCATGTGCATTTTGGCACCTATTGTTTATAACCTTATATTATAATATTAATAAACATTATAATATTTCCTTTTGAACCTTTTCCTTCAACCTATCTGCCCAAGAGACTTTTATTTAAATGTTTGACCCTCTTGTTTTTAAACTTTACCTTCTAAACCCACTCTTAAACCTTTTGTACTCCTTGTAATAATATTTTAAAAAATATATATTATAAACCCTTTTCTTTTAATAATTTTATTTCTTGGGAGATATACCTTACCTTGAAATTTTTCCATAGCTTGCTATCAAACCCATGTAGAATATTCTTGACTACAATTTTATTTCTACCTCATGTATCCTTTGACATCACATTATTTTTACCTTATAAATTCTTTGACATAAATGAAAACCAATATACTCAATATTTCCAAAAATCTCCCCCTTTGTCATTGATAGCAACCCTTTCTAAATATTTCTTTTCCAACAACTGAATTCCATATCTTCTCCCCCTGAGAAGCCACTCCTCCTTACTAATTTCTCTCCCCCTTACTGAAAATCTCCCCCTTTGACATCAATGACAAAGGGATTCCTTTGGGGGTAAAAAATAAGACTCTTAGGTCAGCCCCCACACCACCTCCTCACCTTGAGGTGATTAATTTTTGGGTGGGAGTAAATCTAATCACAACATACAATGCTCTTTTTCCTTTTTAACCTTCTTTTTCAACACCTTTATAATCATATGATTTTGATCCTCTTGAGTATCCCCATTCTTGTTTGTGTTAGAATTCTCCTCCATATTTGGATCTATGGCTCATTTTATATTATTGAGGGCATTTTTGGTAGAGACCGACACTCTTATATGGCTCGTTTTTCCTTTGTATTAAGGTGCATTTTTGACAGAGACCGACACCTTCTAGATTGAGTTCACCATAAGGAGGGATTTGATATTTATGGTGAATCTAGTTAGTGACCTATGAGAGGCAACATCCTCTGAGGATGACCTGCAGAGGCAATAGACCTAGAAGTGGCTAACCCTAAGGCACCCATGATGACCCTGAGGCACTTAGACGGCTGACCCAGTGGCAACAAACCCATGGAAGTGGATGACCCTGAGGCAATAGACCCATATTTCTTTTGCTGATTTAAATTGCATAACTTTCATAAATTTTGATTCATGTAATCCACTTAATATTCCATTCATAGCCTTAGAATTATTCATGTGTAATCACTTACCATCCTTATCTGTGGGAGGAGTAGCTGTAGGTGTGAATCCATCCTCAATAGATTGCCATGTTACATATCCTTATGCTATCAAATAAGTATTCATCCTCATACTCCAGAAAGCATAATTGTTCCCATCAAACAATGGAGCCTTTTTGTTGAAAATCCATTCTGAGATGCCATTTGTGTTCCTGTAATATATTCCTTCAAGTTGTTAGACTTTTTTCAAAGGAACTTGCTTTAATACAAATTGAAGAATACAAGCTTATTTTGAGATGGGGGATGAATAGTATACTATAAACTTTTACTTTTCTTTCCCAAACAATATTATCTTATGTTATCAACTGCAATATCAATAGCAGTAACAAAGTAATGCAATAATCATCACACACATGAGAGACACAGATTTAACATGGTTCACCCAATGTGGGTTACGTCCATAGAGAAAATATTTCTTATAAATTTTCTCAACACATCTCTTGGGAAACAATTCTCTATTACAATATTTATGGACCTCTATCCAAAGGAGATCTCAATACCCAATTATTAGGTTCATGGACCTCTATCCATAAGAGACCTCAGTCCCCACTGCTCTACTTTTTAGATCTCTATCCATAGGAAAACTCTATACCCTTTGTGCTGGTTCATGGAACTCTATCCACAAGATACACATATCCTCTATTCTCTGGTTCATGGAAATCTATTCACAGGAGAAATCTATCCCCTTGTTGTTCTGGTTCATATAACTTTATCCATAGTAGACTCCTCTCATTTGCTCTAGTTTGTGGAACTCTATCCATAGGATAAATCTATACCCTTGCTGGTCTAGTTTGTGGAACTCTATCCATAGGAGACTCCTCACATTTTCTCTAGTTCATGGAACTCTATACATAGGATATCTTTATTCCCTTGATAATTTGGTTTGTGGAAATCTATCCATTGGAGACTTTATCCCTCTTTTCTATTGTAACTTCCAAAGTTGGTAAACACATGTACTTTGACTCTACTCCAAGACTACTCACGAGGCCTACTTAGGTCTGCTCACAAATATATCTAAAACTAGTTTCAAGTCTTCTTAAAATATTCTCTCAAAACTATCCCAAATCGACACACATTACATGCACATATCTATCTTCAAATCTGCTTCAAGTCTTCTTACAATACTTTCTCAAATATTCCTCAAACCTGCTTCAAGTCTTCTCACAAGACTTACTAAAATTTACCTTAAATCTAGTTCAAGTATTCTTACAAAACTTGGTCAAATATGCTACAAATAACTCTACTTTGCTCTGCTCTAGTACATACTAAAAATAACTCATAGCACATGCTCAACCAATACCAAATATTGCACACCAATAATGTTTAAAATAATACTTATATCTCTTTCAGAAATGTTTTCTTTAACTAGGAAGTTCAGACACATTCTACCTAGAATTTATTTAACCTCTTGAACATATAGATAATTATATGTACTATCAAATACCCAATATGTTATAATATTCACATATCTTGCATTCATCAAATCGGATATCTACTTCTTGCAAATCCCTTTCAATTCAAATCAAACTAGTGTATAACTTTGCTTCAAAAACTGGTTTATATTCCTTGCAAATTTGCTCTCAAATTTCTTCACAAAAATGGTCATTAACACTTTTCCATTCACATTTAAATGTCAATTACATAATTTCCCAAATTCTTTACAAATTATTTCAACAAGAATACACAATTTATTCTTAAAAACCCTAGCATAACTATTTCCAATTTCACTAATCAATGATGCATAATTTGTTCTCAAACCCTACTTCAAATATTTCCAACAATACACACTAATCAACCCTTTTATTTCCACCTTATGATTCTAAAATATTTTCTCAACAAAACAACTTAGAGAAGGAATAATATCAACATACCTCTTAACTTGATTTGATGAAAATGTGCCCTCAAAAACCTATCTCAAAAGAATTTCTTCTTCAAAGTGCTACTTCAAAACTGATTAGTAGATTTCTCTTTCAAACCATAAAAATTAACTTTCTTCTAAAAAATATGTGCTCAATGAAATCTGAAAATGATGTTCATTGACTCTTCATTTTTTCTCAAAATATAGGACATTAACAATCATCAAAACCCCTCAAACTTACTTTTCACCATACAAATATTTCAACCAAAAATCAAACCACAATAACACCTTATAACTTATTATTACTTAAAAATTAATACTTTGAAAACACAATAATATTTCCTCATTTTTATTTAACTAAAATAAATAATTTTGGCTCTTTTAATTTCTAGAAATATATTCTTATGTTCCAACCCTATAATTTCTAGAAATATCAACTTAAGATCCACACACCAAACCTTATGACTCCCTATCTTAGTTTAAATTTAAGAAAATAAATTTTATTTTGCCCTTACCAATTTCTATCATCACTAGGAACCAAAAACAAGACCTCATGTAGCCCATGCTCTAGCATGAGTTAGAGTGCCAGCTAGGTTGGCCCACCCAATGGAAACAAAGGTGCACCAAAAGGATTTTATCCCTTTTTTTCCCAATGTGCTAACCAAAAATGACTACCATTGTAACTCAAACCCAAAACCTCCTGTCTAGCCACATCTAAGCACCACTTCAACTACCAACTAGGCTAGCCATCTACACGGGTAGTCAGGCATGCAAAACACCTTTTATTTCTCTCCTTTCTACACAGTCTCCAATGCAAAAGGATCACTATCACTAATTGAGCTCAAAACCTCTTGTGCATCCATGCCCTAGCGTAGGCTAGGCTACCACTTGGGCTAGCCATCCAACTAAGAACAACCTTCGAAACTAAAAATATATTATAAATATTCTATCATTTCCTTTTCAAAGTTGTCTTCTTTCCTTATCTCTATTTCTCACACTTGCGCATGAGGGAAATCAAATTTTTACATTGATCAAGACACACACCAACGTGAATGATTTTGAATCCACATTTATATGGATTCCTTCTTCTTCCAAGATGTCAGCATATATGAAATTCAAATTTATTTTCTACATGTGCATTTTGGCACCTATGGTTTATAACCTTATATTATATTATTCATAAATATTATAATATTTCCTTTTGAACCTTTGCCTTAAACATATTTGCCCAAGAGACTTTTAAATAAATAGTTGACCCTCTTGTTTTTAAACTTTACCTTCTAAACCCACTCTTAAACCTTATGTACTCCTTGTAATAATATTTTAAAAATATTATAAACCCTTTTATTTTAATAATTTTCTTTCTTGGGAGATATAGCTTACCTTGAAATTTTTCCATAGCTTGCTATCAAATCCATGTAGAATATGCTTGACTACCATGTTATTTCTACATCATGTATCCGTTGACATCACATTGTTTCTGCCTCATGAATCCTTTGACATCAATGACAAGCAATATACTCAATATTTCTAAAAATCTCCTCCTTTGTCATTGATGGCAACCCTTTCTAAAAATTTCTTTTCCAACTACTTAATTCCAAATATGATCCCCCTAAGAAGTTGCTCCTCCTTACCGATTTCTCTCCCCCTTACTGAAACTCTTCTCCTTTGACATCAATGGTAAAGGGAATACTTTGGGGATAAAAATAAGACTCTTAGCTTAGCCCCCATACCACCTCCTCAACATTGTCTCAAATTTGCACATATTACATGCACAAATCTATCTTCAAATTTGCTTTAAGTCTTCTTACAAGACTTGCTCAAATCTGCCTCAAACCTGCTTCAAGTATTCTCACAAGACTTACTCTAATATGCCTTAAACGTACTTCAATTATTCTTACAAAACATGCTCAAATCTTCCACAAATAACTCTATTTTTATATACTCTAATACATACTCAAAAAAACTCATAGCACATGCTCAACCAATCCCAAATCTTGCACACCAATGATGTTCAAAATAATGCTTACATCTCTTTTAGAAATGTTTTCTTTAACTATGAAGTCCAGACATATTCTACCTAGAATTCATTTAACCTTTTGAACATATAGATAATTATATGTACTATAAAATACCCAATATGTTCTTCATATTCACATATATTGCATTCATCAAATCAGATCTCTACTTCTGCAAATACATTTTAATTCAAATCAAACTAGTGTATAACTTTGCTATATTCCTTGCAAAATTGATCTCAAAGATCAAATACAATAATGCACAAATTGCTTCACAAAATTGGTCTCTAACACTTGCCCATTCACATTCAAATGTCACTCACATAAATTCCCAAATGATTCAAAAATTATTTCAACAAGAATACATAATGTGTTCTTAAAAACCCTAGCACAAGTGTTTCTAATTTTACTAATCAATGATGCACAATTTGTTCTCAAACTCTAGCTCAAATATTTCCAACAATACACACTAATCAACCCTTTTATCTCCACCTTATGATTCCAAAATATTTTCTCAACCAAATCAACCAAACACCTTAGAGAAGGAATAACGTCAACATACCTCTTCACTTGATTTGATGAAAATGTGCCCTGAAAAAGCTGTCTCAAAATAATTTCTTATTCAAAGTGCCACTTCAAAACTGATTAGTAGATTTCTCTTTTAAACCATCAACATTAACTTTCTTATCAAAAATATGTGCTCAATGAAATCTAAAAATGATGTTCAATGACTTTGTTTTTTCTCAAAATATAGGACATTAACAGTCATCAAAATCCCTCAAACTTACTTTTCACCATACAAATATTTCAACCAAAAATGAAACCACAATAACACCTTATAACTTCTTATTACTTATAAATTAATACTTTAAAAACACAACAATATTTCATTAATTTTATTTTACTAAAATAAATACTTTCTACCCTTTTAATTTCCAGAAATATTACCTTATGTTCCAACATTATAATTTCTAGAAATATCAACTTAAGATCCACACAACAAACCTTGACTCCCTATCTTAATTTAAATTTTAAAAAATAAAATTTATTTTACCCTTACCAATGTTTGCCACCACTGGGAATCTAATGCAAGACCTCATGTAGCCCATCCTCTAGCATGAGCTAGAGTGCCAACTAGGCTAGCCCACCTAATGGAAACAAAGGTGCACCAAAAGGGTTTTATCCCTTTACCTTCTTCCCAATGTACTAACCAACAATGACTGTGGTTGTGACTCAAACTTGAAACCTCATGTCTAACCACATCTAAGTGCCACTTCAACAACCAACTAGGCTAGCCATATGCATGGGTATTAAGGCATGCAAAACACCTTTTATTTCTCTTCTTTTTGCCCAATCTCTAATGTAGAAGGGTCACTACCACGAATCAAACTCAGAACTTCTAGTGCACCCATGCCATAGCATAGTCTAGGCTACCACTTGGGCTATCCATCCAACTATGAATAACCTTTGCATCCAAAAATATATTTTAAATATTCTAGAATTACCTTTTCAAAGTTATCTTCTTCCTTTATCTCTATTTCTCATGCTTGTGCATGAGGGAAATCAAGTTTTTACATTGATCAAGACACACACCAAAGTGAATGATGTTTAATCCATATTTATATGGATTCCTTATCATTCTAGTACATCGACGTATATAAAATTCAAATTTATTTTATCCATGTGCATTTTGGTGCCTATGGTTTATAACCTTATATTATAATATTAATAAATATTATAATATTTCCTCTTGAACTTTTGCTTCAACCTATTTTTCCAAGAGACTTTTATTTAAAAATTTGTCCCTCTTGTTTTTAAACTTTACCTTCTAAAACCACTCTTAAAACTTTTTCCCTCATAATAATATTTAAAATATATATTATAAACCCTCTTCTTTTAATAATTTCCTTTTTGGGAGATATACCTTGCCTTGAAATTTATCCATAGCTTACTATCAAATCCATGTAGAATTTTCTTGACTACCATGTTATTTCTGCCTCATGTATCCTTTGACATCACATTATTTCTGCCTCATGAATACTTTGACATCAATGAAAACCAATATACTCAATATTTCCAACAATATCCCCCTTTGTCATTGATGGCAACCCTTTCTAAATATTTCTTTTCCAACCACTAAATTCCAAATCTTCTCCCCCTGAGAAGCTGCTCCTCCTTATTGATTTCTCTCCCCCTTACTAAAAATCTCCCCATTTGACATCAATGGCAAATGGACTCCTTTGGGGTTAAAAAATAAGACTCTCAGATCAGCCCCCACACCACCTCTTCATCTTGAGATGATTAATTTTGGGGTGGGAGTAAATCTACTCCCAACATACAATGCTCTTTTTCCTTTTCAACCTTCTTTTTCAACACCTTTTTAAACATACACTTTTGATCCTTTTGAGTGTCCCTATTCTTTCTTGACTTTGAAGTTCTAAAAAATCTATTCTACACCACTTGTCATTATGCCTAAGATTATTGTAATTGTAACACCTTATGTTGTAGTTATTAGAATGTGCAAATGACTTGAAGTTCCTCTTGGTGAAGCCATAATAATTTCTATCATGAACCTTGTAGTGGATCACTTTATGACCAAAGTGATTACATGGATAGATATAACCTTGAAAGAAATATTCATCTTTGAATGAGTTGAAGTTCCTCTTAGTGAAGCCATACTCCTTAGTTCCATGAACCCTACAATGCATAGCTTTGTGACCAATATGATTACATAAAAAACAAATGTCCTTTGAAGAAATATTCATCTTGTCTTGAAACATATGGTATCTTCGTCCTTTATTTTCCTTCTTTGTGATGGTCCTTGTTTCTTGTTTGTGCATTGTTTTCTTTCTTACTGAAACTTCCACTCTTGAACTTATTAGAATATGTCTTAGGTTCTTCTTCAATCTCTTCCTCTAATTTTTTTTTTCTTTTGAGCTTGAGCTTGACCCTTCTTTTTTCCCTTGTCCTTATTAAAAACCAAGTCATGTTTTGATAAATGAAGATCTTTGTGCATTTATAATGTTATTCAAATTATTTTAACTTTTCCTAAACCTGTGCATCTTATCCTTAGAATATTTCACTTCCATCCTTAGATAAACCACTTCATGTTCTAACATTTAACATTCTAACTATTTTGCCTCTAACTTTTCAAACATGACTTCTTTAAATCTCCTTGCCTTAGCTTTTAAGTTTTTGAGATATTGTAGAATATTTTCTTTAATTTCCTCATCTTCTTGAACTTGAGACTTCACTCTTGAATTATACTTTCTAACTCTTTTTAATTCTCTGAGAGCAATAATAAGTTCTTCTTCTAGATCAATTGCACCTTCTTTTTTTTCTGAACCTTTTTCTAGATCTTCAATCTTCTTCTTGGTATTCAAAAGGAGTTTTCTCTTCCTCTTCTATTTCTAAAAATAGAATATCTTCTTCGTCACTATCTAAGAGTATTTCATCACTATCACTTGAATCATTGCTTGTATTTTAACATATAAAATCTTCTTGTACCTTTATAATAACTTATTTTCATGATTTCCTTGACCATACCTATTTTTCTTTTCATACCTTAATTGTCTTTCTTCATTTTTCTTATAATCTTAATTCTCTTCACTGCTACTAATTTCATCTTATGGATAATTATATGCATAGTGATCAAAGTCACCACAATTAAAACATTTCACAGTATTTATATCTTTGTGTTTTCTTAAATTCTTCTTATTTCTTCTCAATAGTTAGCTTCTTCATTACTGCTTGACTAATCACTTAATTTTGGATTCTTATATTTTATCTTATTTGAAGCTTTGAAAGCTGCCTATTTCTTATAATTGTGATCTTTTTTTGTTCTCATCTCATAATTTGTGATAATTCCATGTAACTCATCAATAGTCAACTTATCAAGATCCTTCATATCTTTTATAGTTGAAACCTTTGCATCATACCTTATAGGTAGTGATATTAATACTTTCTAAGCAAAATTGGAGTCCCCAAATTTTAATCCAAGTCCATGCATCGTATTAACAACTTCATCAACATGGATTATTTAATAATATCTTCCTCATATTACATATTCAACTCTTCAAACCTTCTCCTATGAGTTTTAAGTTTTGCCAACTTAACCTTGTTGTCTCCTTCATATGTTTGCTTCAATTTATCCCATATTTATTTTTCTAATTTGCATTACATAACTTTCACAAATTCTAATTCATGTAATCCACTTAAGATTCCATTCATAGCCTTGGAACTATTCACATGTAATTTCTTACCATCCTTATCTATGGGAGGAGTAGTTGTATTTGTTAACCCATCCTCAATAGATTACCATGTTGCATATCCTTATACCATCAAATAATTCTTCATCCTCATACACCAAAAAGCATAATTGTTCCTATCAAACAATGGAGACTTATTTATTGAAGATCCATTATGAGATGCCATCTGTGTTCCTGTAATATCTTCCTTCAAGTTAGAATTTTTTCAAAGGAACCCACTTTGATACCAATTAAATAATACAATATTATAGTAAGAGGGGGGTGAAAAATATAAGATAAAATTTCACTTTTATTTCCTAAATAATATTATCCAATGTTATCAATTATAATATAAATAGCAGTAACAAATTAATGCACAAATCATCACACACATGCGAGACACAAATTTAATGTGGTTCACCCAATTTGGGTTACGTCCATGAAGAAAATATTAGAAATTTTATCAACATATCTATTGGGAACTAATTGCCTATTACAATGTTTATGGATCTTTTTCCAAAGGAGATCTCAATCCCCAATGCTCAGGTTTATGGACTGTTATCCATAGGAGACCTTTGTCTCCACTACTCTGATTTGTGGATATTTATCCATAGGATAACTCTATACCATTTGTACTAGTTCATGGAACTCTATACATAGGAGAAACCTCTCCTCTCTACTCTAGTTTGTGGAACTCTATCCACATGGGAAATCTATCCCCTTGTTGGTCTAGTTAATGGAACTCTATCCATAGGAGACTCCTCTCCTTTGCTCTGGTTCATGTAACTCTATCCATAGGATAACTATATCCCCTTGCTGATCTGGTTCATGGAAATCTATCCATAAGAGACTCCTCTCCTTTGATCTAGTTCATGGAACTCTATCTATAGAAGAACTCTTTCCCCTTGTTATTTTGGTTTATGTAACTCTATACATAAAATACTCCTCTCCTTTGTTCTTGTTCATGGAACTCTATCCATATGAGACTCTATCCCTCTCTACTCTGGTCAATTCTAAAGCTGGTACACACCTCTACTTTGAATCTGATCCAAGCCTACTCATGAGGCTTACTCAATTCTACTCACAAATCTATCCAAAACTTGTTTCAAGTCTTATTAAAAATCTGCTCTCAACACTATCCCAAATCTACATACATTATATGCACAAATCTATATTCAAATCAACTTAAAGCCTTCTTACAAGACTTGCTCAAATCTACCTTAAACCTACTTCAAGTATTCTTACAAAACTTGCTCAAATATGCCACAAATAACTCTTATTTTCTTTGCTTTAATACAAACTCAAAATAAATCATAGAAAATGCTCAACCAATCCCAAATCTTGCACATCAATGATGTTCAAAATAATGCTTATATATCTTTCATAAATGCTTTCTTTAGCTAGGCAATTCAAACATATTCTACCTAGAATTCATTTAACCTCTTGAAAATATATAGGATGATATGTACTATAAAATACCCAATATGTTCTTCACATTCACATATCTTGCATTCATCAAGTTAGATATATACTTCTTGGAAATCCCTTTCAATTCAAGTTAAACTAGTGTATAACTTTGCTTCAAAAACTAGTTTATATTCCTTGCAAATTTACTCTTAAAGTTCAAACACAATACTATACAAATTGCTTCACAAAAATGATCTCTAACATTTTCCCATTCACATTCAAATTTCACTCACATCAATACCCAAATGCTTCACAAAGTTTTTCAACAAGAATACACAATTTGTTCTTAAAAACCTTAGTACAGGTGTTTCTAATTTCACTAATCAATGATGCACAATTTCTTCTCAAACCCTAGTTCAAATATTTTTAATAATACACACTAATCAACCCTTTTATCTCCACCTTATGATTCTGAAATATTCACTCAACCAAACACCTTAGAGAAGGAATAATGTCAACATACCTCTTAACTTTCTTTGATGAAAATGTGCCCTCAAAAACCTGCCTCAAAATAATTTCTTTTTCAAAGTGCCACTTCAAAACTGATTAGTCAATTTCTCTTTCAAACCATAAATATTAATTTTCTTCTCAAAAATATGTGCTCAATGAAATCTGAAAATAATGTTCAATGACTCTTCATTTGTTCTCAAAATATAGGACATTAACAATCATCAAAACCCCTCAATCTTACTTTTCACCATACAAATCAAACCACAATAACACCTTATAGCTCCTTATTACTTACAAAATAATACTTTGAAAATATAGTAATATTTTCTCAATTTTATTTCACTAAAATAAATAATTTTTGCCCTTTTAATTTCCAAAAATTATTACCTTATGTTCCAGCCTTATAATTTCTAGAAATATAAACTTAAGATCCACATAGCAAACATTATGACACACTATCCTAATTTAAATTAAAAAAATTATTTTTCCCTTACCAATTTTTGTTACCACTAGGAATTAAATGCAAGACCTCATGTAGCCCATGCTCTAGCATGAGCTAGAGTTCTAGATAGGCTGGCCCACCTTATGGAAACAAAGGCACACCAAAAGGGTTTTATCCCTTTTTCTTCTACCCAATGTGCTAACCAAAAATGACTATCATTGTGACTCGAACCCAAAACCTCCTATATACCCATGTCTAAGTACCACTTTGAATACCAAATGGGCTAGCCATCCACATGGGTAGTAAGGTTCAAAAAACACATTTTATTTCTTTCCTTTCTACCCAGTCTTCAATGCAAAAGGGTCACCACCATGAACCGAACTCAGAACCTCTTATGCTTCGAAATCCTAGCACAAGCTAGGCTGCCACTTGGGCTAGCCATCTAGCTAAGAATAATCTTCACAAACAAAAATATATTTTAAATCTTCTATTGCTACCTTTTCAAAGTTTTCTTCTTCCCTTTTCTCTATTTCTCACACTTGCACATGAGGGAAATTGATTTTTTGCATTGATAAAGACACACACCAAAGTGCATGATTTTTAATCCATATTTATATGGATTCCTTCTTCTTCCAAGACATCAGTGTATATGAAATTCAAATTTATTTTCTCCATGTGTATTTTGGTGCCTATGTTTTATAACCTTATATTATAATATTAATAAATATTATAATATTTCCTTTTGAACCTTTGCCTTCAACATATTTGCCCAAGAGACTTTTATTTAAACCTTTGGCCATTTTGTTTTTAAACTTTACCTTCTAAATCCACTCCTAAATTTTTTTTCCTCCTTGTAATAATATATATTTTTTAAATATTATAAACCCTTTTTTTAGTTTAATAATTTCCTTTCTTGGGAGATATACCTTACCTTAAAATTTGTCCATATATTGCTATCAAACCCATGTATAATATGCTTGACTACCATGTTATTTCTGCCTCATGTATCATTTGGCATAACATTATTTTTACCTCATGAATACTTTGACATCAATGAAAACCAATATACTCAATATTTCCAACAATCCCCTCAATTGGTGAATGAGTTTGCGAATGAATCTCATGAGCCAATTGAAAAATCTGCGCAAATGAATGGTGGATGATATGAATGATGTAAATGTGATACTTTTTTTGTCCCAATTGTGGGAAGGGGGTTTATGTAAAATGTGAAATGATGCATATTTTTTTGCCCCAATATATGAGGGCTTTTGTGGAAAATGTGATGAAAAATGTGTCTATTTTTGCCCCAATATATGAAGGGTTTTGATGTAAAATATGATGAAAAATATGTCTATTTTTATCCCAACAGATGAAGGGTGTTGTGAAAAAAGTGATTAAAAATGTGTCTATTTTTGCCCCAACAGATGAAGGTATTTTTACCAAGTTTATATGCCATGATCATGTAATATGTATCCCATTGTGGTAATGTCAAAACCAAATGTGGTTGCCCCAAATTTGGGGTGATTCGATGTTGCTAAAGAATGTGCCTTCCGGTGTCATTTATATGCAAGGATGAATATGAAAAAAATAAAAAATAGTCAACTTAAGAGGAATAAATAGTGACTGTCAGATAATTCCTATGATCAGAATGAATAATCATAGTTAAGGCTAGTCACCATGATGACTGTCAAGAAATTGTGAAAAGATAAAATTTTATTTTTGTCCATGTTTTAAGCCCCATGAACTAGGCCACCAATGATAGATTTTGTGCAAATTGTTCTTGGCTAGGTTTCATTCAAAATTTTAAGTACCAAATATACTTTTGACTTCAAACAAAGAGATATGGAATGATGAAAATGACCAAGTGTCCTTATAATAGGTTATTCATCTTACCGAGTTGCATGGATGCAAATTGTTGTAATTTCCAAGTATATAGAGAAACCCACTAGATATAAGATTCACTTGAATGTTGTTTGAACTTGGTAAATATAGAAATGATGATATGGAATAATTTTTGATAAGGTGAAAATAAAGGGTTGGTGATGACAATGATGATTATGGTTGTTTTGTGAAAATTTTGACCATTTTGGAGTACTTTTGTAACTTGTTAGGTGGGTTTGCGTTTTTTGGTTGCAAACAAATATTATGCATTCAAATCAGTTGGAATCTTCACAAAACTGATTAATATGATAAAATGGATGGATGAATGCAATATGGATTGATTTGGTAGGGATAAACCATTGTTTTGTAAAACATTATCTTTTGTCAAAACTGATGCCAAACTCCAGTTGGTGCTTTTCACATGTACAAATGCCCATCGGTTTTTGGGCATTTTTTAAATACCCTGGTGCACTTCAATGCATCAAGAAATGCCCATGGAAATTTCAAGGTACATGAATCAACTATAAATAGCTGGTAGGATGAGAAATAAAGTTCATTTGTGTATTTGTGAGTTTGAGAAGCTGCATTTGGGAAAAAGGTGAGGGAAGTGGAGTGGATTGAGGTGAAGCATTTTGGGTGTGAAAGCTATGGTGATGGAAGGAGTGGAGGTGGGGGATAGAGCTAGAGTGTAAGTGACTAAGTTAATATCCTTATTTGTACAAAATGTTTTATGTTTTTCTATTTTTTGGATGATTTGTTAATGACAAATGTGTTTGTATTGTGCTTGCAGCTTAGGATTTTGGAGGCTCATCATCGGTTCTCACCGTATATTCCTAGGATAAGGAAGGTAATATTGGAGGAGTGGTGGGAGCTACTAGAGGCTATTGGTCTAGCAAAGGTAGCCCAGGTTTATATGGTGAGGGTGGATGAGGGGTACCTCTCTATTTTGGTAGAGAGGTGGGATCTAGATAGGGGGACTTTTTTAGCTTTCCATTGGAGAGGTGACTATTATACTTGAGTATGTATACCACATCCTCAAGGTACCAGTGGAGAGGATTCACATTGAGGTTGGATGCGATCGAGGGATGGAGATGAAGAATATGTTTGGTGATGGCTAGCAGGGTGTGAGGGTGGAGAATGGGGGTATTACCTACTTGTCCATGTATGTGTACAAGGAGTTGGATGCCCTCCATGCTTTGGTCATGTTCATGTTGGCCAACATAATAGCCCTAAATAGCACTGGGTGTAAGTTTCATTGGATCCTGATAGGGTTAGTGAGTAATATGCTCACTATGCATCAGGTGTATGCATATGATATTGTATTATTGGTGTAGGCATACCAAGATATTTATGAGGTAATAAAGTGGGGGATGAAGGGTTTAGGATGAAACTTGCTACTACAGTATTGGGTATGGGAGCACTTCAGCATGGCTCAATCGGAGGGCTTACCAGTGGTATGCTTGATTAGGGAGCAACCCTACATGAGGATATGGGTGGTGGTCGAGGAGGTATATTTGAGTTGGCCTATGTGGATGAGCCAATAGTACTGATAATTTGTGGGCTAGACTAACATCCATCCAAGTGATATGGATGCCATGGTAAGGTAGAATATGGAACAGAGAAAAATAACATCTATGATGGGTATGATAGGCTAGGTGGGTGGTTGGGAGATATCGAAGTGAGGCCAAGTATTTTTAGTGCTCATGAGTACTTTGATAGTTTAGCTTTAGGCAAGGTATCTCGAAGGATCCTATGCTCTATAGGAGGCATTAGGAGGAGATAGCACTACCATGTGTAAATACATGGAGAGTGACCTATGAGGATGATGAGGATATAGATCTCTTAGATGTGGATGATGCGAGGACTACTATAGAGTACGAGGAATGGTTCACTGCATAGCCACCATGGGCATCAAATCTAGTAGTGGATAGTGGATATGAGGATGAGACTGAGGGAGAGGGGACCCATGGGGCCCCTAAGAAATAATGGCACCTTCGATAAAATAGTCAAAGGAGGAGGGCTAAGGGTGTGGCTATGTAGGCTTTCAAGAGTGGAGGAAATGGCAAATATGGGGATGATGTGGAGGACACTCTAGATGGACCTCTAGATTGAAGTTAGAAGGATTGGGTGAGGTTGGAGCAGCAGGTGGTAGAGTGGGATGTGAGGATCATGAGGCTCTAGGAAAAGCTACTAGAGAGGAAGCATCAACATAATGTCAACATAGTGCACCTTCGATCTTGGCATAGATATATCAAGGTATTGGAGGATAGGTTGATGGAGCATCATATTCTACTTCCTAATCCTCCAACATAATATGTATCCAAGGTTACTAGGCATAGCGAGTCTAGGCATAGCTTTAGGTCTATGGCTCCTTCTAGGTTACATGGATCCTCTTGGAGGGCATAGCTAGTTCTTAGATGCACTTTTATATATAGCCTTGGTGCTCCATAGTATGTACCCTTTTGGCACTCATTATACATGATATATTTATACATACATATATGTGCATGTCTTTTACCTTTTTGTATTATATGTTTGTGTGAATACTTTTTGTGGAATGCATGTTTATATGAATTATGAATGAATATGTTATGTTATGGATGATTAATGCAAGGTATGGAATGCAAATATGCTAGTGATAATTTACATTTTAGATCTTTCTTGACCATTTTATAGTATTTTTGTTTAATCAGGGGCACCAAAATTGGTGGTATGTGGAGTGAATGACTCATGAAGTGACAGGAATGTTGACATGGAAGAAAATATAGAAGTTGATATGGAAGAAGCTATGGATTTTGATATGGAAGAAGATATAGATATTGATATGGAAAACTAATTATTTTGCAGAGACTCAGACATACTAGTGACATAAAAAAAAATTACTAAAAATACCTAATCCCTCTAGTACCAAATGTGTGTGCACTGAATTCATTTACCAAATCAAGAACATGGTAATGACTCAAGGCAATCAAGAACCAATGTGTGTGCAAGTGATTTCATTAACTCATCTTGAGTAAATTATGTAAATCTATTATGGATGAAAAATAAGAAGCTATCTTATCTGTATGTGTAGTTAGATGTCTCCTTAAAAGGGACATGTCACCATGCATGAGTGTACTCCACTGCTAGTTAAGCATCTATAGCCTCGGTGGAGGCTAATTCCATAGTCCAAAATTTGTGTTTTTGATCTCTTAAGTTTTGGGGATGACTACCTAACCATTTGAATGGAAATGTAGTAAAATCATTACAACCCAATGATCAATGGTGTGTGATGTAAAATATTTAAAGTTTTGGGGAATTAGATTCTCAACCTAAGTGTGATGAGAATTGTACCCTATCCTTACTACTCCATATTTTGAATTTAGAAGCAACTATGATAGTGGTGAAAACCACTATTTTTGTGGACTATGTTGCATGATGGGGTAGGTAAGGATGAGCCTTTTCACTTCGAGGTTCATACCAAGGATGGTGTTATCCCTCTTTGACACAAGATGTTTTTAAGATGTGAAATTGTGTTTGGTTCAAGAATTTTTTGGAGTCAATTCCCAAGACTCAATATTTTCTTAGTGTATATGTGTAATGGTCCTAAAAAGGACTCAACATGTATTGGTGGTTTTCTTAAGACACTAGTAGTGTCTGAGTGACCAAAAACACTTAGGAATTATAGATGTGTGGTTTATGTGAATGACAATTTAATTTGGTTGAATTTTGTGGATGATATTGTGAGGGTGCCCCTGATTAAGGCAACATGACTTTATTGGACCAATTCAAAATATTGAACTTAATAAATGATCCCTAATATGAAATGTGAAATGTGGAATGGAATGTATGAAATGCAATTTTGTGAAATGAAATGTGTGAAATGCAATATGAAATGTGTGTTAATATAATGTGTTGGCATGAAATGTATGTAAATGAAGTACAATGTTTTTTGTGTAGTAGCCATGTATATATATATATATATATATATATATATATATATATATATATATATATATATATATATATATATATATATATATATATATATATGAATCTCATTATGCATAGAATACTCTCAAGTGTATAACATTAAGTCATTCGGGTTCGACAAATACCCTTATTCTAACAAGCCTATATGGTTGGAATGAACCTAATCCCTCTATACTAGCAAGACTATGAGAATATTGGGAATATATATAGCAACACAAAAGAAATAAATACATTTAACTAAATTATATATACATGCAATGCTGAAAAAGAAAATATTTTTGTTGATTTTTGATTTATTTATTTTTGGTAGTGGTGAAAACCACTATTTTTGTTTTCATGTACATATGTTACAAGTTTGGCTTATGAAATGGCTTAATGGAATGGAGGTGGTGGTTCACCAGTAGGGGAGGCTTGTTATTGTGAAAGAAGTAAGTAAAATATGGGCTCATGTATGGGGAACATTATGAGATAAAACTCATCCTATTCAGTATGGGGAATGATGGGCTCTGATTATTCTCTAGATTCATCTAAAATTATAAATATAAGTTCAAATTCTTCATAGATTTCATCATCCAAATCATAAAAATATGGGGCTTCTTCTCATAAATTTAGATCAAGTACTTGGAAGGCTTATTCAAGAGAAGAGGTGGTGGAAAGTGGGTGGTAACCTAGACCTGAACAATCATGGACTTATTGATATGGAATATCAATAGGTTGAAGCACTCCTTGTTCATGCAATCCTATACCATGAACTTACCAATTGACAATGTGAAAATAGTGGGATGGAAATCCTGACATATTTGGAATGTTGGCAAGTTCTAGTTCTTTGGGTTCTTATAGGGACACTATATTTGATGAAGAATTAATCCCCAATATACAAAATTTATGCTATTTGGAGATGAACCCATGTCATATACTATTCCTATGGCTAAATATGAGCTATGTGGGAAACCAAAATCCTTAGAATTAGGAATAGTGAGCGGTGTGATGGTGATATCTTGGACCACATATTCACCAATACCAGGATTAGTGAGGTGGACCTCGACTTAGGAATATATGGAAGGACCATGGTTGGATGATGGCTCGAGGAATGATGGAGATGAAGACATCTCACAATTTTTCAAATCATATTGTGAAACATTAGGTGATGGGGGTGGATTAGATTGGGAAGGTTGTTGGATGGATGATGATTATGAAGTTAATGGTAAGGATGTTGATGATGTGGATTGACTGTGACCACATATGCATCAATGATAAAGATGAGGGGGGTATGGAAGCTTGATGGGGATTGGTGATAGGGAGCTCCTCAGGAATGGGATATTTAGATGAGGAAGTTGGTGGAGTGGTAGATGGATTAGCTAACGATGATAGGAAAATGTGGGTAGAAGGAAGCATAGATTCATAAGGATTTCAAATAAAATTACAATACTTAAATGGCTTGACATCCACCGGTATGCAATG
The DNA here is from genome assembly GCA_028583015.1 of Wollemia nobilis. NCBI lineage: Eukaryota > Viridiplantae > Streptophyta > Pinopsida > Araucariales > Araucariaceae > Wollemia > Wollemia nobilis. The sequence goes on from JAQPPZ010001323.1 coordinate 2,405,146, forward strand.
TACTTATCCTTCATGAACATATTTTAAGCATTGGTGTAGTATTGAAGGAACACATCTCATATCCTTTATCCAAGGTCTACCAAGGAGGACATTGTATACCATGGATTCTTCCAATATGTGAAACATAGTGTGCAACATTTTAACCCCTACTTCAATGGGAAAAACAATAGTGCCAACTATGGAACACAAAGTATCATCAAATAATTTTAGGGTGAATGATGACTTGGTGATATGAGATGGAAAAAGGTTCATATGATGAAGGGTGAATGTGGTAATTATATTGATAGAGGATCTAGTGTCAATTAACACTCTTTTAAATGCTTCTTGTCAATTAGAGCCATGATACGCAATGGAATGTCTACTGAGTCCGATGAGATTGGCTTAATCTCAAAGTCATAAAATATGATGGAAGGCTCCATGCATGTTTGGATACTCCCTACAAAGTTGTTGAAGGCATTAAGATATTGATATTGTAATTCAATGGATTTCAAAATGTCCATTAATGCCTAACAATGTAGGGGAGATTGTTGAATTAAATAATAATTTGAAAATTTTGTGGGAGTCATATTTAGAATTGTAGTTAACCGGTTACTCAATGAGATGACTAGTCATGGTGGATGATTAATAGGACGAATTGAAGGATTTTATTGGCTAGGAATTTGGATTGGTGATGAAGGATTTGGGAAATTTGAATGGGAGGTGATGTGGGAGGTTGTGCCACAATTGCTTGAGGTTTTTTCCTTGCATTTTATTGATTATTTCTTTGACCTCTAGTGATGACATGGATGGCTCCTACAAAACCTTGCTATTATTGAATGTGATTGACTTGATTAGGAGGATTTTTTGTGTTAGCCCCTCCTATATTTGGTTGCACCTCCTCATGATGAAGAAGTGGTGTTTGAAAAATACCAAGGTTTTGGTTTTGTTGAGCAAGGGTGTTGTCAAGCTTTATTGCCCCCAAGTAAATAAGGTATTGCACTATGTATTTCAATGTATGAAAATTATTAATATCATGACCATTTTGCCTATGATAAGGACAAAATAAATATTCTCAATAGTGTTTACTACATTTAGAAGGATAATCTAGTTTGATTTTGGGCAAAGAAAATTCATTTGTGTCATACAACCTTTGGAAAATGGAAGCATATGACTCATCCAAGGGAGTGCATTGAGGATAGTTTTTTATAATTGGCACTATGTTTTGCAAGGCTTGAGTTATTGAGGGTACAACATGATAAGCAATTTGCTATGGTGTTTGTTGAATTGATTGTTGTTGAGCCATTATAGGTTGGCTCATGACCACTTGATTAACGTGATTGGGCTAACTGGTTGGGGTAGCCTATGTTAATTTTGTTTGGCTATAATAATTGGTTTTATATAGGCCCTTATTTTTCCATTCCTTTTTATTAGGCTTAAGTATGCCCTCATCGATTTTTATTTCCTCAATGACACTAGCCTATGCTAAAGCTTATTCAAATGAATGATAATTCTATAGTTGAAGCATCCAAGAGATGGGTTTTAAATAAATATTGGTGAATAATATGATTATCTTATCTATTGGTAGGATGAATGGTAACTTGGAAATTAGAACTCTCCAACGGTTTCTAAAATCGTAGATAGACTCATCATAATGTTGTATTAAAGCATAGACATAAAAAAATGAGACTTTATTTCTAACATTTAGGATAAAATGCTCAAATAATTGGTCAACCAATTGTTCAAAAGTATAAATACTATGATTAGGAAATTGGTTGTACCACTCTATGGCATCTCCTCCTAATGTTTGAGGAAATGTTCTAAGCATGAGAGCATTATCATTTTGGATTCTAAAATATTAGTGTACAAACGTGTTGACATGCTCTTTAGGATCCTCGATTCCCTTAAATTTGTCAAACTTAGGTACTATAAAATCTATCATATATCAGGAATTGTTGTGGCTGATCCACAACACACCCCAAAATTGGGGACCCACATTTTTTGCATGCTTTCAAAGAATATCTCAGTGACCCAGATGCTAAAAATGAAGAAAAGGGGCAAAAATGCACAAGTGTAGAAACTGTCGCGAAATCGTGACGTGTTGCGCTATCGCGGCCGAAACCAGAAAAGTGTCACGAAATCGCGACAGGTTGCTCCGTCGCTGCCAGAAAATGAAAAGTGTCATGAAATCGTGACATGTCACAAAATCATGGGCAAAAATGAGAAAGCGTAGCGAAATCGTGACATGTCACAAAATCGCGGGTCAAACCGGTCAAACGGGGTAGGAAGCAGAAAGTGTAGCGAAATCGCGACATGTCACAAAATCGTGGGTCAAACCAGTCAAACAGGGCAAAGCAGAAAAGCGTCACGAAATCGCGACAAGAAACGGCAAAGGAGCATGAAGCGGAAATATGTCGCGAAATCGTGACATGTCGCGTTTTCGCGGCTCCAAACGGCGAAGTTGTACGGAACGAAAAAGGCGTAGCGAAATCGTGACATGTCACAAAATCGTGGTCAACGCAGTCAACGGCAGCAGCTAAGCAGCCCGAGGTGGAAAAACGTCGCGATTTCACGACAAGAAAGCAGCGAAGGTGTACGGAGCGAAAATGCGTCGTGATTTCATGAAAGGTTGCAGCGAAGGTGCATGAAACGAAAAAAACGTCGCGAAATCGCGACAGAAACGAGCCGAGGCATACGGAAGGAAAATATGTCGCGAAATCGTGACATGTCACATTTTCGTGGCCAAAAGCAGCAAAGCAGTACGGAACGAAAAAGCGTCACGATTTCGCGACGAAAAGCTGGTCGATGGTACGAAGCAAGAAAACGTCGCGAAATCACGACAGAAAGCAACGAAAGAGGCACGAAGTGAAAAACGTCACGATATCGCGACAACATGCAGCAAAGGTGCCCGAAGTGAGAAAGCGTCACGATTTCATGACAGAAAGCAGTGAGGGCGTACAGAGGAGAAAAGCGTCGCGATTTCGTGACATGTCACGAAATCGCGACATGTCATGTTTTCGTTGGGCGCGATGGCGAGAAAGGCTACTAGCAGGAAAACGTCGTGATATCGCGACATGTCACGATTTCGTGACATGTCACGTTTTCACGGCCAGGAAGGCGGACAAGGCTGCATGCTATTTTTTTGATGCGATTTTCATGGAACCGTTACAAAACGTGTAGAAAAGTGCGGGACACATGGCGTACAGGCTGTAGAAGCATTACAGAGAAGATCAAACGTCTTAATGTCGAGCATAAAGCTAAAATACGAGCAGCCACTGGAAGATGAAACGAACCGTCGTGGAAGGAGAATCAATTCAACAACAAGTTTAAAAGCAGAGGCGCAGATTGGTGCAAAGGTCGAAAACCGCTGGAGCAGAGTTGCAGTGCTAGAGGCCAGAGGGTCATTCTGGGCCTGCTTTGAGGCTGTTTTCCTTCCTTTTGTTGGTTTTGAGAAAACCAGAAAGTTATGCTGCTATAAATGACATATTTTTAATGTAGAGTGTTCAAAAATTTGCATCTTGTGGGCAAGAAAGAAGGAGATCTTCTGTGCATGTTACATATTTAATGTTTATTCTTTCATTTTTCATATTTCTAGATTTATAGATAATGTTAAATGCCACTTTTCTGGGTTGCATTAGGCGAATGTTCGAAATATGAATTTTATTTCAAAACCCTTAGAATCAGCACTTAGCTTATCGGGATTGTGCATGTTTGTAGGTTCAATAAGTTAGGTTGCATGCATGGAAACCTCACATCTTCGGTTTTTCCAGGACGGGATAGCATCAGACTGGATGCAATTTTTAATTTCTTTTCTTTTACATTTTATTTTCTTTTGCTGTATTTTATTTTTCAGAAGCTCCAATTTTATTTTCAAGCATTAAAATAAAATTTAAAAATTAAAAAAACTTCAAAATCCATAAATAATTCCTTCATGCTATGGCATTTCATCAGATTTCATTCTGACATTACGACATGGTCATTTAAGGATCAAATCACATTTGCTTTATTCGGGTTCAATGAACAATCATTAATTTTCACAGTAAAATAAACCACAGTGCCCCTTGTTTTCAGTTACTTGCAACCACTAAGGTGTTCCAAGCATTTTAATTAAATATCTTCATTTGAGATTATTAATACACAGATGCAAAATGCTCACATAACAGGAACCTTGGAGAAATTGTTTTTCTTTGCAAGCAGAGGATTTAGAACCCAAATCCTATCGGAGAGTGTGTTTTCACAATCGGGTGAAAATACCACTCAACAGATTGGCGCTAGAAGGAGGGCCTGAAATGTTTATTTTATCGTGATTTTTAGATGCTACGGGTTTTTAATTACTTAAGAGCTTTACATTGCTAAATATTTTAAGTACATTTTATTAGCATCTTTGGCCTCTAACACCACTCAACGGATTGGTGCTGGGACGGCCGAACGGGTTTATTTTAGTGTTATTGAAATTTAAATTTTTTATGCTTTAATTCTCTAACACTCAGAACACTGTAAAAGGACGGCCTGAATTGGTTTATTTTATTCTATTTTAAGCAATTCAGGTATGCTGTAATATTTTTTTGATTGTTCATACAGAATTAGGGTGATTTGATTTAATTTTTCAGAATTTTGGTCTCATGCAATTACTTTTCATTTGATTTTAATGAGTACATCTCTTAGTTGATGCTAACTTGATTTTTTATTTTTTATTGCAGGTTGAATATTCAACAGATTTGGTTCTAAAATTACATTTTAAGTTTCACTAATGGCAACACTTGAGGAACAAATGGTATCCCTGAGAGCTGAAATAACATCTCTAAGAGAGAGAATGGTATCAATGATAGAGGATTATTATGAGGGTTTACATGTGATACCCTATCATATTCCTACAATGTTATTGGATTTTTTACGGTGTTTTAATCAAGAGGTGCCACTAGGATACTTGCAAAAGCTGCATGTCTACAAGAATACATTATGTCAATTCCAAATTTTCTATGAGGAGGTGGCTTGTAAGTTATTTGCATACATTTTGGATGATAGACCATTCTTTTGGTATAGCCAACTACCCATGGAGGTTAGGACTTCTTGGATACAATTAGAAGCAGCCTATCTTCATCATTTTGGTAATCAGGCTGACTTAGAAATATTGAAAAATCAATTTACCTCCATATGTAAAGAGCCTAATGAATCCTTGAGTCAATTCAATGGAAGATTTCGTGAGTTGCACTCCCAAATGTGGGAAAATTTTAACACATTGGAAGAGGAAGCCATGGAAGTATACCTAGGAGCCATACACCCCACACTTGCTTCACTCATTGAGGAAAAACTGAGTGGCTTGTCTCTAGAGAGAATCCATGAGATCTTAGAAGAGATAGAACGACAAGGTCTTGAAGAAGAAAAGGCACAACATGTCCATATGAAAGATTGTTCTTTTGATGCCAACCTACACCAACCATCAAACATAGCACCCTCCACTCCAATGATACCTAAGGTGAATGATCAAGGGGATGAATTTGAATACCCAAATCTTACAACCACCTTAGATGTAGTCCAAGAGGAGGTGCAAATTACTAAGACAACATCCACTAGTGAGGATCATGTAGAGATACATGATTATCTAGATGAAGGGGTTCTAAATTCAACAATGTTTGAAATATGTGATAGAACAAAACCTACCATAGAATTGAATGAAGTGGTTGAAAGTGAAATTGGGAGAAAATCAATAAATAAATTTGAAGATATGATAGAATTTCACCACTTGTTCTTGGAAGATACTATTGATGAGATGTGTAAAATTAAGGATCAAGAAATTCTTCACCCTCCAAATTGTGATAATGAATCATGGGTTACTAATTTGGACAATGATAGCCTTATAAATTTGAATTCAAGAAATAACCCACTTTTGGAAATAATTGAACCATCTAAGGAAGGTGAAGATGAATTTGATGAGAAACACATTGATGATTTGGAAGATGTTGAAGAAATAGTTGAACGTCACCACTTGATTTTGGAAGATGATTATTATGATGCTTGGAAGAAGTGGGAAGATTTCACTCATTCCAAAACTACTAATGAAACTTGTGTGCCCATTGATATACAGGACAACATAATCGCCTACTCAAAGGAAGACCTTACAACTCCTGTACAATTTGAGGATGTTTTGGAAGAGGGTTTCAAATCTCATCAAATTTTGGAAGATTATAACGATCCTATTGCCAAGAACAAAGAAAGAAGAGAATCTATGAATGAATCAAAAGATCATGTCACAAATGCCATGGAGTTTCATCCCACAAGTTTGGAAGATAATTTTTATAATGGTTGGGGAAGATATGATAATGCATTCTTTTCTCACATCCCTATAAATGAAACTCATATTTCACTTGATATGCAGGATGTTGAACCTTCTACATCATACGAAGATCTCATATTCACAGGATTTGAAAAGGTGACAAAATTTGATCATGTTGAATATAAATTCATTGAAAGTGTGGATGCAAGTTTGCATGATGATTTGGAGGATTCAAATGAAGAGATACCATGGATAGTGAACAAAGAATTAGAACCAAATGACAAAGAGATTGATCAATTGGAAGCAACTCAAATGAAGGATCATCAAGATGAGTCATGGGACATACACTTTGACCAAGAGTGTTTGAGGATTGAAAAGGATGACCATATTTTGAATTTAAATAATGTTTATGATGAAATGTCATTAAAGGTAAATGAAAAACAAGGTATAATTTTTAATCACACCTTTAATAACATGGTTTTAATGAATGGAAAAGAAGTTGATGCACTTGAATTGTTAAACCAAATTCATCAACAATTATTAATTGAATCTAGGATAAAAACTTTTAATGATCCTAATTTAGTAAATATCCTAGATGCTTGTAAATTGTTACACAAATTTGATTGGCCTACAAATTTGGAAAATAATTTGGCTTTAAAATTTGTAGAAATAGGCTCCTACTTACAAAATTGCATATTGGAAGAAGATAGCCTAATTCTAAATCAAAGAGTAAGTTTGGAAATGGAAGTTTTAAAGAATAGACATGATAAAATTGAAAATCATTTATTGTCTAATCATTTTAGTAATTTGATGCTCACCTATGGGAGTATTATTGGAACTAAATCAAATTGGTATGGTGAGCATGGAAAGTGGAAGTTTGTTGCATTGTTTGGTCTAGTGTTGTTTTTGTGGGATTCCCGCAACATTTGGCATGCATATCACGTTATATTTTTGTTTTTGTTGAAATGTTCTAATCATGTTTGGGATCCAGGAAAGTGATAAGCCAAGCTTTGCATCATCTTGTATTATAGTGTACATTTGTATATAGATTTTGGTTTTTGGTTTTTGGTTTGTGTTTTCAAATTTTCATTTTTGGGATTGCAGTTTGGTTTTGGATTGAATAAGTTTTAATTTAAAGTTGTGTGTTTATTTGACATTTTTTGTTTGTTTATATAAAAAAAAAAAAATGATGAAAAAGTTGCCTTGAGATGCTAACTTATGTTCTAGATCGGGAGAATATGAAACATTGGAATTGTCTTGTAGAAGCTCCACAAGTAACACAAACATTTTAAGTAATATCGTTTGAAACTTGTGATGCATGAAGTAGTCAGTTATATGGCAACATTTCATCTGCATTTCAAAAGACAATGCATTCATGTTACATCTCACTTTGCAAATACATGCCATCTTAGTTGCATATGCATTTCAAATACAAATCATTAAAGTGTGTCAAATCCTCTTAGGGTTATGCTATCACATGAATAAGAAGAAAATCCTAAGGTTGAGAACTGAGTCTTGAAATATCTAGAACCAAGCACGTCTTATACATTAAAAAGGATCTTGAGTAAAATGATCAAAACCTAACTTGGAAGAAAAGGGTTGGGCGAAAGAAGTATTTCATGTCTATCCTATTTATGCAGCATGATCCTTAAAACAGTGGTTTTGACCACTTCCATAAAGCTTAAAGCCTAAAATCAGAGTAGTAAGGATAGGGTTAAATCCTCATCGAACTTAGGTTGAGGATCCAATTCCCCAAAGTTTTGTTTTGACCAATATGGAGTAGTAAGGATAGGGCATAAATTCTCATCTCGCTTAGGTTGAGAATCTAATTCCCCAAAGCTCCTATGTCTCATTTCATAATAAATCTTGGATTGGAAGGATCGTACTACTTGTCCTCTGCAAAGGATGGGTAGTCATCCCCAAGGTCTAAGCAATAAAATTAATATTTTCCATTTACATCTAAAGTTTGGATTGGAAGGATCGTACTACATGTCCCTAGCAAGGATGGGTAGTCATCCCTAAGGTCCAAGAAGTAAAAAATAAATTTTTCCCATCTCATATTTATATTGGATTGGAAGGATCGTACTACTTGTCCTCTGCAAAGGATGGGTAGTCATCCCTAAGGTCCAAAGAAATGAAGATAGGTTTTGGATTATGGGGTTAGAAATGCCCATGCATGGCAACATGTCTTAAATAAAAAACAAGACCACTGTTTGTCCAAAGGGTTAGACTAGCATGACCATTTCTTTCATAATTGGTTAAATTATTTTGCTCAAAGTGAGGTAATGAATTCTAAATCAGAATAGTAAGGATAGGGTTAAACTCTCATCTCGGTTGGTTGGGAGTCTGATTCCCCAAAGTTCTGATTTCACATTCACTTGCACATGGGTTCAAGATAGTAGGGACTCATAACCAACTTTGGGATATAATAAAACAATTCGTATAGTTGATCCTAAGAGGGTTTGATAATCTTGAATGTTTGTGTATGATACTAGAAGAAAGACTATGCCTTTTATAAAAGCAAAATCTCTTAGCATATTTATTAGGTTACACAAATCATTCACAATCTCACACATGCATTCATGTAAAACTGACGATAGAATGTTGATCAATTTCAAACGATAGGGAATGAAACACATTGCACACACTGAGATGATACTTGATGATTTTGATGATTCATATATTCCTGATCTATGGGCATTTGTTTATATTTGTTTATGTGCTAACGCATGTTTTCGTGTTTGTATACTTCCAGGTAGGGTTCTCACTAAAATGCTCAAGAGCATTTGACAGTAGAGTCACCATTTGTTGTGGCTGATCCACAACACACCCCAAAATTGGGGACCCACCTTTTTTGCATGCTTTCAAAGAATATCTCAGTGACCCAGATGCTAAAAATGAAGAAAAGGGGCAAAAATGCACAAGTGTAGAAACTATCACGAAATCGCGACGTGTTGCGCTATCTCGACCGAAACCAGAAAAGAGTCACGAAATCGTGACAAGTTGCTCCATTGCTGCCAAAAAATGAAAAGTGTCACGAAATCGTGACATGTCACAAAATCACGAGTGAAAATGAGAAAGCGTAGCGAAATCGTGACATGTCGCAAAATCGTGGGTCAAACCGGTCAAACGGGGCAGGAAGCAGAAAGTGTAGCGAAATCATGACATGTCGCAAAATCATGGGTCAAACCAGTCAAACAGGGCAAAGCAGAAAAGCATCACAAAATCATGACAAGAAACGGCAAAGGAGCATGAAGCGGAAATATGTCACGAAATCATGACATGTCACGTTTTCACGGCTCCAAATGATGAAGTTGTACGAAACGAAAAAGGCGTAGCGAAATCGTGACATGTCACAAAATCATGGTCAACGTAGTCAACCACAGCTAAGCAGCCCGAGGTGGAAAAACGTCACGATTTCATGACAGAAAGCAGCGAAGGTGTACGGAGTGAAAATGCGTCACGATTTCATGAAAGGTTGCAGCGAAGGTGCATGAAACGAAAAAATGTCGTGAAATCATGACAGAAACGAGCCGAGGCGTACGGAAGGAAAATATGTCATGAAATCATGACATGTCGCATTTTCGTGGCCAAAAGCAGCAAAGCAGTACGAAACGAAAAAGCGTCGCGATTTCGCGACGAAAAGCTGGCCGATGGTACGAAGCAAGAAAATGTCGCGAAATCATGATAGAAAGCAACGAAAGAGGCACGAAGTGAAAAACATCACGATATCGTGACAGCATGTAGCAAAGGTGCCCGAAGTGAGAAAGCGTCATGATTTCATGACAAGAAAGCAGCGAGGGCGTACGGAGGAGAAAAGCATCGCGATTTCGTGACATGTCGCGAAATCGTGACATGTCACATTTTCATTGGGCACGATGGCAAGAAAGGCTGCTGGTAGGAAAACGTCGCGATATCGCGACATGTCACGATTTTGCGACATGTCGTGTTTTTGTGACCAGGAAGGCGGACAAGGCTGCATGCTATTTTTTGGACGTGATTTTCATGGAACCGTTACAGAACGTGCAGAAAAGTGTGGGACACATGGCGTACAGGCTGCAGAAGCGTTACAGAGAAGATCAAACGTCTTAATGTCGAGCATAAAGCTAAAATACGAGCAGCCACTGGAAGATGAAATGAACCGTCATGGAAGGAGAATCAATTCAACAACAAGTTTAAAAGCAGAGGCACAGATTGGTGCAAAGGTCGGAAACCGCTGGAGCAGAGTTGCAGTGCTAGAGGCCAGAGGGTCATTCTGGGCCTGCTTTGAGGCTGTTTTCCTTCCTTTTGCTAGTTTTGAGAAAACCAGAAAGTTCTCGCTACTATAACATGACATATTATTAATGCAGAGTGTTCAGAAATTTGCATCTTGTGGGCAAGAAAGAAGGAGTTCTTCTATGCATGTTACAGATTTAATGTTTATTCTTTCATTTTTCATATTTTGGATTTATAGATAATGTTAAATGCCACTGTTCTGGGTTGCATTAGGCGAATGTTCGAAATTTGAATTTTAATTCAAAACCCTGAGAATCAGCACTTAACTTATCGGGATTGTGCATGTTTGTAGGTCCAGTAAGTTAGGTTGCATGTATGGAAACCTCACAACTTCGGTTTTGCCAGGACGGGATAGCATCAGACTGGATGCAATTTTTAATTTCTTTTCTTTCACATTTTATTTTCTTTTGCTTGTATTTTATTTTTCAGAAGCTCCAATTTTATTTTCAAGCATTAAAATAAAATAAAAATTAAAAAACTTCAAAATCCATAAATAATTCCTTCATGCTATGGCATTTCATCAAATTTCATTTTGAAGTTACAGCATGGTCATTTAAGGATCAAATCACATTTGCTTTATAAGGGTTCAATGAACAATCATTAATTTTCACGGTAAAATAAACCACAGTGCCCCTTGTTTTCAGTTACTTGCAACCACTAAGGTGTTCCAAGCATTTTAATTAAATATCTTTCATTTGAGATTGTTAATACACAAATGCTCACATAACAGGAACCTTGGAGAAATTGTTTAATTTCTTTGCAAGCAGAGGATTTAGAACCCAAATCCTATCGAAGAGTGTGTTTTCACAATCGGGTGAAAATACCACTCAACAGGAATCAAGGCAACATCTCTCACTAGGGCTATTTCTCACCAATAATTCATCGATGATACCCTTATATTGACCAAGGCATCAGTGGTTGAGGATAAAATAATTAAATACATCTTGCAACTCTACAAAGACGTTGTTGGTCATAAAGTTAATTTCAGTAAAAGCAAGTTATATTTCTTGAATGCCCCCATTCAGAGGCAAGGAAGGATTGCAAAAATTTTAGGGTGTGATATAGCAAACCTCCCCACTTCGTATCTTTGTCTCCCTCTTTTCATTGGTTCTCCGAGAGATTCAATGTGGGATAGGGTCATTGAAAGAATTCAAAAAAAACTTGTTGGATGGAAAGGTCATATTCTATCTCAAGCAGGAAAGCTGATCCTCACTAAGGCCTCTCTTAAAAGCATTCCAGTCTATTTACTCTCCATTTTCAAAGCCCCTATGAAGGGTTTCTAGAAAATTGAGAAACTCCAAAAATAATTTTTATGGATTGGATCAGAGGAGAAAAAAATGATACACCTTGTAGGATGGACCAAAGTGTGCAAACCCAGGGAAAATGGGGGCTTAGTTCTGAGGAGAATTGCTCATATAAATTTTGCTTTACTAGCTAAGTAGGCATTGCGTCTCATTTATGGTGAAGAAAATGAATGGACAACTATCATCAAACAAAATTATCTTTAAAATATGGAATTTCTAAGTGACTTAGTTCCAATCAGAGGTTCTGCTTTTTGGAAAGCAATTATTAATTGTATGGAAATCATCAAAAAAGGTTTAATATGGGTTTTAGGCAATGGTGAGAGGATAAATTGCTGGAATAATAGGTGGGCTAAGGATGAACCACTGACACAATATTCTAACTTAGCCTGAATCAGATATATCATAGAAGAACTCATTGGTAGAAAAATCTCTGATTATATGGTTGAGGACAAAGGTAGAATGAAGTGGAAACAAATAATAATTTAGGGATTTCAAGCAGAATCAAATGATCTTTGTAACATTATCAGGCAACAGTTTATCCCCATGAGACACAAGGAAGATCAAGTGACCTAGGCTCCTACGAAAAATGGGCAGTTTACTATTAAATCACCTTACAAGCTTATGCTTGATGATGATGATTTTGTCCTCCAAAAGGACTTAGTTTGGATAAAAAATTTAATTCCAAAAATTGTAGTTTTTTCATGGCTGGTTATCCAAGGAAGAATTCTAACCATTTATAATATGATGCTTAAAGGTATTTGTATCACTAATCATTGTTATCTATTTAGGGCTAATTGGGAGACCATCTATCACATTTTCCTTGAGTTCCCTTTTTCCTTGACTATCCTAAGTTGGGTTTTTTAGGCCTTCAATATTTCATGGGTTAAACCAGCCACCATACTTGATTTGTTCATCTAATGGAATTACCCCTTTTCAAGCCAAAGACTTAGATACATGTGGAAAATTTGTCTCAATCACTATATTTGATAGGTGTGGTCAGAAAGGAACCATAAAGTCTTTAATGAGTCTATCCATGATCATCAAACTATCATTGCCAGGATCCTATCCTTTGCCAATGAGAATGTGAACCTTATCCTTTTTGATAGTTGTAAAACTCATCTATAGGAGACCACGATTGCTCAATATTTAAGCTTAACCTTGTTATATGAGTCAATGTTAAGTGGTCTCCACCTCCTACAGGTTGGTTTAAGCTTAATTTTTATGGAGCAGCTAAGGACAATCCTGTCAGAGCAGATGCTGGTGGCATTGTGTGAGATCATAATGGGAATATGATGCTTGCATTTTCTAAATATTTGGGAACAAGGACAAACAACAAAGTTGAAGCTAGAGCTATGTGGAGAGGCCTTCAAATGACTCAAGACTTAGAAGGCAATTTGATCATAGAAGGAGACTCTATGCATATTATAAATCTCATCAATAATTGAAAAACACCTCCTTGGAGGATTAAAACAATTTTTGAAGAGGCTAGAATCCTTTTCTAGGGAAGACAGGATAGAAAAGCCCAACATGTCTTTCGAGAAGCTAACAAAATTGCTGATAAGCTGGCCAATTTGGGTGTCGATGGTGACATATTTTTCAAATGGGAACACAGTGTCTCGAGTGAAGTAGAGGAGATTATTCAACAAGAATGCCAAGAATGATAGTCGAATTTACCAATAGGGAAGGCACTGTAAGTTCAAAGGCTAGGAGTATTCCCATATATTTTTTGAATTGGACTTACAATAAAAATTATCTGAGCTGTCAGTGTTCATGGATGCTGCTTGGAAATACCACAAAGACTAATGGTAATAGTCACATGTCAAATAACATGGATCCTAATCGTATTAGTAATTTGAGGTTGGTTGATAATCACAGGGAAGGAAAGAAACAACAATATAAGACTTCAAACCAAAGCCACGTGGACCACCAGATAGCCACCACCATAAATCTAGCCAGCAGGTTCACTTCTCTAAGGCTGATTGGCCAAGATAGTATGTGGTACCAAAGCATGTCATATATGGAAGAAAGCAATCACCAAATAATTAATAAGAGTAACTATCAATACAGAGCTTATGGGAGTTTTTTTTCAGTACTCTGCTATGTGTGTCTACAGCTTTTTATTTCTCCATTGTCTCAAGGAAGTGATCCGTGTCTGTTTATTTTTTGTAATTATGATGCATGTGTGTTTTCTCGAGGTATACACAAAATTTTGTATGGAAAGTTTCTTTTTGATAACAAGCTATGTGCCTTATCATATGTAATGGCTTTGGCGACATGTAGATTTTACATATATAGTATCCTTAGTAAGGATATGTTCATAAATAGCCCTGGGCTAATTTTTGTAAAAGGTTTTGGTTCAACCTGTAAAACCCAGTTGTAATGTTATAGTATCTTATCTACAAAAAAAAAAGTTAGCTTCTAGTTTGTCAAACCAGGAGTATGTTGTATCAACTAATATATTTATTTTTGCATGGCCTTAATTTGAGGGTATTTTTCAAGAATGTGGAAGCCCTAAATTACTTGATGATTTTGAGGTGAGGTGGAAAATGTTGTAGTGTGACTAAATGATGATGAGATTGGTGATGATGACTAGGTGAATGTGATGGAAATTGATGAAGGGAAGATTGATGGTGAAAATATGAAGAATTTTGGAATGGGGTTGATGCATGAGGGTTATGGTTGGGTTGGCCAATGGGAATAGGATGGGTATTGGTATGACTTGGTGGAGAAACATGTATAGAAACCATAGAATACTGTGGTTTCCATGATGTACCTTTGTTAATGAGGACATTTTGAGTAGATTTTGGTAAAGGCTTAGGGTTCACTTACACTTGTTGAGCATTTTGATGTTGCCTAAGAAATTTGTTCAATTATTCCCATGCATCATTAATCTCTCTATTAGAAGTGGAAGATATGGAAGTAGATGGTATGGAATATGTGGCTAGGGAATAGGTTACAATTGGTATGGTAACTTGGGAGGCTAGAACTTATGAAGCAGAATTTACATGTACTTCATACAAGGGGTTGGTGTAAGTGTATGTGTATGAAGTGCTAGGAGCACATGAGGGTTAGGGAATGGACATATGAGAGGAAGGTGTAACTGATGCCTCAAAAATATGGTAAGTGTACACCTAGGTAAAGCTGGAGGGTGGCTGGGAATAAAAAAGTTCCTATTGTAAAGTAGGATCCTATCTATGTGAGTTGAGGACTAACTCTAAGACATAGTTAGAAGACTTCATGAGAGCTTCTACTCGTGCCATGTCTATGTGGGTAATGTGGTGATCAATGGTTGGTGAGGTTGACTCTACTTGAGGAATAACCATATGAAAGGTTGTGGGTGAAAAGGAATTTCAGGTGCCTATAGACAAATATTCCTATGCCACATTTAGAGAATCTACCATAGAAGTGGTGGGGCAGGTTGATGAATGTTCCATTGAATTATATTGATTTAATTCTTTCTTTTATTTTCTTGTTAAGACCATAAAGAAAATAAAACAAAATATAAATTATGTAGTAAAATAAAACACAAAATTTAAATTTTACAAGAAAAATAAAAAATCAATGCTAATTTTTTTTAACACATGTGTCTTACCTCCTTCATTGATAATCTCAAAAAATGTGAATTCACTTTATTAAATTTTGATCTTATGTGTTTCAAATGTGCTAATTTGAATTAACCAAAGAAATGTAAAAACAATGGCTAAGTTGGGGCAACGAGATTCTTGCTGGTGATGAAATCCATCCATTTTTCTTGAGGGTGACCTAAGTTTTCTAAGGGCAGAGATTGGTGGATGGATATTAAATCCGCCATCACCAAATATCAAGCAATGGCTGGTGATGAAATCTAACCAATACTATTAAATGTGAAGTGTGCAGTGTGTGATTATTTTTAAAATTTCTGATTTGCTATTGTGTTTATACAATGTTGGAAAGATAACTAATTTTGATAGTCTAAATCAAAAACCACTACCAAGAATACAAATTTTTCCAAAGGATGTAAAGTACACCACTTAAGACCCACTCTAGACAGTTGGGGGTTCGTCTACTCATCCATATGAAATCACCCAAGTACGGTAATAATTTTGGTATATGAATAATGTTCCTACTTAGACCTAAAAAAATAGGAATCCCTAACCCTATAATGCAAACTAATTATACAATATTTCAATTCACATGAAATTAGAATGCAATATTTTTCAATTTGTAAATACAGCAAAAAAATAAAAACTTCAAATGGAAACTGTGGATGAATGCAAATGCGTAATTTAAAGCCTAATATGTAAGCTAGTATGAATGTTTTTACTAGATTAATTAATGATGTTATTTTTACCTTAGAAAGCTAAAAAAAATATAAGGTTGCTAGAATACATAAACAAAAAAGTTAGGGTTTTAACAGTTACTTACAAAACAACTCACACTTTTGATCCAAATCTTTGTAAAATACCTCTAGGTATTTTTGAAATGTACTTGGGTGTTTTTGGATGGCCCTCGAGCATCTTTGGGTGTTCGGGAGAAAAAATGCTCAATTCACACTTATAAAAATCCTACAAAACAAGATATAAAATAGCAAATAAATTAGCAAAGAAAATTAAAAAAAAACCTTAGTGGGTCCCACCGTGATCGCCATTTGTGAAGACAAAAAAGCAGCACCAAATAACAAGATATAGATTGAAATCAAAGAAGACAATATTGCATAATGAATGATTTTTATTAATTGGGGGGAGCCTAAAAAATCCATTGTTACAATAAATAATACTTGAATTCTTTGATACAAATTTTACAATAGCTAGGGTTCTCTAAAACCCTGGCAAACAATGCTGGTGGTGTCTCAAAATGTGTCTCTATCCCAATAGAAGTGAGTGGGCTTCTAGTTATCTGATGTTGGGCCACTCTAGCTTAAGCAGCTATCCAATGCTAGTGTAATGCTACCAGATATGCACACAAGAAAATAGCAAATGAGTCAGTAATAAAAATGAGGGCTCCACAGTGTGAGACCCTCAAAAATCAAGACTAAACCCTAGCTATGCAATAATAAAATATGAAAAAATTCTAATAACATAATAGAATATAACAAAATGATTTGATTTACCTTGCTTATATGTCATTCTCTAATATGATGTAATCTATTCTAGTAGATTGGTGTGGTGATACCCTAGCACCACTCGAGAGCTACCAGGGCTTCAGAGCTCTGGTGTAAAATACCTGTGGGTACTCGATAGCTATAGAAAATACTCATGGATGCTCGAGAATGGTGGAGGGTGACTAGAGGTGCTTGGTGATGGAGGAGAAGCACTCAGAGGTGATTGACAATAATAGGGAGTTCTTGAGGGTATTTGGTAACCGAAGGGAAAGTTTGTAGATGCAGATATGGCTGAGTGAGAGGGGAAGCAATGGATGTAGGGGTTATGGCGAGTGAGGATGGAAGGTGAGAGTACTTAGATAATCTAGGGAACTCAAAGGTATACTTCAACTTAGGATTCAAGACTTAGGACTTTGAATAACTTCTTAGGGTTTGACCCATAAAAATGGCTCCTATTAATAGTTCAACCTAGGGCATGCTAGAGTTTCAATGATACTAATCATGTGGTTGAGATAAAATCATATTGAAGGGTGGATATTAAATCTAGGGTGTGGCATGGATTGATATGGCTGGATGGATAGGATTAAATGAAATCATATGGATGGGATTAATTCACTTATATAAATATATCTATTAAATATATATAAAATATTAATATTTAAATATATATATAATAAATAATATGAATAATTTGTGTAAATGGTGGGAAAACTAGGATGGACGACAAGTGGATAGGTTTTGGTGTCTACAATATTCATCAAATATTTGATTTTTTTGCAAATTTTTATAGAATGTGTAAAATCAGATGATATACCTTCTCATAAAATTTTAGAGAATTTGGAGCTGTATTCAAACTGTCAGTAATTTTACTATGTTTAGCAAACTCATTTTTTTAGGAGAAATATTAGGATTTTCTCAATGAATTTTTTTTTAGGTCTGTAAAATCATTTTTTTGATATGTCTGTATTTTTTTAGATCATTTGGAATTGTATTTAGATATTTATGATGATTTTATGACTGCACTCTCAATATTATATTGTGAAAAGGTTTTTGCACTTGAACCGATATATGGACTATTGTTATAAAGTATCATATTCCTTCATTTGATGTTTGTACACTTAGTTTGGACCTTTATGATCAGCTTACTTGGTGTTTAGTATTGGTGGAACCTACACATTTTTGTTCTTGAGGAGTCCTTTGTCTTTTATTTCCCTTGCTTTGATGTGGTGCATCCTCTTATGCCAATCTTCCTCATTGAGACACTTAGTTTGAAGGAGGGGATTCTTTGGGGAATTTATTTAGAGATTTTTTTGAGTTTAGAGGATTCATTTGTGCATTGGTGTGATTTTATGGCATTTTGCACTACCTTGTGACATCACACTAGACCTATCACATTATAATGGCATTTGATTTTGGGGGGTCTCTTCTACTTTTGAGGACATATTGGAAACTTCTTTTTTAAACTTAGCATAGAGGAAAATATTGAAAATTTTGAAGCATGGTTTAATATACTTTGTTCATTATGTCAAAGTGAAGGTTTGGATTCTTTTCTCATAACTCCAAAACCCAAACCAATGGTGAAGGATAAAAATTATAGGATATGGTTCATGAATAATTTAAGGATCTCTAGCATCCTTTATTATTCAGTTTGTGGGAAGCTTCAAACATTTATTGGTGTTCATAAGAATACACCTCATATTTCTTATCATATGTTGAAAAGAAATTTTTTACCCAAGTCACCTTCTCTTACAATTAATTTCATGGAGGACATCATTTGTGACATTGCATCTTTGTTTCTTGAGTCACTATCTCATGATATTGATGCTACAGTACCTAATTCAAATATTTTACAGGATACATCTCCACACTTATTTTATGTGTATGATCATGTTGATATTGCAACATATACAGTAGATATATCATGGCCTATTACATCATTACATATGGATGAATTCTTGGATGGTGTTACCTCTCTCTTCATTGAGTGTCACACATGTGATTTTATTGACATGTATGAGGAGCTCACTCATTTATTTGATGATTATATATACAGTGTATCTCCTCCATGTACTTACTTCTTTGTGGATCCATTTTTGGTGTGCCCTCCTTTGAGCCACATTTTCCACCATTTTCTTCTCCTGTTTCTTTCACATTGGATGATGTACTCCTTCAATAATTGGATCCAAATATTTTATCTTTGGTTGAATTCTCACTTGGAGATCTTGAAGACCATATTGATTCTTTGAAGGATTCTAAGCCTCTAATTCTTTATCTTGTTTCTTCCATGGGATCATCATCACTTATGCAGTAGGACTTTGGTGATTCTTCCTTGATGTATGCTATTCACACATCTCTTCCACTTTTGCACACTCATGGTTTTATGCACATTGATATTTTGGATGTTGATTGGGACTATATTCTACCCCATTTTGGTGTTGGTTTGGGATTCTACATTCTTGGATATTCATTTCATAATTCATTGGTGATATCTTATTCACTTTAGCTCTATTTAAAGGATTCTACATCATCATTATACATTTTTTTCCCATATTCTTACACTCACTTGGAGTGGGAAGATATTCGATGGATGCTTCATGGCTACTTTATTCCTCGTGGGAGACACATTGTTCATTACAAAGGATCCACTTATTCATAGGACTTATTCATGGATATTTTGATCCTAGGGGGGTTTCAGGAGCACTCCTTAGCTCCATTCTTACTCCTTCTCTCTTTCTAGTAGGATGGAATTTTTTCCACTTCTAGTTTGAGAGCTTTTGCATACACATTGTATATGAGTACCTAATCAAGCCTTGTTACTGGGACTCATACTATGGATATGCCACTTTATTTTTTGGCACCTAGCTTCACTTGAGGAGGGGTGTTAGAGTAGGTTTTTTACCTTAGCTCATGTTCACCTAGGTAATTTATTTCATTTTTATTTAGTTATTCCATGTATTTTCCCCACCCACTTATGTGTGGATATTTCATTTATCTTATTTAATATTATCAGATGTTACATATTTATTTCTTTTATATTATGGGTATATTTATAGGTTTGACTATTCCTAGGAGTTATGGGGATATTTTTAGGTATATTTGGAGGATTGAGATTCTTTCTCCCCATAGCAGTTATAGATCTATGGACCATATCACATATTCCTTTTGTATGATGGATATTTTTCCTTAGCTTGATCCTACGGCTATGGTTGATCATATTTGCCTTTATAATAAAAGCACCTTCATTGTACTTGGAGAGGAAGTTTCATTATTTAGGTATAATATATGATATTGTTGCTCATTTTTTTGCATATCCATTTGTAAGCTTATGGTATAAATTTTCTTTTAGATTCTTATTTTGGTTGAATGTGGTGTTTTGTTAACACTTGATATCCTTACAGCTTGGAATGATCTTATTATCATTTCTTTCATCTTATCCTAGTCAGATCTAGTGTTGGAATCCATAACTCAAACCTATTATAAATCCCAATTAATTATTTTTTTGTCAAGGATTGATGTCTAGGTAATCTTAGGGTATAATGGTAATTTATTTAAAATTGCATGTCATGATAAGGTTACATCAATCCAAGGGGTTTTCATCATCATGGATGGTTTAGGTTAGTATTAGGTTTGTGTTAAGGGAAAATTAAATTTCCAAAGGATATCCTTCACAAATTCATTCATTCACTATTCATTTTCCATAAAATTATCTTTCCAAATCCCATCCATTATCACTAAGTCCCTACCATCTCCCCATTTCCATTCTAGCTTTCATAAATCTATTTATTTCCCCCATTATTTTATTCTATTATACCCCAACACCCATTTTTATTATTCCATTATTTTATGGTATTAAGGTGTAGCAAAGGGGGTATAATAGAGTATTAACCTTCACTAAAACACCCATTTTTTAATTTTCCATTATACCCCCTTTGCTACACCTTAGTACCATCAAATATTTCATTATAACCATATCTACCTATGTTTGGCAAGAGAAATAAATCATAAATATCATTGTTCATAAGGTCCAAAGTCATCCCCCTTAGAAACATTGGTTTTGCAATCAAAAGATAATTTCCTTAAGCCATTAATAATGACAAAATTTTATCATCTTGAGAATGTCAAACCAACGCATCCTGCTGGTGTGCCTTTCCTACCTGATTACATTCAATTGGTTATCAAAGATTTTATTTCCTCCTAAATATTTTAAGGTTCAAACACTAAATTGGACATACCATCTTACTGATCCTCATCAAAAATAATTCCCTTAAGTCCTAAAGGGTTAATAAATCCATGTAATACAAAATACCTAAGATGCTAGGCCCTCAAAATTAAAAGGAATCTTTCCTAAATCTATCCATTAAATCCCATTGGATCGAATTAAACACCTGATCATGCCCCATTGGTCGCTTTAAAATTATATTTTTTTTCTAAAGTTCCCAAGGGTCTCATCCACATAAGCCCTTTTTTCCTGAAATAGAAATAGTTTATACCTTCAAAAATATTGCTCTTCATAAAACTCCATAAGAGCCATCCATTTTATCCTTATTTGCTCAAAAATTATGCCTAAATTCACCCCATTGGTAATCTATCATGCTCGATCACACCCCATTGGTCAGATAAATCAATAGAATCAAAATAAATATAAGGTGGATAAAAATTCAAACAATAAGAAACACATCATCCTTGATATAAAAATTGAATATGAAGTCTGAAAATAACCAGATTTTGCCAAAAATTAAAAATTAGAATTTGATTCTGGGCAAGAGCTAGCAAGAAAAATAAATAAATATTAAATTTCGAGGAATTGATGACCATCCCCAAATATATAGACTAGGTATGTCGAAACTTTGGTCTGGTAGATCAATCATAAAGTTAGATATGTAGTGTTTCAGCAGTAAATAATCCAAAACCTATAACCAAAAATCCATCTTCAGTCAAGCCATTTTATATATACTTTAGATACACATCAAATTTTTGGGATCAAAATGTAATTCATGATTGTATGTTAGATAGTGGAGCATCAAATAATATCATGCTAAAGCAATTAGCAGATCAATTGAATTTAATATGCACTAAATATACTCCTCCCATATTAGTTATGGATAGTAGACAGGTGCCTTACATTGGGATAATAATAGGTTTGCTCATTTACCTAGACTAATATCCAAAGAAAGGAATAGTAAAGTACATATTAGTTGTAGATGTAGATCCCTTCTTCTCTTTATTATTGAGCAGATATTGGGTTGAAAAATTAGGGGGATCTATCCAATTGGATTGGTCATATGCCACTATTCCTTTAACACCAAAAGAACAAGTTACTCTCAGGATAGAGCTATTTAATAAATATTCAATAGAATTAAAGAAATTTTATAGTACCATAGGAAAACTATTCAATTCTATTGAAGAGAAAGAAATAGAAGTTTACTAGATATGGCATACAACCTTCTTATTCGAATTATCAGAGGCTATAGAAATGGATCCACAAATAGAAGTTGAAATATATGCTGAGTCTACTAGAGTGTTGACATATAAAATGTGGACCATGAATTTCAATGGAGCTAAGTCATAGTATGGTGTAAGGGTAGGATTAATTCTTACTAACATCAAAGGTAATTATCTAGGTATACCTTATAGGCTTGAGTTCCCCTGTACTAATAATGTAGCAAAATATTAGGATTTATTTCTAGGATTAAGAAAACCTAAAGAATTGGAAATTAATTATCTGAGAGTTTGTGGGGATACAAAATTGATAAAAATAAATCAAAGGTAAATACCAATAAAAACATCCAAGGCTAAAGTAATACAAGCAAGCAATTCAAAATGAAATAGATAAGTTTTTGGCCTTTAACATATCTTATATTCTAGGTGGATGAGGAAGTTTTGACTCACCTACAGTTTGTGGATGACACAGGATTTGTGGGAGTGGCCAAATTCAAGGAATAAAGAATTATTAGAGATACACTTAATGTCTACCTTAGGGCTACAAACCAAGTCATCAATGACAGAAAATCCAAAGTGGCATTTTTAATCTTGATCAAAGGCTTCAGGATAGAATTTTAGAGATATTATCAAGGAAATAATTAATCATTGGTATCACAAATGGTTCAGCTATGGGGGTAATTAATTTTTTTTACAATTAATCATTCAGGCCATGACAATTTATAAATTTTCTATCCTTTCTGCCCCACATACCATATGGAAATATTTGGATAAGATGGCTAGAATTTTTTATGGGAAGGAATAAAAGGAGAGATGAAATGGGCCTTATTAGGTTGGAAAAAAGTAAGCCAACCCAAGATAAAAGGAGGTTTGGTACTGAGAAGATCAAAGTTAAATAATAAAGCTTTGGCTAAAAAGCTTTAATAGAGGTGGAATTCCCAACCAACTTATTTATTCAGTAGAATTTTAACTAGTAAATATTTAGGAGAGGTAAATCCAAATGAGGTGGGTCATTTCCCTTTGGATGGCAATGGATCCTTAGTGTGAAATTATCTTAAGTTAGAATCTTATGTAGTAAAATATGGATTATTTTGGAAAGTGGGGAGAGGGGAGAAGACATGATTTTGTACAGATTCATGGTATCAATACCCATATATAATTGTTGAATTCCCTAAACTGCAACCAATAAAATATCCATGGAAACTAGGGGTTAAATCCAAATTGAAAGTTATTTCAACACTAGTCAGCTGGGGGATTATAAGTTTAAGTAGTTTAAGAAGTTGGATGAACTGTCAATTTCAATCCCTTTAGATTTGACACCCATCATAACTAAAATCTTGGCATAAATATTTCTCATAGGTAGATATGAGGAGGATGAATTAGCTTAGGGCTATGGGTGCCTTGGTGTCTACATAGTGAATTATGAATATTATAAGATATTTCCTGAGCCTCCTCCTCATGCATATCAAGTTGAGTATTGGAGAAATATTTGGAAAACCAAGGGTTGATCGAAACTAAAAAAATTTGCGTGGTAGTTCATGCATAATGGAATTTTTACTTTTGATAATATCAGATGTAGAGGAATTATTGGTCCATATCAATGTGTTTTATACTAAAAGAGTGAGAAAACAACTGATCACTTGATGTTTGAGTACCCATTCATGTGCTAGATCTGGGAGAGATGGATTTTATATTATTAAATTTGAGTTAACAATGATTTGAATTGGATTAATATTTGGTAAATATGGAGGAGGGGTAGATCTAAATCTAAATATCTTTGTATTGGCTAGGATATTGGATTAAAATTCATTTTGTAGTTTGGTTGGAGAGAAATGGTAGAGTTTTTAGAGAAACCTTTTCATATTTAGATGGAGTTTGGCGGGTCATTTGGAGCAAAGTCACAAAAACTATGGCAGTGTATGGTAAAGAGGAAACTCAGGTTTTTATAGGGATAATGAATAAGGAAGTTGAAGTGCAAGATAGGTAGGATAGAGATAGTTGGAAACCACCTCTAGAAGGTTGGATTAAAATTAATACTAATGGAGCTACAAAAGGTAATCCGGGTAGAGCTGGAATTGGAGTGGTTTGCTAGAATCATGTTGGAATAGTGCTCTATTGGGAATTGTAAGGCTTAGGAAGGGCCACAAACAATGAATCCAAAGCCTTAGATATAAAATATACTTCTATTTGGGCATTAAAACAAGATTACATGAGGATAATCCTATAATCAAATTCTCAAATAATGGTTGGAGCTCTAGATTGCATGACAAAATTTTTTTTGAAGGCATGGAGGTTGAGGATTCTTCTCACTCAAATTCAGAATTTATGGAGGGAATTAAATGATGTGATTTCATTTTATGTGAGTAGAGATCTAAATAAAGTGGTAGACTTCTTGGCTAATATGGACACTAATATGGGCACTGAGATGGAGGTAGGGATTCAATGGCACAGTGACATGGCTATTGAGGATGATATGATTAGGCAGGTTGGTGAGAAAATCTAGTGTTTAGCTATTCTGGACAACCATTCCAAAAATATAGTTTAGGGGATTTGTGATCCAACGTAGATCTTCTTTTATAGTTGTAAATAGGTGAATAACCATTGTAGAAATATGGTTTAAGAGATTTGGATCCAATGCAAATCTTATTTTAATGATGTAAACATGTGTTCTCTTTGGCTAAGGCTAGGAGAAGTCTCATCCCAACTTGTAAATGATCTTTGTTTTAATACAAGTTTTTTCAAATTATTTAAAAAAAAACATATTTTATATTCTTAGAGATCAAAATCAGGTAGAAAATTTATTGGTTGTAAATGCATCTGGTGTAGATTCTCCAAATATATATACAAAATATATGGAAAATATTCCCAACTATTTTTGTTTACCATCCATCCATGCCTAATAATATTATGTATTTTCAAGTGTTCCAAGATGACATTGAAATTACATATTTTATGAATTTGCAAAATTATTATGTTGACATATTGTGTGATGAGGAGGATGAAGATAAGCTAAAAAATATCATAGGATAGCTTGTGGAAGTGATATAGCTTAAACCCAATAAACTCTCGAGAGGAATAGTCTCTTTAGAAAGTTTTTTTGATGACTTTGACAGAGCTCACAGACCCATTATTTAGTAATTAGAAGTTGATGAAATCAACATAGGAACAAAAAATAAACCTAGGATAGTGAGTGAATAAAACCTTGTCTAAAAAATAAATAAATCAATGCATTGGATTTCTCAAGAATAATATAGAATCATTTACCTAAAGCTATGAGGACCTTAGAACCTTTAAAACTAATGTAATGACTCACAGTATTCCTCTAAAAGAAGGTACTAAGCCCTATATGTAGAAATAAATAAAGTTCAATCCCACGTTACATCTTGTGATGTAGAAGTAATTTCAATAGCTACTTGATTCTAAGATCATAAGAAAGGTAATATTCTCCTCTTGGATATCCAATTTGGTCCCTATTATGAAAAAGAATTGTGACATAAGAATGTGTGTTGATTTCAAAAAATTGAATAAAAACTCATTGAAAGATAATTACCCACTTCCAAACATAGAACAACTATTATAAGTAGTTGCAAGGTCTACCAGAATGTGTCTTTTAGATGGATTTTTAGGTTATAACTAGATTCAGGTTAATCTTAAGGATAGACATAAGACTGCATTCACCACTCTGTGGGAAATTTTGAATATCTGAGAATGCCATTTGGCATCATGAATGCGGATGCAAATTTTTAGAGAGTAATAGATTTTTCCTTCAAGGGGCTGACATTCAAAATTATGGTGGTTTATTTAGACGACATAATTGTGTTTTCAAAAAATCTAGAAGATCATTTTTCCCATATGTACCAAGTTTTTGAAATATGTAAAGATTTTGGAATTTCACTAAATCCTAAAAGTGTATATTTTGAGCCACTCAGGGTAACTTGTTAGGGAACATGGTCTCTAAGGAAAGAACCAATATTGACCCCCAGAGAATTTAAGCTATTGCTAAGATCCCTCCACCTAAAAATCTAAAAGGAGTTAGATCATTCTTTGAGAAAATCAACTTTGTTAGAAGACTTGTGCCAAAATTTTCCCAAACTACTAATCCAATAAATAATATTATTAAAAATTATAGGAATATTAGGTGGATAGAGGATAACATGAAATATTTCTAGAGAATAAAATATGGAATCAAATAAGCTCTTGTGTTAGCATATATTTTTTTTATAACTTAAAATTTCATTAAAAGTGGATTTTGAAAGGGACCCCAAAACCTTTTTATAATAGGTCAACCGACCAAAAAAATGCCAAAGGAAAGTCCAAAGGAAATGCCAAAGGAAATACTAAAGGATAGGCCAAAGAAAAATCCAAAGGATAGGCCAAAGGAAAAGTACAATAAAAACCTACCCAAAGTAGGAAAAGAAAAAATCCTACCCAAGTGGGAAAAGTAAACCAAGAAAATTTTAAAAAATCTCACCCAAAGTAGGAAAAATGAAAATCCCACCCATTAGGTGATTTGAAAATCCCGTCTAGCAAGAAATATGAAAATTCTCACCTATGTAGGAAGAATACAATTTTGAAAAATCCTACTCAAGGAAAAAACTAGTAAGTGGTATCCCACCAAGGAAAAACTAGAAAAAAAATTACCAAGCAAGAAAACCACCCCAAATAAGCATCCAAAAACAATGATCAAATTGACATCATATGGCCCCTTGGGCAGCCCTCAGGAGGCTCACAGTGGTTCTAGCCACTCTGGAAAGGTTTTTGGAGGCTTCTGGCCCAATTTTGGGAGGTTTTGGTCCAAATTTCACCATCGTCCCACCTTGGGATGGGGGTAGATTCCCATAATCCCACCCTGGGATGGTGGTGAGCCATCATCCCAAGGTGGGACGGTGAGCAGGTTTGACCCAAAAAAAGTCAAATATGGGACATTTGGTGCCCATAAAATACCATTTGGCATGCCTAATGGAGCATGGAAGTTAGAGGGCACTGAATCCTTATGACACACTTCTTAATGGAGGCCCAAATTGGATATTCTCTTCCACATCCATTGCATGCCTCCCATTTGACAAGTGGCACCTCCTGCCATGCATGCCCTCACATGAATTTTTTCACATGAGCCCCTTTGGGCTATAAAATGGATCCAATATCCACAAAAAAAACAAGGAGAGGAGTTCTATGATATGCAATGGAGTGCTGACAAGATTTCTCCCCAACCTATTGAGATTTATTACCCTCAAAATCTCCTCTTAGTGAAGGAGGTTATTGGGTGAATTCAAGAGGGTATTTTGAGCATAAAATTTCCATCCAGGTGAATTTCTTCACCAAATTCGATGACAACACCCCCTATAGTGTTTAGGAACATTCCCTAGTGATATTGGAAGCAAAATGTGGGCATAATTGGTGGGTATACCCTCCTAGGGTGCCCCCCAATTAGTTGTAGTTACCACCCCCAAGATGAGGACAAATCCTTGCACAATTTTATTACTATTTTATAATTATATTATTCTAGACCCTGATATTATGCTTTGGTTTAAATTTCATGCAATTTGGAGCTAAATTGATCGAGTTATAGCAATTTTAAGTTTTTATAGGTCCGTAGGGCCCATTCAAAAACCCTAATTATATGCAAGTGGATCTAGGCCTCAATTTGAAAATATAACCATATGGGTTGTCTTTAAATTTACATTTATCCATTCTATCCAAATTTCATGAGTTTTGGATATGTTTAGGTTCAAGATTTGCTCGTCTTGGTTTTCATAGGTTGTAGGTAAGCGGTGCAAAATCAATGGGTCTATGGATGCAATTTCAGATCTATTTTTAGTGATATTCTCTCAAAACATCGTCTATGACATCTCCACAAATTTTCAAGTCATTCTGAGTTGATTTGATTTAATTTTAATATATGCATTATTTTATCCTTATGGGGATTGCATGTTTTCCACCATACACCTTTGGTATTTGATCCCTTTGGATTCCTTGTGTGAAGGTGTAGGTTCTTAGAATGCATTAGGAAGGAATATTATACATTAGAGATTGAATATACAAGCAACAGTGGCATTGGCCCGCCCACCTCGATTGTGGGTATGAGGAAAAGCATTGGATGTGCACCCTGATTCCTTGAAGGAATTGATCCTTGGGCACCCAAAAATTTGTAACAATTGTATCACATTTTGATTCCTCAAGGGGACTTTTGTGTAACCTTGGATTTGATCCACCTAATTAATAAAGAAAACACTTGTTTCATTTCATTCTTTATTGCTTGGTATTGCTTCATTTTCATATGCATGCTTCCGTTTTATGCTCATGTGCAAGATGGGATAGATACACATATTGTTTCTCTTTATTAGGTTCACCAATTTTCCCTAATTCAGTTTCATCACCAAGAAAAAATATTTTACTAGACATTTTCGTCCTTCAAGAAACTAAGTTGGAGGATGGAAGAATTGAAGCAGTTAGAATTGTTTTTTAGAGAAATGCATGTTTTGTTACTAGCCCAGCCCATGGGGCACCAAGGGGGATCCTTTACCTTTGGTATGTGGAGAAGCTAGTTGGATTAGTAATATCATCCTCATATGGAGTTATTAATATTATTTTTATCTGTAAGAAATCCAACCGTTGTTGGGTCCTATCTAATGTCCATGTCCTAAACTCTTACACTAATATGATCCTTTTGTGGGATACTTTGAACTCCATGAGAGAATCCTTCAAAGGGTAAATCTAGATTATGGCAGGTGATTTCAATTCATCACTCTATTATTCTAATAATAAAGGGGATAATATGAGTTTTATGAAAGGTATGGAATAATTTGCTCTTTTGAGAATCAAAATGAACTAATGGATCTTGAGCTCAAAGGTAGCAAATATACTTGGAGTAATAGAAGACTTGGCAACCATCTCATCCATATTATATTAGATAAAATTCTAATTTATAAAGAGTTCCTACCCACTTTTGTGGATGCCTCTCTATGCTTTCTTCTTAAAGTGGGTTTGGATAACAACCCTATGTTGATTATTTTGGACTAGTCCTCCAAAAAGTTCCCAAGACCTTTTAGATTTGAAGCAATGTGGTGCCAACACTCGAATCTTGAAGCTAATATTAAATTTTGGTGGTATCAAAACTTCTCTGGTCCTTTAATATCTCAAATAGCCTCTAATATTAGATGGGTGCAACTCAATATTAAAATTTTTAACAAAGAGGTGTTTGGTTATATTTCCCAAAATAAAGCTTCTCTAAGTGCTCAATTAATGGATATTGAGAGAACTGTCAGCTTGGGATTTTAGTCTCTAGAGTTGAGAAATAGAGAGGAGGTTCTTGCTAACCTCCACAATAATTTGGACAAAGAGGTGATTCTTTGGAAGCAAAAATTGAGGGAGTTATGGCTCAAAGTAGGGGTCCAAAATAATAAGTATTTTCATGCATCTACCTTGAGACATAGAGGATCCAAAATAATTAGAGAAATTTGTAAGACTGATGGATCTAGAACAAAGGATATTCAAGATATCAAGATGGAAGTTGTCCACTTTTTGAATCCCTATTGGGTGGATTGGAAGTTAGTGATCCCCTTGCTAAATATTACTTGCTTCCCAAAATCCCAAGCTTAGTTTATGAATTCTTATCTTATTAGCTCCTTTTTGGATGAAGAGATAAAAAAGGCTATTTTTGAGATGGGCAGTTTGAAATCTCTTGGGTCAAACGATTTCCCCCTGATTTTCTTTTAATTTTTTTGGAATGTTTGGGATAAATATGTTGGGGACTCATTGAAGGAAATCTAGAGAACAAGCTTCATTCCCAAGGACGTGAAATCCATCTTTCTGGTTCTTATCCCAAAATATCAATGGGCTAAGGTTTTTAACAACTTCAGACCCATCAACCTCTATAACACTATATATAAAAATTTTATAAAGATTTTGACTAATAGGATCAAACTATTCTTTCCTAATTTAATTGACCCAGATTAGAGTGGGTTCATGGTAGGAAGGCATATTTTGGATAGCATCATCTTAGCTCATGAACTTATCTATTTTGTGGATAAAAGTGGAAGAGTAGGGCTATTCCTTAAGCTCAATATGAACAAAGCTTACCATAGGATATCATGGAATCTCCTTTTTAAAGTTCTAAATAAATTTGGGTTCCACCAAAATTAGATAAAACTGGTTAAAAATCGTATCTCATCTTCCTTCTTCTTGGTTATCATTAATGGCTCGATAGTGGTATATTATAAAAGCTACATGAGAATTCATCAAAGGGATATTTTATCACCCTTACTATTTATCATAATGGTTGAAGTTTTGGGCAGATCTCTAAAAGAAAAACCTACCATAGTAGGTATTAAACCTACTCTTGCTATGAATATAATATCCCATCAAAAATTTATGAATGAAACTCTTATAGCTTCCTTGGCCTCCATTACACAAGCTAAGAATATCAAGAAAATTTTATTTCTTTGAAATGCATGCAAGTTAGAAGATTAACTTTGTTAAAATTCTAATTTTATTTCTCAATACCCCCCTAGAAGACAAAGAGTGATCTCTCAAATTCTAGGTTGTGTGGTGGTTGAATTTCCTTCCACCTATCTTGGAATGCCATTCTTCAAGGAGAGATTGAAAGAGGACTTTTAGGACCTCATGATAGAAAGGATGTAGAGGAAATTGGTAGGCTAGAAAGGAATCTCCTTATCCAAGTTGGTAGATCCAAGTTCATTAATTCCACCCTCTAGAGCATTCTATTATACTTCCTATCTCTTTTTAAAGCTTCATACAAAGTTTTTTAAAAACTCCAACTCATCCAAAAGTCTTTTTTGTGGTCTGGAAATGAGGATAAGAAAAGGTTTCATTTAGTATCTTGGTAAAAGGTATGTACTAGAAAAGTAGTTGGAGGCCTCAAAATTAGGAAGGTCAAGAAAATGAACCAGGTCTTGTTGGCCAAACAAGGGTGGAAGTTATTCAAGAAGGAGAACATTGATTGTGTCCACATACTCTATGCTAAAGACCTAAATCAGAATAGAAATTTTCTAATAGATCTGCTTAACTCATCAAAATATTCCTTTTGGCTTGGTATTTCCAAAAAAATTTGTTGTCATTTCAAGAGGTTATAGAAGGAAGCTTCAAAATGATATAAGCATTGAATTATGGTAAGACACTTGAGTGGGTGTTTCTCCTCTGTTCCAAATACCCAAGGTAGAAATTGTGCAACCTAAAACTTGGGAACGCTATGGAACTAAAGTTATAGACTTCATTTAGGTCCTTAATGGGATTAAATCCTAGAGGAATATCAAATTCATAGATCTTAATCAGGATGAAATAAAGGCCATGGAATATCTTGTTAACATCTTAATATTTCAAGTTATTAAATATTTTGATGAAGATGACTCTATTCTATGGAGGGGTGATAACGATGGGTCTTTCTTGGTGAAGTTAGCACACTTCCTATTAGAATTTTATCCTGGGGATTTACCTCTATTTAAAAAATTTTGGCTTAATAAACTTACCCCCAAGGTGAAATTTTTCCTTTGGTTGGCCATCGAAAATAATATCCTAAAAATATAAAACCTCCAAAATAGGGGAATGATCATCCCCAAAAGATGCCCTCTTTGTGAGAAATATATTGAATCTACTAACCACATTTTCTTCCAATGCACATTCTCTATTGAGGCCCTCTCCTTCTTGCTAAATACCTTAGGATTCTATTGGGTTATCCTGAATCTATTTTTTGATGTTTTTGATCAATGATCTCCTCCACTATCTAACTCTATATTGTGATACTTTTGTTCTCTTAGCCTCTCTCACTTGGTTTGGGTCTTGTAGAAAGAGAAAAATAACAAGGTTTTTAGGGGAGAACCAAGAGATGCAACTTTTTTTGTGCTAGAATCCTTCCAACTATTATGGAGAATGTGTCCATTTTATATTTGAAGGATCTCAAAGATTTTGAGGTTGAGGACCTGATTGAGTCTAAAGTTGGCCTTCAAAAAGTTGAAAGAGAGCCAACTCAGAATTCAAGCAACCTCAAAGCTTTAACCAAATGGATTACTCCTCCCACAAATTGGTTCAAGTTAAATTTTTATGGCACTTCTAAAGGGAATCAAGGAGGAACTATAGCTAGAGGTTTAGTTTGTAATCACTATTGGGAAATCATCTTGGTTTTTTAAAAAACTTTTGGGTCTCAGGATTCCCATTTTTTGAAATATAGATCCTTCTTCTAAGGGGTATTACTACTTCCTACATTAGGTTGTAGGGATACTATAGCTAAAGGTGACTCTTTAAACATAGTAAATATAGTAAACATGATATATGGTCTATAATATCCTAGTTGGATATAGAAAATTTGATTATATAAGCCAAGTGGGTTCTCCAAGGTATGGACAAATTTCAAGTGAGACATACATATAGGGAAGGAAACAAGGTGGTAGACTTCCTAGCTAATCTGGGATTGACTCAAATCAACCTAACTATTTGGTGGGAAGATCTTCTGCATGGACTAAACTAGTTGGATTAATGCAATATTATTTAGTTTTCTTGATGAATTTATTTGGGAGGTTTGTATTTATTATTTAGTGTGGTATCAAGTTGAATT
Source organism: Wollemia nobilis (assembly GCA_028583015.1). NCBI lineage: Eukaryota > Viridiplantae > Streptophyta > Pinopsida > Araucariales > Araucariaceae > Wollemia > Wollemia nobilis. The sequence continues at coordinate 2,438,061 of JAQPPZ010001323.1, forward strand.
ACATTTATCTTGAGTTCTCTTGGTTAATCATGTTGACCCCCTATGGAGAAAATACGATGTGACTTGAAAATTTTTAATTGGTAAATTCTTATTCAAATCCTTGGAAAATTCAATGTAAAATGTTGTAAAGGGTGACTCTTTTGATCCCTACATTAGGGTCAAATATTTCTCATCTATGATCACATGCTTTATAAATGTGGTAGTCAATAAATATTGAATCCACTAGTGGATTATCCTTATAAATCTAAGGGGGATTGTTTGGTGTCTCTTCATTCTAATTCATTTGAATACCACCTTAAGGCCACCCCAAGTAGTAATAAGAAGGTATTTTGGCATCCTCAAGGCTCACCAAGTGGTATCCAAACTAGAGGAAGTGGTTTGATAAAGATGACTCGATGGTCCAAACGCCTATCCTCTAAGGCCATAAAAATGGAGAAGATCCCTAGGTACATTTAGGCATCAAATTAGGAGGATTCAAATATGACCAAAAATATGGAGAAACCTTCGAGAGGTCCTTCAGCTAGGAATAAACTTAAGGCATAGGAGTCTCTTAATTCTCCAAATATTGGTAAACAAAGGAATTTGGATTTTACGAGATCCTTGATTGGAACCCTCAGGATGGCTATCTTGTGTGTTGAAGATTTCAAGGCTGAGTTGGAGTGGGGCCAATATGGGACAAAAAATGGTTGATATGAGTAATGTACCTAAGAGGGTGAGAACATATTTTGTCCCATTGATTGATGTATTATGCCCAATTAATTTTTAGGTTTGTGATCGATGGTATTTAGAAGTCTTGTTGGGTGGTATTTTGGCCATTTTTTGTGCTCCCTGATATCTTTTTATATAAGATTGTTTTGTTTTAGTTATTGGTTGGGGCCACTTCTTAGGGTAGAAATTTGTAGATATTTTTCAAGCCCTCCTCTTATCTATAGTAGTTTCTTGTTGTCAAAGTTTTAGGGACCCTTTAAAAACTCCTTCTACTATATAATAATAAATAAATAAACTGACCTTATATTTTTCCCTTACATGACTTTTTCATCAATTTTTGCTTCACTTAATCACTATTTATTATGTTATTATTGTTACACATTCATTTCTTCACTTCTTAAATGAATATCTTTTCAAGTGTGGAAATCAATGATTAGTATCCATGTGGACATCTACATGTTTAAATTAAAACATTAGGAAATGCTTTATTTTTTTCTATTATAACATTCAACATGTTACTTCTAACCAACAACAAATTATTATTTCATTACTTTACATATTCAATGATTGCTTGTTTTCTCAATTTCATTGTATATGCTTTGGCATTGAATTTTTCCCTTCCTTGTTGTTTCTATGATGTTGAATGCTTCATCTTACTTGCTTATTGGAGGCTTCACCTTATTTGCTTATTGGTTGCTTCATATTCCTTCCTTCATGATTCGGTTCTGGAATACTCATCTTCCTTGCTTACTACTTTGATGTTGGAAGCCTTGTCTTCCTTTCTTGCTACTTCAATGCTAAAAGCTTTGTCTTACTTATGGGTTTCTTCACCCATGATACTTCTTCAGTTCTAGATGTTTTACTTCCTTCCTTATACACATGAAGCTCTGCTTCTTAGACTTAGGTGTTGGATACTTTACTTCCTTTTACTATGCATGAAGCTTTACTTCCCTGAGCATAAAAAAATTAAAACTGATAATGACATTGCCAATGGAAAACAAAGAACCTTGTTTCAACAGGTTATTCCAAGTTTTGAAGATAAAAAATTAGGAAAACCCCCTCAAGGGAGGGGGAGAGGGAGAAATACAAAACAATTTAAATAAATTTTCTCTCATGGAATGTGAGAGGCCTCAATGTCCTACCCAAACACAGGAAAGTCAGTGCAATAAGAAATCAAGTGAATACAACTATTATCATGTTGCAAGAAACAAAAACTGATGAGATTCAGTCAAAAAAAGTAGCAAAAAAATCTAGAATCAAGGGGATATGGTTTGCAAATCATCTAGAGGAGCGTATGGAGGCCTTATGACTTTGTGGGATCCCCGGATAGTAGAAGGCACCATTATTTAGAAAGATGATAGGATTCTTAGTGTTTTATTTAAGGAAATAAATAGCAATAGGTCATGGATCCTTTCAAATATTTATGCCCCAAATTCAATTCAAGGGAGAGCTCTACTATGGAAATACTTAGGCAATCTGAGTGAAATATTCCATAATATCTCCTAGATTCTGGCTGGAGATTTTAACACTCCTCTTTATCCTTCTGACAAAATGGATGGGAATGGACCACCTATCAAGAGCATGGATGAGTTCAATGACTTTGTGAACTCCAACATGTTGATGGATGTAAAACATAGAGGATTGAATTATACCTGGAGCAATCGATGGATAGGGTGTCATCTCATTCAAGAAAGTCTTGATAGGTTTTTTCTATCAAAGGAAGCTACAACTTTGTTAAGTGATTCTACCCTGCAAGCCCTTCCTAAAATTGCCTCTGATCATAATCCCATTCTTTTGGAGATCCCTAACTCTCTGTCCTTCAAGAAATCTTTCAAATTTCAACCTATGTGGATCAAACATTCTAGTTTCAAAGATAACTTAATTCAGTGGTGGTAGCAGCCTGTCAGGGGTAGTGCAAATTTGAAACTTTATGGAAAATTAAAGTTTGTTAAGGAAAAGCTTTGAACTTGGAATAAAGATGTCTTTGGGAACATATTTGAAAATAAAAAATAGGTTGTTGAAATTTTGAAGATAATTGATCAGGGGATTCAACATGGTGATGCTGATGAAACTACTAGGTAGGAGGAACGAAAAAAACTAGTAGAGTTTCATAATATTTTGGCCTGTGAGGAAATCTATTGGAGGTAAAATTCAAGGAATCTTTGGTTGAAATATAAAGATTCAAATTCCAAGTTTTTTCACGTCACCACACTTAGAAACAAAAGCAATAACAAGATAAAAATTAAAAAAAAAATAGATGGTTCTATTACTTAGGACTTAACATAAATTAGAAAGGAGGCAATAACTTATTTCAATTCTATCCTTGGTCAGGAATCATAGTGCAATGAGGATTTCAAATATATTCTCTTGAAATCCATTCCTAGCTTAATAAATGAGGATATAAACCTCAAGCTTCTAGCTCCCTTTTTTGATGAGAAGATTAAGGAAGCCTTGTTTAGCATGGAGCCAAAAAAAGCCCCGAGACTTGATGGCTTTCCCCCTCATTTCTATCAAGATTTTTAGGACATCATGAGGATGTAATTTTTGCTATCAGAGAATTTCAAGAAAGCAATCATATCCCAAAAGGTTTCAACTCTAATTTTATTTCTCTAATTCCTAAGAAGCAAACCCCCGAATCTATGGTTGACTTTAGGCCAATCAGTCTATGCAATGTTTCTTACAATATCCTAACTAAAGACATTGTAAATGTTTGCAATTTTGGGTACCTTGAGTACATTGCCTTTGCTCAAGTATAGTTGTTGTCATTGATGTCAAAAGGAGCTCTTGGTAGTTGTTGTCTTTGATGTCAAGGAGTTCTTGAAGCAATTTGATTTGTTGCCTAAGTATGTGTTTTGATGAAGGTTTCAGCTGGTCAGTAAGTCTCCAAGAAAATCAGAGTAGCCCAATTGCAAAAGATCAAGAAAAATATAAGTTAGAAAAAGTTTGCAGGCGGCTGGAAAAATTGTCGCAATTTCGCGACATGTTTTAGGAGAGAGAAAGTTCTGGCAAAACTATCACGATTTCGCGACATGCTAGAAGGTAGAGGCAAAGCTAGAAAAAATGTCATGATTTCACGACATGTTTTAGGAGAGAGAAATTTTGGGCAAATCTATCATGATTTCGCGACATGCTGGAAGGTAGAGGCAAAGCAGGCAAAAGTGTCACGATTTTGTGACAAGTTTCAATGAAGTTGTACGGATGCAGAAAGTGTCACGATTTTGTGACAAGTTGAGTTGGCAGTGTTGAGTTGCAAAAAGTGTCACGATTTCATGACAGGTTTCAAAGAAATTGTACGGATGCAGAAAGTGTCACGATTTCATGATAGGTTGAGTTGGTAGCATGCAGGTGGCAAAAGCGTCACGATTTTGCGACATGTTCCAGTTTCGCGAGCAGTTGGCAGAAAAGAGCTTAAGGTAGCGAAAGCGTCGCGATTTCGTGACATGTTCCAATTTTGCGAGCAGTTGGCGTGGAAAAGAGCTTAAGGCAGTGAAAGCGTCGCGATTTCGTGACATGTTCCATTTTCGCTAGTACAAACCGAGAAAAGGTTGAAGAAGCAAGAAGTGTCACGATTTCATGACAAAGTTGTAGATGACGTCAGCAAGAGGCAAAGGTGTCACAATTTCATGATAGAAGCTGAGAAGAAGGCTTTGGAGTCTAAAGCGTCGTGATTTCATGACAGAGTTGCTGATGACATTAGCAAAAGCAGATGTGTCATGATTTTACGACAAAAGCAGAGAGTAAGGCCCTGCAGACTAAAGCATCATGATTTCATGACAAGAATCATGATGACATCAGCAAAGTCAAAGGCATAGCGATATCATGACATGTTTGAGTTTTGTGCTAGGAAAGCTATAGAACAGAAGAGGCGGTTGAAGCCGACAGAGTTAACCTTTGTCGACGAAGTGTAAGGTTGTGCAGCTGACGATTGTTTTAAGGATATACAGCCGACTAAGATCAAAAATTTAATCATGAATTATTGCTATAAAAGGAGGACTATTTTTGAGTGTCAAGTATCGAATGTGTGTGTCGAGTTTGCGCAAGCGAAGTTTGTTGTGCACAAAGAGCAATCGTATCGAATCGATCGAAGGGTGCATTTGAAGTGTGACTTTTGCAGAAGCAAAGTGTAGGAAGAAGTTCAATCGAGGAGAAGCAAACTGTACAAAGAAGGTGTTGTTGTGGCTGCACATAGGCGCATAAGTTGTTGTGTGATCGAGTGCTACAGTACTTACACAGACTGTGTAAAGAAAGTAGAATGTGCGAAGACTGCACTGTGGTGTATGTGCAACAGAGCAGAAGCTAAGTTGAGAAGATAGTGCTACTGTAATTTGAGAAGACTATGCTGTCATAGTTGTGCAGATAGTGAAAATTTGTTTTCAACCAAGTACAAAAAATAATAGAGGAAGAGGACAATTGTGCCAGACCGAAGGACTGTGTTTGGTGCAGATAAGAGGACCAGCTTTGCAGTGACAGAGTTGAGGACAGAGATCTCCAACTAGAGTAGGGAAGACAGGTGTTTTCTATGGAGAGAGTTCCACTTGCTAAGGGCAAAGGAGATAGAGGTCTTCTAGAGGATCACCAGAAAAGCAAAATTAGGGGAAGGTATCTCCTTTGAGCTGAGGCTCATAAACATTGTAATCGAGAAGGATTCCCAGAGGACTTTGATATAACTTTTAGAGGAAAGTTTTATCCATGGAGTAGCCCACCTTGGGTGAACCACGTTAAAATGGGTTTTTTATGTGTGGTGTTTTCTATCTTGTTTAATTTTATGTTGATGCCACTACTATCTGAAATTAAAATTATTAAATGGTTAAGTCTTATACTGTTCACCCCCCCTCTTAGTATAAGTTCATGTTCTTTAGCAAATAGAATGAGAGATGTTCTACCCCACATCATAGATCCATGCCAAGGAAGCTCTATCCAGGGTAGGTCATTCTTGGATGGAGTTATCATATTCCATGAAGCTTTGCACTCTGCTCATAATACTAACAGGTCTATTTTTGGCCTTAAGCTTGATATGAATAAAGCATTTGATAGGCTAAATTGGGACTTTCTGATTGTTGTCCTCCCTAAGTTTGGTTTTCACCACCAATGGATTAATTTGATCAAATAATGCATTTCTAAAGCATGATTCTTGATTTTGGTTAATGGAACAACTACTGGTTACTTTCAAAGTCATAGAGGAATTTGGCAGGGGGACCCTATTAGTCCCATGTTATTCATCATTGTGGTAGAAGATTTAGGAAGAACCATAAAAATGCTTGCAGTTCAAGGCTAATATCGGGAATCAAGGCAACATCTCTCACTAGGGCTATTTCTCACCAACAATTCGTCTATGATAACTTCTATTGATTAAGGCATCGATGGTTGAGGAACAAATAATTAAATACATCCTACAACTCTACGAGGATGCTGCTGTCAGAAAGTTAATTTCAATAAAAGCAAGTTATAATTATTGAACACCCCAATTTAGAGATAAATAAGGATTGAAGAAATTTTAGGGTGTGATATAGCAAACCTCCCCACTTCGTATCTTGGTCTCCCTATTTTCATTGGTTCTCCGAGAGAGTCAATGTGGGATAGGGTTATTGAAAGAATTAAAAAAAAACTTGCTGGATGGAAAGGTCATCTTCTATCTCAAGTAGGAAAGCTGAACCTCACTAAGGCCTCTCTTCAAAGTATTCCAATCAATTTCATCTTTGTTTTCAAAGCCCCTCTTAAGGTTTTCCATAAAATTGAGAAACTCCAAAAAGAATTTTTATGGACTGGATCAAAGGAGAAAAAAAGGATACACCTTGTAGGATGGACCAAAGTGTGTAGACCCAAGGAAAATGGGGGTTTAGGTCTAAGGATAATTGCTCATATGAATTTAGCTTTACTAGCTAAGCAAGCATGGCACCTCATTTTTGGTGAAGAAAATGAATGGATAGCTATCATCAAATGAAAGTATATTCAAAATATGGAATTTCTAAGTGACTCAGTTCCAATCAAAGGTTTTTCTTTTTGGAAAGAAATTCTCAATTGTAAGGAGATCATCAAAAAAGGTTTAAGATGGTTTTTAGGCAATGGTGAGAGGATAAATTGCTATAATGACAGGTGGGCTAACACAATATCATAACTTAGCCCAAATCAGAGATATCACGAAAGAACTCATTAGCAAAAAAGTCTCCGATTATATGGTTGAGGATAGAGGCATAATGAAGTGGAAACAAGTAAGGATTCAGGAATTTCAAGCAGAATCAAATGATCTTTGTAACATTCTCGGTCAACAGTTTATCCCCATGAGACCCAAGGAAGATCAAGTGACCTGAGCTCCTATGGAAAATGGAAAGTTCATTGTTAAATAAGCTTACAAGCTTCTTCTTGATGAGGAGGATTTTGTCCTCCAAAAGGACTTAGTTTGGATAAAAAATTTAATTCCAAAAATTGTAGTCTTTTCATGGCTGGTTATCCAAGGAAGAATTCTAACAATTGATAATATGATGCATAAAGGTATTTGTATCACTAATCATTTTTATCTATGTAGGGCTAATTGGGAGACCATTTATCATATTTTCCTTGAGTGCCCTTTTTCCTTGACTATCCTAAGTGGGGTTTTTCAAGCCTTCAATATTTCTTGGGTTAAACCAACCATCGTACTTGATTTGTTCGTCCAGTAGTCATACCCCTTTTCAATCCAAATACTTAGATACATGTGGAAAATTTGTCTCAATAACTATCTTTGGTAGGTGTGGCTAGAAATGAACCATAGAGTCTTTAATGAGTCTATACATGATCATCAAACTATCATTGCCAGGATCCTATCCTTTGCAAACAAGAATGTGAACCTTTTCCCTTTTGACAACCATAAAAATCATATGTAGAAGACCACGATTGCTCAGTATTTAATCTTAATCTTGTTAGATGAGTCTATGCCTAGGGTAGTCAACCCCAAAATCAATGTTAAGTGGTCCCCACCTCCTACAGGTTGGTTTAAGATTAATTATTATGGAGCAGCTAAGGAAAATCCTGGTAGAGCAGGCGTTGGCAGCATTGTGCAAGATTTGGAATATGATGCTTGCATTTTCAGAATATTTGGAAACAAGGACGAACAACAAATCTACAGCTAGAGCTATGTGGAGAGGCCTTCAAATGACTCAAGACTTAGAAGGAAATTTTATCATAGAAGGAGACTCTATGAATGTTATAAATCTCCTCAATAATTGGAAAACACATCCTTGGAATATTAAAACAATTGTTGAAGATGCTAGGATCCTTTTTGAGGGAAGACAGGATAGAAAAGCCCAACATGTCTTTTGGGAAGCTAAAAAAATTGTTGATAAGTTGGCCAATTTGGGTGTCGATGGTGACGAACTTTTCAAATTGGAACATGATGTCTTGAGTGAAGTAGAGGAGCTTATTTAACAAGAATTCCAAGAATGATAGTCGAATTTACCAATAGGGTAGGCACTGTAAGTTTGAAGGCTATGAGTATTCCCATCTCTTTTTCGAATTGGACTCACAATAAAAGTTATCTGAGATGTCAGTCTTCATGGATGTTGCTTGGAAATACCACAAAGAATAATGGGGACAGTCACATGTCAGATAACATAGATCCTAGGCATCTTAGTAATTTGAGGTTGGTTGATAATCATAGGAAGGAAATAAATGAAAATATAAGACTTCAAACCAAAGCCACATGGACCACTAGATAGCCACCGCCATAAATCTAGCCAGAAGTTTCACTTCTCCAAGGTTGATTGGCCAAGATAGTATGTGGTACCAAAGCATATCATATACGAAAGAATGCAATTACCAAAGAATTATTAAGAGAAACTATCAATATAGAGCTTGTGGGAGTTTTTTTCAGTACTCTGCTATGTGTGTCTATAACTTTTTTTTTCTCCACTGTTTCAAGGAAGGGATCTATGTATGTTTATTTTTTTGTAATTATGATGTAGGTGTGTTTTCTCGGGGTATACCCAAAATGTTGTATGAGAAGTTTTTTTTTGATAACAAGTTATGTGCCTTATCGGATGCAATGGCTTTGGTGGCTTGTAGATTTTACATATATAGGATCCTTAGTAAGGACATGTTCATCAACAGCCTTGGGCTGATTTTTGTAAAAGGTTTTGGTTCAACCTGTAAAACTTGGTATTAATGATATAGTATCTTATCTACAAAAAAAAATAATCTCCAACTTAAAATAATATCCAACACCACAAAATATCAAACAATCTTCCTAAAACACCTTTATTTTCCTTTTTAAACACTAAATCAAATAACACCAAAAATATATTTTGCATCAACCTTATAACTCCCCTAAAACCTTACAAGCCAAATAAAAATGCAAAAATTAATTTTTTAATACCTCAACTAACTTCTCCAAAAAATTTAGCGCTCAACTAATGCATACCTTTGTCTTCTCTCCAAAAAGGGTTTTGGTGTGATTCAAACCATTGTCTCCCCAAGTTCCAAGTGCCTTAGCACTTTGGTGCCCATAACATGGACTATAGGTGACCACGTGAAGGAAGGAAGACTTCCTTCCCTTTCAACATTCTTCACCACCGATTTCAACACAAGACAAAAAAAATCTTCCCACAAATTTGAACTTGCACCAATTGCTACCCTCACGTCTTGCTTCCACTGTAGTTTCAAACTGCACTACCATCGCTTGGTGACCAAGGCTCCCTCCTTGGTGGGTCAAATACTGTTGGATCCTCTAAGAACTTAAAAACTAAAATCCTCATTGCACAACATGATTTGCATAAGCTCGCATAACAAAAAAATTAATTCAAAGGCATTGGTAACTTTGGCTAAGGTGGGGTAATCTCTCTTTTATACACACATGGTTAATTTGCTCCCCACGTCGGCACTAGAATTTGAATTCAAAATTTGAATTAATAACCCACCTTAGGGTTATTTAAAATTAACATAAATTAATATATAATTAATATTAAAATTAATTAATAATTAATTTAAATAACATAAAGTTAAGTAAATTAATTAATAAATTAATTTAATAAAACTATATCAATTAATTTATAATTAATTTAATCTTCCTTTTATAATATTATAAAGAATTATTATAATATTATTCACTTGGGCTCTTTATTTACACTATGGACCACATTTGACTTCTTGGAACTGGGTCTTGATCAACTGAAATTGGAGAATCTAAAACTGATACTACCTACTAAAACTACCACTAACTGTTGTTGAGAGCTTGAAATCAATGACCACTCACTCTTGACATCAATTACAACTCATCAACTCAAAATTTACAATAATATCCCCCTTTTCATTAATGGCAACCTAAATTATTTTTACCAAAACTTGACATTTTTCTTGTTCTGCTCCTCGTGACTCAATGCTCTCTCCTTAAACCAAATCTCTTCCCCTTACTCAAATATCTACCCCTTTGACATCAATGGAAAAGGGTCACCTTTGGGGCTCGGGGCTAAGAATGAGTCTCATAGCTTAGCCCCTCCCCCACCTCCTCTTGAGGTGGTTAATTCTAGGGTGGGAGTATTTCTACTCCCATCAAGCACTGTTATTTACCTTTGTCCTCTTTCCTTCTCATATGATCCTTCTAATTCCTTTAACTATTCCTATTCATGTCCATGTTCTTGTTCCTATTCATGTCCATGTTCCTATTCCTATCCATATTTCTATTCATGTCCATATTTCTATTCCTATTCATGTTCCTGTACCTGTTCATGTTTCTGTTCATGTCCATATTCCTATTCCTATTCATGTTCCTGCACTTGTTCATGCTTGATTCTAGAATGTTTTCTCTACACAACTTTGTTGTATGTCCATAATTATTGCACTTATAACACTTAATGTTATTTTTCCTTGGAGGTGCAAATGTCTTGGGATTTCTCCTGGTGAAGCCATATATGTTCCTCTCATAACCTTGTAATTCATTGCCTTGTGACCAAACTGACTACATAAGTAGCAATACCCATGGAAAATTTGCTTGTTCCTAAAGTTCCCATATTACTTTATTTCACGTGTCCTGTACCATGAAGCCATGTGCCTAAATTTATGACATGAGAAACATCATCCATTGAAATTTCCTTGCCTTTACCTCATTGGTCTCTTAGTATATTTTTATTTGTACTAGTTTTTGTTCCATCTGTTTCTTCTTCACCACCAATTTCAACACAAGAAAAAAACAATCCTCTCATGAATTCAAACCTACACCAATATCTGCCCTTATGTCTTGCTTCCACTGTAGTTTCTAATTGCACTACCAGCGCTTGGTGACCAAGGATCCCTCCTTGGTGGGTCAAATGCTTTTGGCTCCTCTTAAGAACTTAAAAATTAAAATTAAAATCCTCTTTGCACAACACGATTCACATAAGCTCGCATAGCATCAAAATTAATTCAAAAGCATTGGTAACTTTGGCTAAGGTGGGGTAATCCCCCTTTTATACACACATGGTTAATTTTCTCCCCACATCGATGCTAGAATTTGAATTCGAAATTCAAATTAATAACCCACCTTAGGGTTATTTAAAATTAACATAAATTAATATATAATTAATATTAAAATTAATTAATAATTAATTTAATAAAAGTATATCAATTAATTTAATCTTCCTTGTATAAAATTATAAATAATTATTATAATATTATTCACTTGGTTTATTTGCACTATGGACCACATTTGACTTCTTGGAACTGGGTCTTGATCAACTGAAATTGGAGAACCTAAAAATGATACTGCCCACTGAAACTATTATTGACTAGTGTTGAAAGTTGAAATCAATGACCACTCACTCTTGACATCAATGACAACTCATATACTCAAAATTTACAATAATATCCCCCTTTTTCATTGATGGCAACCCAAATGTTTTTTACCAAAACTTAACATTTTTCTTGTTCTGCTCCCCCTGACTCAATGCTCTCTCCTTAAACCAAATCTCTTCTCCTTACTCAAATATATCCCCCTTAGAAATCAATGGAAAAGGGTCACCTTTGGGGCTCAGGGCTAATAATTATTCTCTTAGCTTAGCCCCTCTCCCACCTCCTCTTGAGGTGGTTAATTATGGGGTGGGAGTATTTCTACTCCCAGCAAGAATTGTTCTTTACCTTTGTCCTCTTTCCTTCTCATACGATCCTTCTGATTCCTTTAACGGTTCATATTCATGTACATGTTCTTGTTCCTGTTCATGTCCATGTTCCTATTCCTGTCCATATTTTTGTTCATGTCCATATTTCTATTCTTGTTCATGTTCCTGTACCTGTCCATGTTTTTGTTCATGTCCATATTCCTATTCCTATTCATGTTCTTGTACCTGGTCATACTTGATTTTGGAATGTTTGCTTTACACCACTTTGTTGTATGTCCATCATTATTGCACTTATAACACTTAATATTATTTTTCCTTGGAGGTGCAAATGTCTTGGGATTTCTCCTAGTGAAGCCATATCTGTTCCTGTCATGAACCCTGTAATTCATTGCCTTGTGACCAAACTGATTACATGAGTAGAAATACCCATGGAAAATTTGCTTGTTCCTGAAGTTTCCATATTCTTATATTTCACGTGTCCTGCATTGTGAATCCATGTGCCCAAATTTATGACATGAGAAACATCATCCATTGAAATTTCCTTGCCTTGACCTCATTGGTCTCTTAGTCTCTTTTTATTTGTACTAGTTTATGTTCCATCTATTTCTTCTTTGTGCATTATTCATTTCCTTGTTGAAATTTTTGTTGTCCAACTCATCCTCAAAAGTCTCACTTTATCTTACACTATCTTCTTCTAAATTTTCTTCTTCTTCAAAACTTGAGATTGACTCCTCTTCCTATTTCTTTTGATCCTATTCAAAACCAAGACCTTTCTTGCTTGATATAGGCTTTTGTGCCTTGATGATCTTATCCAAATTCTTTGAGCTTTTTCAAAAATTATGTAGCTTATCCTTAGACTTCTCTACTTATTCCCTTAGTAGGGCTACTTCTTGTTCTAACTTTTAACATTCTAAGACCTTTGCTTCTAACTTATCCTTGAACTTATTTGTCTTAGACATTGACTTGTTCAAATCCTCTATAAGCTTTCCTCTTTCTTCATCACATTCTTGGAAATGAATCTCAAATTGTGAGTTTTGCTTTCTTACCTTCTTTAAAGTTTTAATATCATAAATAAGCTCTCCCTCAAGGTCAACTCCTTTTTATGATTCTTCCTCGATTTTTTTCCTTTGAGAACATCTTCATTCTTTTTTGACTTGTCTTTTATAGGATCACCTCCTTCTTCTTCTAGTGCCATTAGAATATTCTCTTCTGGTCATTCAAGTGCATCCTCATATTCATCATCACTAAAACTAAAACCATTCCTTGTACAACTATCTTCAAGATGTCTAAAATTACCATATCTAAAATACATGAGAATTATTAGTGACCTTTTCTTAACTTCTTCTTTTTCTTCAATTAGAAATAGGACTTCATCTTTATTATTGTATGAGAAACTATTATCACTATCACTTGAGTACTTACTTTCCTTTTCTGCATAGTAGCTCCTCTTTTTTTTTTTAAAGTACTTCTTCCCTTGTCTGCTTTGTCCATCCTTACCTTTCTTTTGGTACCTATATTTTTTTCATTTCCTGTTCTTATGAGCCTATTTTTCTTCATCATTGTTATTTTTAGCTTCTTGAAAATTATTTGCATAATGACCATACTTTCCACAATTGAAACATATAATAGATTTTGCATCTTTAAATATTCTTGAATCATTATTCCTTCTGCCATAATTAGCTTCTTCATCACTAGATGACTCATTTCTTGAATCTAATTTTTTTCCCTTTGTCTTCTTAGTATCTTTGAAATCTACTTCCTTTCTAATATTAGGTTCCTCTTTTGTTTTTAACTCAAAAGTTGTAAGAATACCAAGTAACATATCTCTTGTCAAAGAATCACCATATTTTTATTATTCTATAGCAGAAATCTTTTCACTAAATCTTTTTGGAAGAGATCTTAAGACCTTATCACAAACATCTGATTCTTAAACCTTAAGTCCAAGTTCTTGCATGGAATTAACAATCTCATCTATTCAAAGTAGATGAATACTAATATTTTACTCATCCTTCATTCTTAATTCTTCAAATTGTCCTTTGAAATTTCATTTTTTTGCCTTTTTGACACTTTTATCTCCTTCATATATGCTTTGCAACTTATCCCAAATTCTTTTTGCATATTTGCAATGCATAATTTTTATCAATTTTGCTCTATGTAAACCTCTCAAAATTGCATTCATTTCTTTTGAATTTTAATGTTGTAGAAGCTTAACTTCCTTATATGTAGGTGGATCAACTGGTGGTATGTATCCATTTTCAACTGCTTCCCAAATTTCATTGCCAAGTGCCTTTAGGTGAATCTTCATTCTCATAATCCAAAATATATAATCACTTCCATCAAATACTGGTGTTGAATTATCTGAGGACCCATTCTTATAATCCATTATGTTCTTGAAACCTTTTCCTTCAAGTTTTTAAACTCTTTCGAATGACCCGAATTTGATACCAATTGAAGAACACAAGCTTATACTAAGATGGGGGTGAACAGTATAAGGCCATTTGTCCCAATCAATATTATGCTATGCATAGATAGCAATATCAATAGTAGTAATAAAAACAATGCACAAATCACCATACATAATAGAGACACCAATTTAACGTGGTTCACCCAATGTGGGCTACTCCATAGAAAAAATATTTCACTAAAATTTTCTCAATAAATATCTTGGGAATCCTTTCCCTATTACAATGTTTATGAAACTATGTCCAAAGAAGACACCAATCCCTTAATCAATTTTGTGGATATCTATCCATAGGAGAACCCTTTCTCCTTAGCTTTGACTGGTGATCTTCTAGAAGAACTACTACCACCACTACTCTGGCTAATGTATCTCTATCCATTGAAGACACTTGTCCTCACTACCCTACCTAATGGATTTGTATCCACTGGAGACTATCCTCCTCTATAATCTATCACCTTAAAATATCTCTCTCAAATTTGCACTAAAAACAATCCTTCGGTCTAACACAAATCTGCTTAATCTCTGTCTTTGGTCTAGCAAAAGCTTATCCTCAAATATGCACCAAAATCTATCCTTAAATTTGTACTAAATATAGTCCTTTGGTCTAGCATAAATATGTCCTCAAGCTCTATCCTATGATCTACACTAAACATAGTCCTTTGGTATAGCAAAAATCTACTCAATATTTATTCTCAAGTCTTAACACAAAGCTTGACTCAATCATAAATAAAATCTGCTAGATTTTCCCCAAACCTTAAATCAAATTTTGAATAAATAAATCAATCAAATCTACTATCAATTATTCTTAAATAATTATCTCAAATCTACCTTGTAGGCTTTCACAAAAGCTCACACTAATTATTCCACAAGTCCTCTCTTGAACTTGTCCAATATGCTCAACAAGTCTTCACCAAGACTTGTCTCAATCTACTCAATAACTCCTCACTAGAAGTTATCCAATATGCTCTCAATATCTATTCTCAAATTGTATTGTAAGCTTCCATAAAATTTCATGCAAATCTATCCACAAGTCTTCTCAAGAACTTGCCTCAAATCTGCTCAACAAGTCCTCTCTAGAAATTTTCCAATCTCACATAAACAAATAGAGAATTGGTAGAGACTCAATATGCTTCACATTCACAAACTCTCAATCACTTTCAATTTCTCTTTTATCATAGAAACATATAGAGAATTATTAAATACTCAATATGTTTCACATTTATCAAAACTCAATATATTTCTTAATTTAATTTAGAATATAGAAAAATTTGTTTCATAGAACTTAAAATATCGCATTAACACATCCACTTGACTAGGATCAACTAATTCTACTCAACCAATCACCCAATGAATTAATCCTTGCTTACAAACCCTAGTCCAAGCTTATGAACACTCACTCAAATGTTTCCAACAATGCTTATCAACCAATCTCACATAACAATTATACTCATGATATTTGAAAACCCTAGTTCAAATTCCTCACTTAACCAATTGCTTAAAAAAAAATGCTTATAAAATAAGGTTTTATTAACAATTCTTTATTCTAGAAAACCTAGAAGCATTAATTCAACACACACTCAACAATGCTTACTAAACAATCATTTTCAATCCAACTTTGCATTCACAACATTCAAAAATAACTCACTAGGAATATGTGCCCATACCTTTTTGTTTGATGTAGAAGTTCCCTTAGAAAACTTGTCTCAATCACATTTCCTTCTTTCCAATTTCAATGGTTAGATGAAAAAGTAACACTTAAAAATTTCTCAAATATTCCTTTAGACACAAAATTAATCAAAGCTCAAATATACCTTATTGCTCCTTCTTGGAATTAACATCCATAAAATCATACATAAAAATAATTATTTGGATACACCTTATAATCTCCAACTTAAAATAATATCCAACACCACAAAACCTCAAACAATCTTCCTAAAACACCTTTATTTCCCTTTTCAAACACTAAAGCAAATAACACCAAAAAATTATTTTGCATCAACCTTATAACTCCCCTAAAACCTTACAAGTCAAATAAAAATGTAAATTTTTTTTTTTTAATACCTCAACTAACTTCTTCGAAAATTTTGGTGCTCAACTAATGCATACCTTTTTCTTCTCCTCAAAAAGGGTTTTTGTGTGATTTGAACCGCCATCTCTCCAAGTGCCAAGATCCTTAGCGCTTTGGTGCCCACCGTGTGGGCTATAGGTGCCCACATTAAGGAAGGAAGACTCTCTTCCTTTTCAACCTTCTTCACCACTAATTTCAACACAAGATCAACACAAGATAAAAAACAATCCTCCCATGAATTTGAACTTGTACCAATCGCTACCCTCACGTCTTGCTTCCACTGTGATTGCCAACTGTGCTACCAGTGCTTGGTGACCAAGGCTCCATCCTTGGTGGGTCAAATACTTTTGGCTCCTCTTAAGCACTTAAAAAATAAAATCCTCTTTGCATATCATGATTTGTATAAGCTCACATAACATCAAAATTAATTCGAAGGCATTGGTAACTTTGGCTAAGGTGGGGTAATCCCCCTTTTATACACACATGGTTAATTTTCTCCCCACATCGACACTAGAATTTGAATTCAAAATTTGAATTAATAACCCACCTTAGGGTTATTTAAAATTAACATAAATATATAATTTTTTTTAAGCAAAAAACCCCTTGCGGGGCCGCCTTGGTCTAAGAGACCACGAACAGGGGGTTCTACACCATCAAAGTCACCCGAGGATCGCACCCAGCCCTGCCCGCACCAACATTATCAATTGGATTTTGGGTACCCAATTCAGATTTTTGGTAGGGTGGAGATTCGAACCTAGGACCTCCCTTGGAGGATTGCCCTCTCCTCTCCAACTCACCTACGACACTGGGTAACATAAATATATAAAATATTATAATTAATTTAAATAACACAAAGTTAAGTAAATTAATTAATAAATTAATTTAATAAAATTATATTAATTAATTTATAATTAATTTAATCTTCCTTGTATAATATTATAAAGAATTATTATAATATTATTCACTTGGGATTTTTCTTTGCATTTTGGACCACATCTGACTTCTTGGAACGGGGTCTTGATCAACTCAAATTGTAGAACCTGAAACTGATGCTACTCACTGAAACTGCCACTAACTAGTGCTAAAATCTTAACATCAATGACCACTCGATCTTGACATCAATGACAACTCATCTACTCAAAATTTCCAATAGATAGAGTTGAGCAAGTCTTTTGAGAAAGCTTGGAAGGTATATTTGAGCAAGTCTTTTGAGAAGGCTTGGAAAGCAGATTTGAGCAAGTATTTTGAGAAGGCTTGAAGGTAGATTTGAGCAAGTCTTTTGAGAAGGCTTGAAGGTAGATTTGTGGAAGTCTTGTGAAGGCTTGAAATATAATTCATAGTAGATTTTCTCAAGCTTTGTGTTAAGGCTTGAAGATAGTTTTAGATAAATTTGAGAGTAGGTTCGATTGCTAATTTGATCAAGTTTTGTGTTAAGGCTTGGGGATAGATTTTAAATAGAGTTTGGTACATATTCGTGAGTATATTTGGAGTATATTTTTACTAGAATTGGGATAAATTTTGGTGTAGATTTAACATTAAGTTGAGAGTAAGCTTTGGAGGTGACATAGTAAAGAGGATAGTAGTCTCCAGTGGATAGAGATCCATTATCCAGTACAGTGGGAACAGAGGTTTCTTGTGGAGAGAGATCCACAAGCCAGAGCAGTTGGGGTAGATTTTTTCTAGAAGATCACCAACCAGAGTAGATGGAAAAGAGTTCTCCTGTGAAGAGAGATCCACAAACCAGAGCAAGGGGAAAGAGTTCTCCTATGGAGTGTAATTCATGAACCACCTAGAAGATAGAGTTCTTCTATTGAGAGAGATCCACAAAACATTTGAGGAGATAGATTTCTCCTGGATCAAGTTCCATGAACTAGAGTAAAGGGGGTAGATTTAAACTATGGAGAGATATCCAAAAATAAGAGTATAGGGCATTTGTGTCTCCTTTGGATATAGTCCCATAAAAATTGTAATAGGGAATTGATTCCCATGATATTTAAATTTTATATTTTCTCCATGGAGTAGCCCACATTGGATGAACCACGTTAAATTTGTATCTCTCTTGTGTGTGATGATTTATGCATTGCTTTGATTACTGCTATTGATATTGCCATTGGAAATATTGGATACTATTATTTAGGAAATAAAAGTAAAATTTGATCTTATATTGTTCACCCCCCCTCTCAATATAAGCATGTGTTCTTCAATTATTATTAGAGTGGGTTCCTTCAAAAGAGTCTAAAACTTGAAGGAATAAGTTACAAGAACATATATAGCATCTCATATAGATCTTCATCAAATAAGACAACATTGTTCAATGGGAACAATTATGTTTTTTGGAGCATAAGAATGAGGAATTACTTGATGTCACAAGGATATGAGACATGGCAAGCAGTTGAGGATGGTTTCACACTTATAGCTAATCCTCTCATAAATAAATATGGTAATATCTTACATGTGAATAATGCCAAGTCTATGCATGCAATCCTAAGTGGATTACATGAAGTAGAATTTGTGAAAGTTATGCATTGCAAATCAGTAAAAGAGGTTTTAAACAAATTGAAGTAAGCCTATGAGGGAAATAAAAGAGTCAAGATGGCAAAACTACAAAACCACAAGAAAATATTTCAATATTTGAAGATGGAATATGAGTAATACATTTCTACATACTTACTTCATGTGTATGAGATTGTTAATACCATGCGTGAACTTGGATTTGAAGTTGAAGAATCTGATGTTGCTCAAAAAGTTTTGAGGTCACTTCCTACAAGTTATGATGGAAAATTTTCAGTTATAGAAGAGATGAAAGATATTGATCAATTGACTATGGATGAGTTACATGGAATTCACATAGCTTATGATATGAGAAAGGTAAAGAATCACAACTCCAAGAAAGAGACAACCTTCAAAGCATCAAATAAGACAAAGGATAAGAAACCAGAATCAAGTGGTGAGTCAAGCAATGATGAAGAAGCTAACTATGGTAGAAGAAAAAATGACTCAAGGAAGCACAAAGATATGAAAATAGTGAAATGTTTCAATTATGAATTTTTTTTCATTGTGCATCTAATTATCTAGAAGCTAGAAGCAGTAGCAGTAAATAGAAACATGATCATAAGAAAAAGGAAGGAGAAAAATACAGGTATGAAAAGAAAAATAGGTATGATCAAAACATGCATGAAAAGAAGTTTTTTCAAAGAGTTTATATGTTGATAAGGAAATCAAGGCTTCAAGTGATAGTGATGAAAGACCTTCAAAAAGTGAAGAAGAAGATATTCTATTTCTGGCAATAGGAGGGGAAGAAAATGCTTCTATTGAAGGTAAATTTGAAAAGTATGAAGATGCCCTTGGAGTAGGACAAGAATCAAAAAATTAATAATAAGATGCAGGAGATCTAGAAGTAGAACTTATTGTTGCTCTTAAAGAATTGAAAAAGGTTAGAAAGTAGAATTTAAAATTTAGGGCTCAAGTTCAAGAATGTGATGAAGAAAAATAAAAGCTTATACAAGACCTAACAAACTCAATAGCTAAGATAAGGAGATTTAAATAAAATTTAGAGATAAAAGTCCTAGAATTTGAAAGACTAGAACATGAGGTAATTTCACTAAGGATGGAAGTGAAATATCTTAATGACAAGCTACATAGGTTTGGGAAAAATTCAAAGACTTTGGACAAGATTATAAATGGACAAATATCTTCTATGAAAATAACACTTGGTTTTGAAGGACAAGGGAAACAAGAAGAAGGGTCAAGCTCAAGATCAAAAGAAGAAGTTTCAGAGGAAGAGAGTAAAGATGAAATTGAGACTTATGAAGATGCGTTGAAGAATAAAATATTCACTAAGAAAGGAAACAATGCACAAACAAGGTACATGGATCAAAAAAAATAAGCAAGGACTAAGAGACCAGTGGGTTCAAGGCAAGATTTCTTCAAAGGACATTGTTTTTCAAGTAATAGGTTTGGTCACAAGGCTATGCATTGTAGGACTCATGAAAAGAAGGAATATGGTGTTACCAAGAATAATTTCAAAAATGGATATCTCTTTCAAGGGTATTGCTACTCTTTTAATCGATTTGGTCACAAAGCAATCCAATGCAAGGTTCATGACAAAAATGAGTATGGTTTCACCAGGACGAGCTTTAAGACATTTGTACCTTCTATGAACTACAATATTAAGTGTTACAAGTGCAATAATCTAGGGCATAATACCAAGTTGTGTATAACATAGTTTCCAGAGCTTCTAGAGACAAGCAAGAATAGGGACACTCAAAAGGATCAAAAGGGTATGTTAAGAAAGAAGGTTGAAAAAGAAAAAGAGCATTGTATGTTGGGAGTAGAAATACTCCCACCCCAAAATTAATCACCTCAAGAAGAGGAGGTGTGGAGGGGGTTGAGCTAAGAGTCTTATCTTTAGTCCCAAAGGATTCCCTTTGCCACTGATGTCAAAGGGGGGGAGATTTGAGTAAGGGGGAGATAATTCAGTCAAGGGGAGCAATTTCTGAGGGGCAGCAGATTTAGAATCAAATGGTTTTGAAAAAAAGGAATTTTTAGAATTTTTTTAGAAAAGGGTTACCATCAATGACAAAGGGGGAGATTGTTGGAAATTTTAGCATGTTGTGTTGTCACTGATGTTAAAAGGTTTAATGTCCTAAGTTGATGGAAATATTTGTGAGAATATTCTTCATGGTGGCACGAGGTATAAGGCAACAAGAAGAAAGGAATTCCTCAAAATGGTGTTTGAGAAATAATTTATAAGTCTATTTGATTTACCTTGATGGTAATTTTGCAAAGGTTATTAATTATTTATGGTGGCAAAAGTTTCTCCTTAGAAAATATCCAAAAAAAAATTAATATTTAAATTATGATATTTAAATCCATAGGATTTAAATTATTATAATTAAATATAATATATTTTTTGAAGCACCAAATGTGATTTTCAAAGCACCGACGTCGAAGGTTAATGCTATTGAAAGCATATTAATATTGCAAAGGTTGAGGGGGAAAAATGTTGTTCAATCATCGATTAAATCTAGCGCCTCGTTCATTGATCGATTCATGGTAGGGAAAGGTGGAAAACATTATTTTTTAGAGTTTGAGGTAGGCAAAAAATAAGGAGCAGAGGCTCTATCTTCACATACCATCTAGGCAGGTGGCCCATATGACTATGGTCATAGTGCTAGAGCATGGCAGTTGACAAGTCTCGTGTTCAAGATGTGGTGGAGGTAGTGGAAGATTTTTTGTTGTGGATTTTATTTTACGTGGTAGAAGGTATGTTAAAGAAAGAGAATTATCCCTTTGATTTCATGTGGGTGGATAGCCCATGTAGTGGCCTAGTCATGGCTAGGGCACGGGGCCAACAGGCAGCACAGGTTCGATTCTCGGTGACAAGCAACAGTAAAGTTTCTTTTTAAAATTGATTTATGCCAAATTCCAAAGTTTATAAGGTATACTCCTAGCCTAGGGAGTCATAATGAGATTTTTTGATGATTTTATTTTTGCAATAAAAGGGGCTATGAACGTTTTTTTTGTACAATAATTAAGTGGAGTTGTTTGCTAGTGCTTTGGAGGAAATTTTTGAAGTGGTGATTTATTTATCTTTTGGAAATGCATTAATGACAATTAGGAGATATAAGGTGTAAATAAAATATTTTACTTATGTAATTGGTGATCTTTGTTGATGAAATTTTATTTGCAATCCTAGGAGTTATAAGGTGTAAAAAGTGGTTTGAATTTTATGTGTACCTCTTGTATTGTGAAAAGAATTTTTGTGGGGTTGTGTTGAATGTTAATGCATTTTCCTTGAGATCAAAAGAAGGGTCCTAGAGCATATTTTCATATTTCATTGAGCACATTTTGGAAGGAATATTCATGTGGATGTTTTGAAATAGACTGTTGCTATCTAACCCTTGAAGTGGCACAAGAAGAATTGGTTATTTGTGAGACAGGTTTTAATGACATATCTTCATCAAAGAAAATAAGAGGTATGGGCACATCATTCATTTTTTAAAGTGTTTTGTTGAAGTGAATGTTTTGGAACATAAGGTGGAGAGAAAAGGATTTCTGTATAAGAATTTTTGGAAATATTTGAGTTAGTTTTTTTTCTACATTGTGCATCCTTGTTGAAAGAAAGTGGAAACACTTGTGTTAGGGTTTGTGAGCAAGTTGTTCTTCATTGGTTGAATGATAGTGTGAAACTCCTTAGCATTAATTTTGAGTTATATTGAAAGTGAATGTGCAAAAATTAGAAATCATATTTGTGAAAGCAAGTGTGTGCATCAAGATGATAGGTGTCATATGCTAGACTAGATCTATCTTTAAAAGAGCAATAAATGTGAGACATGTGAAAGCGACAGACTTAATGATTGAGTAGAACATATTGAGCTATTTGATAGAGCATATAATTTTCTATATGTTCCAGAGGTTAAAATTTTTTTGAGTAGAATATATATTGTTTAAAGAAATTATTTCTGAAAAGGATATAAGTTTGCTTGTGTGAAAGGTTTGAAAATATTTGGTACAAATTTATGAGAATTATTGAGGATAGATTTGAGCAAGTCTTTTAAGAAGGCTTGGAAGGTATATTTGAGCAGGTGTTTTGAGAAGGCTTGGAAGTCATATTTAAGCAAGTCTTTTGAGAAGGCTTGAAGGCAGATTTGACAAAGTTTTTTGAGAAGACTTGAAGGTAGATTTGAGCAAGTCTTGTGAAGACTTGAAATAGAATTGAGAGAATATTTTTTCAAGCTTTGTTTTAAGTCTTGAGGATAGTTTTGAGACAAATTTGATAGCAGGTTTGGTTTTTTATTTTATAAAGCTTTATGTTAAGGCTTGCGGACAGATTTGAGATAGAGTTTGGTATAAATTCATGAGCAGAATTAGAGCAGATTTATGCTAGACTTGGGATAGATTTTGGTGTAGATTTGAGACAGATTTGAGAGTAAGCTTTGGAGGTGATATATTAAATAGTACAATAGTCTCCAATGGATAGATATCCATTATCCAGTGCAGTGGGGATAGAGGTATCTCGTGGAGAGCGATCCACAAGCCAGAGTAGTGGGGACAAAAGTCTTCTAGAAGATAACCAACCAGAGTAGAGGGGAAAGAGTTCTCTTGTGGTAAGATATCCATATATTAGAGCAAGGGGAAAGATTTATCCTATGGAGTGTGATCCATGAACTATATGGAAGATAGATTTCTTCTATGGAGAGATATCCATGAACCAGTTGAGGAGATAGAGTTCTCCTAGATCAAGTTCCATGAACTAGAGCAAAGAGGAAAGAGTGTGGAGAGAGATCCATAAATCAGTGTATAGGGGATTGGTGTATCCTTTGGATAGAGGTCCATAAAAATTGTAATAGAGAATTGATTCCCAAGATATTTTTTGAGAAATTTTAGTGGAAATATTTTCTCTATGGAGTAGCCCACATTGGGTGAACCACATTAAATTTGTGTCTCTCTTGTGTGTGATTATTTATGCATTGATTTTATTATTTCTATTTATATTTCTATTGATAATATTGGATAATATTATTTGGGGAAGAAAAGTAAAAGTTGATCTTATATTGTTCACCCCCCTCTTAGTATAAGTGTATGTTCTTCATCTGCAACCAATTGAGTGGATAAATACCTCATGTTATATCCCTTTGATACCCTGAGTTGATGTTCTATTAAAAATATGTTGCACAAGTCACTATTGTGCCCTAAAAATCAAATTCCATCTACTTGATATGCATCATACAATGAGCATTTTCCAAAATAAATTTATTATTTTGCTTATCCACTACATTCTAGTAAGGAGAGTAATGAATGGTTTGCTAAAAGGAAATGTTATGAGCTTCTAAGAAATCCTTAAAGGCATTATTAGTGAGTTATTTTCCACCATTTATCCTTGAACATTTGGTTCACTTCTTACTTTTATCTTCCACTAATGTTTTAAAAATATTAAATTTCTCAAATGCTTCATCTTTGAACGTAATGGTATAAATCTAAAAGTACCTATAAATTTCATCAATGAAAATGAGAAAATACCTATTCTCAAAAAGAGAATGATCTACCATAGGCCCACAAATATCATTGTGAATAAGCTCTAACAAATAAGATATTTTGGAAAAGACTCACAATGATGTTTCCACAAAATGCATCACTCATAAATTCCACTAGGTGAGTTTTTAGGTGGAATCCTATTGACCATGTGAAGGTGACTCACATGCCTCAAGAATCCAAAGTTTGTGTGACCTACCCATTGGTGTTATTCTTTACTAATATAATTATACTTAGTAACCATATCTATAAATTATTTCCTCTTATAAAAATATAAAGAGGAGGGAAAACTAAAATTATGCATCTTATCTAATTCATCATAATATATTAAAGTAATTTTATAACCCATTTATCTAGCCAAAATTCCACTTTTTAATAGTGTAAATAATGTGATAAATATAAAGAAGGTTATTGCAACACCTAGAACATAAAAAAAATATTCAAAATATGAGGATCCAAGGATCACATCACCATTTCCTAGAAACTACAAGGAAGAATCACACTAATTATGATTCATTCATCATGATGTTGTATACTATAGTTAGTCAAGAGATGATGATGCTTAGTCATATGTTGTATTTCTCTAGAACATACAATTCATTCCTCCAAATATGTGGAAGTCCAATATGTTGAATGAACCACCAAACTACCTATGGAATCTCACCCTCCTCATCATCACCCTATCCAATATTTATAGAAGCTTTACCTCCACATTTCTTAGCATTTTCTTCAAATATATTGATCAAAAACTAGAAATAATTATCTTTGTGACCCTCCATGCCAAAACCACAAGCAAGTTTTAGGAATAATTTCAAAGAAAATCTACCTCCTATTTCAACCTCTCCTTGTTATCTGACTTCTTAAATTCTTTCTTTGAATATTATTTTTAATGATCCTAAATGGGTGATGTAGTCATTTTATAATTTATTAATTATGCTTGGTTATGAATAATATAGGTGAAAATAGTATCCAATGAAGGGACATGATGCATTGAAAATAATATTTGAAGTGTAGATGAGGAAAACTACCCTACCACATGATTCTCAGTTGGATCCACTAGGAGCCAAGCTAAGCCCCAAGGGTATGTTATAACTCTAAAATCAGTGGGCTAAGAGGGAAGGGTTCACTAGGAATGGTTTTATGACTCACTCCAAGTTTGGGGTGGAATGTATTTGAATGTGTCAATTAAGCATGCACCTATGTTTGGTATTTCTAAAACTACACTATGAAAAGGAAAAGAACAATGCAAGATACAAGATGCAAGAAGACAAGAACTAACCCTATAATGATTCTTTGCTTGAATTATCACTAACCCTAGGATTACAAAGTAAATATTTTAAGCAAGGGTCCAAGAGAAATGCATAAATAAGGTTAAAACTCTAAATGAACACTAAATTATTTTATTCTTTCAAATTCCTAGAAATTTAATCAAATTATTTTCATCATCTATGATCTATATTTTGAACAAAAATAAATAAAAGACAACCAACATACAACCTAGATATCTACTAGGGCACTTATCTAATTTGGTGGTTGTTCCAAGATTTATATTACATCCAATAATGTCCTACAACTTCAATCCTACAAAATAGTTTTACAAAAACCCTTAAAAATATGATTAGTGTTATGGGACCTACTTAGGCCACTATATGGTTGTACTTGGAGGTCTAGGAGTCAAGACCCCTAGGTACTTTTAGCTAACCTTTAGAATGCAAAAGTGAAAGTTGACCTTTTTAGAAGATGAACAAACAAAATACAATGAAGTAGAATAGTATGATGAACAGAATACAAATTGTGCAATTATGCTCTAAATGTAACATGAAATGCAAATCTAAGGTTTGGGGGTGAAATTTTATCCCTAAGCTTAACATCGATGAAATTTCACCCTGCATAGGGTAGTCATAATTTTACTTCTAATAGTAAAAAATTAAGGGCTCTTTGATTGTAATATGGAGATTCAAATTCCAAGTTCTTTCACGTCACCACACTTAGAAATAGAAGCAATAACAAGATAAAATATTTTAAAAAAGTATATGGTTCTATTACTCGGGACTTAATAGAAATTAGAAAGGAGGCAGTAACTTATTTCAATTCTATCCTTGGTCAAGAATCGCAGTGAGGAGGCCAAAAATATTCTCTTGCAATCCATTCCTAGCATAATAAATGAGGATATAAACCTTAAGCTTCTAGCTCCCTTTTCTAATGAGGAAATTAAGGAAGCCTTGTTTAACAAGGATCCAGACAAAGCCCTGGGACTCGATGGTCTTCCCCCTCATTTCTATCAATATTTTTAGGACATCGTAAGTGAGGATGTAATTTTTGCTATCAAAGAATTCCAAGAAAGCAATCATATCCCAAAAGGTCTCAACTCTAATTTTATTTATCTAATTCCTAAGAAGAAAAACCCTAAATCTATGGTTGACTTCAGGCCAATTAGTCTGTGCAATGTTTCTTATAAGATCCTAACTAAAGCGATTGCAAATACAATGAGATATGTTCTGCCCCACATCATAGATTCATGCCAGGAAAGCTTTGTCCAGGGTAGGTCAATATTGGATGGAGTTATCACAATTCATGAAGCTCTACACTCTGCTCATAAGACTAACAGGCCTATTTTTGCACTCAAGCTTGATATGAACAAAGCATTTGATAGGCTAAATTAGGAATTTCTAATTTTTGTCCTCCTTAAGTTTGATTTTCACCACCAATGGGTTAATTTTATCAAAGAATGCATTTCTAAAACATGGTTCTCAATTTTAGTTAATGGAACAACTGCTGGTTACTTTCAAAGTTGTAGAGGAATTTGGGAGGGGGACCCTATCATCCCCATGTTATTCATCATTGTGGCAAAAGATTTAGGCCATCAAAGATGCTTGAAGTTTAAGGCTAATATCAGGAATTAAGAAAACATCTCTCACTAGGGTTGTTTCTCACAAACAATTCATCTATGATACCCTTATATTGACTAAGGCATCGGTGGTTGAGGCCAAAAGAATTAAATACATCCTACAACTTTACGAGGATGTTGTTGGTCAGAAATTTCATTTTAGTAAAAGCAAGTTATATTTCTTGAACACCCCCATTCAAAGGTAAGGAAGGATTGCAAAAATTTTAGGGTGTGATATAGCAAACCTCCCCACTTTGTATCTTGGTCTCCCTCTTTTCATTGGTTATTCGAGAGAGTCAATGTGGGAAAGGGTTATTGAAAGAATTCAAAAACAACTTGTTGGATGGAAAGACCATCTTCTATATCAAGCAGGAAAGTTGACCCTCACTAAGGCATCTTTTTAGAGCATTCTAGTCTATTTCCTCTTCGTTTTCAAATCCCTTATGAAGGTTTTCTAGAAAATTGAGAAACTCCAAAAAGAATTTTTATGGACTAGATCAGAGGAGATAAAAAGGATACACCTTGTAGCCTGGACCAAAGTGTGTAGACCCAGGGAAAATGGGGGCTTAGGTCTGAGGAGAATTGCTCATATGAATTTAGCTTTACTAGCTAAACAGGCATGGCGCCTCATTTCTAGTGAAGAAAATAAATGGACAACTATAATCAAACGAAAGTATCTTCAAAATATGGATTTTATAAGTGACTCAATTCCAATCAGAGGTTCTGCTTTTTGGAAAGCAATCCTCAATTGTAAGGAAATCATCAAAAAAGTTTTAAGATGGGTTTTAGACAATGGTGAGAGGATAAATTGTTGGAATGATAGGTGGGCTAAGGATGAACCACTGATGAAATATCTAAGTTAGACCGAATCAAAGATATCATAGAAGAACTAATTAGCAAAAAAGTCTCTGATTATATGGTTGAGGAAAAAGGCAGAATGAAGAGGAAATAAATAAGGATTCAGGGATTTCAAGCAGAATAAAATGATCTTTGTAACATTCTTAGAAAACAATTTATCCCCATGAGACCCAAGGAATATCAAGTGACCTAGGCTCCTACAAAAAATAGGTAGTTCACTGTTAAATCAGCTTACAAGCTTCTACTTGATGATGAGGTTTTTTTCCTCCAAAAGGACTTAGTTTGGATAAAAAATTTAATTCCAAAAATTGTAGTCGTTTCATAGCTGGTTATCCAAGGAAGAATTCTAACCATTGATAATATGATGCGTAAAGGTATTTGTATCACTAATCATTGTTATTTGTGTAGGGCTAATTGGGAGACCATTTATCACATTTTACTTGACTGCCCTTTTTCCTTGACTATCCTAAGTGGGGTTTTTTAGGCCTTCAATATTTTCTAGGTTCAACCAGCCATCGTACTTGATTTTTTCATCCAGTGGCATTACCCATTTTCAAGCCAAAGACTTAGATACATGTGGAAAATTTGTCTTAATCACTATATTTTGCAGGTGTGGTTATAAAGGAACCATAAAGTCTTTAATGAGTCTATCCATGATCATCAAACTATCATTGCCAGGATCTTATCCTTTGCCAATGAGAATGTGAACCTTATCCATTTTGATAGTCATAAACCTCATCTGTAGGAGACCACGATTGCTCAATATTTAATCTTAATCTTGTTAGATGAGTTTGTGCCTAGGGTAGTCAACCCCAAAGCCAATGTTAAGTGGTCCCCACCTCCTACAGGTTGGTTTAAGATTAATTTTGATTGGCCAAGATGGGATGTGGTCCCAAAGCATTTCATATATGGAAGAAAGCAATTACCAAAGAATTATTAAGAGTAACTGTCAATACAGAGCTTGTGGGAGTTTTTTTCAGTACTCTGTTGTGTGTTTGCAGCTTTTTATTTCTCCACTGTTTCAAGGAAGGGATCCGTGTCTATTTTTTTTGTAATTATGATGTAGGTGTGTTTTCTCGGGGTGTACCCAAAATTTTGTATGGGAAGTTTCTTTTTGATAATAGGCTATGTGCCTTACCGGATTAATGGCTTTTGCAGCATGTAGATTTTATGTATATAAGATTATTATTAAGGACATGTTCATCAACAACCTTGGGATGATTTTTGTAAAAGGTTTTGGGTCAACCTATAAAACCCGATATTAATGCTATAGTATCTTATCTACCAAAAAAATAATTTTACTTATGAAATCATGGCC
Organism: Wollemia nobilis; assembly: GCA_028583015.1. Taxonomy (NCBI): domain Eukaryota; kingdom Viridiplantae; phylum Streptophyta; class Pinopsida; order Araucariales; family Araucariaceae; genus Wollemia; species Wollemia nobilis. Next base: position 2,467,455 of record JAQPPZ010001323.1, read on the forward strand.
TGTAATTATGGGGTGCAATTTTATAATAGAGAGAAAAAACAATAAAACAATACAAATACATTAATAACATATGTAAAATTAGTGATGTATGAATGCAAATGAGTGAAAACAACCTCGTGGTAGCAAAAAATAAAATAAAAGGATGAAGACATCCTAGATAGTAGACTCCTCCTTAGGGCTTTCATACTTGTCCACCAAGGGTAGTAACACTCATTAAATGTAGTAGAAGAAAACTCCACAAATATTAACAAATTTCAACATATCACTTGGCACTTTAGTGATTAGGCACTTCTTGCTTGTATCAAAATTTGTCCATATTAGCTTAATTTTTTTATTGGGGAGAGTGGTAATCTATAAAAATAAAGTTTTAAACCCTCTATTTATATGATATTTGAAACAATAATGGGTGGGAAAACCAAAGGAACTTGATTTAAAAAGAAATCAAAATAGAAAATTAGGGTTTTCTAGGATAAAACCCTAGCTAGGCATAATTGCACCTCATAAGGACCGATCATGATTTCACCAAAACTAGGAAGAAAATGGGGGAAAGGAGGGAGAGAGATGCCCAAACATGCTTTGAGTAAGTTGGAGGGTCTCTTTAAGGATCTAGGGAAAATGACTCACTCAAGTGGGTCAATTTTTTGCATCTACATTTTTCCCCCTCTTTGATGCATTTATGGCCTAATAAATATGTCAAATAAATATGTAGACATCTATGGGTGGAGGAAAACAACAAAAAATGAGTGGCTAGTTTAGAAGAAAGGAGTGGTGAAAAAATAGTGTCATTCTAAACACTTTATTGTTTTACATGCAAATCAATTCATTAGGGACATTAATGCCTCTCAAGCCAGGATGCCCCCTCAAGTTTCAAAAGGAATGCAAAATTCCTATTGAAACATGAAATGGCAGACACAAAAGAAAGAAGATAAAAAAAAGAGGAGAGATAAAAAGCAAAAAAAAAAAGAATAATAGGGGCAAAGGGTAAAAACCCTAATTCATTTTCACCATGTAAAATAGAAGAAAGGAGCTCTATATAAAAAGTAAAATGGTGTTTCCTATACACCATTAAGCAATTACGAGGAGTGAAGCTAGATTAGTAGTGGAGTGAGAATAGGTAAGAACTAAAATCCTCCCTCTAGATTAGGTTAGGTTAGATTTTAGCCCTAAATTTTAAATTTTTTTCCATTTTTTTATTTTTTCTTTGTAAATCATTACACATGACCTGAGCGTGATTTCATGGAATGATCGTGATTTTTTCCAGATTTGTGATGGTGAGTGAAATTTTTCCCCAAACACAAGAGATATGATTTCACAAAATCATGCTTCAAAGACAAAGGGCACAATTTTGCAAAAGGGAAATAAAAATGAAATCCTGCCTGAAACTAGATGGGTGCAATTCAGTCAAAGAGAAAAATGTGATGCAAACCATCAAACAAAAGAAGAAAAGATTCAAATTTTATTAATTTATGATTTATTAATGTGCATAAAAAATTTATTAAAATGTTATTATTGTTGTGGATGCAACATGAAATACTAGAGATTCGTGAGTGGCAACCAAGCTCCTTGGAGGTGGAGCTACATGGCATTTCACAAGCAGAGATAGGTACCCTAAAGGAAGTGGGGCTATACCACTTGGTAGAGATACCTCAAGTAGAGGTATATAGAGCACTACTAATAGTTTTGGTAGAGAGATGGTACCCAAAATCATCGATATTCTAGTTACCCATAGGAGAGATGATGGTCACATTGGAGGATGTGTGGTGCATATTGTGCATCCCTAATAGGGAAGAGTATTTTATAGAGCACAAGGGTAGCAAACCACACTGGAGAGATTATCAGGAGGTTGGGACCACTAGGTTCAAGAGAGTATGATCTCAATCAATGAGATGACAAGGTGCTATGGGGTTGATGCTCTGACAACTATGCTCTATGGGGTGGTGGTGGGATTGCTAATGTTCCATGCTAGTAGGTGATATCTACCATGGGTGATGGTGGGTGTAGTTCCAAACATGTAGGATCAATGGGTGATATTCTCATGGGATCCATATGTGTTGACCTAGTTATACAAGACATTATATAATACTGTGTGCAAATGGTATATAGAATTAGTGTGTACAATGTTGCTTCAAGTGTGGTGCTAGAAGAACGTAGTAGTGCAAAGGCCATATGCACTTCCACAACAATTTCCCAACCCAAAGCAGCCAATAGCATATATATGGTCTAGGTCCAATGACTGAGTCTAGAGTATGTATGTTGGGAACCTACCACTAGTGAGACAAGTAATAGGTGAGCTATGGAGGTTGAAGATCACATGGTGACCATGGAATCTACACCCTGGATGGGTTAAGGATATGGAGGAGTTGACCAAGATGACGAGGAACAAGTGGCTCACTATGAAGAAGGGGGAGCTAGAGTTTTTTAAGTTTAATCAAGTCTAGTGGTAGTTCGATATATTCCAAGATATTGTAATATTAGGTGACTACTGGTACAAGTAGGTGTACCAAGATCCATTAGGAGTCAAAGGAGAACTTGATGTGGAAATATGGGTAGAGGAGAAATTTAATGATCCAATCTATGTGGATCCATGGGTGGATGATGTTGAGGTGGTTCTCAGCTACTGTATATGGTATAAATATGTCATTCCCCTAAGGATATCCCAACCAGTGTTGATGCAGAGGTGTCAGTTCATGAGCTAATACATGCAATTAATACTATGGTAGTCCACTCAATGCACTACATAGTGGAAATAGTAGGGCCAAGAGGGCCCATGGTAGATACAAACATATGTTCAATTGGAGATAGTGGTGGCTACCACCACTACTACTAGGACTAGCGAGGTGAGAGCAACCTAAGTTACCTCCATGATGGCTAGAGTTGGACTAAGTAGAGGGACTGGAGAGGCCTCCACATCAGTAATAACTAACATGAGTAGGACCATAGGCCAGGGAGACTTGAGGAGGGATATAGAGGTACTATAAGTACAAATAATGACTCAACAAAGGGATATGGAATTATTTTGAGAGGATAGGTTCAAGATAATAGAGGGGTTACGAAGTGCACTAGACACTATAAATATGGAGAGGGATGCAACACAGGTAGAGGTAGACTACCTCTAGCGAGAGGTGAGCCAATTGGATGAGGAGCAAGAGTGGGCTCAAGCAGAGGAGATGATTATGGTCAGTAATAGCTAGTAGGATGATGGGATCCACCTACTATAGGTAGAGCTATAGAGGGTGAGAGAGAGGCTATAGGTAGCCATGCAAAGGGTGACCTTATTACAGATAGTGTACTACCAAGTAGTTTTGGTAGATAAATGTGTGCCATGATTATTATCCTTGCAGATATCGAGCCAAACTTGATCTAGATCATGGATAATTTCATGATCTATGAATATACCCCCACCAAGACCACCTTCGATGGATGAAGTAGAGGAAACAGGATCCTAGAGCTAGGAAAGGGACCAGGGTTACATGCCATTTGTGACATGCAACCCTAGGGATGGTTGAGTGTACTTGGTTTGGATTGTGGTACACTACCTAGACAAACCTATGTACCTTTTCTAATTCTTGAGTAATATTGTACTATGTTTTTAGTGCAATGTGTGTGCCTATGTGTTTTTTTATGGTGTTTATAATGTTATTTTAATATTTTTTGTTTTTATGCATGATGACTGTGCAACCTCAAGAAGCGCACACCACACTTACCCTACTTGCAATGTTATTATTATATAAAATATAGAAATAAATAAGCACACAAGAACATATAACGTGAAAATAACAAGCAATAAAATATTCTTTTATCAATGCTTTTGGATCTCAGTTACATGTACATCACTCTGAGAACACAAGAACATATAACATGAAAATAACAAGCAATGAAATATTCTTTTATTAATGCTTTTGGATCTCAGTTACATGTATGTCCCTTTGAGGGATACTCATTTTTGATACAATATATTACAAGTGGGGTAACGGTGAATGTATCCCCCACAAGAGGATGATGCACCTTTATAGGCCTCCTGATCTTGCACACCAAACTATTCGAGGGCTTACAAATGCCTCCTCATAATTTTTTCCTAGAGGGATATCATGCTCTGGATACTTCAAACTGATCTTAGGAACCTATATTTGTAGGTATGGAAACAACAGAGCATAGTAAGTAGTATCGATCAGCTCTTTGAAGGAGGCTCTTATTAGCAAATCTGATAAATAAAGTAAACGATCATGATAATATTGAAATACAAGCATAAACCAAATAATAAATGCATTGAAAGCTTAGGAATACGATGTAAATGCATTTAATAAATCATATATGAGCCACGACTAATTAAATAAATCAAGCAGTAATGGATCTAAGCTAGAACAAATGGAAATAATTTCTAATGCCCTAAAATATGCTTGTAGGCCACTGTCCAAGACAATGACCGTGATACAAAGTTCTTCTCCTTGCAAATTAGGGGTTGTAGCACTATCTCCCTTGCTCCAATTTATGTTCAAGGATCACCTATCATGTTTGGTACACTGATGGATGGTAGGGAATGATGGATCTAAATATTGATGCATGGATGTGGCTCAACCCGATGACACTCCAATGATCCTCTAAAGGGCATAGATTGGATCTTCATTTCGATAGGGCTTCGCTACACAGTTGGAATTCTCTCTTATTTTTACTTTGCTTGGGAGAGTCCATATGTAGACTTACCTCTCTCTCAGATCTAAAATTTGAACCTTGGATTCCTAGAGAAACCAAGCCCCAAATTTACATGCAACTGACCATCTTGGATGGAAAGCATCAGTCACAATTCTGCATTGAAGGGGTATTTAGAAGGAAATTTGGGAGTTCCATGCCAAAATCCACCCACAAATAATGCCAGGAATAGTTATATTGCATGGTCTAGGCTCATATTCATGGCCAGACTATGCATGGTGCTAGCTGCTATCGAGAGTAGTGACTAGATGTGGTCGCTATCAACTTTAATGGCCAGATGTGGTAGTCACTCTACCTAAGAGTGGCTAAGCCTGAATACCCTTTTTGAGTGGTTAGGACCACTTATAACTATTGGAGAGGTGCAAGAGGATTCATATGGTCTAAAAATGTGTCCATATGGGTAGTCTCCTAAAAATGACATGTTTTAGGTAGGTTGTACGATGATCATTGATCTTATAAACATTGGATGCCCTAGTAATAAGAAATGGTGTGCATCCTAGAATCATTTCTTCCAAAAAGGTGGAAGGCTTAAATTTGTGAAAGCTTACATACGTCTAGTATAGATTAGGTAGCTTTAGTACTACTATAGGTCTAAAAGTAGGAGAGCTACAAACTTAACGGTCATGTTTACTTTTTACCCCAGAAAAGGGTAATCTTATGATAGTTGTTGGCAATGATTCATAAGATGAATGCAATTTGACATGATTGAGTGATATTTTGTTGACTTTGATTATGATTGTTTGAAAAAAATTGACTACCCCCTCAAGCAACGAGTTAATGAGGAAATGACAATTAATAAAGAGATGAGTCACTTGACCAAGATGAATGATTTGGACCTCTTTAGAGGGTTTCTTTGTTATTGGTAGATCCTATTTCAGGTTTGATCTCAACCATTTATAGTCATTGCACATCCCTATCCCATGGGGTGGTCCGGTCGCAATGGCCTTCTTAGGGAATTAGGATGATAACAATTCTTTTTAAGCCTATTTTGAATCACTATGCTCAATGATTTGCTAGAAAATATTATAAAATAAAGGAGATGAACTCTTGATCCCATGGGGTAGTCCAGCCATCATGGCCTTCTTCAAGTTGAAGTGAAGCTTCTCAATTCCACTATAACCAATTTTCCCAGAGTTACCTTATGCTAATTTACTCATCTTGGTGAATTGCATGGGATGCTAGTCGTTGCAATCACCAAGTGTATAGGATAAATAATTGGTTACGAGGCTCACTTGAGATTTTGTTTATTTTATTTTTTTATGATAATTTGAATTTTCTGATATTTTTGAATTTTTTTATTATGAATTTTTTTGTTATTTATGCAATTTTTTACTTTTATGGATCGACAAGTATGTTTACAAGTCCATTTTGAGGTGCCTTATGCAGAGAAATTAAGTCAATTCCTCTCTATTTTTTGTTTGCTACCAGGTCCAATGACCCCTAATTGTTGTTTCATGGTTGTTGTCAAGTCCAGCGACCAGGAAGTGCAGGCCGCTGATGCCAATAGCGACCAAGGCACAAATTGAAAATATAAAAGCAAATTCTAGGGTTTTGACTTTTCATTATTACCACCTATCAATTGCACTTTTGAGCTCTGAGGTGAGAAAGTGCAATTATGATATGGATTACTACCGAATTTGCTGTTGACTTAGATATTGTGGCTGAGAAAGGGGACGCATCTATGAGTGGAGGATCCAGAGCTTCACAGGTACTTTTCCAAACCCTAATTTTTTTATTTAATTCGATAAAATGAACCTAATTAATTAATTTGGTAAAGGAACCTCACTAAACCTGTTGGAAACAAACCAAACCCATAGGTAGGCTTAGTCTAGGTTTAATTGTAGTGGGTTTCCTTTATTTTAGCATTTTTTAATTTTTTTTCATGTTTTTGGCTGAGGGGAAACACCATTGGCATGTCGTCCCATGGCCACTACCACTCAAAGTGGCTAACATGGCCCAAGAAGGACCGCTATCATCATCAGTGACCAGGTTAAATTCCAATGGTAAAATTTTTTACCATTGGAGGTTGGCCACTATCGGCTTCAGCAACCACTTCTTGGCCACTCCTGGTGTGAGCGACCAAGTGACTTTAGGTTTTATTTTGAAAATTTTGAAGTTTTAAGCAATTTAATTGATTTTTTACATTTTTGGAGTGTATATATATATATTTTTTAATGTTTAGGTGCATTTCACCATAATGCTTATAGCCTTAGGGTATCTTAGTTTTAATTTGCATCGTGTTGGTTTTATTCCTTTTTTAGCTTATAAGTGCATTTAATTAAGGCATTTAATTTTGCACTTCTAGATTTTATCTGCATAGGCTTGCTTGTGGAACTTTTACCTCACATGGATGACATGAAATAGACTTGGCTTAATGCTCGTGGGCTCTAGTACATTACTAGGATTTTGATGATAATCTTGGATCAAGCCTACTTGAATGCATTAGCCCATAGGTGGGACTGTAGGACTAACACCTTTCATCTCCTTACGGGTGAGATGACCATTACACTAGAGGATGTATATAGGGTATTTCAAAATCCTTTTTAATGGATTCCCCATTGTGTCTTCCCCTACAGATGCTAGAGAGGTAGTCTTTACAAGATTTATTAGGGCACATGTAGTTGTTGCATTCTAGGATACCTGGTCTAGTGGGATTTCCATTATTCAGTGGTACCAGGAGGATGTATTTTCTTAGAGACATGTTGTACTACTGATGGTTATCTATAAAATCCTTCTACCTAACTACTCTAGAGTGAGGTTCCCATGGAACCTCTTGGTGATGGTTTAGGATTTGATTGATAGTGAGGCACCTATCATCATGACTTGGGGTAGTGCTTTTTTAGCTCAATGTTTGATGAGTTGTATCAGATATAGTGGTGGGTACAAGCTACCATTCCTTGCAACCTACTCCTACAGATCTAGGGCTGGGATCATATCAGGGTGGACTGTATAGGAGGTTTACCTATCAATTTTACTGACATAGTAGATGCGACTTAGTGCTATGGATCTAGATGGGTCTGAGAGTGTGAGGAGTGCAAGAGTCAATGCCATGCAGGAGAGTTGTCTCACTATATGGCATATTTGACTAGCCTACAAGTAAAGGACATCATATGGAGGCTTTATCATGCTTTCATTACCTAGGATGAGGTAGATAGGTTCACAAATTGGGCTCAGTGTGATCGATGGGTTATCGGCTGCAAGGACAACATTAGAGATTTCTTCTATTATTCTTGAGTGCTCTAATAGTTTGGAATTCAGTAGGATGTTCCTTTTGAGCCAGTTGTGTACCAAAATATTGCCATAGACAAGAACCTTCCACTATCTCAATTTATAGTAGTCTTAGGGAAATATGACCCTCCTATAGTTTATGCAAGAATCACTCATATCAAGGTTATTGAGGTGTATACCCAGTGGTGGGTTACACAGTTATGGTAGGGTGGTGACCACATGAGGTGGTCTATGGATGAGTTAGATGCTGAGGATTCTTATGGGAATCGAGTGTGAGCTCAAATAGAGGACTGGGATTAGGCAGAGCAGTAGGTGGTAGAGGAGTAGGTTGCCCCTGAGGAGGAGTAGGATTTAGCTTTTGAGGAGTAGGAGACCCTTCTCTAGACTCAGTTGTACTAGGTGGAGGCCAATCTATAGGTAGCTCAGATATAGATACGATAGAGGAACTCTACCATTGATACACTTTAGGCATGAGTAAAGGTTTTTTATGATGAGAGGACCACTCTCCAAACTCAGATAGACTCATATTAGACCAGGATAAATGAGCTCCCAATCGAGAGGGATGCTACCTAGAGACATTGCCCTAGCTACTCCTACTACATAGGGACCTATAAGTTTGGATCCAGGTGTAGATGTCAAGCACCTATGGGGTCTCTTGGAGGAGTGTGATGGTCATATTACTAGTGATGCTTCCTATATTGCATCTCTTTAGATGTAGATCTGGATGCTAGGTATCATTCCTCGAGAGAGGCCTATAGTAGGGTGGTCACAACAAAGCACACAAAGTACATCAAGGTAGTCTTCAGTCTAACCTATACAGAGGACTAGGACTAATACCCATACAGAGAGTACTGTAGGAACTATCTCTTGCCGCTCTCACAAGTACATATTTGAGGGTAGAGGTGAGGTAGGGGGAAAAGGCCCAGCTTGATGGCTTCATTTATTTGGCTTCATTTTTTAGTGTAAGGTAATATGACCTACACAGTTGTAGCTTGCGGTTAATTTTTTACTTCTATGTACTCATTTGATACACATCATATATGATATCTACATTTTGAGACTCATTATGTGTATTTACTTTTATGTTTTTTGTTTTTATGTTTATGTGATGCAGTATCATGATTTTATGCTATATGATGTGATGTATGACATGCACTAGCTAGATGATAAATGTATGCTTAGATGGTCTAATCTAGATGTATAGATGCATTATGATGATGTATGCCTACATGGATGCAATTTTTATTGTTAAATTCATGTTTAATTTTTATTTTGTTGTATGCATCTAAATTATATTGTTATGATATGATAAATGAAATGTGTGTGATGCATTATGTTGATGATCTAATGAGAATGAACATGTATGCTTTAATCAATTAAAACATATGGTATGATGTGACATGAGTTTTGATAATCTAATGGATGACACCATAGAATGTATAAACCTCATGAATAAATAATAACTCTTATAATAAGAATCAATCATTTAAACATCCAAATGCGAGATGAGAGGATGTAATATGTATGTACTTTCTTTATAAGCTTCTGTAAGCTAAAATATATACCCAAATAGTCAGTGGTCATCTAAATATCATTGTTGATATTTATTTGGTATCTATCCTATCTCATGCACACATTTTAATGAACAAAAACTCCTAAATAAAGTTGATGATGTGGTTGATGATATGAATTGTTGCTATTAGAGAATTTTTGAGGTTTTCCATGAGACTCAAACACTCTAGTTGTTCCATAAAAAGTTGTATAATGATTAAACAGAGATTCTGAAGGATAAAGTTATGTTATGAAGACCTATATACTCACTATCCTTATGTGTGCAAATTAATATATTAGATAAAACATAATCATACCCCAGTGCTAGGTGGGATTCATTAAGCCCATTGTTGTATTGGGGATCCTAAAATGTTTACCCTGATCCTAAGTTGAACTCTATTGGATTAGGCCACTTGGTGATACATGACACCTAAAGGTAGCCCTTAAACTTGAAAACATTGGTATGTACAAAGGCAATATGCTAATGTGATAGACATATCATCGTGCATAAGGATACCTTATAGTTCATCCATGCTGAGAATTCCAACGATTCAAGTTCAATACTCCCTTATTTTCTTCATATTTATTTAGGATACTTGCCCATGCTTAGTTATGAAAATCATTGTTTATTTTGAATTTTTTTTTTCTTTTGATCAAAGGATTTATGTAGTGATTATAATCACTATTTATTTTGCTTTTGAATTTTTCTTTGTTTAGAATTTTTACTTGTTTTGATTAAAGTAAGGAATTTATTTGGGTAGGGGTGAACTTGTCCTTTTGCCAATTCTCAGCATTTTCGAACCGATCACACAGGGGGGTGAGCAAGATAAAATTTTACCTTAGGATACCTAGTACCACTTTGTAGCATTCATATTTCCCTTGTTCAACTAGGATTTTAGTGTTTTTATTATTTATAGGATTCTAAAATACACCAGGTGCTATCAAAACTAAACCTCACCTATCAAAAGTAAAGATAAATTTCTACACAGTTTGATAAAACCCCTAGGTATGGTTGAGTGACTGAAAAACCTAATTATATCCCTTATAGCAATAGGAGGGGTTGTGTTGAAAAACACAGTTACACACATAGATTATGGATGATGATGGATTTTGAAGATGCATGATTGAGGTACAAACGTGGTGTTGTTTGTAAGATTATGAATACAACCTACTAAATGTAAATGCAATGGATGAAAATGCCTAATTCAATGAAACTATATGGATGCAAGTGCAAATGCATAATGTACATATTTTTGTATTTTTTATGCTTTCAATTGTTTTTGAGTTTTGATTATTGTGAATGATTTGAACTTTTGATTTTAAATTGTTTTTGTGCTTTTATGTTTTGCTTTTGACCAAAGGGCTTATGGTGCCTTTGAAGATTTTTATGAATTGAAAAAATGACTTGGAGATGCCTTTGGGGCATTTTTTGAATTGACCAAAGGGATTTAAGATGACTTTGGAGCTCTTTGTGGTTTGACCAAAGGGATTGAAGCTCTTTGTGATTTGACCAAAGGGCTTTAAGATGCCTTTGGAGCTCTTTGTGATTTGAACAAAGGGCTTTAATATGCCTTTGGAGATTTTTGTGATTTGACCAAAGGTATTTAAGATGCCTTTGGAGCTTTTTGTGATTTGACCAAAGGGCTTTAAGATGCCTTTGGAGATTTTTGTGATTTGACCAAAGGGCTTTAAGATGCCTTTAGAGCATTTTGTTATTTGATAAAAGGGATTTAAGATGCCTTTGGAGCCTTTTTTGATTTGAACAAGGGGCTTTAAGATGAATTTGGAGCCTTTTGTGATTTGACCAAAGGGATTTAAGATGCATTTGGAGATTTATGTTTTTACGATTTTCTATTATTTTTGTGATTTTGAATTTTATGAATGTTTTTGATATTTTGTTGTGCTTATGTGTGAAATGCCTTTAAATGAAAAATGTTGAGAGTCTCTGGCTCCTCAACTCCTTCTAGCAATGTTAGGTGATATGCCCCATTCCCAATCTTCTTAGAGATGATATAGGGACATATCCAATTGGCCGTAAATTTATCTCATAGATGCGACAACAAATTTGAGTTATGTTGGTTTTATTTAAGCATAAGATCCCCAACTTTAAAGTCTCTCAGGTGGACTTTATTGTTATAATCTCATGTTAGATGATCCTGGTAAATGTGAAGATGCTCAATAGCATTGATGTGGTGTTCATCCAAAAGGGTAAATTGATCTAAGAGAGCTTGTCACGTGATGTCTCATTGGTGAAATCTTTCAATGCGATGTGCAATATTAGAATTTCCAAATCTAAGGGTATAATATCCTCAGTGCCATATACAATCAATAATGGTATTTTCCTAGTGGGCATCCCTACGCTATTCCTATAAGCCCATAATGCTAGGGGAAATTTTAGATGCCAATCCTTATGATTTTCTTTCACTGTCTTCTTTAAGATGGCTACTATTATCTTGTTAGAGGATTTTGCTTGCCCATTTTCCTATGGATAGTATGGTGTCACAAAACTATGCTGAATATTGTATTTGGTCGTTAAAGCTTACACATTTTTGTTTTTGAATGATGGACCATTATCTAATATTATCTTTAAGGGTACCCCAAAACAATAGATGATGTTGTGAAGTATGAACTTCTTTATTCAAGGTCAAATTATAGAGGTTAAGGGGACCACTTCCACCCATTTGGTGAAGTACTTAGTGGACATTAAGATAAACATGTTAGCCCAAATATGGGGGAGAAATATTTTTGATCAGATCGAAACCCCACTGAGAAAAATGCCAAGCCGATTGAATGGGATGTAAGGCCTAAGATGGCAAGTGCATCATATTTGTGTGCTATTGACATTTAATTTATCTTCTAACATACTCGCAATAATCCTTATCCATGGTGGGCCAGAAATAACCCATTCAAAGGATGTCTTTGAAAATGGCCATGTCACTAAAGTGGCCATCGCATGTACCATCGATAGCTTGTGAAATTTCCCAAGTTGATTCTTGGAGCTCTAGGCAATGAATAAGGACTCCATCGTAGCTTTGATGATATAATATTCTTCCTAGCAAGACATATCTTGTCACTTTTTTCTGGAATGATTATATTTTGACATGCGATAGTCCCTATGGAAAAATTCTAAGCCTCAATAAATCTTCTAACTAGGATAGTCAATCTTGATAAGCTATAGCCTAAATAGATAATATGACTTGTTCCTCCTACAGTTTGATTTACACAAATATAGATTGAGAAACAACCTTGTGGCAAATAGTGGTACCATTCTCTATAGGACCCTGTGAGATCAAGGATCCCTAAGGTGCCTTCTTTAAAAATTATTTAGCTTTACAGAATTAGTTATGGTCTGGAGTGCAAGATAGTTTTCACATGAATGGTAGTGAAATCAACAGATGGATTCTAAGGGATCAAGAATCCTAACTATGCCATGGTGTCTGTAATTTTTTTTTATGAATGAGGGATTGCCTTGATGTCATACCATTCTAGTTGGGCTATATAGGATTCAATAAGCTCTTTGTAAGCTTTCAAGATTGGATCCCTACATTGAAATAGTCCCTTGAATTGGTTGACTATGAGGAGGGAGTCATCAAAGATATTTAGCCTCTTGATTCTCATGGTGATGGTTTTTTGGAGACCCAATATTAGGGCCTCATATTCGATGTTGTTATTCATGCATGAGAAGTCTAGCTTAAATGACAAGGGTATTGGGGCACCTTGTGGTGTGAAAAATATAATCCCCGTACCACCTCCTTGTTCACACTTTGAAACATCAAAGAACAAAGTCATGTCAACTTCATTTTTAGGTTCTTCAGATTTAGGTGCTTCTGATAATGCAAAGACTCCATCATAAATAAGTTATATGGTGAGGGGCCTATTGTTTTTGAAGAGGCGCTTCAGCCAAATGATCAGCTATGAATTATCTTTTGATTGAATTTTAGCTTATGAATTCTAAATCAAATTATGTCAATAGCATGATCCACTTTGTATTATGTGTATTATGATATGTCTTGCTCATCCTATACTATAAATGATTTTATTTGGATATTACATATATCATATGGATTAGCATGTAGTGTCGTAATTTCTTGGTTGCAAATACCACTGCTAAGAACAACTTTTCTATGTATGCATATCATATTTTGTAGCTCACAAAAGTGTGGTTGATGTAATATATGACTTCTTCTTTATCTTGCACATTCTTTTGAGCCAACACAATGCCCAAAGCAAAATTGGTAGCGGATATATATAGCAGGAATGACACGTCTAGCCTTGGTAGAGCTAGAACTAGTGACATTGATAGGTATGTCTTGATTTCAGAAAAGGATTGCTGACATTCTTCATCCCACTATAATGGGACCCCATTGTATAGCAGTTGATTCATGGGTTAAAATTTATCCAATAGTTATGCAATGAATCACTTTATGGATGCTACTTTGCCCTTGTATGCTTATCAACTTTTTGATGTTTATGGGTGGGGCCATTTCTAGAATAACCTTTACCTTTATTGGATCTACATTGATAACTCATTTGGAAATGATGAATCCCAAGAGTTTTCTATAATTTATGCCAAAGACGCATTTATTAGGATTCAACCTAACATTGTGCTCAATCAAGCAATATAAGACCTTTTTGAGGGTCTCAACATGATATTCATGCTATAATGACTTGGCCAATAACTCATAAATGTAGTCATCCAATATCTTATGCATATAGTCATGGAAAATGTGTCATAGCCTGTTGATATGTGGTGCCCCTATTTTTAAGACCAAATGGCATCACTTTGTAACATAATGTCCCCCATGGAGTGGTGAACATAGTTTTATGTTGGTCTTCAGGTTTAATCTGAATCTGATTATACCAAAAAATTGTCTATTAGGGAGAGCATCTCAGGAACTATAGTTATGTCTACAAGAGCATCTATATTAGGCAATGAGAATGAATCCTTTGGTGTTGCCTTATTGAGATACCTAAAATCCATGCAAATACAGATTCTTCAATCAAGTTTTCCTATGAGTACCATGTTTGATACTCATTATGGATAGTCGATGGGAAAAATAAAGACTACATCCAATAGTTTTTGCAACTCATTCTTAACCATAAAAGTGATGGTTGGATGCATCTAATAAAACATAAAATTAGCGGTTGAGGCACAAATTGAAAATATAAAAGCAAATTCTAGGGTTTTGACTTTTCATTATTACCACCTGCCAATTGCACTTTTGAGCACTAAGGTGAGAAAGTGCAATTATGATATGGAGTGCTACAAAATTTTCTACTAACTTGGATACTACGGTCGAGTAGGGGGAGGCATCTATGAGTGGAGGAGCCAAAGCTTCATGGGTACTTTGCCAAATCTTGATTTGTTTATTTAATTCAGTAAAATGAACCTAATTAATTAATTTGGTAAATGAACCTCAATTAAATCAAATTCCCATCATGATTACCATCTATGTGACCCTAGAAGGTGCAAACCACACTTGCCTTACTTGCGATATTATTATTATATCAAATATAGAAATAAAGAAGTACACAAGAACATATAATGCAAAAATAACAAGCAATAAAATATCCTTTTATTAATGCTTCTGGATCTCGGTTACATGTACGTCCCTCTGAGGGATACTCATTTTTGATAAAATATATTACAAGTGGGGTTACGGTGAATGTATCCCCTAAAATGGGATGGTGCACCTTCATAGGCCTCCCAATCTCACACACCAAACTTTCTGAGAGCTTACAGATGCCTTCTTCTTCGGATTTCATCCTAGAGGGATATTATGCTCTAGATATTTCAAACTGATCCTGGTAACCTGTATCTATAGGTATGGAAACAATAGAGCATAGTAAGTAGTATGATCTACCTCTTCGAAAGAGGCTCTTATTAGCAAATCTAATAAATAAATTAAATGATCATGATAATATTGAAATACAAGCATAAATCGAATAATAAATACATTGAAATATTAGGAATACGATGTAAATATGTTTAAGAAATATGATCTGAGCTAAGAATAATTAAATAAATAAAAAATTAATGGATATAAGCTAGAACAAAGTTAAATAATGTCTAATACCCTAAAATATCCCTACAGGACACTATTCAAGACAATGACCATGATACGAAGCTCTTCTTATGAATTAGGGGTTGTAGAACTATCTCCCTTGCTCCAATTGATGTTCAAGGGTCGCCTATCATGTATAGTACACTGATGGATAGTGGGGAATGATGGATTTAAATACTAATGCGTGGATCTGTCTCAACTAGACGGTGCTCCAATGCTCCTCCAAAGGGCATAGATTGACTCTCCATTTTGATAGGGCTTTGTTGCACACAGTTTGAATTCTCTCTTTTTTTGCTTTACTTGGGAGAGTTCATATGTAGACTTCCCTCTCTCTCAAATCTGAAATTTGGAATCCATATTCCTAGAGAAGCCAAGCCCCAAATTTACATGCAACTGACCATCATAGGTGGAAAGCATCAGTCACAATTCTGTATTGAAGGGGCAGTTAGGAGGAACTTTGGGAGTTCCATGCCAAAATCCACCCACAAACAATGCAAGGTGTAGTCAGACTACATGATTTGGACCTGTATTCATGGCTAGACTATGCATGGTGCTGGCTGTTATCAAGAGCAGTAGCTAAATGTGGCCGCTATTAGCTTCAGCATCCAGAGGTGGCAGTCACTCTGCCTGAGAGCGGCTAATCCTGAATGGGCTAGAACTACCCTTTGTGGTTAGGACCACTAATAACTCTTGGATAGGTCCAATAGGATTCATATGGTCTATGAATGTGTCCATATGGGTAGCATCCTAAACATGATGTATTTTTAGTGTCTATAGATACCCCTTTTTAGGATCCACTATGGGAAAAACATAATGCAGAGGAAAATTAGACCACCTAGGGTCACATTGTAGGTTGTGTGATAATCATTGATATGATCAACATTGGATGCCCCAATCATGAGAAAAGACGTGCATCCTAGAATCATTACTTCTAATAGAGTGGAATGCTTAAATTTTTGAAAGATTACACATGTCCAGTGGTTATCGAGTAGCTTTAGTACTACTATATATCTGAAAGGAGGAGAGCTACAAACTTACCTATCATGTTTACTTTTTTCTCCAACAAAGGCTAAGCTTATGATATTTGTTGGCAATGATTCGTAAGACGAATGCAATTTGACATGATTGAGTGATCTTTTGTTGAATTTGATTATGATTGTTTGATTTTTTTTTTGTTTTTGACTACCCCCTCAAGCGACGAGTCGATGAGGAAAGGACAATTAATAAAGCGATGAGTCACTTGACCAAGATGAATGATTTGGACATCTTTAGAGGATTTTTTTGTTATTGGAATATCCCATTTCAGGTTTTATCTCAACCATTTATAGTATTTCCACATCCCTATCCCATGGGGTGGTCTAGTTGTAATAGCCTTCTTAGGAAATTAGGATGATAGCAATTATTTTTAAGCCTATGTTGAATCACTATGCTCGATGATTTGTTGGAAAATGAACTCTCACTCCCTTGGGGTAGTCCGGACGTCATGGCCTTCTTTAGGATTGAAGTGAAGCTTCTCAATTCCACTACAACCAATTTTCCCCAAGTTGCCTTATGGTAATTAACTCATCTTGCTAAATTGCATGGGGCTTTTGTCACTGCAATCGCCAAGTGTATAGGGTAAATAACTGATTACGAGGCTTACTTGAGTTTTTGTTTATTTGATTTTTTATGATAATTTGAATTTTATGATGTTTTTAGATTTTTTATATATACGATTTTTTTGGTATTTATGCAATTTTTAACTTTTATGGACTGACATGTATGTTTACAAGTTCATTTTGAGGTGCCTTATGCAAATAAATTGAGTTAATTCCTCCTTTTTTTTGGCCGTTGTTAGGTCCAACAACCCCTAATTGCCCCTTCATGGCCACTGTTAGGTTCAACAACTAGGAAGTGCAGGCTGTTGATGCCAGTAATGGCCGAGGTTTAAATTGAAAATATAAAAGCAAATTCTAGGTTTTTGACTTTTCATTATTTCCACCTGTCAATTGCACTTTTGAGCTCTAAGGTGAGAAAGTGCAATTGTGATACAAAGTACTACTGAATTTTTTGTTGACTTGGATACTATGGACGAGCAAGGAGAGGCATTTATGAGTGGAGGATATGGAGCTTCATGGGTACTTTGCAAAACCTTGATTTGTTTATTTAATTTAGTAAAATTAACCTAATTAATAAATTTGGTAAAGGAACCTCACCAAACCCATTGGAAACAAACTGGACCCATAGGTAGGCTTAGTCTAGGTTCCTTTATTGTAGCAATTTTGAATTTTTTTTGTTGTTTTCGATCGAGGGAAAATGCCATTGGTGGATTGCCCCATGGTCGCTACTACTCAAAGCGGCTAACATGGCCCAAGAGGAGTCACTGTTACCGTCAATGACCAGGTTAAATTCCAATGATCAATTTTTTTATCATTGGATGTTGGCCACTATCGGCTTCAGTGGTAACTACTTGGTCACTCCTGGCATGAGTATCAAGGCAAATTTAGGTTTTATTTTAAAAATTTTAAAGTTTTAAGATATTTATTTGATTTTTTAATTGATTTTTTATTTATCTAAGAGATACTAATTTTTGATACAATCTATTACAAGTGGGATAACAATGAATGTATCCCCTATAAGGGGATGGTGTGCCTTTGTAGGTCTCCTAATATTACACACCAAACTATATTAGGGCTTACAGATGCCTCCTTCTCTTGATTTCATCCTAGAGGTATCTTGTGCTTTGGATACTTCAAACTGATCCTGGGAATCTATATCTATGGGTATGGAAAAAATAGAGGATAGTAAGTAGTATAGGTTGCCTCTTCGAAGGAGGCTCTTATTAGAAAATATGATAAATAAAGTAAAGGATCATGATAATATTGAAATACAAGCATAAACCGAATAATAAATGCATTAAAATATTAGAAATATGATGTAAATGTGTTTAAGAAATTAGATCTGATCTATGACTCATTAAATAAATGAAGTAGTAATGGATCTAAGCTAGAAAAAAGGGAAATAATATCTAATGAACTAAAATATGCTTATGGGCCACTGTTCGAGATAGCGACAACGATATGAATCTCTTCTCCTTGCAAATTAGGGGATGTAGCACTATCTCCCTTACTCCAATTGATGTTCAAGGGTTGCCTATTGTGTTTGGTACACTGATGGGTGATGGGGAATGATGGTTTTGAATACTGATGTATGGACATGGCTCAGCCAGATAGTGCTCCAATGCTCCTCCAAAGGGCATAGATTGTCTCTTCGTTTCAACAGGGCTTCACTGCACATAGTTTAAATTCTTTCTTTTTTCTCTTTGCTTTGCTTGGGAGAGTCCATATGTAGACTTCCCTCTCTCAGATCTAAAATTTGGACCTTGCATTCTTGGAGAAACCAAGTCCCAAATTTGCATGCGATTGACCATCCTGGGTGGAAAGCATCAGTCATAATTCTGCATTGAATGGGAAGTTAGGAGGAACTATGGGATTTCCATGCCAAAATATGCCCATAAACAATGCAATGTGTAGTCATATTGCATGATATGGGTCTATATTCATTTCCAAACTATGCATGGTGCTAGATTCTATCGAGAGAAATGGATAGATGTGGTTGTTATCATCTTTAGTAGCCAGAGGTGGTGGTTGCTCTACCTGAGAGCGGATAAGCCTGAATGGGCTAGAACTACACTTTTTGAGTGGTTAGGACCATTTTTAACTCTTGGAGAGGTCAAAGAGGATTCATATGGTGTACGAATGTGTCCATATGGCTAGTATCCTAAACATGACATGTTTTAGGTGTCTATAGATGCCCCTTTTTGGGATGCACTATGGGGAAAACATAGCGTGGAGCAAAAATAGACCACCTAGGATCACATTGTAGGTTATGTGATGATCATTGATATGATCAATATTGTATGCCCTAGTAATGAGAAATGACATGTATCCTATAATAATTTCTTCCAATAGGGTGGAAGGCTTAAATTTATGAAATCTTACACATGTCCAACGATGATTGAATAGCTTTAGTACTACTATAGGTCCAAAAGGAGGAAAGCTAAAAACTTAACTGTCATGTTTGCTTTTGCCCCAGTAAAGGGTAAGCTTATGATAGTTGTCGGCAATGATTCATAAGATGAACATAATTTGACATGATCGAATGATATTTTTTTGACTTTGATTATGATTGTTTAAATTTTTTTTGACAACCCCCTCAAGCAATGAGTCAATTAGGAAAAGACAATTAATAAAGTGATAAGTCACTTGACCAAGATGAATGATTTGGACCTCTTTACAGGGTTGATTTGCTATTGGAATATCCCCTTTCTAGTTTTATCTCAACCATTTATAGTCATTGCACATCCCTATCCCATGGGTCAGTCTAGCCACAATGGCCTTCTTAGGAAATTAGGATGATAACAATTCTTTTTAATCCTATGTTGAATCATTATGCTTGATAATTTGGTAGAAAATAGTATAGAATGAAGGAGATGAACTATCGATCATGTGGGGTAGTCCGGCCATCATGAAATTCTTCAAGATTGAAGTGAAACTTCTCAATTCCACTATAACCAATTTGCCCCAAGTGGCCTTATGGTGATTTACTCATCTTGTCGAATTGCATGGGGTGCTAGTCGCTACAATCGCCAAGTGTATAGCGTAAATAACTAACTATGAGGCTCACTTGAGATTTTATTTGTTTGATTTTTTATGATAAGTTGAATTTTATGATGTTTTTGGATTTTTGATATATATGATTTTTTTTGGTATTTATGCAAATTTTGACTTTTATGGACTGATAGATATGTTTACAAGTCCATTTTGAGGTGCCTTATGCAGAGAAATTGAGTCAATTCCTCTCAGTTTTATGGTCATTGTTAGGTCCAGGGACCCCTAATTGCCACTTCATGGTTGCTGTTAGGTCCAACATCCAGAAAGTGCGGACCACTAATGCCAGCAGTGGCCGAGGCGCAAATTGAAAATATAAAAGCAATTTCTACGATTTTGAATTTTTAAGCAATTTAATTGATTTTTTTGTATTTTTGAAGTGTATATTTTGATTTTTTAATGTTTAGGTGCATTTAGCCATTATGCTTGTAGCCTTAGGCTGTCTTAGTTTTAATTTGTACCATTTTGGTTTTATTCTTGCTTTTATATTGTAAGTGCATTTAATTTAGGCATTTAATTTTGCACTTCTAGATTTTATCTGCATGGGCTTGAGACTCAAAATTTCTTGTGGATATTTTTCCTCACATGGATGACATGGACTAGCATTATCTCGATGATCATAGACTATATTACATTACTAGGCTTTCGATAATCATGTTAGATCAAGTCTACTTGGCTGCTGTAGCCCACGGGTGGGACTGTAGGACTAACACCTTTCATCTCCCTATGGGTGAGATGACCATTACCCTAGAGGATGTCTATAGGATATTTTAGATCCCTTTTTATGGAGTCCTCATTGTGTCTTCCCCTATGAATACTAGAGAGGTAGTCTTCATGAGTGTCTTTGGGGCACATGTAGCTATTGCATTCCAGGATACTCAGTTTGGTGGTATTTTTGTTGTTCGGTGGTACTGGGAGGATGTCTTTTCTTAGAGACATATTTTCCTACTAATGGTTTTCAATAACATCCTTATACCTAAATACTTTTGAGTGAGGTTCCCATGGAACCTCTTGGTGATGGTTTATGATTTGATTGATAGTGAGGCACCTATCATCATGGCTTGGGGTAGTGCTTTGTTAGCTTAGTGCTATGATGAGTTGTATCGAATCTAGTAGTGGGGATGAGCTAGCATTACCTGTAGCCTACTCCATAAAATCTTGGGTTGGGAGTATATCAGGGAAAACCATCCAAGAGGTCTACTTATTGATTTTATTGACATAGTATATGCAGCTCAATGTTATAGCTATAGATGGGCCTAAGAGTGCGATGAGTGCAATAGTGTGTGCCATGCAGGAGAGCTATCTCACTACATGATATATTTGGCTTACCTGCAGGCTAAGTACATCATATGTAGGCCTTATCACACTTTCCCCATTGGGTAGGAGGTAGATATATTCATAACTTAAACTCGATACGATCGATGGGTTATCGTCCAAAATGATGATATAAGAAATTATCCTTTCTATGATTCTTACTCTATTTGTTTTCCTTTGAAAACATCTTCATTTTTTTTTACTTATCTTCTATAGGATCACCTCCTCCTTCTTCTAGTGCCATTAGAATATTCCCTTATGGTCCTTCAAGTGTATTTTCATATTTTTCATCACTAAAACTAAAACCACTCTTTGTACAACTATCTTCTAGATGTCCAAACTTACCACATCTAAACCACTTGAGAATTATTGGTGACCTTTTCTTAATTTCTTCTTTTTCTTTTCTCAAAAATATAACTTCATCTTTATCATTATCTAAGAAACTATTATCACTATCACTTGAGTACTTACTTTCCTTGTTTGCATAGTAACTCCTCTTCTATCTTTGAAAGAACTTCTTTCCTTGTTTGCCTTGTCCATCCTTGCCTTTATTTTGGTACATGTATTCTTTTTATTCTTTGTTCTTATGATCTTGTTTTTCTTCATCATTGCTATTTCTACCTTCTTGAAATCAGTTGCATAATGACCATACTTTCTAAAAATAAAACATCTAACAAATTTTGCATCTTTAAATCTTCTTGGATCCTTATTCCTTTTTCTATAATTTGCTTCTTCATCATTGGATGACTCATTTCTTGAATCTGAATTCTTGCCCTTTGTCTTCTTAGTAGCTTTGAAGGTTGCTTCCTTTTGGAGATTAGGTTCCTTTTTTGTTCTCATATCAAAAGCTATAAGAATACCAAATAATTCATATCTTATCAAAATATCACCATATTTTTATTTCTCTATAGAAAAAATATTTTCACTAAACCTTTTTGGGAGAGATCTTAAGATCTTATCACAAACATCAGATTCTTGAACCTCAAGTCCAAGTCCTTGCATGGCGTTAACAAACTTGTCTACATGAATTAGATAGACAATAATATTTTCCTCATACTTCATTCTTAATTCTTCAAATTTTCCATTGATATTTCGCATCTTTACCTTTTTAACACTTTTATCTCCTTCATATATGATTTGCAACGTATCCCAAATTCCTTTTTCTGATTTGCAATACATAACCTTTATGAAATATGTTCTATGCAAACCTTTCAAAATTGTATTCATTGATTTTGAATTGTAATGATGTAGAAGCTTACCATATTTATCTATAGATGGAGTAGCTAGTGGTGTGTATAAATTTTCAATTACTTCTCTTATTTCATTGCCAAGAGCCATCAGGTGAATCTTTATTCTCATACTCCAAAATATATAATCGCTTCCATAAAATATTGGTGTTGAATTATCTAAGGATCCATTCTTAGAATCCATTGTGTTCTTGTAAGCTTTTCCTTCAAGCTATTAAACTCTTCTAAAGGAACCTACTCTGATATCAATTGAAGAACACAAGATTATACTAAGAGGGGGTGAACAGTATAATATCACTTTTTACTTTTATTTCCCAATCAATATTATGCAATTTTTCAATAGAAATATCAAAAACAATAATCAAAGCAATGCAAAAATCACCACACACAATATAGACACAAATTTAACATGGTTTACCCAATGTGGGCTACTCCATGGAGAAAATATTTCATTAATATTTTCTTAATAAATCTCTTGGAAATCCTTTCTCTATTACAATGTTTATGGACCTCTATCTAAAGGAGACACCAATTACCTAATCAAGTTTGTGGATATATATCCATAGAATAACTCCTTTCTCCTTTCCTCTAACTGGTGATATAGAAGAATTATCTCCTCCACTACACTAGTTAAGATCTCTATCCACTAAAGACTCATGTCCTCACTTAGAATACCTATCCTCACTTCCCTATATAATGGATCTCTATCCACTAGAGAGTTTTGTCCTCTATACCATATCACCTTAAAATCTTACTCTCAAGTCCATCTCAAATATGCACTAAATATTCCTTCGATCTAGCACAAATCTGCTCAATATCTATCTCTGGTATAATACAAACCTATCCTCAAATTTGCACCAAACTCTATCCTAAAATCTATACTAAATATAGTCCTTCAATCTAGCACAAATATGTCCTTAATATCGATCCTCAAGCCTTAACACAAAGCTTGAAATAGTCTCAAATAAACTCTACTAGATCTACCCCAAATCTTAACTCAAGGTTTGAAAAAATCAATCAATCAACTCTACTCACAAGGATTCTCAAAGACTTACCTCAAATTTATCTTGTAATCTTCCACAAAATCTCACACTAATCTATCCATAAGTCCTCTCTAGAACTTATTCAATCTGCTCAATAATATCTATTCTCAAATTTGTATTGTAAGATTCCACAATAGGTCACACCAATCTATCCACAAGTATTCTCTAAGACTTACCCAAAATTTTCTCAACAAGTCCTCACTAGAACTTGTCCAATCTGCTCAACAAGTCTTCACCAAGACTTACCTCAAATATTCTCAACAAGTCCTCACTAGAACTTGTACAATATCACAAAAATATATAGAGAATTTTTAGAGACTCAATATGTTTCACACTCAAATACTCAATTTCTTTCTCAAATCAATTCAGAATATGGAACAATTTGTTTCACAAAACTTGAACTATCACTTCAACACTTCCAATAAACTAAGCTCAATCTATTCCACTCAATAAATCACTTCAACAACAATGCTTATCAAGCAACCCTCACATAACAATGATACTCATGATATTTGCAAACCCTAGTTCAAGTTCTTCACTTTCTATCTCAAGGATCTCAAACCATTCATCAATGAAGCATATACCAACTCACTCAAAATTTCCAACAATGCTTATCAAACAAAGTTTATAGCATCAAATTCCATTCCAAAAAAACTCAACAAATTAACAAAGGAAAACTTAACCAAATCCTTTTCACTCCAATCTTATTTTCAGAAAACCTCAACCATTCAAATAATTCAACCAAGAAAGAATGTGCCCATAAATTTTTACTTGATGAAGAGTAGACCTCAAAAACCTGCCTCAAACACAATCAACCTCTTTGCCAATATCAAGGGTTAGATGACAAAAATACTCCTCAAAGATATTTCTCAATACAAAAATAATAGCACTCAATTACACCTTATTACTCCTTGAAATTAGCAATCATCAAATCATACACAAAAATAATTACTCAATTACACCTTATAATCTCCAACTTTAATTAACAACCTCCAAAAATAGCATACAATAAAATTGACCTTAATACACCTTATAACTCCAAAAATTAAATTAACATCCTCAAAAAATTAAACTTTCAAAATAATATTGCCTACCATTTTATATCCCTCAAATACTCAATATCCAAATTAATTTAGGCAAAAATAAACTTTATAAACCATCAAAAATATTTTATTTTTCCAACCTTAGCACATCCAAAATAATCAAGTGACCAAGGCAATTAACATTAGCGCATACCTTTAACACTAGCCAAAAGGCCTTGGTGGATTTCGAACATGAGGCTACCTCCTACTGAATGCCTTATCAAGGTGCTAGCTCACCATATGGGCTATGAGCCTCCATGTGAAGGGGAAGGCACAAGCATTCCCTTTCTTTCTTTTTGAACAATGTGGCACAAAAAATAGAATGTGTTCTTCCCTCATAAAATGACACTCGATGGGTTTCAAAACTTGTTCTCCTACTTGCCACACACCTTAAAACAACTTGTTGTCGCCAACTACACTACACAATACTGTGTAAAATAAGAGGAGCCTTGCTCCTACTTGTATTTGTTGCTATCGTTGAAACCTCAAAATATGCAAAACTCAATCTTCTTCCCTTGTGCATGAATCTAGGAGGCATTAATTAAATCGAATGCATTGGGGACTTTGAATTAGGATTTGCCCTCATTTTATACACAAAGACCTCATGCCATAAAATGTCGATGCTAAATCAAATTTTGAATTCAATTTTAATTTAAACCTTATAACCCACTTTAGGGTTATTTAAATTAATATAAATTAATTTATAATTAAATTAAAATTAAGTTATAATTAACTTAAATAACTTTGGAAGTTAATTATATTAATTAATAATTTAATTTATAATAAAATTATATTAATAAATTTATAATTAATTTAAATTTCCCTTGTTAATATTATAATAAAATATTATAATATTATTTTATTGGGCTTCTTATTTGCACTTTGGACCACATTTGACCACCTGGAACCAAATCTGACCATTTGGAAGTGGACTCTCCTTTTTTCACTGATTGCAGAACTGATTCTTCTTACACTGCTCACTGAAACTAACTTTTGACATAAATGACCATTCAATCTTGACATCAATGACAACTCATCTACTCAAAATGTCCAACACAAGGACCAAAGTAGAGTACTATGTCTAGTGGACTACCAGGTTGTGGTAGGTTGGTGGCCCTCTAGGCATAGCTAGAGCTAGAGTAGCCATAGAGGCAATAATAGAGGCAAAAACTCTTGGGTGTGATGAGTGCACTAGAGGAAAAATTGCGGATGGGTCTAGGTTGCAATAGAGGAGGAGCCCAAGGTAGATGAGGAGGGTGAGGAGAAGCCAGATAATGAGGTATCACAGCTTCAGGCCTAGGTGGCTAGCTTGTATTCATGGCTACAGACAATGGGGATCCATATCCTAGAGAGACACCTTTGTGGCTACATTTTAGGTATAGTTGAGAGTATCTCAGGTGCAACTCAAAGAGGAATAGGTGTAGTTGTGGGGATTAAATGAGGAGGGGGCATATCTCTAAGCACAAATTGCCACTATCGACATAGAGATAGAGAAGGTTACTAGACAATGTGATCTTCTCAGGTTTGAGTTGGATGTTGTGACCACAGAGCATAACTTACTCTGATCTACTAGGGGATGTCCCTCAACTTCTCAGGTTGCTCTTACCATTCCAAATATACTAGGACTAGAAAGTTTGTATGTGGGTGTAGAGATCTGAAGATTGTGTACCCTAGTTCAAGAGGGTAATATGTAGCATTCCTCAAATGTGGGCTGCATCGTTCTCCTATATGGATATATCAAACTTCTTGGGGGTGAGGTTCTAGAGAGTACTACTATTGTAGGGACACAATGGACCAGGATATGAGAGATAGTGCAGTCATCAGCATGGTCCAGTCAAAATGTCAGAGAGGTCCATAGGTACCATCTCTAGGCAAACTCACTGAGAGGAAGGGGACGGTTGGGGAGACTCTTAGGCTGGGGGTGTAGGCCACTCATGATTATGCTTTGATAACATTGTATCATTTTTGAGTGTAAGGTCTGAGGACCTACACAATTGTAGCTTACAGGTATTTTGACACACTTATATGTGCTTTGCCTTATGTACTTTTTTTGATACACACACACACACACACACACACACACACATATATATATATATATATGTGATATGATATTGATTTATGACTAGTTATATGTGTATATTTATTTGTTGTTTTATTTTTATGATATGCATATGAATGTAATGTTTATATGTTATGTGCATTTTGATTCTATATTATGTGATGTGTGTATTACATGCACTAGCTAGATGATGGATGTATGACTATATATTGTGATCTAGATGTGTATATGGACTATTGTGATGTATGCATATGGATGCAATGTTAGATGTTAAATGCATGTTTGATTTGATTTACTTGTATGCATTTAATTTATAATGTTATAATATGATGAATGCAATGTATGTAATACATTATTTACATGATGGAATCTAATATAAATGAACTTGTATGATTTAATCACTTAAAACATAAGGAATGAATACAATATGAGCTAACAATCTAATGGATGACACCACAGAATTCATAACAATCATGAATGTGGTTGATAAATATTATCATAAGAATTAATCAATTAGACATCCATATGTGAGATGAGATGATGTATTGTTTCTCTTCATAAGCTTTTGTAAGTTAAAAGATATGCACAAAATAGTTAGTGTCCATCTAAATATCATTGCTGATATCCATCCAATATCTATACTATGTTATGAACATCCTTTAATAAATAAAATATCAAAAATAAATTTATTATTGATGGCTTGATGTGATTTGTTGCTATTTGAGAATTTTTTTTAGGCTTTCCATGATACTCAAACACCCTAGTTGACTTATCAAAAGTTGTATAATGACTATACTAGACTTCTAAAAAATAAAGTTTTTGCTTATGAAATACCAAGCTATACATTATCCTTTTGTGTGAAAATGAATATATTAGATGAGACATAAGACTACCTCATTTCCAGACAGGATTTATTCAGCCCATTACTATAATGAGGATCACCACATGCTCATCGGATCCTAGGTTTGGACTTAGTTGGACTAGAACACTAGGCAATATAGGCCACCTAAAGCTAGCTCATTTTTAAATTGCTTAGACCTACCCAAATGTCAGGTGAGATTCATTCATCCCATTTTTGTACTGGGGATCACTCTATGACTTTCAAGTATTGACCATTCTAGGGATTCAATCCCTTCACTCCCTTATTTTATTCAATTTTATTAGGGTATTTGCTCATGTAAAGTGATAATAGTCACTATTTATTTTGTATTTTGTTTTTCTTTTGTTTTGAACAAGGGATTTTATTTGATTTTAGGATTTTTATCCTTTTGTAAGCAAGGGATTTCTTGGGTAGGGGATATCTTGTCCTTTTTCCAATGACCCACACTCTAGACCATTACGCATCACAAAATGAGAAAGTAACAAAAGCTTTCACTTAATGTGACCCAGACAACTTTGTAATGTTCATATTTCCTTGCCCTAATTAGTATTGTTGATGTGTTTGATTAGTGATGGGATTCTGATATGCTAAGTGCTATAAAAACTAGACCTCATCTACAAAAGCAAAGCAAGTTTTCTACTAAATCTGAGAAGACCACTAGGTATGGTTGAATGATAAGAAAATCCTAGTATATTCTTCACAAAAATAGGAGGGGTTGTGTTGAGAAACATAATTACTCACAAGGATGATAGATGATGATGATGTATAGATGCATGGTTGAAATACACATGTGGTATCATTTGTAAGATTGCAAACACAACCTATCTTAATGCAAGTGCGATGGATGGAAATGCCTAAATACAATGCAATTAAATGAATGCAAGTTTTAAATGAAATGCATTATGTAAATATTTTTGATATTTTGAATATTTTGCAATATTTTTAGATTTTATTGCTTTTTGATTTTTATGGATTTTAAAAATATCCATGTTTTTGAAATTTTTGAATTATTATGTGTGCAACGGCTTAATATGAATTATATTGAGAGGTTTAATCTCTTCAAAACCTTCAAGTGATGTTAGGTGATATGTTCCAAGTCCAATATTCTTAGAGATGATGTATGGACCTAACCAATTAGCCATAAATTTATCTTGCAAGTGCGACGGTAGGTTTGAGTTTTGTTGATTCTCCTTCAGCACAAGATCACCAAATTTAAAGTCTATCAAATGTAATTTATTATTATAAGCTCATTTTAGGTTATCTTGATAAATGTGGAGGTGCTCAAGGATATTCAAGTGATGTTCATCAAGAAGAATCAGTTGATCAAGGTGAGCTTAATGTGTAGTTTCGTCATTTATTAACTCTTTCAATGCGATGCATAACATTTGAATTTACAACTATAAGGGTATAATGGCCTCAATGCCATATACTAGCAAAAATGGTGTTGCCTCAGTGGGTATCCAAATGCTAGTCCTATAAGCCCATAATGCAAGGGGCAACTAGATGTGCCAATATTTGTGGTTTTCTTGTACTGTCTTTTTTAATATGGCTACCACAGTCTTGTTTGAAGCTTTAAATTTCTCATTTGCCTACGGATAGTATGGAGTCACAAAACTATGCTGAATATTACTCTTGGATGTGAAAGCCCTCACAATTTTATTCTTAAATGATGTTCTATTATCCGAGATTATCTTGGATGGTATCCCAAAATAACTAATGGTATTGTGAAGTATAAACTCCACAATACGTGCTCTAGTTTTCATTGTCAGAGGGATTACTTCCACCGAATTTTTAAAATACTTAGTAGCCGTAATGATAAATATATGTTGACCCAATGATGAGGGAGAGATAAAATTGATTAGATCCAAATCCCACTAAGCAAATGGCCAAACCTCTTGGATGGGTTGTAATGCCTACGATTGTAAGTGCATAATATTAGCACGATGTTGATATTTAACATATTTCTTGACATACATGGTGTAATCCTTCTCCATAGTGGGTCAATAATAACCCATTCAAAGGATGCGCTTGATTATGGCCATGCCATTGAAATGACCACCGCATGTACCATCATGATCTTGTGAAATTTCCCAAGTTGACTCTTGGGGATCAAGACAATGAAGGAGAACTCCATTATAGCTTTGAAGGTACAAGATGTCCCCTAAAAAGACATATTTTGTCACTTTCTATCTAAATGTGCATTTTGCAGCACACTAAAATCCATGTGGGATTAAATCAAGCTTTAGGAAGTCATGTAATTGTGACATCCAATATTGATAAGATTTTGCCTCGACTGACAAGATGACTTGTTCCCGTTGTGTTTTGCCATGCATGAATGTAGACTGGGATACAACCATGTGGTGAATGGTGGTGCCATTCCCTATAAGACCCTGTAAGATCAAATACCCCTAGGGTGCCTTCTTGAGAAATTATTTGGATTTATAGAACCACTCGTGGTGTGGTTATATATGAATCATGTTAACTGATTCTTTATTATCGAAAGCCTCACACTACATCATGACATGCGATATCATATTTATATGAATGGTAGTAAAATTAGAAAATAGATTATGAGAGATTAAAGGTCCCAAAGATGCCATAGTGTCTATGAATCTGTTTGATATGAGGGATTACCTCGATGTTATACCACTCTAGCTGGGCTAGATAACCTTATAAGATTTTAAGATAGGACACTTGCATTGAAAAAGTCCCTTCACTTAATTGAATATGAGAAAGGAATCACCAAATATGTTTAACCTTTTAATATTCATGGTGATAGTTGTTTGGAGGCCCAATATTAGGGCATCATATTTAGCATTGTTATTGGTACAAGGAAATTCTATCTTAAATAACAAGGGCATTGAAGCACCTTGTGGTGTGAAGAAGATAATTCTTGCACCACCCCCTTGCTCACACTTTGAACCATTGAATAACAAAGTCATGTCAGCTTTGTTATCTGGTTTTTTGGGTTTGGAAATTTTTTATAATGCAAATAATGCATCATTAGGAATCTCTATGATAAGAGGTCTACTATCTTAAAGAGGTGCCTCTACTAGCTGATCAACTATGACCTATCCCTTGATGGAATTTTGGCTAATGAATTCCAAATTGAATTCTATCAATAACATGATCCACTTTGTAGTATGTGTATTATCATATATCTTGCTCATCATATATTATAAAATATTTTGTTTGGATATTACATATGTCATATGACTTAGCATCTAATGGTGCAACTTCTTTATTGCAAACACCATTGCTAAACACAACTTCTCCATGTATGCATCCTCTAGCTTGTAACTCACCAAGGTGTGACTGATGTAATATATCACTTGCTCTTTGTCTTATGCATTCTTTTGGGCTAACATAGTTCCCAATGCAAATTTAGTAGTTGATATATATAACAAGAAAGATACATCTAGTCTTGGTGGAGCTAACAGTAGTGACATTGCTATGTATTGCTTGATTTAAGAAAATACCACTTGATAGTCCTTGTACCAATTTAATGGGACATCCTTGTGTAGCATCAGATTCATGGGTTGGCATTTATCCAATAATTATGCGATAAATCACTTTATGGATGCTACTTTGCCCTGTAGGCTTATTATTTCTTTGATATTTATGGTAGGATGTATTTCTAATATGGCCTTAAAATTCACTAGGTCAACTTCGATCCCTTATTTAGAAATGATGAATCCCAAGAGCTTTCCTAAAGTTACACAAAATACACACTTCTTGGGATTCAACCTGAAATTATGATCTATCAGGTAATCAAAGACCTTTATGATAACCTCTTCATGCTCTGAACATAGCAATGACTTTGCCAATAAGTCATTAATATAATATTCTAATATTTTGTGCATGTAGTCATGGAAAATGTATGTCATGGCTCACTGATATGTGGCACCAGTATTTTAATGCCAAATGGCATAACTTTATAATAGAATGTTCCCCATGGCGTTGTGAATGTGGTTTTGTACCGGTCTTCAACTTTAATCTAAATTTGATTGTAACTAGAAAAATCATCCATAAGGGAGAGCACCTCATGAGCTGTAGTTGCATCTACAAAAGAATCTATGTTGGACAATGAGAATGAATCCTTTGGTGTTGCATTTTTAAGGTCTCTATAATCTGTATAGATATAGATCCTTCCATCAAGTTTTCCTACAGGTACCATGTTTGATACCTATTTTGGATAGTCGATGAAGATAATGAACTCTACATCCAAAAAATTTTACAACTCACCCTTAACCATTAAAGTTATGGTTGGATGCATATTCCTAAGTTTTTGCTTGATAGATCTTTTAGAGGGGTCTAGTGAAAGGTTATGAGTAACCATTTTTGGATCTAGTCCTGGTATATCCTTGTATGTCCAAGAAAATAGATTAGGTCTCTCTTTCAGTAGAGGGATGAGGTTGGCACGCTCATCAGAAGATAGAATATCTTCAAATTTAACCTTCTTAGTATTAGTGGGATCATCACTAATATCCACGTCAAAGGTTTCCTCTAATGACATATATGATCCCTCCTCAAGCTGGTTAGGTGTAGGAATTATGTGGATGTCATTAGTTGGATTTAAGGGTCTTGTATTAAAAATTTCCTAAATGTGATAAACATCATGTGCATAACCTGGTGCAAAATGGAAATCTTGCAATATTTCTTTGTTAGGGAAGAAATATTTAGGCTCTAGTGGTGAATCTGCATGATCCCAATTAATAGCATCTATATTAGGACATAATGGATTGGAAGGATTAGATGGATTATGAAGTGGAGTGGTCATATTAGTGGAGATCATATTGATGGAATGGATTAGATCTCCAGGACCACATGTGTGTAATTATATATTATCTATGCTACTCACATACCTAAGATGTGGCTCTAGGGATATGGGGATCTCTAGATTTGATCTATGAATAGACTATCATATGGGATCACTTGGCTCAAGGATTTGCATGTATGTCAATGGATCAGGGAAGACTATATGATAAATCATATCTAAATTAGGTGGTCTCCCTATGGGGAGAAGGCTAGGATAGAATCTTTAATACATCTCATCGATGTAAACTAGTTCATGATGATGATGTAAATAGTGAGGTCCAAGATAGGCCCTCTTAGTCTCATCCCCATCATCATTATAATATATGATTCCTTCACCCCTGCCTACTGGAATTGGGTGATTACCAAGATGAGGTCCAAGGTAGGCTCGCTCTTCATAGCCACTATCATTAATTAGGGATCCCTCATTCTCACCCACTATCTCCATGGGTAACAAATGATGTAAATGTAGAGGGTGTAAGTATGCCAACTTAGTTTTATCCTCATATCGTTCATTGCTTGAGGATCGCTCATAATCATATATTCCAGAATCAAAATCTGGTCCATCACTTTCAATAATGGATTCTTCTTGAATTTCCTCAGGGGTAACTTTTGATTCAGTGTTTATTGTTATACCTAGATTTTGGACCTACATACTAGTGTTGCTGATAACTTCATAACTTTCAATGTCCAAGTTAGCTCTTGGAATGTCTACTGGATTGACCTCTACCATGATGTTATCATGATAGATCTCAAGTGGTTCTATAGAAACATAGGTCACTAGCCTATTACCCCTTCATATGTAGGAATGGTTATGATGATAAGGATTCCACTCCACATTATCCTCTAAACTAAGGTTTAGATGATCGAGAGATGCTACTAAAAGCTCATCTTATCCTCTGATATGGTAGCCTAACCTGAACCTATCAATTGGTAACTACTATTGTGGTTTGATGGGAACTTGGCGTCCTTGCTCGAATAAGCCTAGACTATAACTGTGCCAATGGTAATGTTCAAAATAGTGTAAGGCAAATTTAGGTTTAGACAAATAATGAACATTCACTAAGAATGGTTCATCATCATCTTCATCTATGGGTGTGTGATTAGAAAATTGGTAAAGCCCTTCATAGATGAATTTTATTTGGTTTTATGGCACCCCCAGTGGTTCCACCATACCTACAAGAAAACAATGGGCTTGAGGTCATCCCATATCCTTTTTTGTCTTGATAAAATGCATGAATGTCATGTTCTATACTATATATTCTGCTAGCCTAGGATTAACCAAATGGATGATCAGCTATAGTGTAGATGACCCTATTGAAGAACTAGGTGAGGCAGGTTGAGGTGCCTCCTCGACTTGATTCTAAGCATCCCATTCATCCATGGGACTAGGGATAGTTGCTACCTTGGGAACTCACTTTAGCTCTTTTTAGCCCTTAACTACCTTAAGCTTCTCGTCCTACCTAAGCATCGTGGATGTCATAGGCTTTATTGAAGTTGCTATTGTATGCTCTGATAGTTGTGGTGCCGACATGGAAGGTCTTGCACACACTTCTTTTAGTTTACCTTCTAGATGTTTTATGGGTGATGTTGGCCATATATCCAGGTGCATTGAGGGGAGAATGAAATCTCCAGGAAAATCTGCTAGTTTCACATATTTAAATGGCTCCTTGTGTTGGACATTTTGAGTCAAAGTTGTCATTGATGTCAAGGTATGAAGTTGTCATTAATAAGCTACCGAATATTTCAAAAGGTCAAGAGGACAATGCAAAGTTTAAAGGCAAAAATGCTTCATAATATTTTTAATATTAGGAGGAAGCATAAGTTAGAAGGTTTAAAATAAAAGGTTTTTCATAAAAACCCAAGGAAGCTTATTACAAAGCTAAAGGAAGGTTTAATATTTATTTTATAAAATATTTAAATTCAAATTAAATTTAAATTTTATAAATGAATATTATTTATACAAAGTTGTTCAATGAGAGGTCTTAATAAAACCAAAGGGTTTTAAATAATTAATTTATAAAATTTAAATTCAAAATAATTTAAATAATTTATAAATTAATAAGTTCAAAGTAAAATCATAGTGTCGACGTCTAAATTTTTAAGGGAATTTGAAGCGTCGATGTGTATGTGTGAAGGAGAAAATTGATATAAAAACCCATGCCTTAGAGGCATTAAATTTATCCTTTTGCTTGAATGTTTATGCGTGCAATTGTGTTGAAAGACTCATGTAGTAAAAGAGAAGTGAATCTTTATTTTATGTGCCAGTGAATAGAGAAATTTAAAAGCATCAAAATTCGAAAGCCAACTAGGCAGCATGGCCTAGTGGCAAGAGGGTAGTGGTTAGAGTGTTTGGGCGCTAGGTGACCTATGTTCGAAATGCGACGACAACGTGTTTTGATGGTTGTGTTTGTGTTGGAAGTGCCAATGAAAATGGTGCATGTTTTGCCAGGCAAAGAGGGGAGCTTCATAGAATACGTGATGCTATTTACTCCCAAGTGAATGCCTAGCTCACACAGTGGTTGGAGCTATGGCTAAGGTGTTGGTTGAGGCTACATCGTGAGTTCAAAACCCACCAAGACAAAGGTAATAAATTTTGATTATTATTTTGTGTTGCCTAAAGTTTGACATGAGGTCTTAGGGAGTTAAAAGGGTTGCTTAAAAAGATTTTTATTTGATTATTATTTTATTTTAAATTGGAGGAATAAGGTGCTATCTTTATAAAGTGTTTGTTTCACATTGATTTGTTGAAGTTATAAAAGGATAAAGGGAACTTATTGCATTGAAATATTTTTAAAAGAAGAGTGCATTGAATATTATTTTAATTGGGAGATTATAAGGTGTAAGTGGTCAATTATTTTTGTAAATGTTGATGAATGTTTTCTTAAATATGGAGTGATAAGGTGTATGTGTGTCTTAATATTTACATTGTAATTTTGAGAAAGTTTATCATATTATAATTATTTGATCTTGGAAAATAAGTGTTTGTGATTTTGGTAGATTTATGAGATTCCTTCATCATAAATAAAAAGGTATGATCACATTCTTCCATAGTTAATTTTATTGGTTGGTTTTCTAGAAAATAAGTTTAGAGTGAAAAGGACTTGATTAGGGTTTCCTTATTGAGTGTGTTTGATTTAATGCTTCAAGGTTTTCTAGAATAAAGAGTTGTTATTAAATCCTTGTTTGTATTAGCATTGTTTTTGAAGTAAGTTGTTGAGCAAAGAATTTGAACTAGGTTTGTCATTGTTATGTGAGATTGGTTGTTGGGCATTGTTGGAAAAATTTTGAGTTGGCGTTTATATACTTGGACTAGGATTTGTAAGGAAGGATTGTTGCATTGAGTGGTTAGTTGAGTAGATTTGGTTGAGCCTATTCAAGTGGATATGTGAAGTGATTGTTCAAGTTCCATTAAATAAACTATTCTATATTCTGAATTGAATTGAGAAAGTGATTGAGTTGAAGCATATTGAGTCTCTAACAATTCTTTGTATGTTTCTAAAAGAGTGATTGAAAGTGATTGAGCTTTGTGATGAGTATAGAACATATTGAGTCTCAAACAATTTTATTTATGTTTCTATGAAATTGGACAAGTTCTAGTGTGGACTTGTTGATCATATTTTAGGTAAGTCTTTGAGAAGACTTGTGGACGGATTTGAGTAAGCTTTTGTGGAAGCTTACAATACAAATTGAGAGCATATTTGGTTAAGTTCTTGAGAGGACTTATTGAGAATATTTGATTAAGTTCTTGAGAGGACTTATTGAGCATATTGAACAAGTTATATAGAGATCTTGAGAATAGATTTTGGTGCACATTTGAGGAAATATATGTGCCTGACCAGAGATAGATATTGAGGATAAATTTGTGCTAGATCGATGGACTATGCTCAGTATTGATTTGAGATAGATCTGAGTGTAAGATTTAGAGGTGACAAAGAATAGGACACAATAATATCTAGTGGATAGAGATATGATTTCCAGGGTAGTGAGGATAGGTATTTTGAGTGAGGATAAGAGTCTTCAATGGATAAATATCCATTAGCCAATGCAATGGAGGAAACCGTTCTTCTAAAATATCACCAGCCAGACAAAGAGGAGAAAGAAGTTCTCTTATGGATAGAGATCCACAAACTTGATTAGGGTATTGGTGTCTCCTTTGGACAAAGGTTCATAAACATTGTAGGGAAATGATTCCCAAAAGAGTTTTTTTGAGAAAATTTATAAGGAATATTTTCTCTATGAAGTAGCCCACATTGGGTGAACCACATAAAATTATGTATCTCATGTGTGTGATGCTTTGTGTGATGTTTACTACTTTAATACTGTTGATGTTAACATTTGGATTAAAAAGCAAAGAGTTTTATCTTATACTATTTACCCCCAATATCAATATAAGCACATGTTCTTCACCTTGTCAGAAGGAACCACGTGAACTTGTCCCTCATATATATTTAATACATTGATATAAAATTGAGGGAATGCAACACATTTATCTAATCCAAGGCCTCCCCAAGAGGATGTTATATTGCATTGCACCTTCTATTATGTGACACATCACAAGGATGGTCTTTAGTCCAACCTAAATTAGAAGAACTATAGTACTTACCGTTGAGCATAGTGCATCTTTAAATGCTCTCAAAGTGAAGGTAGAAGTTACAATGTGTAATTTTGGAAACTTTAGATATGCCAATACCTTGGTAGAAATAATATTGATTGATGACCCTATATCAATAAATACTCATTTAAATGGTGTGTAGTTAACACACATAATTATATGCAATGACGATTTTTTTGTAGCAGTAGAAACTATTTTATTCTCGTGATCATGAAATTGAATCACTAAATCACTACACTACTGCACATGTACCATGAAATTCACAAATACTTCAAGGTCCTAGGACTGAACTTCAATAGACCTCAATATGTCCATGAGTATCTCCCTATGCATAGGATACTATTGAATCATTTCATATATTAACAAATTTGTTGGAGTTATCTATAGGATTTGAACTAGCCTACTCCTGATGGTTAGCACTGATCTTTTTGGTGGGCTTGGAATATTTTTTTGCATTGGCCTTTGTAGAGGTGCAACTTGCACTCTGATTGGAGTTGAAGGTAAATTTGGTCACTTATACCTCCCTTATCTTGTGATAATATTTACCATATCGATGAATCCTTGAGTTGGAAGTTCCACCCACACTTGATTCACATGACCAACATTGTTCCTCGATGGCTTATGATTCGATAAGGGGTTCTTGAAGATCCCCATATTTTGGTTGTTCGAAGCCTAAGGGTTGTCCATAATTAGCTCACCTTTTTCAATCATGTTTTGCACCATGTGTTTGAAACTATAACATCCTTTAATATCATGTCCTTTCATCCTATGGAATGAGCAATACTGATAATCCCTATACCCTTTTGGTTTGGGTTGATTAGGGTCTTACAACTTAATATTTGCTAAGTTAATGGCATTAGCCTTACATAGTTGATGGAAGATCGATGTCATAAACTCTAAAAATGGTGTGAACTAGTGAGGAGGGCATTGATATTTATTCTTACCCTTCTTGTTAATGTTGCACTAGTCGTATCATGCAGGAGGAGGTTGGTCTTGATAATTTTGTTGTTGCCTCTTATCCCCTTTTTGAAGGTTTAACACTACTTGGTTCACATGGGGTAGCTTGGCCTGGTGATTTTTATTTTGGGTGTTCTTCTTGTTCCACTCCTTATTGTTTCAAAGCTTCAAGTTACCCTCCTATAACTTGATTTCTTTAATTACCTTGGCTTGTGCCAAGGCCTCCTCAAATGTTTGATACTATTAAAACTATAGCAGTAACAAGATGTGCTTTATACAACTCTTTGTAAACATTCGATTCTTTTCTATGGTTGAAATGGAAAATGGTAACTTTACCATCAACTTTCTCCATATTTTTCCATAATCCATGATCAAATCATCATCATGTTGCATTAGAGCATCCTTATTATACATGTTTACCTTATTATTGATGTTGAAGGAGAAGCATTCAATAAATGCATTATCTAGTTGTTCAAAGTTGGTTATGTTGTGCCTCTTAAGTTGATTGAACCACTCTTAGGTAGGTCTTGAAAGGGCTATGATGAATGTTCTCAGCAGTAGAGCATCATTGCTTTCTATCTAAAATCACATATCCATAAATATTGTGACATGTTCTTGAGAATATCTCCTTGAAATTTCTCCATATTTGGCATCTCAAAGTGGTCGGGATACTCTGGAATGGGCACTAAAGGACATAAAGGCTCATTGTGTATTTTGTTCAAGATTGGATTTTGGTAAGCAATCCTTTATTTTTCAATTGCTTGAACCTTTTCTGCCAAGGCCTTGTAGGCCTTTTAAGATAAAATTTCCTCTTCTCTGAGAGATCTTTGAGGAGCCTTTGGAGGTAAACTCTTATTTGGTCAAGGTGGGGGACTAGGCTCATCCTCCACATCCACTAAGGAGATATTAGGATATTCCTATTATTTCTTATCTCCTGCTACTTCCTCATACTGTGTACACCCATGATGTTCAATCACTTGGTATTTAATCATGTTTTGGGTTGTGTGGTAAGTATGAGTTTCAATGTGCTCAGTGCATAATTTAGGCTACGAAGAAGCTCATCGATGAGGGTGCTCCTTGCATTCACTTTGAGGGGGTAAATTGGCACAAGCTAATCAATTCTCTCTCTTAGCACACTCATTTTGATCAAGGATGTATTTCTTGTGTATGCGTTGATAAAAAATATGTTGCCTTAGCAACATATGTCTTTGAGTATCCTCATTTTTGAGGTGCTCACACTCTACACGTACATATTCCAATTGATCTTGGAAGATTTGCTTCCATTGTTCTAACACAAAATTTTATGATCAATCTATAAGATCAGCCGTATGTGGTCTTTGGTGTATTTTTTATATTCTAGCAGCTTTGTTGGTGTGAACCCCAATAGACTTGTTTTCCACACTCTTGCCTTCTTCTACATATACAAAATTTACATTATGGTGCTGTTTATGATCTATTCTCGCATGGGTTGATGGGGAAAGTATGCTATGAGAAGACTTAGAGTATTTTCCTAGTTCTTTGATATTCCTATGTGTGTTCTCACTACAAGAACTCATATAATGATATTTTGCAACTGAGGGCTTATACCCTAACTACCCTAGGACTCTATCAGGACCATCAAGTTGTATAGTGTACCACGGCTCATGTGGTGGTATACCATTGACTCTAACTTTAGACATATCAAATGTTAACTTACGAAGTTCATTATTGTTTGGAGTCTATGAGAGCCTATGCTTTGAAGCATCCCTCTCTTCCTACCCCTGAATGGGTGGATTTTCTACTTATCTATTTTGAACTGGTAGGGGCCTTGAGCCACCCTTAGCTTGAGTACATATGGGAACCAACTTCATTACAGTGTCTTCCTCCATGATGTAATCTTTAGTGGATCTAGTGGATCCACATGGTTTATGATCATGATATATGCATCCATGCTCAAATACCCCATGTTGGGATCTTCCATGCTCAAATCTATCTCATGAGGAGTGTACATTAACTCCTCTAGGTGGCCTATTATGATGAGAACCACCGTGTGTAGAGTTATCCCATCTAATGCTCATCAAACATCATTCAGGAGGATATTGTGATTGAGGATCCAATGCATTATGTTGTGCATTAAGTAGAGATTTAGCTTCAACTTGGTTCTGTGCTGAGATCGACCTCTCTGTGTGACAACCATGATGTGTATCATCTTGTATGTAGATTTAAAAAAAAACAAAGCAAACAAGGATGATTATATCTTTTCAAATTTCTTTGTGAGCCCTAACTAGTTTGATGTGTTTCATATGTGTTGTAATCATAAAATAACTCTCATCATGGTTTTATATTGGTTTATGATATACTTATATAGCTTAATTGGATTTCACATGTATACTTGTAGCTCAACAATCATAAATGAAAGTCATGGTCACATAAACCCCTCGAAATGTGGAGATGAAATACACACTTGGGTAGGGAGAATAGGTACTATTGATCCTCATATAGCAACTTGTGCATAGTGATACACCCTTTGAAGAGAAATACATGCTATTTTGCATGGTTATGACAAAAATTGGAGTTGGAATTGGCCAAAAGAACAAGGTTCATGAGAGTTGAGCCAATAGATGGAAATGACTGCCACCATCATTGAAATCTACCAGTGTTTGGATATGACTTCTAAATCACCAGTAGTTAAATATTGTGTGGTGTATGTGTGTTCATTTTAAAATTTGTGTGAAAATGAAAATGCAACACCAAGCATACATGCTCTTTCTTACATGCCTAATGATAGAAACATTTCAAATTTAAGAAATATGCATCTAATTATCTAAATGTTGTTTAGAGAATGCAACTTAAATGCTCTAATTGGCCTCTAATTAGGCCACAATAGGTAAAATATACAAATTTTTTTTAATTGTTAGTCATATAATGGAACCATAGGTAACAGTGCTGGCCGTAGGACTGAATTGTAGACCAAGAACTTAGCTATGATTAATAGGCGTAGATAACAGTGCTGGCTATGGCTATTATCCATAACTAATAGATGACATGAAATTTTCATGAATTATTTTCCTTCTTACTATTTCTCTAGATGATTTAATTATCTAATGACAAGTAAACAATAAAAATAGAAAAGTAGAGGAT
Organism: Wollemia nobilis; assembly: GCA_028583015.1. Taxonomy (NCBI): domain Eukaryota; kingdom Viridiplantae; phylum Streptophyta; class Pinopsida; order Araucariales; family Araucariaceae; genus Wollemia; species Wollemia nobilis. The sequence goes on from JAQPPZ010001323.1 coordinate 2,508,790, forward strand.
CGATGTTACCTAAAATCCTCATTTTATGGAGAGACAATCTTCTTCCTATCTACTATTTTTCTCTACTACTCATCACAGATGTCAAGCATGGTTGAGACTGTGCACCATGGTTGTCAAGCATGGCTAACACTTGAAACACAAAACAATAAAAAATACATCATTTATTGTGTAATTTGTAGGGTTTCTACCATGATTTCCATCTGTACTATTGTAACAACATATACCTAAACTATTGCATCAATTAGATAAATATTTAAAGTATTAAATCAAGATAACAATGAATTTGACAAGAATAGAGGAATTTATTTATATTAGCGTAATGCAACTCAATTACAATTTTATCCCTCTTAGGGATATCAAATCTATGATACAATTGATATAATTAATGATGCTCCATAAGAGGTTTGGTATAATTTGTAGACTATTCACAATAGACACGAACTGCTCAAGGCCAAAGATAACCTTCTTCTCATGTTATTGGAGGAATATGTTGCCAAGAATACCTTGAAATGCTCATATCCTATAATCCTATGTTCAAAAAACAACATAAAAGGGGTTAATAAAAAATGAGGCCTCTCTTGATGAGGCATTTGATGGAAAATTGCATAAATGATGAAAATATAGCAAGAAAGCATGTAAACTAGTAAAGATGTGCATGAAATCTCTAGATTACTATAAATATTATAAATAAAGTAGGAAATATAGCAATTAGGCAACCTAATTAACCATTAAAACTTGAAATGCATCAAATTCAATGAAACTAGTCTATATTGACAAATGCAAAAAAAATGGAAGCAAATCTACCCCTAATTCCTAAATTTAACCATACAAATGCATGAAGGAAAGTTAATCTAAGTTAGGTCTACCTAAATACATGCTTGAAAGAGGAAATCTATGGCTAAAATAAAGGAAAATATAGATCAAACCCTCACTATAGGTCTAAGGCACAGCTAGCACTATTAGTCATGGCTAACAGTCGTGACTGAGGTAAAAGTATTCTTTCTCTTGTAATCAAGGCTTGGATCTTCAATTTACTTCATGGAATTGATGATCAAGGGCCACCTTTATATTATTGCATGGATTTTTGATGTGAATTCTTTGAATTGGCTATGGAAGATGCTCAATTGGGATGATTGATCTCCTTAGATTCTTGAATCCTTTATAGCTTTGAATGGAATCATGATTTCCAAGTTGGTAGCAACCTCAAGGGTTTGCAAATGACTCCATAATTTGGTAGATCTTCGTTGTGTTCAATTCAAAACTCTTCCAAAAAATTCCCCAATTTGAAGGGGGGTCTTATAGCCTTCTCAATTCCTTGGTATAGCTTCATGGAGAAGCCAATATCAATAACCAGGAGGTTGGATCAGTTGGTAGGAAGGTTCTAGATGCTTCCTCACTCAAAATCAGTTTAAATCCATTTTCATGGCCATTCTAACTACATTTAGAACCCTTTTGAGAGTTTTGCAAGTAGCCCAAGCAACTCAAGGTAACTTGATGATTGAAAGTGATTCGATGAACATCATCAACCTATTAACCAATGGGAAAAAACCTCCATGGAGAATCGAGGGAGTCATCCATGAAGTGAGGATCATTTTTATGGCAAGATAGAATAGGAGGGCTCGTCACATGTATTGTGAGGCCAATAGGTCAGCTAAAAAATTAGCCAACATAGGTGTTGATGTTGGTAGTTTGGTGACATGGAAACAAGGTGTGCCACGTGAAGTGGAAAACATTATTAGTCATGAAAATAAACCTACCCGTTAAGGAGAAAGATGAATGGGTGTTCTTTCCCCATGGAGCTGGTAATAACTATGGGGTTTCCCTCTAAATCATACCAAATTGGAAATGAAGGTAATAGGGTGTAAGCCTTGGAGGATTCCGATAGAGAATAGGAAATGGGCAAGCAACAGGTTTCACAAGTGCAAAGTTCCAAACTTCAATTTCCTGTCAATGTAAGTAATGTTTATAGTTATGTTTAGGTATGGGTGTGCCTTGTTAGTAAGGTGTTGTAGGGGATTCAACACAATTTTTGGTAAGAAATTTTCAAGGATGACTAGGATCTAAAATCTCAGCAGAAGGTTGGATATTGTAATAGGTTTTGGGTTAACTTGCAAAACCGAATAATTAATGAAGACTTTTATTTACCAAAAAAAAACTACATTTGACTTAGCTCAGAAATTCAAAATAGTTTTAGGACTATCCATAGCTCTGAGTTGTAGCTAGCTCTATTATCCATGGGTGTCAGCCATGGCTAAGGCTGAGTATACCAACTCTGCACAAATTGAGTAGTTAGAACCATTGCTTTGTCTTGGAATGGTCCAAGATCATTCATATGGTCTATTAGGATGCCTTTATGAGTATTCCCCTACACATGATGCATTTTAGGTGTCTATAAAATTTATGGAAGTCCTTTGAATGAAATATTATAGGAGAATTAAAGAAGACTCCCTTAAGGGAAATCATGTGTGAGGTATTTTTGATTACCAAACAAATCGATTTGCTAAGAGTAGCTATAAAAAAAAATCCTAGGAGGATCTATCTACCTAGACCTAAAACTCACTTAGAATCAGTAGACCCTAGGGATGGGAAATAACTGGCTCATTACCCTAGGGATGGGGTACTAAGCTATTGTGAGAACAAGATAAAAGTAGTTGCATACTTTCACTTTTCATAAAAGTATTGTGAGAATAGATATTAAATCTAAGGAGCCTAAGAAGTTTTTTAAGTTCCTAGGAGATGTTGTTGACCCAATATTAACCATAATGTGAAGCATCTAAGAGACTTAATGGAGAAAAATGCCATAAATTATTCAATGGGCCATCCAACTTCATGTTCCTAGGACTCTTTCTAAGGGAAATTCATGCCTAAGAAGGTACATCCTTGCTCAACTATTTTTTTATTAGTAACAAGTTTTAAAAGGGACCCAAAACCTTATAACATGTTGCAAGGAGGATCCCGTGAAGGTTCAACTCCCTACAGAACAAGCCAAAATTGGACCATTCATAGAATCCATAAACTAAAATAGTCTAAACTATTACAAACATACCGCCCATGGGCACAAAAAAAATAGAAACAACATAGATATCACAGGCACCTTCCCAAACAACCGCATATAAAGAGATAGGAAGAGCACAAAGACCATCCCAGGAAACAAAAGGGGATAATCCCATTCAGGACCAGCTATTTTACTCTGGGATGTAGTCCTTGTCATATTTAGGATCATCCATAAATACATTAATCATGGCATTAATCATCATTGGTAGCAACAAGTTCACTACAAGAATCAATACTTGCTCAAAGATGGTTCAAGTAGTAGCTAAGCATTATTATGCAAAATCTAACTTTAAGAAATGCTTCTAACTAGGTTTTTTCTCTATTAAGTCAAAAAAATTTATAAATTTTTTTTCTAGGACTATTCCCTCTTTTGCGACCAATGCATTTGATAAACAAAGCCAATTTACCTATTGTGCTACTAAAATAATTCCCTAGATGAATAAGCAATTAACTAACACTATAAAAAGTCTTCCTGGAAGTTTAATTCCCTTGGCCAATTTTCAAGTGCATGCACAAGATATTTTTCTATGTTATCTATTATTTTTGGCTTAAATTTAGATAAATATGTGCATGAGTATTAGATGGTCATGTCAAATGCAATAACCAACCCCTAAAATCCCATCTATTTTGATTGGGCTCTATTACTTATCTCTTGAATTCATGAGCAACTAGTTGAGTTTAATCAGGTAGGAATTTTCATAAATCCTTCTACTTGTTAGAAAATGGGACCATGTATAATTTCTAGAATCACAAAGTATTACTCCTAATAATTCACACATATTATACTAAAATTGTTTTTAATAAAAATATACTATATCATGCATAAAACAAATCTATTTTCAATAATTTGTTATAATGATTTAACAAAATATATAATTACATGAGACTCTTCATATGCATGTCTCTTGACCTTCCCTCTTCTCTCACATATTACATAATGATAAAGTCTCTCATAATTACATAACTCTCACACATGACACCTCACACAAATCTTCACTTACTCACATGACACCTTACACTCATAACTCACACTTGTACACATGACACCTAAACACACTTTACAACTTGACACATACTATTGAACTAAATATTAAACATGCTCAAATATTAAATACACTTCCTAAATTAAATAAAGCACTTCCTAAACTATTACATGGTCAAATAATGTAATATTATCAACACCTTTCCATATTACATTATTTGTTGTATTGTCACTTTTTGTATCTCATAGTTCTCCAAGAATCTATGTACATGATTGATGATTCTAAAAATTTTAATGTAACCTTGAGACACTTGTCTAAAAATCATGTAGTGCCAATATAATTTTTTAAAATAATTTATCTCATTTTTTTCTTGTAAAAATTGAATCATACACATGATATTCACCTTTTCTTTTGCTAATATAATCATATTTTCCATGTTTCCATTGAAAAAATACACCTTTAAAAAACACGTAAATGAGTCACTTTCATAATTGTGATCAAGGTATTTCAAGTTCATGGTCATCAAGTCATATGCAGTGCATGTTTTATCATTGTAGCTTTCATCAAACACAGGGATTTTAGGGTAGCAATGGCTAAAGTGCATTAGAATGATCTGATATGCTCTAGTAGAGGCTCCCACCTCAATTGCTTTCTTGGTCAAACAATGATTATTTTAAACTGCTTCTTCAATATACTATCATAAAAAATAGCCTCATGTATTAGAATAGTTACCCCATAAGTTGCATCTATGAGATTATTGCAAGGCCTTGTATCACCATAATACATAATCTTCTATCCTAGTACTATGCCATCAACATTATTCCTTATTAAAACTTTCAAAATAATACTAGAAATATCTTAGCAATGAACAAAAAGTACACCCATTAGAACATCTATCCGAACTTTAGATAAAACATTCTTCAACTTACTTAACCTTGTAATATCTAATACAATTCCACATGAATCTCAACTTGCTTTCTATAACTTTAAATAATATGTGATGGAACCTTGTTCTCTAACTTAAAATAAACTAAAATAAACTAGATTGCTAGCAACAAAATTCTCTAACTTCACTCCTAAAACATCACTACCGCCATAATTATTTTGTATATCAATGGATAATTATAGTATAAAAAAATGACTTCGTTGTTTATCTACAATCTAAGAACTACATGTTAAATTTCACCACCCTTGAGTATGCATTCAAAAATCTCCATAGTGGCTTTGGTCCAATCACCAATAAAGATTCATTCTTTAATAATTGTTTTCACACAAAGTATTCTTATCGTTCCCATGAAGCTTACAATTGCCTTACCCATTGGACTTCTCATGAAATCCATGTATATACTTATATCCAAAGGCCCCTCATCCACTATTTAAACAAAATATTCTTCTTTGACCATTATTTTCTCAAGATGTAAAATTTCTCTAAGGTCGTACTACAACATAGATCATTGCTTTGTTTTACATGTAATATTCTCTTCCAATAAAATGATTATAGATATTCCATGTATTCCAAGTAATATTTTTCATTTAGATATCCTCTAATGATTATTAATCAATAATTTTATAGCTTAATATCTAAAAATAACAATGTAAACTTAGAAAAAATAATTCATCAAATATGTTAAAATCTCCTGGATTTCCATTGTAATGCTTTATGTAATGTCTACTTTCAGGCCTACTCTTAGGTTTAAAACAGTCTTCTAATGCTTCTTAAAAAATAATTCAAATTTTCCAACTTTTCTCTTCTCATGTTCTTCATTCTCTTGCTTCTTGAAAATGCTTCTATAGTTGCATATTTCTAAAATGGTATTTTCAACCTCAACTACTCTCCAATCTATTTTATCTTCCAAATATTGCTCAATGTCAAGTGAATGTTGCATAATTCTATCTGCAATACTCTTTTATTTGGTTCTTAACAAAAAATACTTATTCTAACTCCACTTAAATACTCTTATTTCTCCAACAACAATATTAATTCCTGCAATAATTAAAAATCACTTTAATTTAATATTCTTAAAAAATAACTTTCTTCAAATACTTTAATCTACCTGGAAATTCTTCTCCAATATTTTGCAATTTATAGTGATATTTTTAGTTGGTTAACTTCAATTTTGGATAACATCAATCCTTCAATATGTGGTTGATAGCATCCTTTTTCAATCTCCAATATTCCTTCACTTCTCCAAATTCATACTAGATTCAGGTTCTAGCTATTCTCCACTTGTTCTCTAATCTCCTTCCACAATATCTTCCTCATGCAATAAATAATATTTCCACTGTATCTCTAAAACAATATTGCTCTAATACCAATGTTAGAAAACGTGCCTAATACTCACAATGGTATAATTTCTAGAATCGCAAAATATTACTTTCAATAATGCATACATAAAATACTAAAAATATTATTTATAAAAATATACTATAGCATGCATAAAGCAATGTTATTTTTAATCATTTGTTACAAGTTTTATCTTCAATATATAATTACATGAGAATATTCATATGCATTTCTATTGACATTCCCTAGGGTTATGAATAAGGGGTCAGCCACAAAATCTATTTATAAAATCCTGGCGAATCATATTGAAAAATGGTGAATCATGTCCAAGTAGAAATGGTAAATTGCATTTATATTTCACCAAAAATTTTCAAACTATGGTGAATCAATTGAAAAATAATTCTACCAATTATAGTTTCTTGAGGATTTTACTAAGTTCTAAGTGTATATCTCATCGAGCTATGTGGTTTTAAAAAAAATGAAAACAAAGCTCTGGATCAAAATTTATACCTCTTAGAAGGTTCTTTGCAAAATAGCACCTCTGCAACCGATTGGTTGTAGAGGTTTTGATTAGTTGGTGTTGATTAGTTTCATATGGGTTATTCAGTTGTAGAGGTGCAACCAATTGATAAAATTGTATATCTCATTAAGCTAGGTGGTTAAAAAAATTGAAAATGGAGCTTTGGATCAAAAGTTATGCCTCCTATAAGGTTCTCTTCAAAAGAGCACCTCTGCAACTGATCGATTGTAGAGGTGTCAGTTGGTTGGTGTCAGATGTGTCAGTTAGTTGTAGAGGTGTAACCAATTGATAAAAGTATAGATCTTGTAGAGCTAGGTGTTTAAAAAAATGTTGAAAATAAAGCTTTGGATCAAAAGTTATACCTCCTAGAAGGTTCTCTGCAAAAGAGAACCTCTAAAACCAATTAGTTGTAGAGGTGTTGGTTGATTGGTGTTAATAGATTATAGAGGTGCAACCAATTGATAAAAGTGTAGATCTCATCAAGCTAGGTGGTTTAAAAAAATTTGAAAACGGATCTCTAGATCAAAGGTTATGCCTCCTAGAAGGTTCTCTGCAAAAGAGCACCTCTACAACCGATTAGTTGTAGAGGTGTCGATCGGTTTGTATCGGTTGGTTGCAAATGTATTGATCAATTCAGGTCAATGGGACCCAGTGAAAGGTCCCAAAATTAGCAAATTTAATTTTTTTTTAAATATTTTTTGCCAATTTGTGATGATTCATGCTTATGCATAATGCTAACCTTCCCTCTTCTCTCATATATTACATAACAACAAAGTTTCTTATAATTACATAACTCTCACACATGACACCTCACATGAATCTTCACTTACTCACATCACAACTTACATTCATAACTCACACTTTTTCACATGACACATAAAAACACTTTATAACTTGACACATACTATTGACCTAAATATTAAACACACACTCAAGTATTAAATACACTTCCTAAACTAAATAAAGCACTTAACTACTATATGACCAAATAATATAATATTGCCAAAATTACCAAGCCTAAATTTTATAATTTGTAAAGAAGAAATCTTCCCAGGTCTTCATATTAAAAAGTGAGCTAAGGATGAGAGTGTTTTGGTAGTACTAGACTGGACACCAACCCTTAAGACTTCTAATTTATTTTTATATTTCAATAATAATTTTCTTTGCCTTGTTATTTTGTGCATAAAGGGTCAAACTCAAGCTAAAAAAGGAAGCAAAGGGTCGATTATAAAAAAAGAAGTATAGATTAGAGACTAGTACTTCATACTAGAAGGCACTATAATAAAGGTATATGACTTCATCAAAGACACAAATTTTATACCCTACTATATTATATATTGGTTTTTTAGCTTGGATTTTTACTACCAAATGGACTATGTTGATGCCCACCTAGGTTTTAGGGTGAACAAAGTTACTTTATACAACTTAGCTTTGAGCTATGAGCCAATCACTCTAAGATCCAAAAAAATAGAAGATATGTTGAACTAGAAGATTCTAAATTGACAACTAAAAATAGGACCTAAATTGATTTTGAAAGATAACCTTGCAAAGGCAAACAAGAATCCTCCTACATTTCAGCGAAAACTAAGGTTGGAGGTCAAAAAGAAAATAAATATAGTAGAAGAAGAGGGAGTTGTGTTAGAATCACTCAAATATAATCATTCTTAATGGAGGAGGTTTTATGAGGCAAAAAGTTTTTTATAATCCTAAATGTAACTCCAACCATATTTGTAAGGAGAAAAATTATAACACAATGGTTACAAGGGGCTAGACTAAAAATAAGATATAAGAATAATAGATCTTTCAGTATGAGATAGGCATACAAGGCCATGGTTATGGATTAACATATAATAAAACATTTGAAGAAGCTTATGATAAAGATACCAAAATTCAAAATGAGTAGAGGAGCGACTCCTAGGGTAAAATATTTAGGAATAATACAAGGAAGAAGTAACCATTTAGCTAATACAAACAAAATAGGTGTCAAAGGTTACCATTTCAAGTTGGTAGCAAGCTCCACCATCACCTTCAACTAAAGAGTAGTTATGGCAAATGTACACTATAGGAAATGATATAATAGAAAAAATAGGCTACACTAGTAGTGGCCCAGATCCCATAGCAATTGGACCCATGAAACCTCCTCATTCACCACTTGATAGGGATAAAATTGAACTAGGTGTTGATATTTTTGAACCTTTACCTATGAAATTCCTAGTCTTGGAATTCTTGAAGCCCCATAAAAAGTATCCAAAAGGGGTAAAAACCAAAAAGTCTAGAATCTTCCTTGGAGCAGTAGGGTCCAAAATCCAAGAAAGTAAAGGTGCAATAGATTCCTCTAGTGTTTGAAGAGCATTCTAAAGTAGCAGTGTAAGGATTAGGTGCATCATCTATATATCCTTCTTATCCTCATTTTGCTCCATGACCTTCTTCTCTTCCTCAATATTCTCTACCTCAATGTTCTCATTAATATTTTCTACCTCCTCTCCATAACTTATCTCAACCACCTTCTTCTCGTCCATCTACTCTACCACATTTTTATCCGTATTACCTATCTCCACAAAAGGAGGCACCTCTCAAGTCACATCCTAAAGTAATTACCTCTTATCTATCTCTAAACATCCCTCAAGCTCCTAGAATTACACCTTACCCATCTTCTAGAGTGCTCCAAATCATTCCTTCCATAGTTATAATTATTTTTATACCTTCCATATTTCTATTTCATTCTTCCTTTATTATATACACTCAAATTTTTCTAGTAGAATCGATCCAAAGCCAATTCCATTAGGCACAATCTAGTGCACAAGCTTAGCTTGACAAGAAGAAAATAATAGAGCCCAAGACTATGCCAACAAGGGTAATGAGCATGATTGATCCCAAGCAAAGAAAATTCATGGTGAAAACCATGACTCCTACTATGTCCAAGCCAATATCGCAAATAATAAAATACAACTATCAAATAGATACAAATATTATGGACATAAATAGGGTCCAAATTGAGGATAAGGCTCAAATGGTACACACATTCATTTAAATATTTTATTTAGATGGATTTTGGATAATGGCTAAGTACCACAAATAGAAAGAGAAAGTAGAGTAGTTGACCAAGGTCCTTGAGCAAGAAAGATAATAAAAGATATTAAAAAATTAAATCTAGTAGGTACAATAGAGTCTCATTAAGGTTACAATGCTAAAAAAATTATATGTGAAGGATGCTAAGAACCAAACTCTATAGAAAAGAGTGCAAGACTTGTAGTGTGAGCTTGATATGGCCAAAACAACAAATTCAAACATCTTGAATCTCCATAGATGCCAACCAAAGAATCAAGAGGTTATGCTTGGCTAAAATTTCTAAATCTATTAAAACATGGTCTCTAGCCTTATAATTTATCAATTTATGCTAGAAAATTACTCAATAAATGCAACCCAACTTCAAGACAATGGTAAATAATCACATCAAAAAATTCTTAGAAGCATGTTCCATCATGGATGCATTGAATAAATTATCTATCCAGCAAGTTCCTTTCACTAAATATAGGGTGAAAATATACAAGATGATGGAAAATATCATTTTGTGGGTGCAAATAACTAAATAGGAATATGAGGCTGTCAATTTGCTCATTGCCATCAGGAATACAATTTTGAGTAAAATTAATGATATCATTGGTGATAAACTCCCATATTTTTGGAGGGAACCAAGTGGATATCCTTATTTTATTGATTAGCTATCAACCAAATTTTGTAATTGGCCGAACAATTTTGATGAAGACATTTATTTTTATTTTTTTTAATAAGTTGGCAATATTACATACTAGGGCTTTAAAAAAATAATGCATGCTAGGGTGATAGATTTTGGGAAGCAATATAAAGTACCTTCATACAATAAATACTTTGACTTTAAGTCTATTCATGAGAAGGATAAAATATTATGGGATTAAGATAAATCCAAACAAAGTTTAGGTGTGCAAGCTAAGTATTTTATGTTCATCATGGAGGAAGGAGAGAACCTTGTTGCAGAATAAGATGATACTTTTATAGAATGAGAATATTTAAGGTTGGACGAATAATACTTCATAGCCCAATAATAAATCCATCTAGGTTCATATTTTTCTAAGCAAAATTCTCTAGATGTACCAATAATGTAGTCAAATTCTTTGTCAACATCTGGACTTGCAAATTCTTTAATTTTCCAAGCTTGAAGAGCTTTTTTAGACAAATAATTTTTATACTAGACCATCATTCTTGTAAAATTGTTTCTCCTAGAGCCTAAGGAAGAAAATTTGGGCTTAAAATTGTTCAAGTTTTTCCTATTCTTTGAATCTAAAAGCTTTTGTCTAGACTATCTTGGTATTCTTTAAAGCCAAATGTGCAAAGCTAACAACCATAAATTTTCTATAGTGATGTTAGCAACATGCTCCAAAATATCTAGTATAGTAGAAAATATTATGGAGTGGATAGTATTCATTTTGAAAGTAGGAAAGCTATAAATTTCTAAGTAATGACATCATGTAGGCTCCAAACTTTTTGGTTTGGTGAAAATCCTACAAGTAACACAAAGAGCCACTCAAAGCACAAGCCAAAGGGTGTAGCATTTTAGATAAAAAATTCTTAGCAAAATTTTTGGCATCAATATATAAAAGGTTTGGTATGATTATAAATAGAAATCACTTTAATAATTGCATAGCACCCATGGAAAAGGATAATTGGTCCAATGTGGCCATTGTTAGATCAAGAAAATGATAGCCACTCTAATAAAGCATAACTAGACACAAGTGGGCTAACAGAGAATGGAATGAACATGCTAAAGATATTGAGTGGTACCAACTCATAACAAATAGTACTAGATTAGTTTTTCTTGTGATTGTTTATAGTATTTAGCTTCATTTTAGCTTAGCAAAAACTATAACTAGAGGAATTCTCCCCATTGTAAAGCATCATATATTTCAATGTTTGCTTGCCATAAATTGTATGTTTATGTTATTCTAATATAGTCAAGGGATGTTTGACATACCTCAATTGAAGTGTGAAGAATTATTAATTATGTTGACATTTATACTTTCAACATTTTTATTTATGCTTCAGTGGAAGTAAATTTTTTTAGGATTGAAGTTGTTTGGATTATTTCTACTGGAGTGCCTAGAATGTTGAATATTGTAACATTTTAGTTTCATGTATTTTTTGCATATTTTTAATTGAATGGTCTATTATATATTACTTGTAGTATATGGTTTATTCTCATTTAACTAAAATAGTGTTATTATATAAGCTCCAACTATAATTATCATCCATCTATAACCCTTATTTTTCTCAACCCTTTCTCTTTTACGTCTTTAGTATTTTCATAGTAAGATTTATATAAGGAACCAACCTTCTTTTATGATTGACTTAGGAGCAATTTTAAATCATCTAATATTGACCTCAATCTAGGGTGCATATTTCATATTAGGCAGATCAAGCAATCGAGACAAGTATTTTATAAATTTTACATAATCTAGATCCATGGTCATGATATAATAAATAAGTATTTCTAAATGACATAGCTTATACTCTCTTGTATTACGAAACTCGAAAGTATAATTTGATTTTTTTTTTTCAAAAATTGATGAAACATTTTCCTCATATTTTACTAATATTTTCATATCATTAATTATTTTATTAGAGGGTATATGTTATGACTCGTTGGTATACCCTCCTAATGAAGGTTTAGGTCTTGTTAGACCAATAACCATATTAATTATGTGATTAATAATAATTTTATGTTTGTTGATAATAGGTCCACTATAAAAAGAGGTTTCCTTCTACTATTAGAGCTCAAAAATTCTTGTACTTAGAGTAATTTAAAATCTCTTGTTGTTGATAGCCATTTAAAAAGTGTTTGTATTATTGCACTCTTTGTTCCATATAACCCATATAATAAATTTGATAATTTTGATATCATTATACCTTGTGTTTGGATCCTATTTGAATAAATTTCCTTGGGATAAAAACTTCTAGATCATACATTATATCTAACCCAAAACATTATCTCTTTTACTTCTCTTTGTCTTTATTCACATTGCTTACTTATCTAGAATATTGTCCATAACCCATTTGGTCAATAATGGCTTTGATAAGAAAAAGGATATTATTACTATGGGTTTTTATGATGGATATGTGTTCAAAGTATTGTTGGTCAACTTGATCCACATCATCATAAAAATAATACTCATTAATTATTGCTCATTTAGTCTTCAAATGATATTGTTGTCTATATTTACATAAATGATAAGTATATATAAAGTTGATCTTTACATTTTGGGATTCTATTCCTAATTAATGACATGTATAAGGGTGCTCCTTTGAATATGGTTGCTTTCATATAAGGATTTTGTTCTATAGGTCCATGTTGCCATAGAAAATATTAGAAGATGCCTCCATAAAAATACTAATATTTTAACTCTAACATTTTGAAGACCATATATAATAAGTAACCAATAGGATAAGATCCTTTATATTTATTTTAATAATTATAACTATCACTAATGGGTTTTAATCAAACTTGTGTGTATCTAAGTGCTTGAATAAAAGATAATGAGGCCATACGTGCATCTTCCCCATCATCTAGTTGTAGAAAATATATAATGCTTCAATTAAATATTTTCATTAGTCAAAGCCTTTTAAATATAAATTGTGTTGCCAATATAAAGCAACCATATTAATAATATGATTTTATTAAATGGTAGAAATCACAACTAACTAAAAAATCATGTAGTACTCATATGTGAGTGGTTCTAACCACTATATTTTTATATTTATATGATTTACATCCCGACATGTTGTAATGAATCCCGACATTCTCCCTCTTATTACATCATGATCCAAGAATTGGTAGGGATACTTGCAATAGTAAAAATAATCATATGATGAACTAGGATACAATTAGTAGTTCATAAAGTACACTTAGAATATGAATAGAGATACACTCAACTATTTGCAACAAGCAATAGTGAAAATGGCCTCAGTATGCTTCTTTAGTGGGAATAACATAAGTAGACACTTAACCAAGGATAGGGACAACCTCAACTATCCAAGATACTTAAAACTAGATAGGGAGACACACACACACATTACTATTCTTAATAGTTGTGATTGGGGATAGACATAACCAATCATAAAAAATAAATCAGATTTAGCCTTATTAATTTTACATCATCTTGTGAATGGGGATAAAACCATTCATATTGAGGGTGGCATGAGGCTTCACTTGTTCATATCATCAATTAGGGTATTTGGATGGTTCTTTATACTATTGAAAATATTATCAATATTTGGTTGCCTATACTTACTGAATACCATATTCAAAATCCTAATTATTAGGTGCACATTGAATATTATAAAAACTCAGTATTTTCTTCCCCTCTCAATGTGAACTCTTCATTTCTAAAATATTTAGGAGTATCAGGTACCACCAACCATGCACTATAAGTACATAACCAAACATAGATAAGTGTGTCATGGGCCTCCAAAAAAAAATTTGTGGTAATTATTACCGCATTTAACACCCCCTTATGAATAGGGACACAAAACTATTCACAAGCATCAATATTAAATCAGTTAATAAATATATTCCTCCTCACTTTCCTCACACAAAGGATCTTCATCATGTGCTGCAAGATTTTTATTATGTTCCTCTCTATAAATAGTCTTCATATTTTAATCCATAACCATGATTATGTCCATATTTAAATCATCCTCTTCTTCACTAGTTATGCTTATGTTCAAATATTCCACTTCTTCATATGTTATGCCCATGTTGAAATATTCCACTTCAATTTTTATCCCATATTATAATTTTTTTGACTTCCAACTAATTTTACAAATCCTTCATAGCCTAAAAGAATCTTGCATCTCTTATTTACCTAGTGAAATACTACAATTTTCTATTTCCACTCTAGAAAAGAAAATGAACACATTAAAAGATTGAGGTAAGTTACTTATGTATGGCCACCAAAAATAATTCACTTTTACTATTTGCCCATGAATCTTCAATGCTAACCTCAATGGCCACATATTTTTGGGTATACATCAATCAATATTGATAAGGATAGTGGTTGGGCAGTATATCCCTAAGTAAAGAGGTGGAAGAGATATAGGCAAGTGATGTGGTAGCAAAATAATTTATGTACCTATGTTTATAATTGCATTAGATATGAGGCACAAGCCTAAAGAATCATCATTCTATAGCCTTACATCATCATGAAAGAAATATCCCTTATCATATTCATATTTTTGTATCAAATTTTTTGGAATGGTGCCCCTTGAGAGCCATGTCCACCACTTAGTCAAAGATGAGAATGTAATCCAGAAAAGCAATCCTAGTGTTGAAGGTCTTGCACCTTATCATGAGCTTTATTAAAATGATGTCAATGCCAAATATATCATTCTTATCATTGAGGTATCCATAGAGGGCATACTCGGGTGCCACATAGCCAATAATACCCAATGTCTAGGTGGTGTAATGTGTCTTGTCCTCTTTATTAAACTCGATCATGTCAACTTCCACCACCAACAAGCTCAAATCCATGTCCAACAATATATGTGTGGCTTTCTTGTATCTAGTGGGGGTATCATTCTCATATATCAAGTATCATGTCAATAATGCTATTAATTTATTGAATTATTCATATTTGACACCTCCTCATCTTAACATGCTCATTTATAAATTTTTGAATGAATTTATCAAAGAAATTATGGACCTTCTTTTCATATTCATTCCACACTGACTACATAAAATGTATTTGGATAGGTAGTAAGTGTTAGGGTTAATTATAAGTAAATTAGTTTTATTAAGAGCAACAACCTTGGTCATGATTGTATTTCATGTTTCCTTGATCAAGCAAATTTGTAAGCAATCACAAAAAAACACATGAAGGGATCCCTGCACTGAAAACTAGCACAAAGAAAACTAATACCCCCTCATAGAGTGGACCAAACCCATGAGATAAGAGAAAAAGTATAATTTTTAGCCTATATCTTACATCCAAAATCCCATTACAATTTTTAAATAGTCAATGCAAATTCAACTGCAAATGCAAATGCAAATAGATTTCTCCTCTTTTTCCAATCTTGAAACTCCACATAGACTTTGCTTTTCATAGAAGAAAGTGGGAGGGCAACCTCACTAGCCCATCATGATATGAGATCAAAACTCAATATGATTAGATGGATTTGATACCAAATATAAAAAAAATAAAAATTATTCAATTGATATCTTTTCATTGGTCACAAGGTTTTAAATTATGTTGTCCAATATAGAATAATCACTCCAATAATATGATTTCCTTAAATGGTGGAAATCACAACTAACAAATAACTCACAAAAGACTCATATGTGAGTGGTTCTAACCACTATATCATTACCTTAATATGATTTATCATATAACATGATGTAATATATCCCAACACTAATAGGTACTTTAAGTTCATATCATACAATTTTAAGTTTTAAGAACAACAAAGGGTTCCCCTTCTATAAATGTCCCAAGTAGAAATCACATCATGAATTTTGAATGATATAGCTAAATCAATAGATATACTATGATTATTTTAATGACATGGATAGCATAAGATTTATATTTTACCCTAGAGACAAGTGTAGAAAGAATATTCCCCAATTGTGGTGTAGAGGGACACTTCATTTTTGCCAAGATACATTGCATAACCTTTATATGCAAAGGATATTTTCTCAAAAACCTTAAGCAAGGGATACTTGTATGTAGGGTTATGAATAGCAATGAATTATCATTAATTCATGAATATTAGGAATTTAGAAATTTGAAATTGGTGAATATGGGGACCCTTGATAGGGGCCCATTCACCCAAAACTTTTGAATGCAATTTTTTTAGGTCAGCTCACCTTGCTTTAATAATAATTTCACCATTTTAAATCATCAACATTCCCACCTAAATCATGGATTTTTTGCCTTGAAATTACACCTCCACTTTCACCTCTTATACCACCAATATATATACCTAACATGATAATGCTACTCCTTAAAAAATTACTTATAACAACAAAAAACCTATAGTAGTAAAAAATGACCTATAGCAACAAACAAATTGGCTAAAACTAGAGACGGTCGATAGTAGTGAGAGCCATAGATTAGGCTTATGCACAGTGGCAAATATTTGCAAATTAAGAAATTATTAGAATTTCCAAAATTTAAAATTGGTGAATATGAGAACCCTCAACGTTGGCCCATTCACCTAAAATTTTTGGGACCAATTTTTTCTTAGGGTCAATTCACCACAATATATCCAAACATAGGCATATGTGTACTCATTGGAAAGATATTTTTGAGCCTGATCTAATGGTGGTGTTTTTATTAAGTTATAAGGTGATATAATAGGTCTAAATTTATCCTAAATATGACCTTATTTTTTAGGGCTTCAAATACACCAAATTTTTGTGTCAAGATAATTGATTAGATTTGCTTAGGATTCACCTTGATTTCAATTAGGATTCACCATTTTTGTACAAGTACATTTCACTTCCAACCCCCTATGCATAATACTACCATAGATTATTGATTGATACTAAATATATGACTAACAATAGGGAAAAGTAGGGAAAATTAATTGACAAAAGAGACAGTTAAAATTAATGAGAAACAAAGATGATCAGCTAATAGAAGAGGTGACCAACATTAGGGAAGAGTAGGGATGATTGATTGAAAATAGATATGGACAACAACATTAAGAAGTATATATGATCGATTGGTACAAAATATGACCAAAAATAAGGAATAGCATAGATGATCAACTAATAGAAGATATGGCCAACAACAAGGAAGAGATATGATGATCAATTGATAATAAATATGGTTAATAATAGTGATAAGTATAGATGATTAGTTGATAGAAGAGGTAATTGATAGTGTTAGCCTTTACAACCTTAAACATAAAGTAAATGCATTCACAAGTATTGAAATAAGCATACAATAAAATAACTATGATAATGACAACTTAACATGCATGAAATATGATAGAAAACTTAATACAATGCTCTACAAATACTCATATGAGAAAGCTCATGAAAATTACAATGCTCCTCTCATGGATTTTACAACTCCTCCATGATAGCAAAATGGAGCTACATTATTTTTACTACTACTCTCACCTTTGCACTCCATAAAACTACTCACAATCACTCACAATGAGGCCTTTATATATAAATATAAATTCCTTGCCTCTCACTCAATCCTAAGATCCATGTACATGTGGATTACATACACATTTACATCATTGCACATTCTAACACTTGTTCATTTATTAAATAACTCTAATAAACTATTTATAAATTAATATAATACTAACCTAAATATGTACCCATGAAGATACATTAGCAAAGAACCAAATAATGTAATATATTCCAAAATCCCTTGTATTACATTATTTGGTTTTGAAGACTTTAGTCTTAAATATGGATCTGCAATTGGATACTAAAGTTTGCACTCTCCATCCTATTCAATTAAATAGTTAGTGTCTTCATAAGGATCTATCCTTGTTGATAGAGCTTTAATTCCATGTTCATCTATAGGTTTTTCCATTTCTTCAACTTTGAATATTTTGAGCAATGTATCCTTTATGATTTCATCCATGATATTCAAGTTGAGGGTACTACTTTTGAGAAGGATCTATCCTTTGGAACTATTGCTTTTGAGTTTGATACTACTTTGGATGAAATATCCTATTTTGTTGATTTTCATAGGATGTTTTATTTTCTTGACCTTGATTCTTTGGATTGAATCTATATTAGTTTGTACTATGCTCTTTATTTCTGCATATCTAACAATATCTGTTATTCCAAGGTCTTTTTCCATTTGAGGATGATGCTATATTTCCTTATGTATTATATTTTTTTACCAAAGCATTGTTAGTAATATCATATTTAACTATATTTTCTACCTCATACTCTTGGAGAACATTGACTAAATCATCAAAGAAAATATCTTTACTTAAAATTTTCAAGGAGGTAACTAGATGCTTGTAATTATCTAGAAGTCCTCTCATGGTCACTTGAAAAAGATATTTATCCTTGATCTCTTCTCCTAATGTTAATAATTTTACTTTGATATATGATACCTTATCTATAAATAGCTCTATACTTTCACCATTGTTAATTTTTAAGGAATGTAATTGAGTTTGAAGGTTTAAAATGGTAGCTTTGTTCTTTTCTTTAAATATTTTCTCTAAGTATTTCTAGGCCTCTATAGATATTTTTGCTGAACTGATATATGGTTGTATTTCATATGTGATAGAAAATGTTATTATAATTAATGTTTTAGCATCACTTTCTTTGAATTTTTTGAATTTCTATATCATATGAATCTGGTTGGTTTTTGTCCCCATAGTAATTTTCCAGAGTTTCTCAAATGTCAAGATGACCTTTACTTTGCTTTTCCATGAGAAATAGTCCGGACCTTTAAGTAGTTGAGATTCTAAAATAATTGACTTATTTGATGTCATTATGGTCCTAGTAGACTACCTTATATCTCCCTAGTACTAACATATGCTATAAATATGATTCACTTCTATCACTTGCAATCAATTATTTGTAGAAAGCTATTAGAAATGAAATTTTAAAAAATAAGAATTCAATATATTTAGTTGGATTATCTAAGTCCTATATATATATATATATATATATTCAAAATATAATTTTGAATCAATGATAGGTTCTAAAATTCTAGAAATTCAATTGAAGTAGAATTCCTTATATCTCCCTAATTAAAAGTTTTAGAAAAACTAAGTATTTGCAAACTAGATTTTTCTAATACTTATATCTCCTTGTGTTTTTAATGTTTGTAAATATTCTTGAAGCAATGGAAATAATTTAAATGCTTCTACTTCTAATACTATATTTCATATAACCAATATCTTCTCTAGAGATTCCTTTTAACAACTTATTTCTCATATTAATAATATCTCTAGAATATATAATGTGCACTTGATATCAAACTTGCAATGTGATTATGAATTTTTCTCACCTTCTTGATGTATGATTTTTATTTGTAAGTTGTTTGGAATATATGTTGTTTGCAAGGCTGATTACTCTTCACCTTGCTTGTACACTTTCTCTTTCTTGTAAATGGGTTGGATTTCTTCTCAAATTTTAGTCTTCAATGGAGATCACAAATCTCCAATATTTTTCTAGGAATCTTCCTCTTGAGTCTCTTTGATCTTCAATGGGGTCGTCATTCTAGGGCCTCCTTCCTAGATTTGAAATATTCAATATGACTTCCTTGGCCACTAGATCTCTCCTCAATATTTCAACTAGGAGTCTTAAACCTACAAATATTTCAATGGGGTCTTTCTCATTAGGTCTCCAAATATTCAATCCTTAATTTTATATAACAAATAATTAGTCCCTGCACGAGGAAAGTAACTTTGAATTTTAGGAAACGAAGATGAAGTTCTTCTCTATATAATGTAGGAAGCTTCCCACATTTTGAGAGTTAATTTTTTTTAACAAGAAAAACTTAGATGATAGTAACCCAATGGTTCTATTGAAAACTTATTTTTATCTCTTGCAATGGAATATTAGAGATAATAAAAATTCCTATGACTCTATGAAAAATAATCTTCACTAGTTGGATTGCAAATCTAGTGGATACAATGTTGAGTTCTATTCTTCACAAGTGTTACAACTCTTGTGGAAAAAATCTAGCCAAATCATGTGGATTTTTCTATTTTCTATTCTTCTACCTAGAGCTACTTCTATTAACAATCTTAATCCAACATCATTTGTAAGGGGCGGTACACAGTGGTGATTCCAATTTACAAAGATGTAGTAATATCTATTGTGATGGTATTTGCATACAACAACACACTATGGCTGGTTTGGTTTGCAAATTCTCAATAATAGCAATGGTGATCACTTGTGTTTTTCTTGATCCACCATAGCTCTAATACCACTGTTAGCTTTTGGAGCCTTAAATATAAATAAAATGCATTCATAAGTATTGAAATAAGCATGCAATGAAATAACTATGATAATGGAAACTTAACATGCATGAAAATATGATAGAAAACTCGATACAATGCTCTAGAAATACTCATATGAGAAATCTAATGAAAATTACAATGCTCATTTCATGGAGTTTACAACTCCTCCATGATAGCAAAATGGAGCTACATTGTGTCTACTACTACAATCACCTTTGCACTCCATAGAACTACTCACAATCACTCACAATGAGGCCTTTATATAGAAATATAGATTACTTACCTATTCTTCAACCCTAAGACTCATGTACATGTGGACTACATACACATTTACATCATTGCACATTATTGTGCATTTATTAAATAACTCTAATGAACTATTTATATCATAATATAATCCTAACCTAAATATGTACCCATGAAGGTACATTAGTAAAGAACCAAATTATGTACTATATTCCAATAGATAGTAGGAAAGAGTATAGATGATCTACTAATAAAATAAATTACCAACATCATTGAGAAGTAGAGATGACTGAATAATACAAGAGGTTATTGATAACATGAAAGAGCGGGGATGATTGATTTATATAAGAGGTAACTGACAATGGGGAAGAACAAGGATGATCAGTTGATAACGAAGACGACCAACAATAGTAATAAGTGGATATGACAGGTAGTAGAGAGCAAATATGAGTGGTAATTTCCATTATACCACTTGTATAATTCTCACCCTTTTTTAACATCATGTTCATTTTCTAACATTAAATACTTTTTTCGATAGAGGCACAATGGCACATACTATCAATGGAAATAATGGAGGCCAATATTCTATTAAAAAGAGTATCCTAAAATACTTTATCCATATTTCAAAATCAAGTGAGACATCGAAATATACACAAATTTAAGCTACATACCTATTTTACCTACTACATAATTAATTTTCATAAGTTATTATAAAAAAATATATAGAATATCTTTGTATGCAAAAAATACTATTTACCCTAATATGCCTCCACTTGAATATGTTCCCAACGATGAAATACCCCCACATGAAAATTTTCTTAATAATGAGATACAACAACCACTTGAAGAGATTCCTAAAACTAACACACCAACTAAAAAAGAAAACAATATTTCTAAGACAATCCTAACTTCCAAGGAATCTTCTACTCAAAAACCTAAATATAAAAATTTAACCAAATGAACTATTTGGAGAACATTTTATCTAGAATGATCATCAACATATTCATTATTGAGCTAGTGTAGATGAAGAACAGTAATGAAATTTCAACAAAATGTAGATAAATAATTTATAATTGGAAACTAGAAAAGGATCATAAGATGCAACTTAAGTTGGATACAATAGAAAAACATTATGGAAACATTTATGTGATAGTAAAAGAAAGTGATAGAACAACTAAGAAAACAATTAGGTGGAAGGATGCATTAGAATGAATACATGTTAGACATGCATAAGAATATGATAAATAAATTAAACAACAACAAACTCTTGTTGAGAAGGGTGGAACGATTCAAGCCCAATTTCAAAAAATTCATAAGATCACTTTAGCTTCAAAAAGTTTGCAGTTTGTTGTTGTATATACTATTCTTAAAAAAGTAGACCTATATATGATTTTATTGACTTTAAATATCTAATTCAACTAGATGATGTGCAAAACCTTCCCAGTGCCCATTGGCCAAATTGAAGTGGTTGGAAAATGGTAAAATGTCTCATTGGTTGCGGAGGACCTTAAAGAGAAAGTAAAACATGCCAAATTTATTTCACTTTCAATTGATGAGGTAACTGTTATTGACAACACATCTTGGATTTGCATGCATGTTTACATATTGTAAAATCATTTAATATTTACTAGAATTACATAAGATGGTGGAAAATTGAAATGCAAAAACCTTTACAATGGTTTTGTAACCAGCTTAAAGGATATTACAAGAAGGAATGATATAGAAATAGCCACTAAGTTAATATATGTTTGAGTTGATGGTGCTACTACAATGCAACGATATAAGAATGGTCTTTGTGTTTGAATTTAGACATCAATTACTTCATATTTGATCTCCATTCATTGCATGGCTCATAGAATGAATCTTCCACATAAAATTATGAGCACATTTGAAAATGTTGTGAGTGGAAGAACTTGTTCATGAAATACATGCTTATTTTTTGTATAGTCAAAAAATATTTGTAGAGTTTCAATAGTTTGCACTAGGAGTTACTGAAGGTGGAAAATTGTTAAAAGATGTAGATACTAGGTGAATTTCATTGTTCAACCTATATATGGAGTTTTTAAAGAATATCAATCTTTGGAAGGGTTTATTTATGTAAATCATAGGGTATTTGATAAGGCAAAATATTTAATATACTATATGACTGACTTGGAAATACTTCTCACATTATGTGGTATTCTTCCAATGATGCAAGAAATGAATACTTTGATTAAAATTTCACAATAAAGATATATTTATATTATTAAATTCATCAGAATGAGAAAAAAATATGTATGCATATTGATAGGTTGTACTTGTTTGGAGAAGGTTTTGTGGATCCCTTGTTTGAGAGTTGGAGAACTTTAATAAATGTTAATGATCCAAAAAGCTTTTTCAAGTTCAACATCAAAAATCATATTTGTATAAATGTTTATGAAAAGGAGATATGTTTGTATTATTTTAAAAATGGTTTGCATATAGTTATAGATGATTTTGAAAAAATACCCATAACATACAATAGATTTGATGTAGTTTTACACAATACAAATATTAAATTGAGAAAAATAATAGAAACCTTGACTAGAGAAATCAAAGACTATTTTAAAAGAGATGAATTGCTTGAGGTCATGGGTGTTGTTAACCCCATGTTCTAGGATACTTGTATTGGCTATAATAATATAAGTGAGTTATTTATCAAATACATGGGTACTATTGTTAAATATTTCACTAAATGTGTGGAAGTTAATGGTATTCTAAATAAAGAAATTAAAAAAAAATAATCACATCAGTTTGGACTGACAATGGTTGATCAAATTTTGTGATTGACTAACCCTCATGAGCTAGGTTCCATTACAAATTTATGGAATCAACTATATCCCAGTAGTGTCTTAAAAGATATGATCAATGAATATTTATTGTTGGATATTTTGAGTCCCTACGTCAAAGTTGTCATTGATGTCACCAGATGAAGTCATCATTAATACCAAAGATTTCAGTAGGAAATAAAGTGGATAAAAATGGTTATATGATATCCAAGAAAAAGTCCAAAGATCAAGTGAAACAGTGTAAAATACAGAAGTAAAAAAGAGTTATAATATTTATTTTATAAATTATTTAAATTCAGTATGAATTTAAATTTTATAAATAAATATTAAAGTTACTTTATCAAAGGTATAATATTATAATAGTTGTTATTATTATTAAATGTGACATGGTGAAAACCCAAATAATATATTTATAATTCTTATTATATGTTTTATAAGGCAAAAGTGAGTTTTATAAAGTCTAAAGATATTTTGATAAACCCAAAGGTGGCGTTTAAGACCAAAGGCTTTTAAGCCTTATAATTTCACCAAAAAGCCTTATAATTTCATCGATGTTCATGAAGGATCTAGCGCCGACGTATTAAGTTTGGCAAGAAATTAATATAAAAGCATTTCAAAAAACCATTGGCAATTACCCTTGCTCGAATATTGAATTAAATGCAAAGAAGAGAAAAGAGCTCGTGAAAAACATTTTCATTCACTACAAAAAGGAGAAAAGTAGAAGGGGCATGATTTGAGGGCACATAGGCCAGCTTGGCCTAGCGGTGCATTGATTTGTTTGGACGTAGGAGGTCCTGCATTCGAATCACATGCAGTGCAAAAGGGAAGACTTGTTTGGCACCCAAGGTGCACATGGTTTTTTATTGAAGGTGTAGGTTTTTGCAAAGGATAACAAGCACGTTATGCTTGTTGGTTGTTGTGCGAGCATGTGTCTTGATGATGGATTTGGACATGGCTAAGGTGCTTAGGGAAGGAGGAGATAGAGGGTTCGAAACCCTCCAAGGAAAGTTTAATTTTTGTAAATTATTTTTAATTGCCCACGTGGAGCTATAAGGGTGTTATATGATGTGTTAAGCCTTAGGGAAATTAAAAGGAGGTTATGATTTAATTTTATTTTATATAAGGCTTGCATAAAGTTTTTTTTATTAAAGTGGGGAATTTTTAATTAAAACTTGTCATTAGGAGTTATGAGGAGTTTGTGAAGGATAGTATTGACATTTTTGAGAATCAAGGTTATTGTGAATTAATTTCTCATAAAAGGGGTTATTTCTTTTATAAGAAGACTATGGTGAAAATTATTATTGAGTTGGAGTAATAAGGTGTTATTGAGTTATTATTTTTCTATTGTGCTATTACTCAAAACTTCTAACCCTTTTATGATTGGAAAGAAAAATTTATGAGAGTGGAATATTTGTGAGAACAACTCCTTGACATCAAAAAGGTATGGGAAAATTCCTTCTTGGTTGATTTGATTGATTGGCTTTATTGAAAATTAATTTTGGAGTGAAAAGGACTTGATTAGGGTTTCCTTTTCAAAAGTGGTTGAGTTATTGCTTCAAGGTTTTTTGATTTGAGAGTTGAGATTAAAAACTTGTTTTATTAGCATTGTTGTTGAGATCATTGGTTGAGTGAAGTGTTTGAGTTAATGCTTCAAGGTTTTCTGAAATTGAGAGTTGTGATTAAAACATTGTTTGATGAGCATGGTTGTTGAAGTGAGTTGTTATGCAAAGAACTTAAACTAGGGTTTGAAAATATCATGAGTATCATTGTAATGTGAGATCTTTTATTAAGCATTGTTGGAAACATTTTGAGTTTGATGATACATGATTTGACTAGGGTTTGTGAGAAAGTGTTGGTTATTGAAGTGATTGGTTGAGTAGATTTGATTGAGCCTAGTCAACTGGATGTATGGAGTGATTGTTCAAGTTCCATACAATAAACTATTTCTATATTTTGAGTTGAGAAAGTGATTGAGTTTTGAGAATAGATCATATTGAGTCTGACAATTTTCTTTATGCTTCTATGAGATTGAGTTGATAAAGTGATTGAGTTTTGAGAATAGAACATATTGAGTCTCTAACAATTCTCTTTATGCTTCTATGATATTGAGTTGAGAAAGAGATTGAGTTTTTGAGAATAGAACATATTGAGTCTCTAACAATTCTCTTTATGTTTCTATGATATTGGACAAGTTCTATGTGAGCTTGTTGAGCAGAGTTGTGTAGGTTCTATGTGGACCTATTGAGAAGATTTGAGCAAGTTCTGTGTGAGCTTGTTGATCAGATTTGGACAGGTTTTGGGTGGACCTATTGAGTATATTTGGATAGGTTATGAGTGGACCTATTGAGCAGATTTAAGTAGGTTCTAAGTGGATCTATTAAGTATATTTTAGCAGGTTCTGAGTGTACCTATTGAGCATATTTTAGCAAGTTCTAGAGAGGACTTGTGGACAGTTTGGTGTGAGATTTTGAGGAAGATTGCAAGCTAGATGTGAGAATTATTTGAGAAGACTTGAGAGCAGTGTTGATTGATTTTTTCAAACCTTGAGTTAAGATTTGGGGTAGATATAGCAGATTTGATTCAAGCCTTGAGTTAGGGCTTGAGAACAGAGATTGAAGACAGATTTGTGCTAGACCGACTGGATAGTTTTTAGTGCAGATTTGAGAGTAGAGTTTGGTGTAGATTTGAGGATAGGTTTGTGCCAAAAAAAAGATAGAGATTGAGAAGATTTGTGATAGATCGAATAAATTGTATTTCGTACATACTTGAGAAGATTTGTTAAGAAAATTTGTGCTATATTGAATGAAATGTGTTTAATATATACTTGAGAAGATTTTTTGAGCAGACTTGTGCTAGACTGACTAGACTGTATTTAGTGCAAGAGTTAAGAAGAACTATGCTAGACCAACTAGACTATGTTTAGTATAAAATTGAGACAGAGCTTTGGAGGTGACAGAGTAGAGAGGACAAAGTCTCCAGTGGATAGAGATCCATCAGCCAGGACATTGAGGACAAGTCTTCTGAGTGAGGACAAGAGTCTTCAAGTGGAGAGAGATCCACTAGTCAATGCAGTGGAGGTAGTGTCTTCTAGAGGATCACCATCCAGAGCAAAGGAGAAGGATTTCTCTTGTGGATATAGATCCACAAGATTTATTTAGGGGATTGGTGTCTCCTTTGGAAAAAGTTCCATAAATATTGTAATTGGTAAGGATTCCCAAGAGATTTATTGAGAAAATTTAGTGAAATATTTTCTTCGTGGAAGTAGCCATATTTGGGTGAACCACGTAAAATTTTGTGTCTCTATTGTGTGTGATGATTTGTGAATTGCTTTGGTTATTGATATTGCCATTGATTATATTGATTAATACTATTTTGGAAATAAAAGTAAAAAGTGGTCTTATACTGTTCCCCCCCCACTCTCAGTATAAGCTTGTGTTCTTCATTTCTATTTATATGAATTGTGCCAAATGATGTTTTTGGATTTTGTGGAAGATGAAGGACTTTTTAGTGCATTATATTTTGTGAAATCTAAATTTTGTAATAGGTTGGATAAAAATTTAGAAAACTATTTGAGAATATATGTGTTATCCAATGAGCTAGTAAAATATATTTATGATAGAGCTTTGGCATATTGGAAATCTCTAGGAGATAGAAGAGGTATCACTAATACTCGTGATAATGAGGATAATGATACTTGTAGTTATCATATTATAGAGACATGCAGATTAGCTATGCGTACAAATTATTTTGGATAACATAAGAAGAATTTGTTTTATCTTCATCCATTGTGATATTTTGAAGATTTAAAAAGTTTGATATATTTCATAGTATTTGTATTAGTTGTCTAATGGATTTTAAATTTTGGCTTATTGGTTTACTAAAACTATGAATTTTATGTTTGATAGCATAGCCTTGTTATTGGATTATCTATATATGTTCATAAAGTTTTATTTTTATATCATAGCATTATTTGTCACACACCACCTTTGCAAGACTTTTTGCCTAAGAGACTAGGTATTGATAAATAACTAATTGTTGCCTAGTATGGATACCTTGAATGATTATGCATTATTTAATTGGTTTATTTTGAATAAAATGATACGGCTAACTTTTTTTCAATGAACAATGTCAGGTGCATCCATGGGTGGAAGAGATGCGATCCCAAGGATGAGGTACTTAAAAATAGAATGTTTAAGTAAACGGGTTTTCATAGGAATAGGATATAATCCTTTATTTAAAATAAAGAATGATTTTATTTTAATAGAATAAAATGTTATGAAAGAATATTATTTTAAATAAAGAAAAAAATATTTATTTTTAATAACAAAATATTATTATTTTAAATAAATAAAATAATATTTATTTTAATGAAAGACTATTATAAAGAAAAAATATTTATTTTTAATAATAAAATATTATTATTTTAAATAAATAAAAGAATGTTTATTTTAAATTGAAAGGGAGATATTTTTAAAATAATTAATATTATATTGTATATCTTTGTCGGTCACCTTGGAAATATGGGGGGGTCTTCAATTTGACCAGGTGAGCATTTATAGGAGGACTTTTTAGGCTTGGCAATTTGGGCCTTCAATATTGGTAGTTGGTGCATTTGTATTTTGGGGGATTTGAGTACAAAAATGGGGAGAAAAAAGGGAAGACCTATGCAAGGATTAAAGGAGGATGGCCTGGTTTTACAAGAAAGAAGGGGGCTAAGCAACGCGAGTCTTGGAAACTAGTAAGGAGAAATATTTGAAGCCATGAAGGAAAAGCTTGAGGAGCCTAACCTTGCAAAAATATTAGGTTGGAGGTTTCTTCTCTAGTAATTTCTTGATAACTCTATTCAGTAGCATTTGATATCATTGGGAACTAGGAATATTTCATGTTTATATGTATATGATTTGATTCATATCAGTCTTCTCTTGTTTTTTATCTCTTAGATGTACTGTGTTGAAAGTGTAAGTTTAGTTAACCACCATTAATGGAGGATATATCTTGTTGGCTTATCTAATGTTTTAAAGAATGCAATATATAGTCTTTTGATTGGCACTGCATAGTGCAAAAACTTTATAAGGGCCATAATCTTCTTGGTATGAGTTCATTGGGGGCTATAGGAAAATCAGCCAACCACTAAAACCTCATTGCTATAAATATTGTTGATATTATCTACCCTTTAAAGTTTTACAATCGTTATTACAATACCTTTGCAACATTTTCTTAACTTTAGATTTATAGGGGTTTAATTATTTAATTTTTCCCTTCTTTATTCTAATCCATTGTGATGTACAACGTAATGATCACAACACCTACGCTTGAGCAAGCTTATATGAGAAATCTCCTCCTAGGATTTATCCCATATTGAAGTGTTAGAGGGTATTTATGCCATAAAGACAGTTAACCATACCTTTAACCTTGACCACCTCCCAGTGGTCAAGTGGCAATGAATGGCCACCTTGTGCTAGTTGTAATATGCTCACATGGTGTGTTGACCTTCATAAAATCATCCTTTGACTAACCTTTTCTATCATTTGATAGTGATGTGGCATCAGGTGTGCTAATTAATTGATGGTTTAGCCCTATTTTGATATAAATAAATAATAATAAATACTAGTTTATTATGATGAAAGAAAAAACTATATATATTATATTGAAAGATGGGTTTTCAGCAACTAAAAGAATAGATTATGATGAAAGAAAAGACTATATTATATTATATTGAAATATGGATTTTTAGCAACTAGAAGAATAGATTATGCTAAATTAATTAATATACCACTTAATAAAATAAAATATATTTTCATTGCTTTATTTAAAATGAAATAATATAGTTTATGTTTAAAATAAATAATATAATTTTAATTAGGAAGGATATACTTCTTATATTAAATGAGAGAAGGAATACAATTTTAGTTAGAATGAAGTGGAAATATAGCAGTTTATATTGTATTTATTAGTTGTTTGAATTAATATAAGTACTTAATTAATTATGACTATGGGCTCCTATATAGATAAGTAAATATGATTTGATAAGTACTTAATTGATTAGAAGTATGGTCTTCTAGTTAGTTAAGGAAAGATGGTTTAATAAGTGGTTGCCCAGTTAAGAGTATACGCTCTTAGCTGAAACAAATAGAATAATTCTTATGTAATATTTGGTACTGATGTTATGGATACATTAGACCTTTAGAGAGATGTTATTCCTTTTAAAATATTAGAAGGAAGAATTTATCCTTAGAGGAACAAATTTAGAAGGTGTTTGAGGGAATTATGGGATTCCCTCATTATTTATGTAACATGGATTTAAAGAACAATTCATGGTGAAAACTTGAGAACTATGGGGTTATTTTGTATTGGCATATATTTGGAAAGAAAATAATTATGGTATTACTTTGTATTAAGAAAACTAAATCTATGCAATAAATAAATATTTTTGAGGTTGGGTTTTCTTGTAAGGGTTTTTCCTAGGATATATGTTGTGTTATGGGTGTTTGATTATCGTCCTTTTGATATTGTATTTGATGTTTCTCTTAATTGTTAATTAATAAGGCATATTTATGTTTAAGATAGCTAGATAATATTTATATTTATTTAGGTGTGTGTGTAGTTAATGTTTTAAAAAAATAAAAATAAAAATAAAAACCCTCTTAAATTTTGGGTTATTACATTTGGTATCAGATTTATAGGTCGATGGACTATACTCTTCCATAAATGAAATATATGTATGATAGAATAGATACTTCCTTGTAATGTACTAAGGGTTTAGGTTTCTTCCTAATCATTCCCTTGCTTAGTTATAAGCTAAAATCAAGAAGACCTTGAACTACTAGTTGCTTTGAAATCAAAGCACATAGTCATAGGACTATAAGCTTCCCTAGATAAGATCTAGGTATGATGGACTAGAAGCTTCCTTGGATAAGCTAAATATTGCTTAAATATTGATCCTAGAAAAATTAGCTTTACTCTAGTATAGTATCTTGCATAAATCAAGCATAACCTTAGCCATTAGCGAATGAAATAAGATGAAATGAGTTAGTCTATAAATATAAAATAATTAAACTTAACTCATTTATTGTTAAGGAGAATGCCATCTTACAAAAAATATAATTGTGACCCAAAATACTACCAAAAAAATAATAATTATCACAACCAAGATGACCTTATAGAGATACAAGTGTGACAGTGACCATTATTGATCTAAGTTAGTTATGAGAGATATAACTAACCTTTGGAAAGTATAATTGAAAGTAATCCAACACCTTGATGTGGTAAAGAGAAATGACATCAATATAAGGAAGAGAAGAAGAGAATCTTAGAATCTAAGGCTAGCTAGATATGATAAAGCTAAAGCTAGACCCCAAAGGAAAATTTTAGAAGAAATTTCAATAGAGGTAGAAAACCTCACAATTGTAGTTTAGTTACTACAAGAACAATTGATTAATAGAGGGAATAGATAAACCAATGAAATCAATGATTGGAAATTATTATTTGAGTTCCTAGAAAAAAAAATTTAAGGGTAGATAGGAATAAGATCCTGTTATAAAATATCATGAAAGTAAAAGCTCATATAGAGATAGAGAGAGCCAAGGACGTAAAAAATATTAGGGTATCCTAATTGATTAGTGAAATCAACCAAGGTATGGTTGTACAAATTGGAAATATATCCTTTCTTGAGGAATTACTTATTAGTAACCAAATAGTAGGGTTACCTTTCATTTGCATGATACAAATTTTGAATGATGGAATATTTTCAAAGTTAGCAATGAAACTTTAGAGGAATAGTTTCGTTCAAAGACTTAAACAAATGACCATGCTAGATTTCTTTAGATATTCTCTATAAAAATATGAATAGAAGTAGAACCTAAGGATAATCCAAAAATAAATATTTCTTTAGCAAGAAACCCAAAGATAAAAAATTATTTGAAGGAAGATTCAGTAAATGAGGTTGAATCTTCTTTTCTAACCTAACCCAAAGAATGGTTTCTTTGGAGAGGGGCCTGAATATTCTTTTTTCAACCTTGAAGGTTGGATCCCATTTTCAAGAGAAAGTGATTGTTGATGGAACCCAAAGGGTTTTGGGGATTTTGTATGAGGGATGTTTGTAGCACCTATAAACTCAAAATATAGTGAAATCTCTATGATTATGGATCCTATGTTGGAACATCCTTGTGATCCCTAATTGTATCAAACTAGTCTTGGTTAAGTTGATCATACATAATAAGAAGGAATAGGTTAAATGACTATTCTTGGTTAAGTTGATCGTACTTAATGATAAGGGATAGGTGAAGTGACTATTATTAGTTAAGTAAATCATACTTAATGAGAAGGAATACATGAAGTGACTATTCTTGGTTAAGTCAATCGCACTTAATGAGAAGGAATAGAGAAAGTGACTATTCTTGGTTAAATCAATCATACTTAATGATAAGGAATAGGTGAAGCAATTATTATTGGTTAAGTCAATTGTACTTAATAAGAAGGAATAGGTGAAGTGACTATTCTTGGTTAAGTTAATCATACTTAATGAGAAGGAATAGGTGAAGTGACTATTCTTGGTTATGTCATTCTTACTTAATGAGAAGGAATAGGTGAAGCGATTATTCTTGGTTAAGTCAATCATACTTAATAGGAAGGAATAAATGTGGAGTTCCATTCTTAGAAATTGAACATACTTAGTAGAAAAGTTATATGGAGATTCTATTCTTGAGAGGATTATGGAATCCTCTCTCTAAGTTAAATAATATACCATATTTTGAGTTTAGTAAGCATTGGAAGGCATAAAGATCCATCTAGGTAGCAGATCCTAAGATTAGAAAATAAGGAATTCTTGCTTAGATTCAATCTCTTAAAGAAGGTATATAACTATTTAAATTGAAACAATATGGATTTATTAAGATTAAGTCATGGAAATGCGATCTCGAGATGATACCTATAGTAGAATTTGAGATAAAAATAGAAGAAATCTTGAAGAGGGTAAGATTTCAGTATGAAATATGGACTCTTATGCTTTAAGGATTGGGTATATTTACCCAAAATTGGTAATCTAAGGTGATGCATTATGTAGAAATAGTATAGTTTTCTTATTGTTCTTTCCTTATAAGTACAAAGATGCAGGAAAATAGGAATAAGATCTTCTTCTAAATATATTTGCAAAAGGATGTTGTTTCTGGTTTCTTAAATTTTAGAATTAAATCTCACAAAGTGAGTGTAGTATTGATGCTATCAAGGGATGATAAAATTTTGTTCAATTTAATGAAATAAGATAGACATTATCCTTGTTTATCTAAATTATGTATGGAAATAACATTTTATTTTAGGAGACACACGGGACTATGTCTAACCCAATGGGGGTAGTATGTCACACCCCACCTTGGCAAGACTTTTTACCTAAGAGACTAGGTATTGATAAATAACTAATTGATGTCTAGTATGTATACTTTGAATAATTATGCATTTCTTTGAATAAAATGGCACGACTAACTTGTTGTCTATGAATAGTGCCAAGTGCATTTGTGGGTGGAAGACATAGAATTGACCCTAAGGATGGGGTACTTAAAAAGGAAATTTCTAAGTAAGAGGATTTTCACTGGAATAAGGTATAATGTTTTATTTAAAATAAATAATGATTTTATTATAATAGAATAAAATGTTAATGAAATAATATTATTTTAAATAAAGAAAAAAATCTCAAATTTTAGTAACAAAAGACTACTAATTTAAATACAAAAAAGAATATTCATTTCTAATAACAAAAGACTATTATTTTAAATAATGTTTTTTTTATAATGAAATACTATTATAAAATAATATTTATTTTTAATAAATGAAAGACTATTTTAAATAAAGAAAATAATATTTATTTTAATGAAAGACTATTATAAAGAAAAATATATATTTATTTTTAATAATAAAAGACTATTATTTTAAATAAAGAAAATAATGTTTATTTTAAATTGAAAGGGAGATGTTTAAAAATTAATTAATATTAACTTCTATACCTTTGTCGGCCACCTTGGGAAGATGGTGGGGTCTTCAAATTTGAGTGAATGATTACTTATAGGAGGACTTTTTAGGCTTGGCAGGTTGGGCCTTCAATACTGGTAGTTGTTGCATTTGTATTTTAGGGGATTCAAGTGCACAAATGAGGAGGAAAAAGGAAAGACCCGTACAAGGATTGAAGGAGGATGGATCAATTTTAGAAGAAATAAGGGGGCTAAGTAGAGCAAGAGCTTGAAAACTAGTAAGAAGAAATATTTGAAGCTATGAAGGAAAAGCTTGAGGAGCCTAACCTTGCAAAAGTATTAGGTTGGAGGTTTCCTCTCTTGTACTTGTTTTATAATTCTATCCAATAGCCTTTGATATCATTGGGAACCTAGAATATTTCATGTTTACATGTATATGATTTGATGCATGTCGATATTCTCTAGTTTTTATTATCTCTTAGATGTTCTATGCTGAGGGTGTAAGTTTAGATAACCATCATTAATGGAGGAGATAGCTTGTTGGCTTATCTGATGTTTTAAAGAATGCAATCTCCAATATTTTTATTGGCACTGTGTAATGCAAAACCTTTCTAAGGGCCATAATCCTTCTTGGTCTAGTTTCATTGGAGGCTTTAGAAAACTTAGCCAACCACTAAAACCTCATTGTTGTAAATATTGTTGATATGATTTACCTCTAAAACTTTTATAGTCACTATTCCAAGACCTTCGTATTTTTTTTTGGCATGAATAAAGTTTATATTTTCTTAACTTAATATTTATAGGGGTTTAATTATTTAATTTTTCCCTTCTTTATTCTAAGCCATCGTAATGCACGATCTCATGATCATGATGCCTGCACTTGGGTAGACTTAGATGGGAAATACCCTCCCATGCTTTATCCCACATTGAAGTGTGGGAGGTGCTTTGTGCCATAAATGGAGTTAACCCTCCATTTAACCTTGACCACCTCCCGATGGTCAAGTAGCCAATGAATGGAGACCTTGACCTTCATAAAACCATCCATTGATTGACTTTTTTTGTCATTTGAATGGTTTAACCCCCTCTTTTGATATAAATAAATAGTAATAAAGAATGGTTTATTATGTTGAAATAAAATATTGTATATATATTATATTGAAAGATGGGTTGTTAGCAACTAAAAGAATATATTATGCTGAAATAAAAGACTATATGTATATTATATTGAAATATGGGTTTTTAGCAACTTAAATAATAGATTATGCTGAATTAATTGATAGACCATTTAATAAAATAAAATATAGTTTTATTGGTTTACTTTAAATGAAATAATATAGTTTATGTTTAAATGAAATAATATAGTTTATGTTTAAATGAAAGATTATAGATTATGTTTAATAATATAGTTTATGTTTAAATGAAATATTATAGATTATGTTTAAATGAAATAATATAGTTTATGTTTAAATGAAAGGTTATAGATTATGTTTAAATGAAATAGCATAGTTTATGTTTAAATGAAATAACATAGTTTATGTTTAAATGAAAGGTTATAGATTATGTTTAAATGAAATAGCATAGTTTATGTTTAAATGAAATATTATAGATTATATTTAAATGAAAGAATATATATTATAGATTATATCTAAATGAAATAATATAGATTAAATGAAATAAAAGATAGTTTCATTTAGATTATAGACTAGTTTAATTAAATGAAATAAAAGATAGTTTTTATTTAGATCAAATATATATGTTTGATTATAAAAAAGGATAAATTCTTAATTAGATGTTTGAATATAAAATAATAGATGCTTTAGCTAATGAATGGTAGATGTTTGAAATATCAAATAATGATCAATTAAATTAAAGGATAGATGTTTGAACATGTCATAACCCAAATCCTCTCAAACCTTTTTTTTCTTTTCAATTGGTAGAAGTTGCATCTTCACTCAGTTCTATGACCTACACACTAATAAAAAAAATTCACAATAATAATATTTCCACATAGAATCTCTTCAAGGCACACCCATATCTATGTCTTACTTAATTCCAACTATGTAAGAATACTAGGTGCATTGTCTTTGTCAAGCTATCCATATCATTATCTTTCATGAGCTAGCTTTGATTTGTCCTTTCATCCTGTTGATAAGAGCACATCAGAATATCTACCTACATAGGTCTCTTTATGCATGAAGTAGATGTATATAAGGGATTGACTATCTATTTCATATCCGTACTAAGTTAGCCATACCATTAAAAATCCTCTTTGCCAAATTAGCCTATGGAAATTATTGTGTTCATCCTACATTCCATATAGTTAAGTTTTATCCAAGGAGTTCCCAACTATTTCCATTTGGATGAAATTAGTATCTTATAGTTGAAGATCTATTTTTTATTTTAAATAAAACAATGTGTCTTATTAAATTACCATCCATGACAAAAGAGCATTGTCCTAAAAACTACATTCTTCCATGATCATATTAAATAAAATTTTGTCTACTAAAATAAAACATATTATTAGTCCTTGTATGAGAACAAAGGTTTCATAAAAAAGCTGCATAATAATTTGTAATGTAAAATCAACACTCGAATATACAAATACATGCAGATAGTATAATAACATATCCATTTATTATAATCATTCTCTTCTTCAAGTTATAGAAAAATTTACTTGAAAATATATTTACAATAGAGTGTACAATCCAGTTCTATTTTTCCCTTTCAAAATAAATGTAGAGCTCATCTATTACATGGACATAAATATTGTCTTCTCTTTCTTGAAATACTAGAATTATTGATTTTTGCTCAAACACAACCGATATACTATTAGTAATAAATACATAAAAAAATAGTGAAAATCCCTCCACAAAGTCAGAAGTGATATATGTAACCTTGTTGGTGTAAAATTTGCCTTTGGTTATGTTTTCACCCAAGACTTTACCAACATTGATTGTCGGGTTTAAAACAGAGATTACTAGACTTAATCTCTAGAGAAGGCTGGTTCCTTGCTTAGTTGTAGAAAAAGGTGGAAATAGTAGATGCATAAAGAAAGGGAAGTATAGCTATTTCTAGAAACATCGTAGAGATACAAGTTAGACAACAACAAGAAAACACATACAATTTTTATAGATAAGCATTTTTTAAACCATCAAAAAGAACAACCAGCTATCTGGTGTAGAATAAAACAACTGTAAAACTACTAGAATCATTAACTTTAAAACTAGTGGAACTCAAATTGTATAAATCCAAATATAGAATTAAAACGATTTGCATTCAACATAGTTTATATATAATTTAACATTCATACATACATGATTAAACACCAATGAACCATAAGCCAAAATGAGGAGTATTTTATTGCTTTCAAAAGTCTGTATATATTACCTTGTAAACATCCAAGATTTGGCCCTTTGTTAGAGTCACTCATCCTATATATATATATATACATATTCTAATAATATAAAAACTAAAACTTGCTACAACAATATGCTAGTTGGCTTATTCTGGTAAGATACTCAATAGAACTTATCAAATCAAATAAGAATGGAGTAGTGGAGTCTTCAATATCAAATGGTTGAGATATTTCTTTTACTACACATTCACACTAATCTTCTTGGAGACATCGTGGCCCAACTATATTCAAATTTTTCATCTTTGGCTCTCAATTTGTGAAAATAGGACCGATCATGATATTGCGACTATTTTTGGCTTCTCGTCTCTTTCTAGCTCTCAGTTTGTGAAAATGGGACCGGTCGTGATATCACGACTATTTTCTGCTCCTCATCTCTTTCTGGATATCGATCCACAAAAATAATATCAATCACAATCATGACTATTTTTCGCTCCTCACCTCTTTCTGAATATCTATCCACAAAAATAGAATTGATTGCAATGTCACGATTTTTTTCTATACTTAGAAAAATTTTGATGAAGAAATATCCTCTCTCCCCTTGGTGTAGATATTTTGACCTATATTATTGTTGCATCCTAAGGAATTCTATTGGCAAAATGTTAGAATCCAAAGCATTCATCCATTTTGGAATGGAATAAAAATAACAAAAATAAATAAAGGGGAGATACATAGAGCAAAATTTTATTTCTTCAATGCAACTATTCTTCTAGGGTGTCTTCTTTAGTTGATTTCCTCATTTCTATCACTGCTTGACTATTCGTTAAGGATTTTTTGGTCTTATTTTGTTTTTCTATCTTTTGGACAACCTCATTGTATGTTGTGTAGATCTTGTTCTAAATCTCTTCATCTAGGTCAGAAGTTTCCATGAACATCTAATATAGATTTTCTAACTCTTCAACTTTATCATAAGACAAAATCTTTGACTTCAAGAATAGATCATGGAGGTAGGATTTTATTTGGGTAAGATCCTAAGCCAAGTTGAATATTTGATCTTCTTGTACCATCTCTTCCCAGCTATCTATTTCTGATTCATCTTCTATAAAAGCTTTCCAGGAAGATTTAAGCCCATGTTCTTTGAGGATATTTGAATTTTCATCCTAGAAACTTGGTAGACCGCAATTTTTTGCTATACTCAAATATTTCAAAATCCCTTTAGCTTTTGCTTTTTGTTCTTGAATTCTCTTAGTGCTT
This sequence comes from Wollemia nobilis, assembly GCA_028583015.1. Classification (NCBI taxonomy): domain Eukaryota; kingdom Viridiplantae; phylum Streptophyta; class Pinopsida; order Araucariales; family Araucariaceae; genus Wollemia; species Wollemia nobilis. Next base: position 2,547,232 of record JAQPPZ010001323.1, read on the forward strand.
TCTATCACAAGATTATGCCTTCTAAAGAAACTCCTAGCAGCTATTTTATCTTGGAACCATGCTTCATCTTCGGCTATATTTCTAACACTTGCTTGTGTGCTCTTTGCCAAAACTTAAATCTTCATTGTTGTAGATAGTCTTGCTTGCAGGAAGGTGATATATGCAGTGAACTCATATTCCACTTAGCTGAATGTATCCTTAATATTAGCATGGTATAATAATGTAGGCCTTGCTTTGAAGCCTATTTTATGTATATCATTGAACATTCCATTTCGGATTGCCCTGGCCTTTTCTTTGGATAACTCATCAGTTTTACCCGTGTTTTCTTAGATTTGTCTCTATAGATCTTCCACCTGTTTACTCAAAAATTGAATTTATTTAGCGTTATTTTTTTCTTCTTTCTTATATTTGGATGCTTCATTGAATATTTCTTCCTACTTCTTAGCCTCATTTTTCAAAGCCTTTTTGATATATTTTTGTTCAGTCAAGGTTGCTTCCAAACCTTTTCTTGCCTCTTCAACTCTGAGGTATTTCTCTTAGTAATATTCAACATTTAAGTATATAGTCCCATGTGGGCTTGGGCATTTCCCCATTCATATTATATAGGTAGCTAAGTGATGTCTTTAGTGAATATCTCAACTTGGTAATCTTCCAGAGTCATTTCTCCTTTCAACTTTTGTACCAATGACATAATCTTCATTGTTGAGCACTACATACTGAGGGGAATTAGAGTTATTCCCTCTTTGGTAAGAGATATATTATTGGAGGCTTAGACGCAATGATATTTCCACCAATTTGAGGTATTTTGGTTGACCTTGTTCATCTTCTTGATCTTGGAGACAATGGAGTGAATTTTAGAAGAGGAAGTAGGGATAGATTGAAAGCTAGAGAAATGGGCAGCATGGGGGAAGAGAATATTGACCAAAGTGGTATCTACATTTGATGGTCCTGTGAGGGGATTTATGGGAGAAATTGAGGATGATTTTAGATCATATTGGGTTTGAGATGCAAGTGGTTATGATGATGGAGGTTATCGATTGGAAGGAGAGGAAACATCATCTTTAGGAGTAGAATGGGAAGGGGAGTCTCTTTGGAATTGAGAAGAGGATGAAGTAGAGGGGATAGAAATCATACCTAGAAATTTTGATAACTTTTGTGGATTTGTGCTTTTGGTACTTGGTGGATTTTTAGCAAGGGCTAATATTTCTATAGGAACTGATTTCTCTACAAGAATTGACCCCTCTGTAGGAATGGACCCTTCAACAAGAATGAACCCTTTTATAGGAACTAATACTTATGATGATTTATTTAGCTCCCCAACACTGACATCATGATGATTAGGGGTTTGTTCTACATTTTTCTCTACATTTTATTCTACATATTCTTCTACATTTTCTTGTATATCTCCTTCTATATCCTCATCTACATTTCCTTGTACATTTTCTTGTATATCCCCTATTTCAAAGTCTACATGTGTTTATTCCTACTTTCTCTTATTCTACTTCCCTACTTATACCAATTATGATCTCTTTTTTTCTAAATATGAGAAGACAATCGTCATTTGAATCTATGTCAGATGTAGAGAGCGGAATGAATTTATTTTTCACTTTCTTAGGGACTTCTTGTTGCTTGATGATAATTCAATTTCCCTTATCTTGGATTGGTTGTCCTTTTCTAGTGGCAGGTAGAATCTCCTTTTGAGGGACATTGATGCCTGGTGGGACCTTGTCTACAAGATATTTAGACCATGTAGCTTGGAATTGGTCATATAAAGCATAAAATGCATGATCAAGTTATATTCCCCAGTTAGAGGTTCTCATATCAAATTTCACCCTCATTATCCACCAGGATGGGATTTTTGTTGATGTCCATTATGGTCCCTTCTTGGATATTATTTTTATAACTTTTTCTTGCAACACATATTTTGGATTAACTTTGGGGTTCAAATATGCCACATGTTCATAGAAATCATGCCATGGGGTAATTATTGCATCTACTCCACATGCCATTCTGACACTTTAATTTCAAGTTCTCTATTGGATAGATGAAATTATTTGAAGAAAATTTTATTTAGAGAATCCTACCTTTCTACAAACCTGTCAAGGGGATCATATTTCCATATTTGTGGTAATTCTACTAACTTTAGGTTCTTTAGGGCTCAAGTGATTCACTCATGATGTCCTTTCTTAGATATAACTATTACTTCAAACTAGAAAGGCATAATGCATGTACCAGTTTTACTAATCCTCATTCCAAACTTGCAATTGATGTATTCAGTCTGCCTTATATAATCCAAGGTAAACAATAATTCAATGATATAGTATATGAGTAAGAAAGGTTTACCTATGAAACCATATAGTTTGACACCACCCCCTATGTTAAAATTAACCAATCACATTATTCTACATGAGGGAATTGTAAAACATATTGCACTTTCTTGGGAAGTCTATGTACTTCACCATACATAATTTTCAAAGCGTGGCCCAAGAATTCCATGTTGAAATAGTAGTATTATTCGGTCTTTGAAAGCACTGTTTTCCCTTCATATACAGGTAAAAGTTTTCCCTCCTTATCCTTATAAATTGTGGGAATGAAAGGAAGTCACTTTGATTGAAATAATAATAAAACCCATACTAGATAATATGAAAACATAAAAGTCACTTGAGAAACCTTCTATATTTTGGACAAGCCTTCGTGTAATTTCTAAAATAGGTATGATGACCAATCGAGTAAAATTGGTATTGTGTCCTCATCTACGACGAAAGCATCATAGAACTTAGGGTTTGAGATGCATTGAGCTACCATAATCTACCACCCATGTACTTTTGAATCTGATTCTAGTCCTGCCACCATAGCTAACATGGAGAACAACTCTTTTTTTGAATTTTGATAGGAGAATAGGTGTTTTTGCCAGGGTTTATTCAATAGGGGATTCCAAAAAAGTTATTTGTAAAAAAAACTTAATATTATGGGTGGGGATATAGTACTTAGTCTACCCAACTAGTTCAAATGGTATATACTTTATGGTGGGCTTTCTGTTAGTGCTGAAGGCACACCTGATTACTTGGGGTGTTAGGGTAAAAATAACCTCCCTCTTGTAATTTCTAACTATTCTCTATTTTATGTCATAAAACTTTGCCATGGCTCTGATTAGTTAAAGGTAGGGGTGGATGGGAGTGCAAACATACCAAGAAATAAGAACATGGAAATAAAAATTGCTTGGGGTCAAGGGAGTCACACCTTTTGCTACTCTAGCCTCCATGACTTTCCTAATATTATTTGTATTTTTCTAGGTAATGATTATATCCATTATATAGTAATATAGATCTATAAAATTATCTTTTTTTCTCCTAAATTTTGAGTTTTTATAGTAGCTAAGGAGGATCCTACAATGGTTTCTTGTCATGGATTTATAGTGAAATTTTTTTGGAAGCATTTCGACCAAATCCAAAGTTTTGAGCAAAATTGGAGAATGATTTTTTTCAAATAAGCTCTTTGAGAAAGTAGGAATACGAGAAAAGGAACTTCAATGATGTAAATAAGGAGTGCATGCATGATTTAGGGTACCATGTAGTAATTGTAGTTGGTGGTGCATGTTTTACAAATATATTAAACATTTTCTGGGGTCTTGTTTCGTGTGCCACCTTCTTGAAACCAACTATTATGCATCATAATATTATTTAAGACAATATATTTGCATCACATTTCATTCAGATCAATAACTTCACATAGTGATACTTTGAATGGAGCACATTTTAAAATTTTAAAAGTGGCTTTCCTACCAAAGCTAAAAAGCCTTGTTATTTGACTTTGATCAGTGAGTGCCAAAGTGTCACAAAATCATGATCATTTTACTTGAAGTGGCCTCTAAATGCTAAAGTATTATAAAATTGTGATCATTTCCCTTGAAGTGGCCTTTTAATGCCAAAGTGTTGCGAAATCATGACCATTTTCCTTGAAGTGGCATATGAATACCAAAGTGTCATGAAATTGTGATTTTTAACCTTGAAGTGGCCTATGAATACCAAAGTTTCATGAAATTATGATTATTTTCCTTGAAGTGGTCTATGAATGCCAAAGTGTCATGAAATCATGACCATTTTCCTTGAAGTGGCCTCTAAATGCTGAAGTGTCATGAAATCATGACCATTTTACTTGAAGTGGTCTCTGAATGCTAAAGTGTCTTGAAATCGTGACCATTTCCTTGGAGTGGACTCTGAATTCCAAAGTATCATGAAATCATGACCATTTTTCTTGGAGTGGCCTCTGAATGCCAAAGTATCACAAAATCATGATAATTTTCCTTGGAGTAACCTCTAAAAACCAAAAGTGTCATAAAATTGTGACCATTTTCCTTGGAGTGGCCTCTGAATGCCAAAGTGTCATGAAATCATGATCATTTTTCTTCCTCAGCAATATTTGTTTGACCAATGAAAAATAGATCGATCATGAAATCGTGATCGTTATTTTCAAGGTGTGACTTAGAAAAAACATTGTATATACATATAATACAAGGGGGTGGGGGAAGTTTATAGCTTACTTGAAATATAACTTCAAGTGGAAGCCATTAACATGGATAGGTTGTGTATAGCCTTGTTCATATTTTAGTTGGAAGGAGTTATATTATTTTTCTATAGTTATCTCAAAAGGTCCTTCCCATAAAGCATCAAATTTTTGGTGGTTCTCGGGTTTTGTTTTTTTCTCGTTCCACCTTAGAACCAAGTCTCCTACTTTAATTTTTTGAGGGTAGATATTTTGTTGAACCATTTCTTTGTGTCTCTAGTATGCTTCTGATGATGATTATAAGCTTGCTCTTTCTACTCTTCTAGCTATAAGAGTTGTGTCAACCTGTTTTCCATTGGTTCTACTTCAATGCCAATTTGATTTAGCAACTTCAAAGCATGTATCTCTATATATATAGGGAGGATAACTTCTTTACCATATACCAATGAGTAAGGTGATGTATAGATGGATTTATTTATTGTGATCCTATCAGACCATAATGTCTGATTTATCAAAGAATACCAACTTCTCTTATTGTCTCTTAGAGTTCATTTTAGAATCCTGACTAGGTTCTTGTTTTTTATTCTACTAAGCCATTTCCTTGGGGGTAGTAATTCGAAGAAGTCTTCAAATAGATCCCATATTTTTTGGTGAAATAAATCATATTAGAACCTATGAAGGATGAGATTTTTTCTATGACCAATGCATCAAGGATACCAAATTTTGTTATTATACTCTTAACGAATTCTATCACAACTTCCTGATCAACTTTATTAGTAGGTACTACAACCCACTTAGTGATGTAATTAGTGGTAATTAAGATATATTTATGCCCAAAAAAAGATTTAGGTTCAATTACCCCAATGAAATCCAAACCAAATTTTTGAAAAGTCTCTTCCACATGAATAGGTTTTAAAGGCATAGAAGCATTCTTTTTTCTCCCAACATATCTCTGGCATTCTTCACAATTTATAGTCACTTTGAATGCATATAAGAAAATATATGGATAATAGTAACTGATCTTGATTATTTTTAAAGTTGTAGTTCTTCCTAAGTAATTTCCACCTATGGACCTCCATGAAACTCTTCCAAAATCCTTTGCTTTTGATCATATTTTATGCATTGAAGTAATACACCATCTAGATTTTTTTGTATAGTCCTTTAGGTAGTAAGGCATACTTTAAATCTTGGATCCTATATCTTCTTCTCTATGAAGCATTTAAACCTACTGAGCACTTGATATTTTGAAAATATCTGATCAATTCATCAACCCAATATGTGCTTTCTAAAGGTTGATGATCTTCTATAATTGGTTCCTACACTTGGCAAGTGACATACGTTGTTGAGGCTTTTTTGGTGATTTCTTGACATAAGGCTCTACCTCTCACTAGATTTTTTGGGTGAATTTCAACATCATATTTTTATATTTTTGATACCCAACCAGATTTTTTCTCACTAAGCTCTCCTTATATAATGAAATTCTTGACATCAAGGTGAACCACATACACTATGGTTCTGCTCCATGAAATGAAATGCCTAAACATTTTTAGTGATTTCATAATTGCGTATACATGTTTTTCTATGAAATTATACTTTTCTTCATGTTCTTGCATGGTCTGACTTAGGAAAGCTATGGGTATTTCTTCATTATCTATCCTTTTCTGAGTAAGGATTGTAGTGTAACTCTCTTGTTCACCTATAGCATATAGAATGAAACCTCTAGAGTAATCTAGATTTACTAGGATGGGTGCTTGGGCTATCTGTTACCTTATACTTTTGAAATCTTTCTTTTACAAGTCTATCCATTTGAATTCAGTGTCTTTGTTCAATAGCTTTGTTATGGGATTGATGATTTGCGCAAAATCTACTATGAACATGCATACAAAGTTTATGTACCCAAATAAGGATTGCATATATTTTCTATTTGGAGGTAAAAGAATTTCCAACATCGCTTTTACACTATTAGGATCTATAGCCAATATAGCTTCAAAAATGACATGTCCTAGAAAGATTACTTCTTCAACAACAAATATGGATTTCTTTGGATTCAAAGAGATACTAAACTCTCTATATTTCTCAAAAACTCTTCTGAGGTGTTCAACGTGATATTATTTGTGATGATAGAATATTGTCATATCATCTAAGTAAATTACTATGATCTTATTGACAAGTTCTCTGAAAGCCACATTCATTACTTTCTAAAAAGTTTCTCCGACGTTGGATAATCCAAAGGGCATCCTTTTGTAAGAAAATGTTTCCCATTTGGTGGTGAACATAGTCTTGTATTTTTCTTCATACTTGACTAATACCTGGTTTTAACCAAAAAATCTATCCAATAATGAGAACCTTTCTACTCCTACCATAGTATGTAGAGTTTGGTCAATTTTTTGAAGCGGATAGTGATATTTCAATGAAGCTTTATTTATATTCATTAAATCCATGCATAGCCTGATGTCTCCATTATTATTCTTGAATAAAACTAGGTTAGCCACCCAAGTAGAGTGTTTGATAGGATAGACAATTTTAGCCTCAAGTAGCTTCAACAGTTCTTGTTTCATCAAGGCTTCAATTTTTGGGTTTACTAGCCTCTATTTTTTCCTAAAGGGTTTTGCACCCTCTTTAATCTCAATGGTATGTTGTATGGTTTATTTCAAGTATAATTTAAGATGACCATAAGTCCAAGCTATGATATTGGGGAATTCTTTGCATAGTCCTTGAATTTGGTTCAACTCTTATTCTTTATAGTTTACTCCTACTTTGATAAACTTTTTTGGTTCCAATTGAACCTATTTGTATCTGTGTTTGTTGACCTTCATATTGTGACTAGTGGGTCTATCATTGTTGTCAAATATACTTTCAAGGGTAATCAATACCTTAGGGATATGATTCTTTTCAATTGGATCATACTTTTTTCTTCATCTTTTAATACCTTGTCACTTGAACAATTCATTTTGTGGACCAAGAAGTCCAATATCTGGTCATCGCTCTCAAACACCTACCAAAGGGTATCCTTGTCTGGCATAGAAGGCCTATATATTAGTCTAACTATTTTAGACTTTTGGATGATATTACTTACGGGATAACAATTGGCATCTACCAATTCCAATAGATAGGCATGAGTATTTTTTTCTCTAGGGATTGCTTTAATGTTTAGAGCTTCAAAATATTCAAGCAAATCCCATACTTTATTTCTGTAATATTTGAGATAGTGTTGCTTACTAACATAGTTCTTAGTGACATGGTCTACTATTAGTTTTGAATCTCCATAAATTTACACTTGTCTGATCCTCAACCTCTCAAATTTCTTAAGGCCTAGATAAAGTGCCTCATATTCAGTTGCATTATTGGTACATATCCAAGTTCATTGATCGAAAAAAACTTTTCCTCACCTATTGGGAAGATTAATACTGTGCCTTCTCTAGCCCCATTCTTGCATCTGGTGCCATCAAAGAAAACTTTCCACATTTGGTTGGCATATGGGTCTACCTCGTGTGAAGGGTGGGATTACTTTTCTTAGGTTTCATGATTGAATAGCTTCCAAGGTCTGTTTCAATCATAGCATTGAATTATTGGAGGGAGAACTGATATTCTTCTTGTAGTACATTTAGGGCTTCTTCCATTAAGTTTAAATCTTCCATCTCTTCAATCATTATGTTAACTGTAGTTGCATGTTTTCCTTTCTCTTCAATTTTTTCGATATGGAAGGTAGATGGGTTTTTGTTGAATATCTTCACTCTTTTGCCCTTGAATGGGATTTTTTTTAGTCTAAAAATACCACACTAAATATAGTGAATATTTTAAAGCTCAAACCAATTTTCAATTTTTATGAAGGAGAGACAAAGAAAAGACTAAGGCACAAAGAATATCATGATGTCATGACATGTTGGAGTTTCATAGATCAAAGGAGAAAAGAGATCCAAGGTTCTAGAATGTCATGATTTTGTGACATGATGGAGTTTTGCGGTCTCAAAGGAGAAAAGAGATCCAAGGTGCTAGAATGTCATGATTTCATGACATGATGGATTTTCATGGGCTCGAAGGAGAAAAGATATCCAAGGTTCCAAAAGGTCATGATGTCAAGACATGATGGAGTTTCATAGGCTCAAAGGAGAAAAGAGAGCCAATGTGTCAAAATTTCATGATTTCACAACATGACAGAGTTTCACGAGCTTGAAGGAGAAAAGAGATCCAAGGTTCCAAAATGTCATGATGTCGTGACATGATAGGGTTTTGTGCGATCAAAGAAAAAATAGAGCCAAGGTGCCATAATATCATGATGTTGCAACATGTTGGAGTTTCGTTGAGCATATGAATGTAAATAAAATAAGTGAATGTGCTTCCAGAAAGATGTGTCTTGGTGACCGGTGATATCATTGGTGATTTGATTCCCTTATAAACCAATATAAGCCATGTAGAAGCATATGGCACATTTTTAGTAATAAATTCGTTGTATTTATTGTATATTGTAGAGTTTATTAGTTGTCAAAATATGCTTCCAATAGAGTATATATAATAGGGGGTACACCCAAAATAAAGGTAAGCTCTTATACATTTACAATACTGGATGTATGTACTATGGATTTAAGCAATAATATATGTTTCTATTGGCTTTTGGTTCATTGTGTGCAAATGTATGTATGAAATTTTGATGCTTCTATTTATATTACTAAATTATATGTTGTATTTATTCTATTATCTGAATTCATGCGAATTATAAATAGTATTGCTGGAGTTAATGATCTTATACATTCATGTGTTAGATTAATATCTAAATCACATTAAGGAACCATGATTTCTACATGAAGGTATAGAAAATACTTAGACTATGAGTTACATGTATTTGTCATTGCTATTGTTTAATTTGCACCCCAAGAAAAGTTCTAGTAGCAGCTATATTTCCATTTCTTTTAGTAAACTTATCTCTTCTTTTTTATCATTAAAAAAAACCAAGAAACCAACCTTATCTAGATATTAGATGGAATCCCTCTAAGCTTAGTTCATCTACTCAATGTTGGCAAGGTCATGGGTGCAATCACAACCATAAACTTATTTTGCACCAATAGTTTTTAGCACACCTAGTGGTACAAAAATCCCACAACATTTTACATTCAAAGGTTTGGTGTTTTTCTTTGTTCTATTTAGATCAAAATAAACCACCTGGAGACTCCTTTCAAAGGCATAGGCCCAAGAAATAACTTATCTATTTATATGGTTAAATATTACAAACATCCATATTTATGATAACCAAATCCAAAGAAAAAAACTTTGAAGAGCTCATTGAGTTCTTCAAATTACACCTTGGTAGCCTTAGGGTTCATCCAATTTTATATTCCATATCAAATCCACCTGCTACCAATATCACCATCCTTATACCTGCTATTTTACCAAGCACCATTATCAGTGTATCTTAAAGTGAAACCACCAATAGTTCTAAGGCAAAAGCAATCATAGTAGCTATAATGGCTACACCTCCTCCAACTTAACTCACATGGAATTACACAGGGATTTTGAAACTGATAGCTCAAAATTCAATCCCTACTATAAATTTTAAGGCATTTCCCTTGTATGATGGTACAATAAAGATATCTCATGATAATTTTCTAGATGTTACCTCTTTGGAAGCTTTGTACAATATCACATAGGAATATGTGATGATCAAATTGTTGGTCATTTACCCAAAAGGAAAAATGCTCTACTAGTACAAAGAACTTCCTATTAAAACTATTAATAGTTTGGCTAAACTCACTAGCAGTTTGGTAGGTGAATTTAACCAAAATGCAGATCCTTTTGTTGGCAATTTGAGTTATTTTGTGTTGTCATTGATGTCACATGGATCACATTGAGTTTTGGTGGCAAAAGCACTTCATAAATAATCATTTATGATATTTTGGAGAGCATGGATATTTACAGGGTTTTGTGGCACAAGAGGCATATAATATTTAATTTTTTAAATATTATATTAATGGTTTTTATTAAAACCAATGGTAAAGGTTTTTATTAAAACCAATGGCAAGGGTTTTTATTAAAACCGAGGGAAAGGTTTTTTATTAAAACCAACGGAAAGGGTTTTCATTAAAACCATTGGAAAGGGTTTTTCATTAAAACCACTATGCTAAGACTTCTCCAAATTATGATGGATGAAAAGGTTTTCCAATAAAACCTAGGTGCAAAAAGTTTCATGGCGAAATTCAAAATAATGAAGGAGATATCCCAATTCAAAGTTAAGAGGTGAATTATTAAATTTTTATTTAATAATTCTAAGGTCTAAAGTTGAATTACATTATCCGCCGACGTGCAAAGGTTGGGGAGATTAATAAATATTCATCGACGTCATTCGAAGGATGGAGGTGCATATAAATAAAAGGTGAAAAACCTTTGTTTATTGAAGACTTGACATAGCGCATGAGAGAGAGTCGTCGAAAGGGGAGCAACGAAGAAAGAAGGATAAATAACTTTCGATTTGAGAGCAAGGTCAAGTAAACAACATGGGAAAGTGACGTCACATAGGAGCCTATAGCACAGTTGGTAGTACACGAACTTTGCACAAGGTAGGTTCGTTGTTCGAATCCCGCCAAGGGCAAAGTGTTTTGCTAAGAAAGGCAACTTAAGTTTTTCAGATTTGAGCGTAGGTGAAGTTGGGTGTTTGGGATTAAAATCCCAATGTGGGCTAGCACCCATGTGGTAAGCACCTCACAATGCTAGGCGAGAGGAATAGAGTTTGACTCCCATGAAGGTGTGAAGGCGCATTGATTTTTGGCAAGGCATTGATGATTTTGAAGGTGTGAAGGCGCATTGATTTTTGGCAAAGGAATTATCGATTTCAAAGGTTGTGAAGGCAGCAAATTTTGAATAAAGGTATTTATCTCCAACGCATGGTAATATTTGTTATTACCAAAGTTTTGGTGCATTAAAATTATTTCTATGATAACTAGGGATTCATAAGGAGTTTAGGGAAATAAATGCTTGTTGTATGTGTTAATGTGCTTAGGGAGTTATAAGGTGTAGAATTAAATATTTGTTATTGTTGTGTGTGATTAGGGAGATATAAGGTGTGGAAAATAAATATTTTTGATTGTTGTATGTGGAGTTATAAGGTGTGGAATTAAAAATAAAAGCATAGGTGCTTGTTGTATGTGTTAATGAAATTAGGGAGTCATAAGGTTGAAAAGTGTTGAACTTGTTATATGTCCTAGTGCATGATTTAATTATGAAATTAAACTAGGAACTTGAGACCTAGTTAATTGCTACCTTGAGTTAGAAGACATGCACATGAGTTAGGGTTTGAAGTTGAAGATAAATTTCTTGATTATGTGCCTTGGCTATTGAGAGGAAGTGGATGGATTAGAAAATCAATTTTATGGATAAAATTGATGCTTGAGTTCCATGATTGCTTTAGTGGAGTTCATTGAGAGTATTGCCATTATTGAGGAGGTTTTTGCTATTGCTTTGAGGAGATTATTGTTGGTTACTTGTTAAGTCCATTGCCACTATTTGATACCATTGAGGAGATCATTTGCTAGTCACTTGTGGATACATTTGTCTTTCATTTGAGGAGATCATTGTTGGCTATTTGAGAGCTCTTTGCTTGAGGGAGTTGTGCTTGTTTCTTGAGAGCTTATTGATATTGCATGAGGAAGATATTATTGAGAACCTATTGCTATCACTTGTGGAGATTGTCCTTGGTTGGTTGAAGTCCTCATTGTTATTTCTTGGAGAGGTTTTCATTAGAGAGCTCATTTGCCATACATTTGAGATCAATGTAGATCATTGTTGTCATCCATTTGAGAGTACATTGTTGAGCATCATTTTCATCCATTTGAGAGTACATTGTTGAGCATTTTTGTTATCCATTTGAGAGTACATTATTGAGCATTGTTGTCATCCATTTGAGAGTACATTGTTGAGCATTGTTGTCATCCATTTGAGAGATCATTTGTCATACATTGTTGAGATCATTGTGGATCATTGTTGTCATCCATTGAAGAGTACATTTGCCATTCATTATTGAGCACATTGTTGAGTATTGTCATCATTCATTTGTTATCCATTGTTGAGTTCATCATTGAGCCTTGCCTTCATTGATTTGTGGTTGAGATTTGAGTGCTACTTGAGAGTCATTGGTTGAGCCTTTGGGAAGGCTTTTGGGATAGAAATTTTGGACAGATTTGAGACATATTTTGTGCATGATTGGTTGAGCCTTTGGGAAGGATTTTGGGACAGAATTTTGTGGATAGATTTGAGACAACATTTGAGTAGGATTGTTTGAGCCTTTCATGAAGGCTTTGAGGATAGATTTGGGACAACATTTGAGCAAGATTATTTGAGCCTTGTGAGAAGGCATTGAGGTAGATTTGTGAGTAGTGAAAGAGACAGGACAAAAATAGAAAACACATCAACACCAGTTGCCTAGCTAAGTAGATTAGTGGATAGCCTAGCTAAGAAGATCAGTGGATAGCCTAGCTGAGCATATCAGTGGAGAGCCTAGCTGAGAAGATAAGTGGATAGCCTAGCTAAGTAGATCAATGGATAGCCTAGATGAGTAGATCAGTGGAGAGCCTAGCTAAGAATATTAATGGAGCCCACCTGAGTAGATCAGGATAGCCTAGCTTTGAGTAGATCAAAGTAATCATTTGTATTGGGATAAGGATCCCTATTTCTTTATGAAATATTATAAGGAGAATATCTTGTGGACTACCCCACATTGGGGGAACCACGTTAAATCTTGTGTCTCAATTGTGTGTGATGATTTGTGCACTTGCTTACTATTGTTATCTATGTTATTAATGCACAATGCTATATTTGGTTATTGCAATTGAGGACACTAATTGATATTGGTTTGGAAAGAAAGTAAAAAGTGGGTGCTATACTATTCACCCCCCCTCTCAGTATAAGCTTGTGTTCTTCAATTGGTATCAGAGTGGTTTCCTTAAGAAAGGCTAACATCTTGAGGGTAGATTCTACAAGAACACAGATGGCTTCACAGAATGGATCATCTACAAGTAAGGCTCCACTATTTGATGATAACAATTATGCTTTTTGGAGCATGAGAATGAAGAACTACTTTATATCACAGAGATATGAGGTATGGAAGATGGTTGCAAAAGAGTATAAGGTTGAAGGTGATCCTAAGACAGATAAGACTATCAGGAAATTGGTTGAGATCAATGCAAAGGCAATGAATTGTATTTTGAGTGGGCTTCATGAGATAGATTTTGTAAAGGTCATGGTATGTAATTCAGCTAATGAAATGTGGACCAAGTTGCGGAATACCTATGAAGGAGATTCTAAGGTAAAGTTGGCAAAACTACAAACTCATAGAAAAATATTCGAAGAATTGAAAATGGAAGATTCTAAAGATATTACAAAGTTCTTGCTTTGAGTTGATGAGATTGCTAACACCATGAGAGGCCTAGGATTTGAGATGAAAGAATCAGATGTTACTCAAAATATTTTGAGATCACTTCCCATGAAGTATGATGCAAAGGTTTCAGCGATAGAAGAAACAATGAATATCGACAAGCTAACAATGGAAGAACTACAAGGAACTCTCACAACTTATGAGATGAGGATAGATAAGCATCAGGCTCCAAAGAAAGAAATTGCATTCAAATATTTAGAGAAAAATAAAGGGAAATATCCAGAGATAGATAGAGATTCAGATAATGATGAGGAAGCTAACTTCATCAAAAGGAAAAAGGACTCAAGGAATTACAAGGATATGAAGAAAGTCAAATGCTACAAGTGTGGTGATTATGGTCACTATGCAAACAAGTGTCCACATGAAGAAAATAGTGATGATGAAAAATAGGGTCATAGAAGAAAAGAAGAAGGAAAGCATAAGCATGACAAATATGACAGGTACAAGCAAAGCAAGCATGAGAAGAAGAAAAGTTTTTGTAAGACAAAGAAAAATTTCTACATTGAGGAAGCAAATGATGGCTCAGATCACAATGATAGAGATCACTCAGATGATGAAAAGGAAGAACATCTATTCTTAGGAATAGAAGGTGAAAGAGAATAATGCTTTGTGTGTGGTCAACGAGATCATAGATCAGGATATTGCAATGGCTTCAGTGATAGTGAAGATGAAATGACATACCAAGGAAACAGGCAAAGACAAAGGATTCATGAGAGTTTGTTTGCTATAGAAGAAGATAATGATCTCAATGACAGTGAATATGAAGAAGGGTTTTTCTATGGGATAAAAGAAGTAGAAGAAGAACTTCCACTCCAAATAGAAGAAGTTAAACAAGAGGATATTTCAAGAAAGATAGATGTCTCAGTTGATCTAAAAGAAGACTTCAATGATATCCATGAGCAACTACAAGAGGTTAAGGAGAATCTAAAATAATTGAGATGTTCCATACTTGAGAAGTTTGATCCATCACATGACTCAAAATGTCAAGACATTTTCACTAAGAAGGAAACATGTATTTTAGAGACAATAGAGATGGATGCCAGTTTGCTATTGGACACAAATGAAGAGAAAGATGAAGAAAGTTCCAAAGCTCCTATGGCTCCAAATATCCAATTTGGATCTTGTTTTGAGATAGGTGAATCAAGTTCAAAAGGCAAAGAAATTCTTGAAGAAGAAAGCAAGGAAGAATTTAAGGAAGAATATTTGGATACCACAAAGAAGGATCAAGGATACAATGCACAAGTCAAATATGATCACAAGGATAATGGTCAAGAAAGGTATGAGGAACCAAGGCATGAACAAAGGGCTTTTCAAGGACATTGTTTTTCTTGTAATGGATTTGGACACAGGGCTATACACTGTAGGGTCTATGGATCAAAGAAGTTTGATTTCGCTAGAAGGATCTTCAAAGGAAGAAGGTATGGTTTTCAAGGACATTGCTTCTTATGCAACAAGATTGGTCATAGAGATTCTCAGTGCAAAGGAAATGAGCAATATGGTTTTGATTATAGAGCTGCACAATTCAGAGGTCATGGTCAAAATGATTATGGAAACAGAGCTTCACAATACATGGTTCAGGAAAGGAATGGATATGGAAATGAATTTCAAGAAAGAATTCAGGATATGGGCACCATCCAAAGGCTACAATATCAAGTGTTTTAATTGCAATAACTTTGGACATATTGCAAGATGGTGTAGGACTCAATTCCAAACAAGTTCAAGGCAAGAATATCAAGTAACTTATCAATAAAAGGAGACTAGAAATATGTGGAAGGAAGTTGAAAAAGGAAAGGAACAATGTAATATGGGAGTAAATGCACTCCCACCCCAAAATTAATCACCTCAAGAGAGAAGGTAGTGGGGGGGATAAGCTTAAGAGTCATATATTTTAACCCCATATGTGTTCATTTTTCCATTGATGTCAAAGGGGGAGAGATTTAAGTAAGGGATAGAACATTGAGTCAGGGGGAGCAACCTCCAAAGAGAGTATTGAGATAGAGGGAGAATCCTCCAAAGAGAACATTGAGATAGGGGGAGCAGCCTCCATAGAGAGTATTGAGTCAGGGGGAGTAGCTTTGATTTTTAGAAATGGCTTTTGCAGTGATTGTGGTGATTTGCATTAGAGGTGTTGCCATCAATGACAAAGGGGGAGATTATTGGCAATTTGAGTTATTTTGTGTTGTCATTGATGTCACATGGATCACATTGAGTTTTGGTGGCAAAAGCACTTCATAAATAATCATTTATGATATTTTAGAGAGCATGGATATTTACAGGGTTTTGTGGCACAAGAGGCATATAATATATTTTTTAAATATTATATTAATGGTTTTTATTAAAACCAATGGTAAAGGTTTTTATTAAAACTGACAGAAAGATTTTTTATTAAATCCAAAGGAAAGGGTTTTAATTAAAACTATTGGAAAGGGTTTTTCATTAAAACCACTATGATAAGACTTCTCCAAATTATGATGGATGAAAAAGTTTTCCAATGAAGTGACATACATATATTTAGTTATACAGCCACCTGTAGGGCAGAAGCCATTACAATGATTGCTACTAAAATTAAAATTATTTGCCCATCATCTATGTGTCCAATTGTTACAATATTGAGATAGAGTTCCCCCGGAATCTATAATAAAACATGTGGGATTCTCCCATTTCTATCCAGTGGAAAGAAATAAAAGAGATTGATTTAGTTGATCCAACTGAGCAGGAAGAATTGGAAGGAGTAGAATCATTCTATTATGTTCCCTTTTGATTTTTAGAAAAATTGTATTATTGTGTTAGCAGAAGGCTAGCTATACTGGTTTAGTATGCTTCAAATATACCTTTGGTATAATATTGACAATCAAACAAAGATTAGAGAAGATATCAGTAGTTTTCCATTTCCTAATCTCTATCTTTCATTAATAAGAACGCAAAACTGCTGATGGCCACTGCGATATAGACAAGTAGACTCATCCGAGCTGCAGGAACATGTACATAGATCATTCGATAATTTTCACCTTGTTGAAAATCTGAAGGTGCCACCCAAAGACTCAAATAAATAGCCATCGCTGTTAAGAACCACCAGAATCCGATAAAAAGCGCGTAGCTTCTGGAAATAAGCGGCATAAAGAGAGAAGGTTGTAAGAACGAGACGAACATTTAAAGTGGTTTGTTTTACTGAAGGGAAGAGAATCTAGTTGAATCAATACATAATCTTGTTGGGCTCAAAAGCTCGGTTTTTAAGGAGAAGAGGTCGAG